>FR990151.1:0-686817 GCA_905404295.2 Ochlodes sylvanus | reverse complement strand
GAAAAACATGGCGGATCTCTAATGAAACCCAATTTCCTTATTCTCGGGATGTCACATTAGAGATATCTCTGAGCCTTTTCTTTCGACATGCAACGTGTGGTCCGCAGCGTTCGAGATTGAAATGTCTTGCATTTTCACCAATTGTGATTGGTCAATATTTGCGTTGTACTGTACAACGCAAATTTTGACCAATCACTGTACAAGTTGTACAGTTGTCGTTCGAGATTGAAATGTGAAATGTTGATGTCACAAAATCACAATTTTATTGACAGTTCGTTTTCGTCTTTAAGACTTTGATTTATAATGAAAGGTTTTCGTATTGGTTCTCTCAGTGATAAATTGATAATGGATACATTTTTTCTCCTATTAAATTAGAAAACTTGTTTATAAAACGTATGTTCATGTCCTTGGCCCACAGGTGTTTGTCAAATTGCGATGTAGTGGGTACTGCAGCGGACACAGCCGCAGCCGCTGTTATGGGCTTAAAACAACTAGAACAAACTCAAAAATCTATGCAAACAGCAAAGCAAACATGTATATAAGTCAAAATGAATATTATTTATAATATAAACATCAAATTCATCAATATCAAATTAATAAACAAACATTCGCTTGACAAGTTGACATTGACATGACAGAATGCAGAGATGCCTAAATGCGGCAGATGCCACAGATAGCTAAACATACTACTGCCATGAATGTTTCGTTATACGGTATACGACGCTTAGTCTTTTTGTTATAATGGTTTTTAACTGCAATATCAAAGTAAATAAATTATAACTATTCAAAGATAGTTTAGAATGAATAATATAGTGATTGTTTTATACTTTTATATGATTTGAGTACTGTAAAACCTTTTTTTATGTGTAGTCGTGTTTTGTTGACTTGGCGTCGCTGTAGTCTAGAAAACGAAACGTAAATTTCATATGTCTAATGGTAATGTCGAAAGATAAAATCTCTATTGTGGCCCAGAATGACGTTTTTGGATACAATAGAGATTTTGCCAACATGTCTCGTAGAGATTGACACAGTAGAGATATGGAAAACTTAGAGATTATCTCTACAAAATGAGAATCGGGGTCCAGGGCGTTTGAGAAACGCTAAGTGTCTATATAAACGGTTTGTCGGCCGGATAACATCTCTTTTGAAGCGATCAGAGCGCGATGACATCTTGTGTTAAATGCTCGCAGTTTTCAACGAAAGAAAATTGTTTAAAATGCTGTAAAAATCCACGCAAATATATGAACAGGAGTAAAGATTTTCTAGTAGTTTGTGTAGTAAGATAATCTATACATATAAAATATAACTAATTGTGTCGTGGGACACCAGGTAGGAACGAAGTTCCTTCGGCTAATGAAGGCAACGGCGAACGAAAAGAAAGAGGGAGAAAGAGAAAGGTATTATACACTACTCGCTTGTGTATGCGACTGTCGCGCCTGCGCACGTCTCATTTAACGCTTTTATTCCACGCATTTTTTCTTACGGTTTTACTATCACATATTTTTCAGTTCGGTCGCCGCAGCAAAACCTATCCCCTCCAAGCCTGCCGTAAGGAACTTCGTTCCAATAAATCTGTAACTAATCTCTGTCTATACAATGAAGTTACACGAGAAAACCTTTTACTGGGGGGCCTTTATTAACGCAATAGAATCCAAAACAACGATTTTTAGAATTTTTGTCTCAGAAACGGCTTAACCGATTTGGGTGCGGTTTTCACCAGTATTTTGTGGAAAGCTTCACTTATACCCTACCCTTGAGGACTGAGATGATCGCCTCAAAAAAGGGTAACCATCTACACATCTTTCTAACCGAAACACAATATAGGAGTGCGCACAGTACAACGACTCCACGACCGACCGACGCCAACGCGACTAAAACCTTGACAAAGCTAACATTCAATTATGAGCCTTATATCTTTGAAGGTAAGGTTGAATTTCGAACTTATACTTAAAAGCCCTGTACGGCTCGCCCTACACCCATAGCCGTTCCGTTTCGAGACCAACGCGTCGACGTTGCGTGGACGACTCACCGTAGACGAGTAGTCCACGCGTCGACCGACACAATGACGTAATGTAAATAGCGTCGGAGTTGAAACGGAGTGGAGACGGAGTCGAGTTGACGTCGATGAAGCGTTGATCGCGGAACGGAACGTCGGAGTTGAAACGGAGTGGAGTCGGAGTGGAGTTGACGTCGAGTTGGTGTAATGTGCGCACTCCTTATTGCTGTTAAAACAATTATTACAGTAGAAATGGTCAAATGGTACTCTAGGCTCTACTACCTATAAAACTATCTATCGCTTCTCGGTCTTTTGGCTAAGATTGAAGTGTGTTGTATGCTAAACAGTGAACAAAACTTATTTGTCACAAGAAACTTGTCACCGCACACGCGCGCCGCAGAAGCCGCACCCGGATATAACCGGATGACGCCGGAACGAACCGGATTTCGCCGGAAATTGCCTGCATCGGACTTGGACACTTGACTGTTGACCCGCATATACCGGACTGGACATCGCACTGACGTCATATAACTGTATATAAATTGAACACAGACAATACAATGATGGTATCATATCAAATTGAATAGTTTTAAGTATGAACAGAAGTACGGGTTAAGCAGTGTTTAAGCAAGTGATAAAGTTCATAATAGCTACTTGTTGACGTCGCCGTCATCATCAGAGAGTAATGTCACGGGTCCCAGTGTATGTCACGACACTCACTCGTCTCCCCGCCCAGCATTGTCCATCAATCAGCACCAGCTGTCAGCTGATGGTATTGAGAGCTCGCCCTATCGCCGACATTTGTATGCCATACGCATATGTCATTGGGAAATTAGGCCGGCATTTAGTAACACGTCTGAGACAGAATTGAAATGGGATTCCTTACAATTAGTAACTGGACTAACTAACAACTATCAGGACTGACTATCGCTAACAGGACCTTCCCAAGCCCGCATACTTACTGACAGACTAACCATTAACGTTCTAACATTGTCTCCTACCCGGACTAACCATCCCAGTCCCGACGTGAGTCTTGTTCTGTGTCGGTCACAGTTGTCATGGGCGGCAGCGGAAGGTGGTGCTGCATGCTCGTTTGTTCCTTTAATTCTATAAAAAAACATGCGGGGCAGTGTCCCTATATCCCAGTCCAGGCATAGTTGGGTTAGGAGGTCGTTAAACAAACAGACATACATACATAGACTAATAAACACATTAGACTTTTGCTTCGCGGAGTTCGTTAAAAAGGTGCAAGATCCGAACCTGAAGGCGAAGTTCACAGCACTTTACATACATACAAAGATGGGCATAATGTAATCATAATTACAGATTACAATTACATCTAAAGGCCCGGAAATGCCTCCGCGAGCGCCTTTCGAGAAAAGGTAGTTAGAGTCTTGGCGGGGGCATACTCGTAGCTGTGCCTCCAGATGTAATCGTAAACCATAACCATGAATACATTTTGGGCAAATGCACCAGATGTAATTGTAATCTGTAATCATGATTACCTTTATGACTCTTTCACAAGTGGTGCCATTAAGTATGCCGATGATAAACCAGTCACGAACCAGTTAACCATAAAAACCCGCGAACACCTTTCTTGTTCAACTTTCAAAATAGATCTCTAATGATTTCCTCAGCCAGCTCATTAGGAAATACCATCGGATAATCTGTGAGGAGCGAATTAATGATGTCCTTATCGGCGACGGTGCGGTTATATAGATGCAGAGCTTTTACTAGTCTCTGGTTGTTTATAAACGGGGTTACAGTCTAGTATTTTTGTTTTTTATATGGTTTTAAGCAATCAAACGAGCATACAGCACCACCTTTCAATAGCCACTTACGTCAATCACTCATCCACATTTCGCATCAAGAATTCCGGCTCGAAGGACCAAAACTTACATTAATGTTAGAAGTTTTTTATGGTTACAGGAATGGCAATAGCTGTTACCATACCAACATTCCCTTACCATATCAAAGCCAAAAATCTTGTAACTTTTTCCACGGGTATATTTCCGCGGGGGGGGGGGGGGGGGTCAGGTGTTGATCACCCGTTGCGGTAACGATGACCATACTCATCCACCACAATTACCGGCGACTTAGCTTGCTACTGGTTTTAGCGGATGGCCATAGTGTCAGCGGGTAATGGATACGAGACATTATAATATATTTTTTTCTTGAGACTGTTACGTTTTATTCCTTTCCTCTTCCTTGTTTCTTGGTCTTTAAAGTATCGGTGATGCCTTTGATGTGTGTGTGCCCCTGATGTCCAAGGGCGACGGTGACCAATTACCATCAGGTCTGCTCGTTTGTTGGCTATTGAATTAAAAACAAAATAGGTTCGCATAGTATAACATCGTTTGCGTGTATTACAATTACTCTATATTTCATTCAACCCAATTAAAAATCTTCTATTATTTTTGTATATTAATAAAAGGATGCTGATGACGTACGACTGGTTCAACTCTCAAATGCACGGAAACATGAAAATATTTGCTATTAGAGGTGACCCCTCCAGTTACGGTTCGCTTTTTTTTATTAACATACATTACGATTAAAGCACGTTGTCAACAGTTATCGTCAACAGTTCAATTATAGATAAAACAATATAAAACGCAGTCCGCCACCACTGAGGCCACACTGTCGAGTGCTATTAATAATCGTCGTCTAGAAACGAGATCCTCTCGTCAATAAGACGGGAATAAAGGAAAACAGAAAAAGTCAATAGCAAGCGCGGTGAACCCACCGCCCGCGGGAGGACCGGGCCTTGCCACTCCGGGTTTTTATCCGATGAGAGAAAAACTTCCGTTCAAGTGCAATTAACGTCGACATTGTTGACAATGTCGACGGTTTGATGTGCCCTTTGAGGCACGCGAGTCCTTAATAAATTTCACAGCTATGGTTTTTATTCAAATTCGAAATTATTTTGTAATCATTTATGGCAAATCATTGATGGGAAAAATGTAATCATATTGCCACGTATCTGCCTCGCGTAGACCCGAGACGGTTACACGTCTCGACAGCATATTAACATAATGAACGACTCATTATAATGCACGCGGAACAACCACGTTACCTGTGAGCTCACTTGAACTACTGTACATCGGAACTGATTCATACACACCGAAATGAATTTACAACGGTTACACTGCTGGGATAGAACCTACTCTCACATTATTTTTATTATTGTGTACTGTACCGTAATATATACTATAAGTCATATAATATTATATAATAGACTATGAGTCATAGAAAACGAGAAACCCTTCGGACATTTAAAACCCCGTCGACCTAAGCTTCATTGTCGAGCTAGATGTAATTACCACAACGCAAAAAAGCTTTATGAACAAGAAAAGCCCGGGCGGCTCGCTAGTGCGAAAATAGAATAACAACAGCAAGCAATAAGGCACTAAGTACTCCGACTGGCTGGAACAATGCTGGGCAGAATGTCTATTGAAAAAAGAATAATGCTGCCCGCTCCCAGGGCTGAATTAAAAACAAGCGCAAAACAAAGGCAGAACTGTGTCAGTGACACGAATGCACGGGGAATACTAACCATCGACGATCTATTTGCAACTAGAACGCCAATATATCTCGACTAATCATACCATCAGCAAGTTTTAACTCTTCAATCATCAATCAATACGAGTATAAAGCTCTTGCGTTAGGCTGCCTGTCCACTAAAGCGGAGCGAGGCTGCAGAGCGGAGAAACGGAGAAATATTCACCACTATTTTGGCGGGGTCAGCTAGTAGTTTTATAAAAACGTAATCGCAACGTCTTGTCCCTGAAATGCGGGACCGAATTTGCTCTGAACATTACAATTTGTGCCAAAAACCAGGCGTCCGCGTTCCGTTAAAACCAGCACTCCTGACATTACACACAACACGGTCGAATTTTATGTACAAGTTTGATCTCCGAAGCAAGTAATAAGTAATTTCAAAAAATAAATGTAAATAAGAGATGTCATTGTGAACTGGATTCGAATCTGGGAGCCAAACCACTGGTTTATCAGTCCTGTCCTATAAATACAGACAACCTGTCTTGTTACTCTTGTTGTTCTCATGTATTCGGAATGTCCACATCGGAGCACTAGCAAACACACTTCCACAGTAAAGCTACTTGGTATGCATGGAATACGAAACTTTGTCGACCTTCGACACGGCTCGTGGCAGCGCCCTGTCGCTCGACTACGTTAATTAACAACAGGCCAAGTCATAACAGATAGTATAAGTTGAAGGTCGCTCAGCTCGAAGGACCAATTTTTCGGAAGTTATGTATGTAATGTAAAAAATTAACTGTAACGGGTACTCACGGTTTTTATTATTTAATATTTATACTTATAAATAATAAAAGAAGTAATAAAGATCGTGAGTACCTATTGCAATAAAAGTATTTATATTTTACCAGAAACAATGCGTTCCTGAAAGGTACGAGTATGTAATCTTACGTGCTTACAGTGCTTAATTAATTATAATAACTTTGAAGTGACGTAGCATTGCTGATATTTATTTGCCCTATAGAAGAATATCATTGAAAACGTAACAATTTTGGGAAATTATGAAAAAATATGTTTTTACATGTATATCGCGGTTTACCTTACCTCACGTATTAGGGCGCGTTCACATAGGACGTCCGTTTTACTGGATCCGTTTTAACAGGTCAGTATTTCCGTTGTGTGTGGGATTTTTTACTGGATCCGGTATACTGGATTCTGTGTGAAATCGCTCATACAACTACATACGCTACTAGCATCCAGTATTCCGGATCCAGTAAAACGGACGTCCTATGTGAACGCGCCCTTATACTTGTCGGATTCGCCCGTTTCAATTTCTGTCGTAGTATAGTCGGGCGTACACGTAAAATCTATTCAGACACACGAATCGTTCAGCGCTAAAAATATGTTTTTGTTATTAATTGCACGGTGATACAGAACCCTCCGTCTGCGAGTCCGATGTGCACTCGGCCCATTTTGATTCACGAATTGCAATCAGAAATAATATACATAATGAGTTGGTACGCTGATGATAATAGCAGCGGCTCGATCCAGCTTCCCACGTCCCATTTCGACTGATATTAAAAGCTGTCCCACTTCACGGGACACAACAAACGCCGTAATCAGCACCACGACCGACATCAAACAACGCCATGACATAATAAATTAAAACGATGACAATTAAAACGTCGGCTCCAATATGCAAGCTCACTCGGCAATGTATGTCAGTTGTGTTCTCTGGAGAATTGTCGTTCCTGGTTTTTAATTAGGAAAATTGTAACGAAAATATTAACGCTAACGACCGACGCGCTTCACTTCTTTTGATATTGTTTACTTATAAAAATTACAAATTGGTAGAGCCCAGTCCCGGGTTGGTACCGCCGCCCGCCATGCCCAGTAACATTACTAGCGTGAAATAATTGTTTTACTACGGTAACACATTCGCTGCGGCGATCGTAATTTTCTATGGAAAAAACACGACGTATAATGTGCGTGCTCCGCAGGGACCGTGTTACAGTTAGAAAGGTGTTGATCCGGCTACACTTTTTCGAGGTGAAAATCTTAATCCTCAAGGATAGCAACACATCTGTGGTCGCATTAGACCGAGACTCTCACTAACAACTAACAGGACTCACCATAACTATCAGTCATTACCCCAAGCCTTAGACATTACTAACGCCCTGACCAACTAACACTCTTAATAACACCCTCTGATAATTGTACTAACCATCCTAGCCCGATGTGAGTCTTGTTTTGTGTCGGGTACAGATGCCACGGGCGGCACGGAAGGGTAGTGCTGCATGTTCGTTTGCTTTCTTAAATCCATAAAAAATTACGTTTACAAAATACAAACGAACTTACTCTGAGACTGTCCGAGCGAATCTTCGACTTCGGTTTTTGTTTGGACCATCTTCGGCCAGAACAGCAAAATAAGATAGAAAAAATTAACAAATTGTATAATAGACATCTTAAATATAGATTTAAAATTGTACACCCAACCACAACCTTATCTAACCGGCGGGTAGAGCGGGACCAAATGTTTTTGTTTAAAATATTAAATAATTATGTTGATTCGCCCTTTCTGCTACGTCACATTAAAATTAGCTGCCCCGTATCCATTCACGTTGTAAATCTTTGTTTTATACCCCTCTTACAAAAAGAAAGTATGCAAAAAATACTTTTGTATCACGGTCTTGCAACTTCTATAATAAATACCTTCAAAATATGGATCCATTTAACGCATCTTTAATTACTTATAAAAGGGGTATACGACAAATTTTAGCTGATCTCGATTAATCATATTTTTGTACGATTAGTCATATTTTTTTTTTGTACGATTTCTGAATTTTTTTCTTATTTTAACATCTCAGTTTATATAAACCACATAAGCTCCAAATTATTATTATGTAAAAAAAAATTCAGTGGAAACTGTTTTGCTTTAAGATTCTTGTAAATGTATGATGTAATCTGTATTGTAATGCTGTGTGTTTCCCAAATAAAATAAAATAAAAATAAATAAAAATAAAACAGGCCAACCCTCGCCCGATGCAAAAGGTTTCTTCAGCGCTGATAGTTAACGCCGCCTTAAATACTACGAATACGTATGAGCCAAATATTGTAGCCGCACTGGAGCGGCGTGGTGGAGAGTGCTCTAGGTCTCCTCAATGTCGAGAGAACCTTGCTCAATAAAGGCCACTAATGAGTTGAAGCCAAGCTTTGAAACTAAACACAGGAAGTATAATGTGACCCAGGGTTTCATTAATCAAGCCGTCAACAGTAACCACACCAAAATTAAGAAGATAAATAAAAATAATACAAGACGTGTTAATAAAATAATACAAGACTCCTCATCACTGAAAATTTTAAACATACCGTGACACGACAGATGTTTCCATTTACACGTAGATGTGACCGCGACACCGCGAGCTGATTACTGGGTGCGGAGAACGGAATGCGGAGTGCGGAGAACGGAATGCGGAGTGCGGAGAACGGAGTGCGGAGTGCGGAGAACGGAATGCGGAGTGCGGAGAACGGAATGCGGAGTGCGGAGAACGGAATGCGAAGTGCGGAGAACGGAATGCGGAGTGCGGAGAACGGAATGCGAAGTGCGGAGTGCGAGATCATCTCCGAAACCATTTTAATCAACGTTCACTTCCGCACTAATAAAAACATTGTAACGGGACTCCACTGTACATTAATTTGAAAACTGTAATGTAGGTTACCGTAAATATATGTACCTCGGAATTATTTTAGGTGTGTTAAAGCAAAATATATGTTTTTGGGTTACCGCCGCACATACCACAGTCAGACCAACATCTTCGACTTCATCGCCACTTACCATCAGGTGGGATAGTTGTCAAGCATTATCTTATCTCATGTAAAAAAAAAAAGCCAAAAGGGATCACGGACCATCGGGCAAAGACAGGGGAGAGACGCTTGTTCCTCAAGGATTCTGGCCGTGTTAGGACGGCCTAGAATACTGACCTCATACCCATGCCGGCAGACCAGGGTGTCGTGACCCGACAGAAGCCCTGCTCGGTGGTAGGGCGGAGCCCCGCTGGCACTGCCCTCTCGTTTGAGACAGCAGCGGAACGACTTGTCGTGTTACGGCTGGGAGCTTCAGAGCCTGTACTTTCTTTATTTGCTCTTCCTTCTTTTTTTGGCCGGCAAGCATCTGTGATGCCTTGGTGTTACCTATGGCAATGGACGTCAGTGACCACCTAGCATCAGATGTCCGTATTAGAACAAGATTCTTTACTAACAATTACTAATTGGACTATTACTAACAACAACTAACAGGACTAACTACCACCAACAGTCCCTGCCCCAGTACTCGTACTTACTAACAAACTAACCAACTAAAATGTTTTAGTTGAGTATTAATAAAACCAACCATCGTATTTACAAATTAAAAACTATTCCACCCAGCCTAAGGAACCTCTCCCCATCCGAGAGTTAAATAAAAAGCCATTTATAAAAATAAACAAGGCAACACGAGAACCGCCCCTGCCGGATGTCGCGGGGCCTCTCGAGAGGCCTTCACCAACATCAAGGAAACACGTTTTGCTTAATTAGGGGGTCTTAACTAAGGCGGCTGTGGTACTAAAAACGCATCGCGATAAGCGTATCCCTTTAATCTTAATATATATAATTCGAGTGTGAGTGTGTATGTCACTGAACTCCTCCTAAACGGCTTGACCGATTTGGTTGAAATTTTTTGTGTGTCTTCAGGTGGATCCGAGAATGGTTTAGATTCACAATTGGACCCGGTAGGTGGCGTTGCTGTCGATATATCACCAAAACATTTTTTAACGACTGGACCGATTTGGATGAAATTTTTTGTGTGTGTTCAAGGGGATCTGGGAATGGTTTAGATTCACAATTGGACCCGATAGGTGGCGTTGCTGTCGATATATCACCAAAACATTTTTTAATTATAATGCGGTACGAAGTACGCTGGGACAACTAGTTATATTATATTATAAACATTGACTTATTACTAGATACTATTATAAATAAAACCGGTGAATTGCAAGTCGAGCTCGCACATGTTTGGTTTCGTACCACCGAGCGATATTAACACGGGTGGTGCTGAATGCTTGTCTGCTGTCTTTTGTTGTCTTAAGTACATAAAAAAGTAATCACCGTAGCTTCATCGATGCTACGTCGGCCAAGAGAGAAGGAATCAAATAAGGATTCGGGCTTCATATAAACACGTCCATTAAGCGATTGAGCTGCACACATTGAAACACCCACAATAAGTCCTATAACTTTCCCCTTGTTCCCAGGAGGTGATGAAGACCTGGTGCAGTTCACGGCGGAGCCGGCGGACCTGGTGGTGGCGGGCGGCGAGCGCGCGCTGCTGGCGTGCGGCGCCGCGCCCGGCGCCAGGGTCTCCTGGCGACACAGCGGCTCCGCCCCGCCCACGAGGGACCACGCCCTTCCGCCTGGAGACAGCTTCAGGTATTAAAGTTTACGAGAATAACGTCTTAAAATGTACTTTGCAACAATCCGCGAATTTTTGCAAATAACACCTTCTTCCTACGAAGGAGCATACAATGAAACGAGGAGAGAGCGAGGTGGTATTTGCGGACTGCCGTGCGAATGGCAGTGCATCATGCTAATCGCAATATTCGCAATGGTTACCACACCGGACTGCCTCACGGGTCGTCAAAGCAATGTGATTCAGGGTTTCAGGGGAGAGACATTCAGACATTCATTAATCGTGGCAAGTAGGATCGTGATCTCTGTATACTGGCCTACCTGCTCGTTACGGCTGTAATGATGACGTCTACAACTTTTACAAAGTGACATGATAGTCTCCGTGTTACAGGAAGCAGCTGTCGAACGGCAGCCTGGCTATCGAGAGCATGTCGCCGGCGCTGGCGGGCCAGTACCAGTGTGTGGCCACCCTGGACGGAGTGGGCGCCGTCGTGTCCAGGGTGGCCACCGTCTTCCTAGCAGGTGAGCAGCAGTGATCGGCCATAAGTTATGATTTTAAGTTTAACCCATCGCGGATTGTACATATTTTATTATGATACGGGTTCTCGCGATATGTTTTTTGAGCGGTAAAATATGGTTAGTATGGTGTGTCTAGTATATGTGTATAAAAACTTGCTTGTTTGCGGCTAAAACTCTAAAGTCAATTTAAAAAAAAAGCAGTTGCTTACAAGAAAATTTGACAGCTGACCGTCTAATTTTCATAATCATGTTGGCCTAGCTCACCAGATATCAATATCCTTCTCTGTGCACTGGTGGATTAAACGAAGTTGTCGTATGTTCCAGAGGTGCCGCAGTTCGCGGAGGTCCCGCGCGTGGTGTCGGGCGTGGCGGGCGCTCCGGCGCTGGTCCCGTGCGCGCTGGCGGCGCCCCCGCGCGTGGCGCTGCGCGTGCTGCCGCCCGACGCGCCCCCCGCGCCCGAGCGCCGCGTGTACGGCGCCGCGCGGGTGTACACGCCGCCGCCGGTGTTGAAACTTAATGTTAGTACTGGGTAAACTAAAGTTCAGTTTAATGTGGAGACATTGACCGAGTATTCAGGTTTTTTCTTATGGAATTAAGGTGGAAAACGAGCATGCAGTACCACCCCGCCGCTGCCGCCATTGACAACTGTGACCGATACAGATTTTTCCTATTAGTTCTAATTAGTCGGTTTAGCTAATGTTCAGTTTGAAATTGGACAAGGCAAGGTGCGCAAGATCGAAGTTGTAGTCCGATCTTACTAGTCTTCGCCCAATTTCGATCATCTTCGCAAGTAGCGTCACTTTAAGCGTTTATATAGTTGGCGATAAAATACGAGAACGCGCGAATACGAGTATGTAAATATGCGGCTTATTCGTGCATATTCGTTAATCGCTAACAGTATTCGCTCGTTCTTGGCTCGGTCTCACGATGCGATGGAGACGTTCTTTTGGCACGCATCAAAGGATTTGTCGTGTGAACATATTCGTCGTGAACTTTTGTTAATTTTTTTGCTATAAATTGAAGAACGTCGGTGGGGTCACAAAGAATTAGAAGGAAAAAATATTTATTTTGTGAGTCGATATCGATATAGACATAATGCCGTGGCAGCGACTTTTATCTACTAGCTGTTCCCGCGACTTCGTCCGCGTGGAATTTTAAGTGTTATGGGGAAATTTATAAAATAACAGTAGCCTAAGTTACTCCTTATTACATCAGCTATCTGCCAGTGAAAGTTCCGTCAAAATCGGTCTAGCCGTTCCAGAGATTAGCCTTAACAAACAGACAGACTCACAGACAGAGAGACAAAAATTCTAAACAGTGTTATTTTGTTACATGCACCCTGTATACACACATATGCATTTAGTAAAAAGCGGTTATTTTAATATTACAAACAGTCACTCCAATTTTATTTATGTGTTATATATGAAACCGAATATTCGGCCACAAGGTGATTTTTAATTCACTTGCTATACTCGAGGACATGAAAGAACATGGTCATAGGTAATAATTAAAAATATAAAGTCAAAATTCTACACGATAATTATTTCAAAAGTGGCAATCAAGATTATCTAAAAATACGCGGAATGTATGGCGAATTGGCGAACAGCTGTGTAAGTACTAAACCGGCCCGCCGGCGTCTCAGCGGCCGGGTTAATGACCTTGTTTATACCGCGCGGTCGAGTATGTCTACATTATCGGTTTGTGATGGATAATTACGTCAAAATTTAAGCACCATTTTTTATTACATACATTTTGGAACGAGAATCGAATACTGAGTACCCCCTAATAATATTCTAACTGACTAAAAAATCACCTTGTATATTCGCTGCGTATAAAAACTCGTCGTGCCGTGCTGCAGGTGACGTGGCTGAAGAACGGCGTCCCGGTGCGGCTGCAGGGCGCGCGCGCGGCGCTCTCCGCCAGCGGCGCGCTCGAGCTGGACCCGCTGCGGCCGCACGACGCCGCCGCGTACCGCTGCCGGGTCGCGCTCGCTGCCGACCATCGACAACACTCGTCAGTACACACTTGTTTTGACGCCTCGTACAGAAATGGCCAATACCCACCGACCGCACAGCCAATAGACACCTAATGTTTGATTTTCCGTATTGAATGCATTCTGGCAACCAGCTGAGGTAACACGAAGCGGTGTGGCTGGCTAATTCAACGCTGCGATTGGCTAACTCAAGGCCACACGAAACGTTGGAAAGAAATAGATTAATTTAAGCAACGGGAAAGAATGAGACGGCACGAATTTATATCGGTACTATAATATAGATGTGTTGTTTGAAACCATTCGCCTGTTATTAGGAGTTTAGTGGCTGTGTGGTCGGTGGGTATTGACATCTAGTGAGCGTCGCCCAAGAAAAATTCGACCGTCAGTCACGTCAACTGCTTGTGTGTGTAGGACGGGTCCCGAGATCGAGCTGCGGGTGAACACAGAGCTAGCCAACCTGGAGTACGCGCCGCGGTTCATCACCACGCCGCAGCCGCTCACCGTCATGGAAGGTGATGAAGACAATTACATGACCAAAAGCATACAATATAAACATAATTTGACGATGCGGATGGCGCAATGGTTAACACGCATCGCCGTTCCGAGGGAGGGACCTCAGGTTCGATTCCCAGCGAGGCGGAAATTTGAATGATGAATTTAAATTTCCGTTCTTAGTCTGGGTGTGTGTGTTCTTGTCTTGTGTGTGTGTTGTTCATGGCACCCACGACACAGGGAATCCTAGTGCTATGAGTGTGTAGCGTTATTTATTATTTATTATTTATTTATTGTTTGTCAGTAAACCCCGTGCGGGTAGTTATAAAAAACAATTTTACGGGTATTAGAAGAAACTTCCCAAACCAACCATGTGACTTTGTCGGGGTTCCTTGGAAAGGGATAAGAATAGTGTAAGTCACAGTATTAAGAATGTCACGTGATGTTCCCAGGAGCGTCGGTGACGTTCGACTGCGCCGCCGTGGGGAACCCCAAGCCCGAGATGGTCTGGCTCAACAACGGCGTGGCTATCGACCTCAAGTACGTACATCCAAGCTCAACTCATACCTCCCCCATATAACATTAAGCTTTCCGAAGTGCTTTAACTGCATGGAGAGTTTCTCAAGCGAAATAGCTCCTCGATCTCTTTACTAGAAATAACCCATCTCTTTGAAACTATGCCTATTTTTGCGGGTTTTGAACATTATTAACAATATCTAAATTTACTAAAATCTTTTGACTGATAGATAGCCCTTAGTTCTCAATTAGACAAACGTTTTGACATATGATTTTATACTTAACTCAACGCGGATTGTACACATTTCATCGCTGAACTATCGGCGTACAAAATACATATCGTGAGAACCCGTATCATAATAATCCGAACATGGTGTCGGTTCCAGCGACCTGGACTCCCGGTTCTACCTGGTGGGCGCGGGGTCGCTGCGCGTGCAGTCGGCGCGCGCGCTGGACGCCGGCGCGTACACCTGCCGCGCCACCAACCGGCTCGACTCCGCCGACCACTCCACGCAGCTCACCGTCATGGTCAGTGCCCACCGACTGGTAGCGCCATCTGTTGGCGAAAGCAGGAAAATTACTGTTTACTGTTGGTGACTGCACACAAAAGTACCTAGTCACTAGTAGCGCCATCTATTATTTTAGAAAGAAAGAAAGAAAATACATTTATTCCACACTACAACAGAAGAATATACAAATTCGTTTTACAGAGTAATATACCTTACAGCTAAGGCTCTAAAAATTGTATATGGAAACGCTAAAAATATAAAATATAATTGCAGTGCGAAGGGATCACACTCAGCATGTCCCGCCGCACTGCGCTGACGTGCCGCGCGACGACTACTGGTTTTCAGTATGACCCCTTTAAAAATATCGATAGTTCAAACTGCGGTAACAGTATACTCATCTCAATAAGGCATGCGAACTAGAAGTTACTAGAAACTAAAACAGAACTAAACCTAAAACGAGACATGGAGAATAGAAGTAAGGAGCACCATCTCTACGCTTTAAAATTGTCCGTCGAAACCAACAAGTGTTAGCGTGTTAGCATTATAGATTGAGAGCTACTGGCAATTTTTGGGTAGGTATTTGAGGCTAGCTGAAAACTTGTCTCATAGCTCTCCTACTAAACCCCAACTCGGAGCTGCAGACCTGGCTGCTGAGTAGCGGGGCAATATGGACCCCTACAATTTTAAAAATGTTATTTTTTTATTCCAAAAAAAATGTTTGAGGCAATATGCAATTTTTATAATGTTGTAGTTTAATGTTTAAAGAATAGAAAAAATAATAAGCCAGACGATTTAGTCAGGTCTTTGACATTGCCAGGCGCGTGCAAAAATTAAAAAAATAAGGTTTAAAAAAAGTGTTTGAGGCAACTTGAAATTTTAATAGGGTGTAATTTATAGCTAAAAAATAAGATTCTCAAAAAGACAGATCATTTCGGTGGGGCTTTCTACCCGCCAGGTGATCTAACAAATCAGGGTAAAAAACGGTTTATCTCGATTTCTGGCAAAACTACAAGTCCGATGGAAAAAAGTTTAATGACAAAGTTGTAGGTAATAAAAAGATATATAATCTTTGTCTTAACACTTTTTTCAGATAACCTCAAAATTTATTTGAAAAATTAAAAAAACCAAATTTTTGGTTTTTTATTTTTATCTCTTCCAAAAAAATTTTTTTTTCACTAAATTTGTTAAAAACCTACCTATTTCTGTCTCAAACACACTGTAATTTTTTTGATTCAAAATATTTATTTTTGCGCCTTATATTGACTTAATATCGAAAAAGCACCCTAATTTTCAATCTAAAAGTCTTCAATTCAATCAAAATTTCATTTTTTTTAAGTCGGTGGGCTTTTTGTTCGTCGAAATCAACTTTCCGATGGTATTAAAAAATATATTATGTCGGCATCAGGTAGGCAGGGTGTTTGTATGGGTTTTCAATCGATTCTACTCTGTGTAACATGTATTTTCATGCAAGTAAAGTAGGTATTCTTCATCAAACATCCATTGTGGGATTGTTTCATGTCAGGACTTCAGATTAGGATTTCAAATAAAATACAAGAGTCCGGACCAACACATAAGCAACTCATTTATTCACTGATCACTGTCTGGCTCCGGTTTAACGCTCTTTTACTTTGTTTATTTAGTTATTTACGCGGATCTCCGATTCCGACTTGTTTAATTTACTCAGCGATACGCAATATTGATTTATCGAGCAAACCATTCGCTATATTCGAAAGTTATGTGATAGCACGTTTTATTAAAACTTTATTCACTTTCAGACATTACTCGCCTTAAGGTAGCATTCGGTTCTTAGCGAACGCGACGTGCGACTGCGTCCATCTCCATTCAACTACGCGACCATGGTCGCCTGTCGTGGGGCGACCCCTAGCTTTCGTTGTTGTCGTGTTCGTTGTCGACGTTGTCGTTCTATTGCAGTACGATATGTCGGACAGTTTAGTCGCAGCAAAGTAAAAGTTATCCATCAGCTATCGGTGGATGAAGATGATGATGTTATTATCTATGCCTCTGGAAAAAGGAAGAAGATTGACTCAATTTTCATATCACGAGAAGTTGAGGGTTGCTTTTAAATACTCATAAAACCACATTTTAATTATAAATACAGAAGAAAAGTTCAGAAAATATTGTAGGTAAATCATAAAAAGTTTGATTTTGTGAACAGATTAATAAATAAAGACATCAGACCAAGAAGAAATGGCACATCAGTAACACGGCACTGCCTATTCAGTGGATGAGACGCGTGGAGCCGCGCGGTCGCGGGTCGTGGTCGCTGAGACCGAATGTTACGTTTAAGATAACCTTATAACTTCTCCCGATTATATATCCCGTATATTCCTATTACGCGGGACGACATCATAATGAACTCCATTTTGACAGATCACGCGATCTCCCGATCCATTGATAAACAATACCATCGATTAACGAGTATCACAGATTAATTCGTACCATCGATTTACCATCGCCGATATATATATTACTATGGTAAATTTTCTCAGAAAATGCGCCTTTACTGCGACTAAATCAGGCACATTTTGCATATTTCTGAGACAATTTACCATAGTAATGTATATTTTTTTACACCGTCAGAAAGTCAGAATGTCAACTATAAAAAGCCCACCGACTTTAAAAAAAGAAATTTTGACGCGAGAATTTTAGATTGAAAATTAGGGTGCTTTTTCGATATTAAGTCAATATAAGGTGCAAAAATAAATATTTTGAATCAAAAAAATTACAGTGTGTTTGAGACAGAAATAGGTAGGTTTTTAACAAATTTAGTGAAAAAAAAATTTTTTTGGAAGAGATAAAAATAAAAAACCAAAAATTTGGTTTTTTTAATTTTTGAAATAAATTTTGAGGTTATGTGAAAAAAGTGTCAAGACAAAGATTATAGATCTTTTTATTACCTACAACTTTGTCGTTAAACTTTTTTCCATCGGACTTGTAGTTTTGCCAGAAATCGAGATAACTAAACCGTTTTTTACCCTGATTTGTTAGATCACCTGGCGGGTAGAAAGCCCCACCGAAATGATCTGTCTTTTTGAGAATCTCATTTTTTAGCTATAAATTACACCCTATTAAAATTTCAAGTTGCCTCAAACACTTTTTTTAAACCTTATTTTTTTAATTTTTGCACGCGCCTGGCAATGTCAAAGCCCCGACTAAATCGTCTGGCTTATTTTTTTTTCTATTCTTTAAACATTAAACTACAACGTAATAAAAATTGCATATTGCCTCAAACATTTTTTTTGGAATAAAAAAATAACATTTTTAAAATTGTAGGGGTCCATAATGCCCCGCTACTCAGCAGCCAGGTCTGCAGCTCCGAGTTGGGGTTTAGTAGGAGAGCTATGAGACAAGTTTTCAGCTTGCCTCAAATACCTACCCAAAAATTGCCAGTAGCTCTTGGACCATTATTGTTAACCTATAAAACATTCCTCTTTATCCAGACTCCGCCCCGCATAACTCTCCCGTCGGGGCGCTCGGTGGTGGCGCGCACGAAGGGCGACGTGACGCTGCGCTGCGCCGCGCGCGGCAAGCCGCCGCCGCACACCGTCTGGCTGAAGGACGGCGAGCCGCTCACCCCCAACCACCATGACATCGCGCTCGTTGATGGGTACGTATCGCACACGCACGCGAGCATGCCTGAACGTACACACACGCGTACACAAGCACGCATTCGTGGACGCACGCACGCAAGCGCGCATTCGTGCACGCACGCACACAAGCGCGCATTCGTGCACGCACACGCACAAGCGCGCATACATTCACGTACACACACACAAAGCATTCAATGGACATTATTAGTTAGAAGTGATATGCCTGTATGAGGTAGGATCGTTACAACATTTTTGACTCAATGACTCTTTACGGTTCCGTACCTCAAAAGAAATAACAGAACCTTTATAGGATGACTTCGTTGTCTGTCTATCCGTCTTTGTTTATTGAATTAAGTTAGCAAACGAGCATTCCACCGCAGTCCACGACAGCTGTGACCGTCCCAGAACAAGACTTAAATGGGGACTAGGATAGTTAGTCCAGTAAGGAGACGATAGAACATTAGTTGGTTAGTTTGTTGGTTAGTAAGGAAGTAAAACATTTATCCAGGAATTAATACTAAAGAAGTGTAACCGGCTCCGCACCAATCTCATTATCGAATCAACAATGTGTCGGATGTTGTCGACAGCACGTCGCTCCGTATCCAGGGCGTGTTGTCAGTGGACGCGGGGGTGTTCCAGTGTGCTGGGAGCTCGCCGGCGGGGAGCGCCACTGCTGCGTTGCGGCTCGTGGTACTACCACCGGGGGAAGGTGAGGCCTGTGGACTATGGTGTTCCACACTACCCATACTTTTTATCTTTACTTCTGTGTATACTTTATAAATCTAGATAACAAATATTTATTTACAATTTTACATAATAACATAACATAATCATAATAAACTTAAATAATATACACAAAAAAAAAATAAAAAAAAAATATAAATAATATTAATAAATTAAATAATATTAATAATATTTATAAATCTGTATGTCTGCACATAACATTTCGTGACATTCTTTGTATGACTTACTGACTGATTTGACCAATTTTTAAATTTTGACTTACCTACATCGTGATTTAATGAGACTCTTTATATTTATTTCTTTATTAATTTTACTTTATCTAATCTTTCTTTGGTTTTTTTTTTAATTGAACTCTACCTTTTCCTACTTTTAATGTTTTACAGGAAATTAGAAAATTGAAATTTAATTTCCTAATTTCCTGTTTTAATTTTTTTTTGTTCAATTTTTTTTATTCCAATTTTAATCGTATCCACAGACAGCAACACCACGCACGCAAAACCCCATCCCCGCCCATCCCTCACAAACTCCACCCAGGACATATTCAATAGCCTGATCTCCATGGAAGACTCGTCCTTAGACCCGACGCCGGAAGACCTAGATTTCCTTGGCGAGACGTCGTCAGCGTACACCTCGGAACCAGACTACGACTATAATAACGTTGACTATTCCTTTCACGCTGCCGATGATTACGTAGATGAGCTCAAGACAGGAAACGGGAGTGTGGTCTCTGCGCCGAAGGACTTAAAGGCGGTTATCGTGAAGCATCGCTTCGTCACGCTCAGCTGGGAGGAGCCGGAACACAAGATGGAAGATATCACGGGATACGCCGTCATTTATAGAGTCAAGGGGAGCGAGCGGTAAGCGAATTTCGAGCTTATCTTGTTAGTCTTAAGAATTTTTTTGCTTTAATTTTGTACTACGGGCTATTTAACTGTAAAATTTTCCAGCAAAATACAGTTATCATGTCCCGATTTAAAAATAATGTTATATATATTGACCCCCTTCATTTATTTAATTATATACAAATTCAATGTCTGTATAACTGTCTCCGAAATAAAAATAAAGTACTAAGTAGTATCATGTAAGTGATATAATTGTCGGTCCAGTGAGCGGATACTCCGCGGGGAGTCCCGCCGGCACGAGATGAACGTGGCCTCGCTGCAGCCCAACACCACGTACCAGTTCAGCGCCGTGGCGTACACGCGGCACGCCGCGTCGCCACCCACGGAGGTACATACAGCCCCCTTAACTTGTGCCAAACTTTATGGCAGCTCTGAAGTGTTTTATGTTGTGCAGGGATTTGTTGAAGCGATAGCGTAGTTTGACTTTCTAAAAGTGTTTTTTTTTTTGCAGCATGTACAGGGAGAGTTCTCCTTCAACCCGCGCCTAGGGATGTCATAAACTTTGGCGCTAATTATACAAAAATTTTCATGATATAGCAGACGAAAAATCTGCTGCAAAATCGTTACGACACAGGTTAAAAATAAAGAGGATTCGTCTAGGGTTCTATCTACTCAGGAAAAATCTACCACCAAGCATAAATACCGTTGTAAACTTATCGATTATGGGCGGTGCTATCATACCACTTGAAGCGGGGATTGTGGATTCAAAACATAATTTAAGAATTCATACCACTTGAAGCGGGGATTGTGGGTTCAAAAATTAACGGAGCCTTTCTCCCTCAATTTGCACTCCGACTTGATTACAGACAGTGGAAGTCACGACCCCCGAGGAGGAGCTGACGTACGGGCCGCCCCTGGACGTGCGGGTGGAGCCGCTGGGCGCGCACACCCTGCGCGTGAGCTGGGCGCCGCCGCTGCTCCCCGACCACACGCCGCCGCCCACTAGATACGCCGTCTTCTATACTGAGGTCTGTTGAAGTGAAAGCCTCCATAGTATCGTTGTGATTTGGAATTAGATGAAACGGCAGTGACGCGCAAATGATATGAAACGGAAACGAAAAGGACACAGGCACATTTTAACTTGGGAGAAAATGAGATAGGATAGGAAGCATCAGCTAAATGGTGGCTTACGTGAGCAAAGCAACACATCAATATTTGGATTGACAGTATTTCTTTTTTTTAGTTTCACTTTTAACACTTGCGACTTGCATACATTTTGATTTTTTTTGTTCTGTTTTTTTGTTGTTATGGAGTCGAACGAAAATTGTTTGGTGTTGTTACGAGCCAGACGTTTAATGTAACGGAATAATATTTGTTCCTAATGTTTTATTCCGATATCCAATACAAGCATCTTTAATTGTGAGTGATGTACGCGAATTACACTCACTTTGTTGAACTTTGACAAAGCTCATGAAATGCGTACAGCACAAGACCAAAGCACTAATACATTAGTCTATCTATCAAATGTCATCTGTCAAAAGTTTCTCTGCCTGTCAAAGCCAGAGCTGAGAGTCGAAATATCGGCGTACAATACATATCGTGAGTCATATCGTGTATCGTAATAAAAGTACGTATGTGTGTGTGCAGGCGGAGTCGAACCGCGAGCAGACGCAGTTCTCGGAGGCGCTGTCGGCGGAGGTGGGCGGGCTGCGCGCGGCGAGCGCGTACCGCGTGCGCGTGGCCGCGGTGGGCGGCGCCGCGTCCGCCGAGCGCGCCGCCGCCACGCCCGCGGACGCGCCCGCCGCGCCGCCCGCCAACGTCTCCGCGCAGCCCGCCAGCGACACCGTGCGTTGCTTACTTATATATTTAACCAATAGTTTCTGACAGCTCACCGCGTTCGCATGAGTTAATTAAATAAAAAAATATTGTGGCCGTCGGCGAGGTTGTCCAGATTATCTGTACTTTTTCGCATTTTTCCTCTCGCGCGCCTTCTGTATAATCTGACATTCGCTAGTACATACAACTAACTACCCCTTTTTTATGATTCTAATTTTGGAATAGAATTTTAGTTTTCAGTGCAGGGGATATTTTTTTTATTTATAAATTAGAAAGATATCTATTCATAAGATATTCCCATTTGTTGACAGTCAATCCTCGTGCGGTGGGAGGCGCCGCCCGCGCGCACGCACCGCGGCCCGCTCACGGGCTACAAGCTGCGGTACCGCGCGGTGGGCCCCGCGGCGGGCGCCGCGGCGGGCCCCGCTGCGGGCCCCGCGGCCGCGCGCCGCCGCGCCGAGTCGCTGACGACGCCCGCGGACGCGCGCCGCGCGGAGCTGCGCGGGCTCGACATCGCCACCAGTTACCAGGTTTGATGAAACTCCGTCGTTACCCGAGGCAGTTGCCACTTTAGGAGCACACGTGCCCAGCTGTTTTTCCGTGTAGACCGTTTGAACCCCACGCAGTAATGGATGAATTATTTAAAAGTTCAGCTTTTTACCTTGAATTGATTAGTTGACCAAACAAAAGCAAAATAGATTTTTTTTTGAGATCCATTGTGACTGTGAAAAATTGTCTTAAGTTATTAGCTAGCAAACTTTTTCCCCTTAACTTATTAAATGATTTAATGGTTATTCTCTTATTCATAAAACATAAAAATTGGTCCACCCGCTCTTGAGTTATAAATAGTGTAACTAACACGACTTGGTATATAAATTTGTATCATATCGGTCTAAGTGTCAGTAACGAACGACCCCTGTCCACCAGATCCGCGTGTGCGCTATCAACGCGAACGGCTCCGGCCCGTTCAGCGAGTGGGTGACCGCGAGCACGCTGGGCCGCGAGCGGGGCGAGGCCGCCGTGCCCGCCGCGCCGCCGCCGCTCGTCAGTCAGTATACAGTTAGCTCGGCTCGAAGGACCAACATTCGTGATGGTGCTTTTCATTGGTCGTATTGAGGCGGCTTTTATTTATTCTGGTACCAGTTTCATCAGCCAGTTATGCGTCGCTGGTACCTTTGGTGTTGCTGACGTCACGGGAGAATGTGACCTTACCATCAGATGGTGCGTATGGTCGTTTGTCAGCTGTTTACTTAAAAAGGAGGCTTTACCCCGTAGCCTAGTTGGTAGTGACCCTGCTTGCAAAGCGAGAGGTCCCGAGTTCGATTCCCGGCCGGGGCAGATGTTTATGTGACAGATAAATGATTGTTCTCGGGTCATGGGTGTTAGTGATGTGTAATTTTATTTATTTATTACCGGTTTCCCATGTTATACAACCTCACAACGGTGCGTTTGCAGCGCGCGCCGGCCGCGACTGGATCTCGGTGTGGTGGGACGGCGAGGGGCAGGAGGAGGGGGCGCGCGTGCGCGGCTACTGGCTCGGCTGGGGGCTCGGCGTGCCCGACGAGCACTCGCGCGAGCTGCCCGCGCATCTGCACTCGCATGTTGTTCGGGGACTGCGTGAGTACTCGGCTCGAAGGACCAAGTTTTTTTTTAGTTGACTATTCGAAATGATCCAAAAGACCTTTTCTTTCTTCCGAAGTAGTATATGTTTGTATATTGATACTAGCTGATCTGGCAGATGTTGTTCTACAACATAGTTTATATTCTAACCGAGGGATCGCAAATTTGATACACTTTCAAGAAATGCTCATCAAATACAATAACTATAATAACTCTTTTCCGTTACTTCTTGTCAGTCTTCCTCTGTTCAGATATTTTCTCACAATGAGAGGAGGTACAATGATAATTAATTAACTACGCACATTTTTTATCGGCGATTTGAGCCCGGGCCCTTCTCTTAGGAGGTCACGTTAAAACCACAGCTTACGCAGCCAACTTACGCTTCCAGAATCAAACTCGGAGTACGTGATCTCGCTCCGCGCGAGCAACGCGCTCGGGCTGGGCCCGGCGGTGTACGCCACCGTGCGCACCCGCGACGCGGACGCGGACGCCGACTCGGACGCGGACGAGCCGGACGAGCCGGACGCCGACGAGGAGGATGACACCCCGCCGCTCATCCCGCCCGTCGGCCTGAAGGTGGGTGACGTCATGGGTGCAGCGCCATCTGGTGTGCTGCATGCTAACTAATAGGGGTTCGGTGGTAGAGTCATGACAAAACAACTCGCGTAACTCTAATGAAAGGAGCGAGAATTAGGTTATGTAAGGTTTCACTTCTAGCACGTGTGAATTGCACATATTTTGATTTTTTTTAATCACGAAAAAAAGTAATTCCGCTTAGTGGGGTTCCATAAACATTAATAATATTTATATTAATATTATTTGTGGTCCAAACGTGTATGGTTATGATGTTGTTGCAGGTCATAATGCTGAGCGGCACGACGGCGGTGGTCTACTGGACGGACCCCACGCTGCCCAAGGGACAGGTACGGACACACAGACATATTTATTTGTGAGAAAATCAAAAATGTTTAAACATTTTACATTAAATATATGTTTGTAATACTCGTTGATTGGCTGATTGGTGGTGACCAGACGGCGACGGACGGGCGGCGCTACGTGGTGCGGTGGTCGGCGGCGGGCGGCCGCACGCGGACCTACAACGCCACCGACCTCAACTGCATGCTCGACGACCTGCGCCCGTTCACGCATTACGAGTTCGCCGTCAAACTCATCAAGGGTGAGTGGTGATGACGTCACACCGACACCGGACAGGGCGCCCCTAGTAAAGGGGTCCCGTCGATCGTTGCGCTCAAAGTCATTGGTTCGTCGGCAACGGAATGGATATACGGGCAAGTGTAATAACGTTTGGCTGTAATCGTATTGCGTCGACTCAGTATTTTTACCTGTCAAGAACAAACAGCTGTGTATCGTGGAGAAGTTGCATTGCATTCAACGTACCAGTTACGACCCTGTGATTGCAATCACCCATAATGTGACTGAACTGCCATTCTACTACGGACATAAAACGATAAAAAAATTAGCTCTTTAAATACTGGCGGATATTCAGCAATTTTTTTCATGTAAACGGAAGTTAAAAAATAAGTTTATTTTCCTGTGGAAAGTTCGCCAAAAACATCGAGACGCATTCAAGATATTCTCTACCCGACTATAGATAATTCAGATACCATCTGCCCCCTAAGGCGGTCGGGAGTCGGCGTGGTCGATGATCGCGAGCAACACGACGCTGGAGGCGGCGCCGGCCTCCGCCCCGCGGGAGCTGCGCGCCTCGGCCGCCGCCCCCCGCGCGCGCGCCGTCGACCTCACGTGGGCGCCGCCGCAGCGGCCCAACGGGGTCATCACTGGTAACTAGAGCATTCTATGGATGGAGTAGTTTATCCGGTGTAAATAAAATAATTAAATTATTTAAATTAATAAGAAAAAATACAATGTTATAAAGAAATTTCGGTTCGTATGATATGAATATGCGAACACTTTTTTAATATAATTGTTTAGTCGAGCAAAAGCCACGAATAATTATCAAAAATCATGAATTGACAAGTTATTATGACTGACAACTAGCTGGCACATACATAACTATGTGAAAATGAGTTTTCTTATTATTACTATGGACGTCGGGTCCGCGCTAAAAAATATCTGAGACAAATGAGCTCAAAACGCAAAAGAGCTACAATCGACTGCAATCGATATTAAACCGTGATTTAATAGTTTTAGTGTTTAAATTACCTTGTTAACATTTTCTATTCTCGCGATGCCTATGGGACATTTTTTCGCAATTTTAGTACGAGACCCGACATCCACAGTAATAATGAGTCAATGAAGACTAGTGATGTTTTGTAAAAAGAAGCAACCATAAACCCAAACTTGCAGGCTACGTGATAATGTACGCGGTGCAGCGCGCGGGCGCGGGCGGCGCGGCGGGCGCGGCGGAGGAGTGGACGGCGGTGGCGGTGGTGGGCGAGCGGGCGCGCGCGCGCGTCGACCGCCTGCGCCCGCGGACCACCTACCTGTTCAAGATACAGGCGCGCAACGGCAAGGGGCTCGGGCCCTTCAGCGCGCCGATCTCCTATACCACTGCTATGGGTGAGTTTGGAGAATATTCCTTGTGGCGGTAACGTGTTACCTGACGATTGGGCCTTAAGGACCATCTTTTTTATTAATTTTATGGGCACGTAGCCAATCAATAATATTTACAGTAACGTGTGTCGCTACTTTAAAATAAATCTTTACGTCGACTACTCTGGTTCGGCTCGAAGGACCAACATTTTTAATCGGTTAACGGCACGTTATTGACTTATATGATGTTGGTTCCTGTTTACGATCTTATATTTGTGAATGTCCACGCCCCTAACGTGTCGCCGGTCGTCGGACAGAGTCGGGCGAGGGCGGCGGGCTGGCGGGCGCGACGTCGGCGTGGCTGTGGGCGAGCGCGGGCGGCGCGTGCGCGGTGCTGGCGCTCGCCGCGGCGCTCGCGCTCTCGCTCTGCTGCCGCCGCGCGCACGCGCCGCTCTCGCCGCACACCAGGTACACACACACACACACACACGCACGCACGCACGCACACACACAGACACACACACACACACATACTTAAATTTATTTAGGAATGCCAACAGAAAGTACACAGTACAAATATTACAAATTTCAATCAAAATTGTCTGTCGTCTGTGTGTTCGGCGGAATGGCACGTCAAGCAATGAACTCTACGGAGACGTATAAATGTATCGTACGTTCGCAGCACGTACCAGAAGGCGTCTGCGTCGGCGGCCATCAAGCCGCCCGACCTCTGGATCCACCACGACCAAATGGAGCTGAAACACATCGACAAGAGCCTGCACAGCTCCGCCAGCAAGAGTGAGTATTCTGTGTCCTGCAGGGCACTAATACACTGCATCTTACACAAACAGTACAGTCACCGGTTACCTCTAAATTATCTGTACATCGATATGAGACATTCTCGATGTATGTATTTTTATATATTTAATATCGATACAACTAACACCATCTATTGATTTGTTAAATCACAATATAATTATTTTTCAAACAATTCGTATTTTTATGTGATATTTGATGACACTACTGGCTAACACATTGTTTCGTTATATGTGTTCGTATATGTGTTATTCGGATAATATCGAACAAGGCCGTACCTACCCGTTTTTTGAGGTTTGTGTCGCAGGGCCTACCGATTCCCTGTTGTACGATACATTGGGTATAATATGGATCTTCCTTTCTCCCTTTATCAATTATACTATCATATAGTTCCATCATCAACTCAAATGCCGGTCACTTAAATTCACTATCAATCAAGAACATTTGAAAAAATAATATATTTTAGTAACGGTTTCTCGTGCCCAGTCTCGGCGGGCAGCGTGGACGGCCCCAGCGCGCTGGTCTCCTCCACCCTGACCCTGGCGCGGGCCCCGCCCGTGGAGTACGAGCCGGCGCGTCACGCGACCCACGCTCCCCCACACCTGCACTCGCTCGACCGCCGCATGGTGCCCACGTATGTCGGTGAGTGTCGCGGCAACGTACGATAGATGGCGCTTGTCCACCGACCACACAATAGACTCCTAATAACAGGCGAATGGCTTCTGTCAACACATCTGGCTTATAGTACCGATATAAATTCGTGCCGTCTCGTTTTTTCCCGTTGCTTAAATTGTTCTATTTCTTTCTAACGTTTCGTGTGGCCTTGAATTAGCCAATCGCAGCGTTGAATTAGCCAGTCACCCCGCTTCGTGTTACCTCAGCCAGTTGCCAGAATGCATTCAATACGGAAAATCAAACATTAGGTGTCTATTGGCTGTGCGGTCGGTGCGCTTGTCTCATATTAGATTGTGACGTGTGGTTTAGTTATCTGTAGTGTAGTGTACAGTGTACATTAGTAATGGTAAATATACATTTACATAGATACACTCACACACACTTTCGTTTTGTATGGAACTAGTGCGCATATTTTCATACTTTTAGACCCAAAATTTAAGTGCTGTGTGTCAGCCTGGTAATTTAGTTAATAGAAAAATACTTAAGGACAGAGATACATCTTTCACGCACTAGTTTAAATTAGGCGTCATTCGCATATCTCATTCCATTCATATCGTATCCCAGCGAGGAACAACTTAATTTCAACTTTAAAAGAGAATGCCCATGAATGGTCCTCATTTTTATCACGTCTCAGGATGACACTAGTACAATTTTTTATTGTCATCACTAAAATTATTGTTTCTAAAAGCTTTAATGATATTACCACTCCAGCATCTAAGTTAAATTTAGTATGACGATCCTGAAGCTACCGTCTGTTACATAATACAGAATATGAACTGAAAAATCATATTAAAGTATTGGAAAAATTAAGATTACATGAAACCCGGTTATAGATTGAAGAAATACTAACGGGGGTGATTAATTGACAATTAATAAGCTGTTCAAAACACGATTGGGTCTGACGCAACGCTAGACCGTGGTCCACACTGCAATGGGCATTCTCTTCTCGCACGCGGGTCAGTCTGTCCCATGGGCTAGAGTCGCTATTAGCGCTAGTGTCGCTATTAGCGCTAGTGTCGCTGCTAGCGCTAGTGTCGCTCGTGGTGACGTGTTGGTTGCTGGGCAGAGTCGCGGCGCTCGCCGTCGTGCGCGGGCACGGCCGGCAGCGGCAGCGAGGAGCTGGCCGCCAGCCGCGGCAGCCCCGCGCCCGCGCCCTGCCCGCTGGCCTGCCGCCGCTGCGACCGACACGACTACCGCTCCGAATATTTAGGTTCATTGATCGTTATTTACGCTTTGGTTTGCTGCGCGGAATGATGACTCAACTGGATATTTGTTTGTTTAAATCGTAGACAGAGAACAATATGGATAGGTGAGCGTGGCCAATATGAAATAGCATGTGAAAGAACGTATGTGGCACAAGAAAAGTTGGACGATCAGCTGTCAAATTTGCTTGAAAAAACCGGCAAGCAATGCGGAACAAAACATAGTATCATTCTGTCTAGTTTTTTCGCGTCATTGGGCGCGCGTTGTTGCTTTTCTTGTGGGAGTGCCATAGATGGCATCTATTGGTCTATATGCATCTCTGTCTACGGTTGAATATTGTCAAAGTGATTGATCGATTGAATTGAGCAACTTCGAGCTCGGTCGGTAGAATTGGTTGACCGTTAGGGGAAAATTTGTTGAAACAAAAAAATATAAAAACATGCCCCGGATTAAAATAAGCTTTATTTCGAGTTCATTACGGTTGAATTTTCAACATTTACTTGAAAGAACTGTTTGATGCACGATTGAGTCATCGTATTCCTATGGCCTGAAATGACTGAAAATGACTAGTTGAGTCTCATTATTTCGTGACTGACATTTTTTTTTCGCTTTTATATTTTTTGTTTTGTTTTTGCTTAATTTTTTGTTTTTATTTATTTGCTTCGAGATGTAGTTTCGAGGTAGTTGGGGGAACATGAAATTACGTCACGTTGTGGAAATCGTACGAATTAGAAGACCAGAAACGTTTTGATGTCATATATTTAGTAAAATTGTATGTATTTCAATGTAGGTAATCCTCCTGTAATCTCCTCACCTCTCGTCGTCTCTTCACACCTCACCTCGCTTTGCTACGCCTTATCACACCTCACCTTAACTCTCCTCATCTCACTACTTCCTGCCTCTCCGCTGTTTTTAATTACGGAATTAAATTAATGTAACGCCCAAAAAAATTCAATTAAGTGTATAACGAATAAACATTGGCAGGAATATCTCACATCATTGAAGAATGTTAATTACAATAACATTGTATTGTTACAGCGATGACCGGCATGGGTGTGGGCGTGGGCGTGGGCTGTGCGTCCACCTGTGAGCGGAGGAGACACATGCCGGATCAGGTATGTATTTGTCGTTAGTTATATATTTTGAATAATTCACACTTTATCTTTATAAATTATATTCTATGCGTTATTCTGATGTGTAAGCTATATTATTGTAAAGTTTCAGCAAAATCCATTCGGTAGTTTTTGCGTGAAAGAGTAACAAACATTCATACATCCATACAAACTTTCGCATTTATAATATTAATAGGATGTGCCATGGCAATGTAAAGCTAAGGTTGGATATGTACACTAGGTATTTTTATAAATGTAGGGTTGCTACAAATGTAAAGTAGGTAGTAGGACAAATGATTTACTTCTGTTCATAAAAATAAACAAGTGTTCGAGTTTTCACTTCTGCCGTTGTTTTTTTGTTTGTTAATGATATTATGATATTAACGAACATAATGTGTGTCCGTGTGTGCAGAGCACGCCGCTGCTGGCGGGCGTGGCGCCGCTGGGGTCGCCGCAGTCCTCGCTGGCGTCGCTGCACGCGCCGCTGCCGCCGCCCGCGCCATGTAAGACCACCCTTACTTGTGAATAACCGACTACGAGACTTACTCACATTAGGTGCACCCTAGCTAGTTGAATTTTAAAAAAATGGTTAATCCTCTAGTTTAGTATTTTACCCAAAAAATGAATTATTTTTGTTTTAAATAATGGAATTATCTTATTTATTTTGCGTTTTATAGAAGCCAATTTGAACTTGCTTCGAAAACGCCCAAGACTGCCATGGCGTCTCGAATGACGTCACTAAGTGCAAAACCGCAAAAGAGACAAACAAGAGAGTTGAAGTTGTATATTTCCATTGTAAATTTGTGTTGTCCAAGTCACGACACAGGGAAGCTTAGTATAGTACTGCCGACGGTTCTAGGCCGCTTTCGGATATAGTGCGCAGGTATAGTACTTTAGAGAGAGAGAGATATATATACATATATATATATATATATATATACTTACGAACACTGAGCGTGTGACTGAAACAAACAATGCTCAAAGTGACACCCCGCGCGTCTTGCCACCATTTCGACCCTAAAATTGACTTCTGCGCAGCGATCCGAATAAATATCAGAGCGGCCAAGATCCGCCGGCCGTACTATACGGGGCGATATTGTTATTATAATTATGATATAGGTGGCAGCGGGTCATGTCCGCTAGGCTCTGCGTGCTCGGCGCCGGGCAGCGGGGGGCCGCCGGGGGGGCCGGGGGGTCCAGTGGGGCCGGGGGGTCCGATGGGGCCGGGGGGCGCGGGGGCCGCGCCGGGAGGTGACGTGTACGCGTGCGCATCGCGCGAGCGCGAGCGCGGCCACTACGTTGCGTACGAGCCGCTCGGACACTACACGCAGTGAGTATACTTATATTTGACTAACCAACTAACATTCGAGTTACTGAACTAACCATCCTATTCCCGATGTGAGCCTTATACTAGCCGGGCTGCAAGTAAAGATAATAATTAGAAATAATATTAATGACTTAATAACAATATTGATAATATAAACCCTACCACCAAGCAGGCCTCGCAGCTGTCGTCTCGTTGTTAAACCTGAAAGGCTAACGAAAACGCAGACAGACTATTGCGTATGGATACAAGCAACCAGGGTCGATATTACGCCAGCCCTGAATGAGAACTCTTATTACGCTTTTTTGAACCTCATGTCATCTCCGGGAACTCCTCAGAATCGGACCGCAGAGGTTCTCCACTATGGATATAAGGATGATGCTTCTATGTTTGACCAGTGGTGTGGTGATGTTGGACCGACGAAGTAGTCCTGAAATCGACTAGTTCCTCGGAGAATTAAAATCGTACTCAACAATTTTGGTCCTTCGAGCAGATATTTTTTATTCATTAATTTATTTACTAATCGCATTACCTAATTACTAAAACATATAGACTAGGTGTATTATAACATTTTTTAGGTTATTTAATTAGTCCTTTGTGACCTGGACTAATTCCCTCTCACCCGCAGCCGGGACTCGTTAAGCAGCGACGCGGGCGCTCCGCCCGCGCCGGCGGCGGGCTCCCTACCGCGGCGCTGCGCCCCCCTGCACAGCTTCGCGCTGGAAGGCTCGGACCATTGCACCCCAGCGCATAAAGGTATGTTCTGAAACGGTTGAGTTTTGCGAATACGAAGTAATGGGCATCGGTGGCTACCTCTTTGTAAGACTAATGAGAACTGTCTTGATAACTTATTGTAGACTAGCGGACCCGACAAACTTCGTACCGCCTAAGAATCAGTAAATAAAAAAGTTGAATTTTCATATTTACACACGTTTTAAACCTTCCCTGGACTACCACAAATAATTCAAAACCAAGACTAGCCAAATCAGCCCAGCCGTTCTCGAGTTTTAGCGAGACTAACGAACAGCAATTCATTTACATATATACATCTTAATATATATAATTCGAGTGTGAGTGTGTATGTCACTGAACTCCTCCTAAACGGCTTGACCGATTTGGTTGAAATTTTTTGTGTGTCTTCAGGTGGATCCGAGAATGGTTTAGATTCACAATTGGACCCGGTAGGTGGCGTTGCTGTCGATATATCACCAAAACATTTTTTGCTGTACGAAGTACGCTGGGACAACTAGTATATTATAAGACAAAAAACACATCACTAACACCTGTGACTCGCGAACGAACAAATTACTGTAACAAACATATCTGCGTACGCCGGGAATCAGTAAAACAGAAGTCGATTTAGATATGAAACTAGCAGCGAAAAGTGGGAATGTTAAATTTTTAATTGTCCTACTTTTCATCTATCTATCTCTTTCTGTCTCTTGTGTTCCGTAATTCCGTAATTATCTTTCACATGTATAGTTATGTAGTCGCAACGTAACGTGTGTATAGTTGTAATATGTTTGGTGGTGTGTGTGCACGCAGCGGGCGGCGCGCGCGAGACGTCGCCGTACAAGAAGAGCGCCAACTCCTCGCCGGGACACCTGCCCAACCGGCTGCAGCTCGGTGAGCATCGTTGACCAGCTCCCGTGACCCTCGGCTTCGAGCTTTTTGTTAATGGCTCCGTTACCAACTTACAGCAAAGAGAATAGAATATAGTTAAAAAATTAAAAAATACGCTTAGGGCTAGAGCAACAACCCTACACTATTTGTATACTATAGTCAACGCTAGTTTAAGCTACCATGGCATCATTACACACGACTGTCATTCATAATGAAAAATGATGTGGTGTCGTGGGACACCAGGTAGGAACGAAGTTCCTTCGGCTAATGAAGGCAACGGCGAACGAAAAGAAAGAGGGAGAAAGAGAAAGGTATTATACACTACTCGCTTGTGTATGCGACTGTCGCGCCTGCGCACGTCTCATTTAACGCTTTTATTCCACGCATTTTTTCTTACGGTTTTACTATCACATATTTTTCAGTTCGGTCGCCGCAGCAAAACCTATCCCCTCCAAGCCTGCCGTAAGGAACTTCGTTCCAATATTCTTTTCCTTGTACATTTTCTTATAAAATATATAATTCACATCATAATTTGGAGTCTTTGCTCTGTACATATTATAAAATCATTTATCCTACTTTGCACGCCACACTAATCCCAAAAAATTGTAGTTTATATTCTTACCACTGACAGTTACATACAAACATACTAACATACGTCTCAAGCTAATAAAAGCGTATTCAATAAGAGTTAATAAAATATTCACCATCATCGTAACAGCCCATAACTGTCCCACTGCTGGGCACGGGTCCCCTCTCACAATTTGAGTGGTACAGGCCATAGTCCACCACGCTGGCCAAGTGCGGATTAGTGGACTTCACACACCATTGAGAACATTTTGAAGAACTCTCAAGTGTGTTGGTTTCCTCACGATGTTTTCCTTCACCCAAGCAAGCATAATTAAATTAAAACCTCCCGAACCTGGACACCCCGGTTCGGGAGTCCAACGTTCAACCACACGGCTATTACTGCTTAAATGAGAAAAATATTACGACTACCAAAATTTGATGACTCTTTAGTTCAATTTAAATTAAAATGAGACCCGACGAATAGTTATTGAGCTGTCCCTAATTATGCGTATTTAAGTCAAATTAAAAAAAAACCTTTTGTTGTTTCTTAGTAATTATTAAGACCAATTTAACCAGAACAACTATTATAATTCCAGGCGGCGGGGTCCCCCACTGCCCCACGGAGCTGGAACCGCTGACCCCCTCGCGGTCCACCGAGCGCCTGCACCGGGAGATGCAGAACCTCGAGGGGCTGATGAAGGATCTCTCCGCCATCACCCAGCAACAGTTCCACTGCTAGCGCATGCCCACGCCCACGCCCAAGCCCGCGCCCGGACAAGAGATACATTTCTGATGTAAACGGACAATCTGTCGGCAGGATAATGAATAGATTGCTTTATATCGTAAACGGTATTCGTTTACCGGAAAGTGAATTGATTACTGGTAGACGGAATCGTCTGAATGAAACCTTCATATATAATGCGCTATGATATTGTATTGCGTGATGCATTTCGGTGTTGGGTAGTGGTAGCTGGCTTTAGCAGTGGGCGATTGTCTGGGTGGATTCCCGGACAGTGAATAGTACGCTTTAATTGTACTTTGTATTAATAAAATTTAATAAATGACAAAATTCCGAGGCCTACGAATCTCGCGTTGTTCCAACGAAGGAAAGTTAAGGATTATTTAGGCATTTACTTCGATCGTTTTTGATGAATATTACGAATTAAATATAAAACTTTTTAACGTGAATTACGAGATTGAGAGTTGTAACGTTTTTCTTGCTACTTTACATGGCACCTTTTGAATTTCTCGTCAAATTTTGTCACTAATTCGGCTGTTAAATTGTGTATAAATTATTGTAATTAATGATTTAGGATTGTGGTGAACACGTTATACGTAAATGTCCTATTGTACTGGTCCGATACGAAAATCGTGCCGGTTAATGAATGCGAACGCTTAGGGCCTAATGTCAACATTATTATGTTTAATTGTTTTAAGATTCGACTGTAGCCGATATCGACGGAAACTCCCTCCGGTCCGATCCAACAACCGGTACAAAAATTGTTGACTTGGTAAAACCGTATCAAAATAGTTACAGAACACAGAAATTACGAATTAAATTTTGTACTATTTACAGAAGCAATCGAAAATAATATACCCACTATAAATACATAAATATGTATTATTAGAGACTTATATCATGGCGAATATATTATATTTAACATTTTTACCTGTATTCACGATATGAATATTACCTGATACTACTAAATAAAACTATCGTGAACCCCTATCCTTATGTAAAATTCAGCAGGATTAAAGTTTATTATTAAACTTTCTAGCCAGTACTCACAAATATTGTATTTTATATACAACAACTGTTGTTCAATTTTGTGCTATATACATGTAACATAAGGTTGCGTTTCCATCGAACTTGTAAGGAGCTAGTCAGATAGCCAGTAGTGTCGTACGATACGTTGAACTTCATCGATTCCCGTCGACTGTGACGATAAACCGTTTCATTATGAATTATTCGGTTTTATTTCACACTATCTATTAATATTTAGATTCAATTTTTTTATAGTACATTTTATGAACGCTCAATAAAAACAATTAAGGAATAATTAATTTTTCGTACATTTTTTAATCAAAAGTATTTACGATTTCTCACTTTCAAATTTACTCTGTCTCCAAAGTAAATCCACCCGCATGGACTCTCCTCCGGCTCGAAGGACCAATTTTGATACAATACCTTGTAATGTACTCACACACATCGTCACACTACGTCGACATCATAGGGTTTGTAACATAATATAATTAACTGATTAATTATTATAATTAGTCATTTACGAAATAATTTTATACGCCCTAGTGTTTTGTACTGTACAGTACGTCAATGCGGCGATGCGGCTTGCGGCTGCGGCTGCGGCCGACGAGAACTGCGTTGCGATTTGTTGATATAGACATTTTTTTCAAAGATCTACTTTTATTGGTCCTTCGAACTGAATAAATTTGGCTCGAAGGACCAATGAAACGCTTATTTTGTTGGTGTATGTTCCGAATAGAGTGGGTAAGCAGTATAGGAGGTAACCTTTGCCGGACGATCGTGGCATTTTCGTGTTAAAATACCGCTACCTACAGCGGTATTAGATACCGCGCATATCTGAAGGCCTAACACAAATATCTAGATGGATATCAACTTATGTATGATTACGTTATCATTATGTAACAAAAGTCGCCGAGTCGCTGCGGTCGCATCGCCGTCTCTAGTTGTAAAACGCACTAAATCACTGTAAATATTTTGTACCTTAACGCGCTAGACATAAGGCTCAGTATCGACTACACGGTTTTTGATATATTGTTGTTTATGATATTCTGTATAGCAGGGATACGTTTGGAAGTAAATCTGTCTTGAAGAGTTTCATCTATAACTAAAACATAAACTTCACAATTCTGTTGAAGTAACCGGTGTAACTACAAAGTTTTATAAAGATCGGGTGAGTAGGTTTGATGTTATTGGCAAACATACATACAAAACTGACACACGTAATCTATCTCGTATACCAAGTGAAGTAGATCTATCATATTCAGCAGCCAACAAAAATCAACAGATTTACTTACCTACGTACTGTTCACGTGCCATGTAGCTCCGTCGTCGCGGTACGTAGAGGTCATCACCAAACCAGATAAGGACTAGTGTCCACTGACACCTGCGACAGTCGCGACAAACACGGGTGAATAACGTCGCGACATCTGCGTCGTGTCATTGTCGCAGTTTTGCACAGGCCCTTGGGCCCTACACGTACAATAAGACGTCCGATCTTTTGGTTTTAAAACTATATAAATTTCCCACTAGATTTTTCCGAACCATGCAAATACGATAACTCCGATTTATAGCAAACTTTTTGTTTGTTTTAATCAAGGATAATGCCCTTAAATAGTCCAATTTATATGTTTCATGGGCGCGTTGATAGTGATATTGATCCCGCTCATAATGTTCATAATATCGTTCTCCACAATATCTGTCCGTTACAAACCGCGACAGGACGCACTTTACGTCAGTCCCGTGTAAATATACCCGTTTACCGTTTAATATTTTTCTATTAATTATTATATTAATGTAATTAGTGTATAAGACGCCATAAATGCTGGAATTGCGCAAGAATTGATTCAAATAGTTGTTTAACTGAGATTTTTTTGTGTACCACAGAGCATTTGTCAATGGAGATGTTAAAATTAAGTTACATTTGAAATTTTTAGCATGTCTAACACATTTATTTATTTCACTCTTTATTGAAAAATGTAATGGCATTATCTACATCATCTTCTTGATTGAAACATGCTCTGTGGTTTTATCTTATTTTAATTTTAGCGATCAAACTACAATATCCTCATAAACCCGTCTACTTCCAATTCTCATTGTACACATAGATTATATTAATGCTTTTGTATATTAAGTGGTTATAAAGTATTTATGTTACGACAACATGATTATGTGAATTTTCTTTTGTCAATCGCCATTTGTAATACTTTTATACCGCAGGGTGTTAATGACAATCAAGACTTGTACTAGTAAAAAAAATACAATAGTTAATTTTATTTCATACAATACAAAACCTTTGATTTTAATTTTTTAATGGTTATAAAATTATATTTTTTTGACTAATTACACATCTAGATATGAAGTTAAATTACTATGTTAAAGCACAAATCTATAGGCGTGATAGTTTTTCAGTAAAGTGTACCAAAAATTGCTCAGATTGTGGGATAGTGATAGGGCTCGCTTCTCTGGCCCTAATAATTTTATATTGGCACATCTACATTTTTCACATTTTACAGAAACGAGGGTTAAAGAATTTTTAGATTAATTTTTAAAATCAATTTGTAGGTTCATTGTAAGATATTTTTTTAAATTTTATGGGATTTAGTTCCCTAGACGTCAATATATTTTCAGGGATGAATATTTTTACCTTTTTTTGAACACGTATGTCGTAAACACTCAATTTCGTTTTTTTTTGCAGATATGCCAATATATTATTACAGCGATATATTTATGTATTTTAATAAATCTATTTATTATTAATTCCCTTTCCAATAAATTAATTCTCTTTATTGTCATTGACATCCTGTACGTTTGTTATAGTTTAAACAATACAAATGAACGCTAGAGCCACTCTCGAAGCCTGGATGGTACAGCTATGACTGCACTGGCCAGTTGGTGCATTGAATGGCGGTGTTGAATTTATTTGTATTATTATTAGTTAATAAGAGGAACTATTAGACTGATTTTTGTATGTTTTAGTATTTTTTAATTGATGTTACGTGTGCTGGCGACCGGCGATAACTCCACCTTTACGTTCACCAACGATAATTATATCTTAACATCTTAGTAGTAGGGATTATAATTGAATGTATTAACGTACATGAAAGATAGGTAACACATCTATAGTTATAGATGTGATAGATCTATAGTTATAGATGTGTTACGTTCATAAAACGCGAGTCACATAACGATAACATTACGGATGGATGCGATAGACAGTTACGAAACGAATGAGACAGAAAGAGGCTATCTCTTTCTGTCTCATTCTCTCTCATTGTCAAATGGAAATTACATTTATTACGTGAATTTGACTGCCTCACTTTTCACGTTAGTGACATAATCTATATTTATTTTGTAATATAATTGACGTATATTGAATACTCTGTGGGTTTATATAATTACTAGTGGTCCCAGCGTACTTCGTACCGCTTTATAATTAAAAAATGTTTTAGTGATATATCGACAGCAACGCCACCTACCGGGTCCAATTGTGAATCTAAACCATTCTCGGATCCACCTGAAGACACACAAAAAATTTCAACCAAATCGGTCAAGCCGTTTAGGAGGAGTTCAGTCACATACACACGCACACAAGAAATATATATATTAAGATTATCTGTCGAATAAATCCTATTTGCAATGGCAAAAGGTTAAGCTTTACTCCTGCGGCCCAAGTCTGCTAATTTTTAAAGGGTTCAATTGCGTCGTGTCGGAATAGCTTGCACATTATTGACACATTCCGTATATGAAATGTGCCAAACTATTCAAACACGACGCCATTTAAGCATTTTTAGATTAGCAGATTTGGGCCCCAGTTTCATTAAAGGGATCTTTCCAATCTATTTCTTATTATTATTAATATCAATAAACTGATATGATTGGGTACAATTGATTCTACTTTGCGATACTTTGGGGCTATATTACTTTAGGAGTCATATTAGAGTCGAGTTGGCGTTGAGTTGATATAATGTTTGCAGACCCTTAGATCATTTGATTTCGTTATTATAAAACTTAAGAATGGGAATAGTGCAGGGAATAAGCTAAGAGTACTCAAGCCTATTCAGTGTATTTATTAAATTCAAATTCCAAATCATTTATTCATATACCTGGGTATCACTGATATACCGCACGTATTTTTGAACTGAAAGCTTCTATACTTAGTATCGTTGTGATTTGTAATTCGATGAAACGGAAGTGATGCGCTAATGAAACGAAACGAAAAAGACACAGATAAATTTTAACGTGGGAGAAAATGAGATAGGAACATTAGCAAAAGTTAGAACTAAACTTCGCTACAGCGCTAAAACATAAAAACAATAGTTATGATATCTAACCAAACTATTTTTTGAAGGTTTCACTTCTAGCACGTGTGAATTGCACACATTTTGATTTGTTTATTGTACGTAATACCTAAGGAGACGACTGACAAGGTGCCAGGTTCATTCCCGGTCGCCACACACGCCGGCGAAGGCTGCTCACGCTAGGTTATGTTCCCACCAACAAGAGACTGGATATATTTATTCGAAATTTTCACTTTATTGTAATTATAATTATTTTAATTTTGTACGTACTCGTTTTGTGACTTTGGACGTGGTTTTGTAATTAGACGTGTATAGAGCGGACGCCGTACAACTAGGATCAATAAACTTTTATTATTTATTAACTACTCCACGGTTTTTATTTCTTATCCATTTCCCAGCATATCTGACGCATTATGTATTGCTGCTTATCTTGACTGTACCTAATATGTATTGTAGTCAATTATGTGCTGAACTGCATTCAATAATTTAAATATTCGGTAGTGTCATGGTTACTATTTCGCCGTGCAGGTCGTCAAATTATTATCTTAATTAACAAACAAAACGACACCGTAATATCTTCTTATCTTTGATAAATATATTTCTTATTTAAATAAAAGAGAAGTAATTTAGAGTAGGAATTACAGTGACCGACACATCTCTAGGTTTTCTAAGTTAGCGCGCTTCACCATCCAAGGGCTACATTGTCACTTACCATCAGGTGGGGTCGGTCGTAGTCGTGAGGTAACAAACAAAGTAAAAAAATAACACGGCCGCATGACAATATGGATAGGCAAATTCGAAGACAAGAGACTTCGGGGCCGAAGTGCTTTAATATGATGGTCAGACCAGATACCCAAACACCGGGCGATACCAGCCCATCCATCTATCCAAAAAGCCTCAGCGTCAGAATCACGATTCTCAGTAATTAAGCACGACTGAAGAGAGAAAGAGGTATATACAGGTATACAGGTAGGAGGATATACAGGTAATCATAGTAGCGGCAACTAACCAGTCGCAGCGCTCATAGCCCGGCGGCTTGCGTCGATCTCAAGTGATCGACAAAGTTAAGCAACAGCGGGCGCGGTCGGTAGTTGGATGGGTGACCGCTAGTGGCTGAATTTCTTGGGCGCTTCCTTGCTTCGTAGGGCACGTAAATCCGTCGGTCCCGGTTGTAACCAATTGTTGGCAGTCGTTAAAGCCTTGTCGGATGCCGTCGGGCGGCATAAAAAAATCCGACACTTGGGTTGGCCACTAACCCCCCCAAAATTTGTGACAACTCTTATATGGTGGCTCGTCTCTTTTGTTGCTAGGCCTATGTCCAACAGTGGACGCATAAACGCTGATGGATGGATGATATTTATACTTTATACCATCAAGCAGACCGTCTGCATTTGCATTAGCGACAAGTGCGAGTCGGACTCACACATGAAGGATTCCGAACACCGTAAAATGATAAACACTAAATATTAACAAATATTTATTCTAAATCGAAAGCGAAAAATAATACTTTATAATAATGTATTAATACTTTAAAGCTCGTTGTTATAGGTCTACCAGGATCTGATGGCAAAAAGGGAAAAAAGAAATTGACGCTAGCAATACTGGGGAAATTGGAATAAAACGTTTTGATACTTTACATAAGTTTATTAATTCATTATAGGCTATCAGAACTTGAAAATGGTTCCAAATACTGCACATCCATAAAAAAGTCTTCATCGGAAGAGGAAGACGAGGAAGACGCAGTATTTATGATAAACCTTTCCTCCTGCATCTCAATTAATCTATCTTGTTCTATGAACTGATTTTCAATTTTTATTACATGTTCACAAGATTTTCGCCATTCATCGATCCCTATTTGAGAGAAAGCTTCTTCTGTTAAAGATTTTATATCACTTGCAGGTCTATTGACCTTTTTACCCGCAACTTTTTGTTTCATTATTCCCCAGATTAATTCTATGGGGTTTAACGTACAATGATATGGTGGAAGCCTCAAGACTTGGTGGCCGTGTGATTTTAAAATCTCATCTATCTGATATTAAGGTTCAGACTTATGATTTTTCACTGCTTCCAGTAATTGACATTTACGCCAATTATCGTCGTAAGGGATATTGTTTGATTGCCATTCTTTTATAACAGCAATACGGTCGGCTTGTGTATATAATACACACGAAAAATGCAATAACCCAAAGTATCAAGACGTGTCATTCCTATTAACCAGTCAACGCTTGCACATGGCTCAATATCGATGATTGTGTTTGTTCTACACCTTGTTCATCAAGTATTCTTTGATAAACATTGAAAACAATATTTCTTGCTTGCGATCGAAGAGGTTTCTTCGACATTTTCACCACGAAATTTGAAGCCAAACCAAAAACAATTCCTCGAAATTTCAGTTGACAGATGTTATTTTTTTTGTTGCCATATGAAAATCGCTATTTTTTAAATTTTTTATTTGCCATCAGATCCTGGTAGACCTATAATATCAATAAGGATAATGGTATCCTTAAGTACTCTGTGCATCAAGCATACTTGGTCAAAACAGAGTACCGTAAAACGGGGCTTTTTGCAAGTCACGAGGCTATTTGGAATTTCCGAAATAAAAGATTTGGTCACGTGTAATTATTTATTAAGGAATAGTATGAATTATGTTTTACCACCTGCCAACACAGCGACAATTAATCTCAATGTCACAATTGAATTTTGGAGATTATTGGCGATAAACAGCGAGCAGTTTAAAATTTAAAAAGTCTCAAAATTTTGATGTATTTCGTAGGCGCATAACTTTCGTCTGGTATACAAAGTCTAGACAGGTGTGTACAAAGTGAAATAGACTAAGAAATTGTGTGTTTCATGCGGATTTCAGTGAGTCTACTTGCTCTTTTTTATCACTTACGAAATCCCATAAATTTTCTGTTTTTCGAAATGGGGCTTTTTGGTTGCTGTTTTGGGGCTACTTGGAATTGAGTGTTTCATGAGGCATAAGTTAAGGGGAAGATTTTTTCAGCACTCTACAATTATCAAATTAATTTGATAAAAATAAGTCTTAAATCTGAGAGTAATTATTCATCTTATTTTGTAATTATTTGAAAAAAAGTAGTAGAATAACATTGAGAAACTGTGAACAGTAATTAAAAATAAAATTATTGAAATGCAATTTGGAAGTAGTTTCTTTTGAATTATAAATTTATTAAATCTGATAAAATAATCAGGTCAATGTATGTAATACATACCTACAATGTATTCTGTCAGGATTTTTTCCCGTGAGGGTAGGGGGAGAGCACATCCTTCCATTTGCTACGATCCTAACTCACTCAATGTGACGACCCGGATGGCGCAATAGTTAACACGCTGGATCGCCGTTACAAGGGTCCTGGGTTCGATTCCCAGCGAGGCGGAAATTTGTATGATGAGTTTAAATTTCCGTTCTTGGTCTGAGTGTGTGTGTTCTTGTCTTGTGTGTTGTCCATGGCACCAACGACACAAGTAATCCTAGTGTGGGGCTATGAGTGTGTAGCGTTATAAAAAAATGTATGTAAAGTTATCTCATATTTATTTATTTGTAAGGCATTACATTCATGGTATAGTATGGCAGGCAAATGGCAAGTATTTTTGGTAAATTTGTCGAATCACGGCACCTTGAAAGTGCTCCAATTTTTTTTTCTATCGTTGTTTATCACTAGTATGTAGTAAGGCGTAAAAATACCTAACCTAACTCAACTGTCCCCCTAGCTAGAGTATTTATTCTTACTCTAGACCTAGAGGGACAGTTGGTTTAGGTTAGGTTAGGTCAGGTATACGTGAAAAAAAGGGACCCCGCGAAGCGGGGTTCCGTCGACATCTGTGACGAAGTAACATAAATTTGGAGCACTTTCAAGGTGGAGCCGTGATTCGACAAATTTACCGTATTTTTCATTTATTTGCATTTTCATGTCCGGGCACTTTCATCTATCTGGTAAACCAACCGATAACTTGTTATTCACCAAGATGCTAAAATAAAACAGACTTAGCCTTAAATATTCCAAATATCGCTTCATCCATATTAAGAACACATCAGATATTATTAACGTTACATTCCAAATAACCCCAAAGTAGCAGTAGATATCATAATGAATAAATTATCAGTTGTCGTTTTTCACCTTTTAAGGGACAGAAAGGAGTGAAACTGAGATGAACTCAAGACAGCTGGTTATCCTTTTACTTTTCCATTATATTTCTTTATCGTTTCTTTTCACACGGCTTCAAAAAATAAGGAAAACCGAAGCAATAAAGTCAGATTCCAAATACCCCCATTGAGGCGATATTTGGAACGGCACTTGTAAAACAATATATCTTTAAATCTATTAACAGAAGATGAACAGTGAAAGTAGTTATTTATAGGAAATTGCGAGAACTACCCAAAGAAAAACATCCTATGTGGATAGGGTAACCGTCGGTTTTGTTAACAGCCGTTTCATGAAAAAATTCTTCCAAAAAGCCCCACTTTACGGCAGGGCTTGGAAACCGGTAAATTTTCCGAACCGGTTCGACGAAATTTCAGGGGGAACTTTTTGAAAAAGGTTCTGTTCCTTTGAACCGGTTTTTAAACCGGTTTGGAAAAATATGGGTATTTTTTATTAACCGGTTCAATTTTTCGCTCAAGACAAGACTTGAATGTGCACACTGCACAGTCCGAGCGTTGACGTTGAGCGCGTCGTTTTTATTCAACATAACGTTGTTGTTTGCATAATTATCTTATCAGATACTCATGTGTCACGGCAGTCATTGATATATTGTATATTTATTTTTAATTTAATGTTAATTAAAAAGTAAAACTTTATTTGAACACAAAATTTCATCCTAATCATTAAGTGCTTGTTCAGACGCGGCGGGAACCGCGCGGTTTGAAAATCGCGCAGGAACCGCGCGGCTCTTATTTACGCAGGTAATTATTTAATCGTTCAGACATAATCGCGCTCAACCGCTAGAAAATAGAATCGTGCGGCGCCTCTATTACTATGGAGATCTTCCTCAGCGTTTAGTAGTGTTACGGGCACCACGCGATTAACACGTCACAACGACAGCACGCCTGAGCTATACTTGGTGCAAATTCGATCTGGACACAATGTAAACATACCATTACACAAACGCGTTTTATTCCACCAAACAACTCATTATATTTTTACGAGTTTATTAAAAATAGAAGAATGGATTAAGTGAAAAGCACAAACTGCAACTAAATATGGTCAAATCGATCAAACAAAAAATTAATTACCATAATCGTAATTGCTTATCTTATGCTGTAACAACCTTATTTCCATGAAGGCATCTGAAACCTTGACTTCCATCTTGAAACTGATCGCTAATTGCTAACTAACCGCCGATGTTTGAACAGTCGACATTTTTGCGGTTAAAACCGCACGATTTTATCAATCGGTTATCGCCGTGTCTGAACGAGCCCTGACTTCCATCTTGATTGTTTCAAGGTGGATGGTCTTTTCTCCACTTCATCAATAAATAACTCGGTGTCGAAGCGATCCATAGCTAGCTCAGAAGTGCTCTCGTATTGAATCGCGCGGTGCCCGCAAAGCTACTGAACGCTGGGGAAGATCTCCATAGTAATAGAACCGCGCGGGCACCGCGCGATTCTATTTTCTAGCGGTTGAGTTTGGAGGATGGAGTCGCTCGCGTCCGCAGGAGATACCTTTTACCACCCTGCAAGTGTCCTCCGGGTGGTGCTAAAGAGCTGACAACGCCGAGCATCGGGCGGCGGATATGATAACCCGAACCCTGACCTGGTCAGGAGAGGCTACGGAGGCCTAGAGGAAGTAAATAACCTCTAAAAGTCCCGGCGCAGAAGGCAAGGGGAAACCACTGCCACTATCTCTCCCAAGAGAATGTTTCCGACCTCAACAATGACAAGCACAGAAAATGATATTGCGAGGTCGGACGATCCGCTTGACAACCGGCGCTCGACGATTCCCGGGTCGTCAAGTGTGAAATTGGCTACCGAAGGCCTCGCCAGAGTATGTCATCAGGGTTGGGTGGAGGCAAATGCTACTGAAGGCCAAACGGGTAAAATCCCAAATCGTTTGCCGCATCGCATCGGTGCCTGGAACATCAGTGGCCTAGTTCAACCAGGAAAACTCGAGATTGTGGAGAAAGAGATGCAAGCACATAACGTCGCTATACTTGGGCTATCAGAAACCCATCTCAAAGGATCGGGTCATTTCATAACGGAAGGAGGCAATACACTGTATTTCTCAGGTCACGATACAGTAAGCAGAAATGGTGTAGGAATACTATTACCACGTAAGTTGAACAACTGTGTGTTGGGCTATAATGCTGATAACGACCGAATTATATCTATAAAAATTAAGTGCAAGCCACTTCCTCTCAACATAGTTCAGGTGTATGCTCCAACAGCGCAGTCATGTGAAGAAGATATAGATAATTTCTATGGAATACTCGACGAAACTATCAAATTACTGCCACGTCGAGAAATGCTGTTTGTGCAAGGCGACTGGAACTCAAAAATAGGGAACACCAGAGGAGATGATCACATCCGCAACACGGTAGGAAAATATGGACTTGGATCAAGGAACGAGCGGGGCGAACGCTTTCTGGAGTTCTGCATAACTAACAATCTCGCAGTAACTAACTCCTTCTTCCAACATCACAAACGCCGTCTGTACACCTGGAAGTCACCCGGAGATCGGTATCGCAACCAAATTGATTACATCACAGTAGACCATAGATGGAGATCGAGCTTAATCAATGCTAAAACCTTACCCGGCGCGGACTGCGGTAGTGATCACCAACTGCTTGTTGCAAAAATACGCCTTCGTCTGCGAACCCCCAAAACATTTGCGCGGAAACCAGCAAGACTTGCGGAGGCTGAGACAGCACTCTTTAAAAGGATGACTGAGACAGCCTTCGAGAGTGACCATAAATCCGCAATCGTTGGTGTAGAACAACAATGGAGCAGTTTTAAGACCTTGGTAACAGAAGCGTTTAACGATATCATTCAAAGGCGTCCAAAACACAACAAGAAGAAAAGCTGGATTAGTGACGAGGCTTGGGACATCATCGAGAAGAGGAAAGCTCTGAAATCTGTTGATACGCCCACTAACAACTAAGAGTATGGAGAACTTAGCAAACAAATCCAAGGGCGTTGCAGGCGTGACAAAAACTGCTTTCTGTCGAACATCTGTGCAGAAATAGAAAGCCATGCTGATAAATACCAAACGGCAGATCTCTTCAAGAAAGTGAGATTCATAACACAGAAATTCAAATCTCACTCGTGGTCAATAGAAGACAGGGATGAAACACAATCAATGAGGTCGCAAAGGTGGCGGATAGATGGAAGGAATACTGTAAGGACCTATACAGTTTAGACAGTCGACATAAATACAGACTGGGAGCGTGACAGTAGCACAGAGGAACTGGAACCAGAAATCATACTAGCAGAGGTTGTAGCAGCGGTAAGAAAGCTTAAGGCACATAAAGCAGGCGGCATAGACAACATCACAGCTGAATCTCTCAAAGCTCTGGGTGAGAAAGGAATAACAAAAGTCCTGGAACTGTGGAAGTCAGTCTGGAAAAATTGCCAATGGCCTAATAATTGGTCACATTCGGCTATACTACCTCTTCACAAAAAAGGTGCGACTAAAAAGTGCGAAAACTATAGAACCATTGCTCTCATATCACACACTAGCAAGGTACTGCTACATATAATCAACAGCAGACTGCGCCACTACCTAGACTGGCAAATCCCACAAGAGCAAGCTGGATTTGTTAAAGGAAAAGGGACAAGGGAACAAATACTGAATGTAAAATGGCTAGTGGAGAAGTGTTATGAATTTAACATCCCAGCAGTAATGTGTTTTATAGACTACCAAAAGGCTTTCGACTGTGTCAGCTGGAAGCATCTGTGGAATGTACTGAAAGAAATGGGGGTGCCTGTACATTTGATATAATTCATAAGATCTTTATACATGTCAGGACATGGAACAGTAAAAGTCGGCACCGCACAATCGTCGGAATTCAGTTTCGAGAAAGGCGTGCGACAGTGTTGCGTCATCTCACCTATCCTTTTTAACATTTATGGCGAATATATAATGCGCATAGCCTTAGAGGGTTGGGATGGTGGTGTAACAGTAGGAGGCACGCGGGTCTCGAATCTACACTACGCCGATGACACTACATTAATTACAGCCACAGAAACCGAAATGGTAGAACTGATACAGCGTTTAGAGGTTGTCAGTAAGGAAATGGGGCTCAAAATTAACCAGGCCAAAACCAAGCTAATGATCATCGACAAATCCGACACAGTCAGAGCAGGGACTGCACTGAGCCGTTATGATACCGTGAATAGTTTTCTGTATCTTGGCTCCACTATCTCCAACAAGGGAGGATCAGAAATCGAGATCAGGCGAAGGATTGGCATGGCAAATTCCGCAATGAGCCAGCTTGACAAGATATGGAAAGATCGGAATGTACTAAAAAAGACGAAGATGTATATCATAAGAACGCTTGTCTTCCCAATCTTTCTATATGGCGCTGAGTCCTGGACACTGAAAGCAAGTGACAGAAAGCGCATCAATGCTTTTGAAATGATTTGTTGGCGCCGCATGTTACGTATCCCCTGGACAGCCCAAAGAACGGACGTCTCCATCCTCAACGAGTTGAACGTAAAGAAAAGACTCTCCAGCATATGTCTGTAAAGAATACTTAAGTATTTCGGACATATCGCCAGAAAACCACACGACAACTTGGAGAAGCTCATGGTAACTGGAAAGATGGACGGCAAAAGATCCAGGGGTCGGAGCCCGAAAAGATGGATAGACCAGGTGTCCGAGCAACTTAATATTCGACTCAGCGAAGCCATACACTGTGCCTCAGACCGCGGAAAATGGCGGCAGTTAGTCCAAAAACACCTTAATGAGATCGGAACATCACGATGCTCAGCAGTGAGCGTACGACTGAAAGAGAGAGAGAGTTGCGGTTGAACGATTATGTCTGAACGACTGTGTAAATAAGACCCGCGTGGTTCCCGCGCGATTCTCAAACCGCGCGGTTCCCGCCGTGTCTGATCAAGCACCTAAGTGGCGGTAATCGCGCGGTTTTTGACAAATGCTATTATGGACAGATAGATAGGTACTACAAATTTTTCTGTCAAAAATAAAATCTGAACTGTCTAAATCCTAAAGTGCATTGAACCTAGTTGGCATACCTAGAAGTACCGCCATTTTGAAAAAATTTCGTTTCGGCGGCCAGTAATGAAACATGAGTCAATCGACGAAGTAAGTCATTACAATCAAAAAGTATTCAGTGATGAAATGTCGTAATATACTTCCTTAGATATTCGAGTTCAAAAAAGTAGAAAAATAAAGCAAAAATTATAGTTTCGGCGGACATTGATAAAACATGTGTCGATCGGTAGACTAAGTGATTACGATCAAAAAGTATTCAGTGATGAAATGTCTTAAGTTATATACTTTCTGAGATATTTGAGTTTATTAATAATAATTATTTTAATTTTTGAACTCAAATATCTCAGAAAGTAGGTATATAATTTACGACACATCATCCCTGAATACATTTTGATTGTAATCACTTACTCCGTCTATTGGGACATGTTTCATCACTGGCCACTGAAACGATGTTTTTCAAAATGGCGAACTTGTAGATATGCCAGGTTCCATAAAAAAATGTTCGAACCCTTTTTATGGAAATAGCCGGCAAACGAGCTGACGATCCACCTGATGGTAAGTGGCTGTCGTCGCCCATGGACATCAGCAACACCAATGGCATCACTGCTGTGTTGCCGGCCAAGAAAGAGGGAAGAAAAAGAAAGAAAGAACTGGCTCTCAAGCTCCCAGCCTGAGCACGACGAGTCGTTCGGAGAAATAATAATAGTAATAATAGTATTAATTAACAAGGTTGTATATTCATTATTATTATCGGGAATTACTCTTAATTAGGGTGAAATTTTGTGTGTATATACCTACCTACGTACATATTATGGTTGGGTTTATCGCGAGGTTCGAACTTCAATACGTAATACAAACTGACTGCTCTTGCAAGCGACGCGCACCGCGGTAGTTCAACAAGTCACAACACGAACATTGCGAGAGTACCTACGCGCGCCGCGACCGACGCAACGCGGCTTAGGAATAAACCGGTTTATTTAGGTTCAAATTATCGCTCCTATTTCGTTCCGCACCGGAACGGAATTTTACGATAAAACCGGTTTAACCGTTATAATACCGGTTAATTTTTACCGGTTTCCAAGCCCTGCTTTACGGTACCTATCTAAAGCGCTACGTTACGTGCTTGAAGTTGAATTGAAACTGCTGTCAGTGTCAATGTCAATGTAGATTTGGAGAATTCAAGTCACTCAAGTCAAATAACAAATTATCAGTCTCCAGGTTTATTCTGTTTATTCTGTGAAATTGTGTTGTGTTATTTGTGTTGATAAAGTCCCGTGTAAAGTCCTTCGAATGTGAAATAATAATCTAGGATACGTATACTAAAGTATACAATGAATCAAACAATTTTCCACACATTTGTATCCCAAATGCGGGTGAAACATTTACTATAATTCCTTAGAAACTGCCACCGTTGAGGAATTTGGATCTATTCATTCATGTGAGAAAAAATCTTTGAACTTAATAACAGCAATGGTCTATTACATGAACATTTTATGGACCTAAGATAACTAATGAGCGTACAGCAGCACCCCTCTGGTGCCGCCCATGACAATGACTATGACTGCCACAGCACAGAACAGACTCATCATATTAACAGTGATATGAACTGTCTGTTAAGTGTTAAGCTGAACGATAGCAGATCTGAGACTTAACTTAAGCAATAATATAATAAGTTGCATAGCAAATGCTATGCAGGTGCTTAGGAATATATTCAGCAACAGTCTTACTTTTTAATCATCACTTGGCTATGCTGAAGCCTGGCTCGTTACCAGCTATGTTATGCGTTTTGATAATGAGCTAAATGAAGTATAATTTATTTCAGAAAGTAACTATGGCAAAAGAATGGACTGAGGCGGAGTTAGAGACGTTTGCCAACAACTACATCATAAACGAGAACTCCACTAATCGGGTGCCTTTTAAATTGAATTCTGTATGTATTGCATGCTTTTGTTGTAAGTCTCATTTATTTAATCACACCTAGAAATGTAATTGTCATATATAAACTTTCATTGTTCATTGGTCCCGCCATTGGACATTGGTCATTATTATTCTTCTTGGAATTGGAATTATGATTTTTGGATTTTTTACCGAGGTCATAAGAAAGGGAATGAAGCAAAACTTTTTATTTCTTTAATGAATTCACTTGGTAATTTATATTCAGCAAAAAAAAAAAACGACTTTTACGACTTGTTACTGGTAACTCAAAAATTATCAGTTTACCATTTGGTTAAATACAGGAACCAGACATAAGATATGAAGCTATTATGGTATTGCCGTTATCTGCCTAACGAGGAGTCCTGGGTTAGATACTCAGCTTGGAGACTTGTAACTTTTTGTCTTGGATATTAAGATGGTACTATGGTTGTTTCAGACTGAGACCAGTACGGAGAGCACTTCGCAGATATGGCGAGAATTCCGCAGGCGACTTTTTGAACAGGTTAGTTTTTAACAAGCTTATTCATTTTTTTTTCATTTTTTTTATAATTAATTTACTTTAAAACTACAAATCATGTCACATTCAAATTCAATTCAAATTCAAATTACTTTATTTGTCAACATAGGTTTACAGGTCTTAAAGTTTAAAAAAGTACAGTTCTCTATGTTTAACCCTTTCGGGTATACAAATACTTTTTACAAATTAAATTCGGTGTCAACTAAGAAATCATGAACTGAGTAATAACATTTATTAATTAAAAATTTCTTCAATTCAAATTTAAATTTTTGAGTGTTGTCTATATTTCGTATTGATGTGGGGACTTTATTATACAATTTAGGTGCCATACCAAATACACTTTTGCTTAGCAAAGCAGTTTTCGATGCTATTGCCGATAACTTGGATTTATGTCGATTACTTATTAAATAACTATTAAATATGTCAGGATTACTTTTAACAAATATTATTATTTCATAGATATATAGGGACGGAAATGTCAATAAATTATTTTTAATAAAATGCGATCTACAGCTGTCGGTACTCGGAATCTTTACAATGGCACGAATACACTTTTTTTGAGCTTTGAATATATCGTGACGCTTAGCACTGTTTCCCCAAAACATTATTCCATAACGTAGAGTAGATGAGACAAAGCCATGATATACGGTAAGAAGAGCTTTGTGATTGACTACTTTCGATAACATATATAAGGCATAGGAGAATTTATTAAGTTTTTTACAAATATATTCAGAGTGCGTTTTCCATCTTAGGTCTTTGTCTATATGAAGGCCTAAAAATTTTGTGGTGTCTGTTGCTTTTACAGCCTCCCCATTATAGTTTATATTTAGTGGCTGTAGTAAACATTTACGTTGTTGAAAATTCATGATTGTAGTTTTTTTGAGATTAATTAATAAATTATTTGATTTTAGCCATGCGATCATTGTATTTAGATTGTCATTAATTTCAGTTTCATAATTATTAATGTCATTACAAGTGAACACTACGGAACTGTCGTCAGCAAATAGGGTCATAGGAAATTTTATGCTCTTAGGCAAGTCATTAATATAGATTAAAAACAATAAAGGGCCTAGTACGCTTCCTTGTGGCACACCAAAGTTAGATTTACGAGGACTAGATAAGTAGACACATTCATTTTTAGTTTTAGAACAAATGCGTTCTACTTGTGTGATCTGCGTTCTGTTCGATATGAAAGAATTGATTAGATCTAGTGGTTTGCCTCTTATGCCATATTTATGTAGTTTAGTTATTAACAGGTCATGTCTAACAAAATCAAAGGCTTTTGAAATATCCATAAATAAGGCTGTAACTGGCTTTTTTTTGTCAACATTTGTAAATACTCTGTATAAGAATTCATAAATCGCTACATTAATGGATTTATTTTTCCGGAAGCCTTTTTGTTCCTTCGTCAAAATGTTGAATTTCTCAAAATATGCATATAAATTGTTATAAATTACCTTTTCTATGACTTTAGAGAACACTGAGATCAACGCAATTGGGCGATAACAAGCTAAACTCTCTCTGTTATCTTTTTTGAATAGAGGCTTAATGATAGAAGTCCACATACATTTTACTTACCTAAAGCAATAGCTGTCCTATCTTTCAGAACTACACAAATTAATTGGTATGATTTTCTTAATTTTCGCAGGCTAACAAGCCATAATTTGCATTCTTTGTATCTCTATTCGGGTCTAATCTTGCCAGCTGAATTAGAACTACTTCTTCATACGACGGACTTAAGATTCTTCATATTCCTTTAGTTCTGATGACAATGCAATTGTATGACAAGCATGACCTTATACAACGCTAAGAATTCCTCTGCACTGGGATTCCCTGTGTATTGTATGGCATGGACAACACGAGCAACACATCACCAACACCCACGACCCGAGAACAATCATTTATCTGCCCCATAAACGTGTGCCCCGTATTACTTAATATTTGTTACTTGCCTAAGAAGTCTTTACCCAATATGTTTGCAGGTCCGTTTTCACGTAAAAGACTGTGTTTCGAGGCACAAGGAGCCCGGCGACGCGCTGAAGCTGGTTCGGCCCTCAATGTCCACGCTGGCCAACCGCTACAACCTATTCAAGTTAGCCGTACAGGTATCTTTGTCATTGGTTTCAGTCAATTGCGAGTGTAAGCTGCTTTTCCACCAGAGATGTAATATACTATATTGCTATGGGGTCCATTCATATATAACGTCACTGGTTAAGGGAGGAGGGGGTCAGCGGAATGTGACATTGTGTGACAAGGATTTTGTGGATGGGTCAAAAATTTTGTGAAGTCACATAGAAAATTATAAAATATTAAAAGGCTAAAGTTATGTAAACAAAAATCTTTAAAATATTACCAATTGTACTATAAATAGAAGAAAATTTAATCTACTACATATTATAGGTAGGAGTTCGCCCGCTACTTCCACCATGGTACTGTAATAATTGTTTTAAAATTGTGTTCCGGTTGAAAAAGTTGATCCTATAGTCCTATATTCAAAAACAATTCAATTTTCTTATGGATAGTAAAACTATCTATCAGGCGTAACTAAAAAGATTTCCAATAAGAAAATATAATTATGGAACGCTTTTAACGACTCGTTACTGGTAACTCCAAGACGATCGGTCTAATGATTGATTAAATACAGTTACCGGGAATCATTTATTTGGTTCTTCGAGCCTTAAAATAAAGTGTTTGTTTATCAGGTAGAAGCGTCCAAATACTCCGGCGCAGTGTGCTCGTGGGCGGTGCAGGAGTTGTTGGAGCAGCTGGCGCTCGTGGCCCACGACCAGTGCAAGAAGACCCGGCTCGCGCCCCGCGCGCTGACCGCGCTCCATCTGGCGCCCGCGCTCGCCGCGATGCGGCGCTCGGGCGCCAGCGTCCGGTGCACGCGCACTCATCTTGTTGATGTTTGGTGAGTAACATGAATTATCGAACTGTTAATGGGGACATGCGAATTCCAAATCACAACGATGCCAAATTAGTATTCACTTCAATAAAATACACAACACACGCCCCCAGGCAGCGTCTGTGCTCGCTGCGCACGTGGCAGCTGTACCGGCTGGCGCGCGCCGGCGACAAGCAGCACGCGCTGCCGCCGGTGGAGCAGCTCGCCGCGCGCGACTGGCGGCTGCTCGACGCGCTGCTGCTGTGGGACGCCGACGAGCGGATGAGGGTCGTCACCGCGGTCAGTGAAAATCAGTGAAAAATGTGTGCAACTCACACGTGCTAGAAGTGAAAAAATATTTCATGATAATTCGGCTTTTGTGATCTATGTAAAATTGTTCATGGCGCTTATAACGTTTTGTTCGCGAGTAAACTATACCCTGTGTGCGATCTAGCGCTGTATGTTTTAATAGTTTGGTTAGATGTCATAACTATTGTTTTAGCGCGGCAGCGAACTTTAGTTTAAACTCTTGCTAATGTTCCTATCTCATTTTCTCCCACGTTAAAATGTGTCTGTGTCTTTTTCGTTTCCGTTTCGTTTCATTTGCGCGTCATTTCCTTTTCATCGAATTCCAAATCACAACGATACTTAAGAAGTATTGACTTCAAAAAGCAAAAACGATTGTTGGAGTAAACTTCTTTTAGGACGGTGTGAGTTTGATGTTATGTCATTTTATGAGACTGGGGTAGCTTCGCGGCCCAACGCGGTCAAAGGTATGAAGCCAACGAAAAAGGTCGTTGTATAAAACAGTGTAGTGTAGTGTGTCTCTGGTCGGGCGGCAGGTGTCGCTGGAGAGCGCCGAGAGCTACCTCTCGCTGGTGGTGCTGGTGACGCTGCTGGCGATGGTGCCGGGCGGGTTCCGTCGCGTCTCGCGATACAACTGGTCCCAACTGATCGCGAGATATAGACACACGTGAGAGATTTATCTATACATCTATACTAGGACTTCCCAACCAGTGGGGCACGCTCCCCTTGCGCGGCGTAGAGAGATTTCAGGGGGGCATAATCGGAATGTTACCATTTTGTGAAAAAAATAACGCACCCCCATCCCCAAACATCCTCCCCGAACCGAAAATAATATTTTCATGCCAGGGGGGGATATTTTCGGGGGGAGCTCAGCGAAATACAGGTTGGGAAACCGTGAACTATACAAATAAATAAAATTGGAGTGTCTGTTTGTAATATTGAAATAACCGCCTTTTACTAAATGCATATTATTATGGATGTATACAATTATACATGGTGCATATATCAAAATTAAATTTTTTACAATTTTTGTCTGTCTGCTTGTTTGAGCTAATCTCTGGAACGGCTGGACCAATTTTAACGCGACTTTCACTGGCAGATGGCTGATGTCATAAAGATGTCATAAAAAACGTTATTACGCGGGAAGATCTCCCACGCGAGCGAACGAAGTTGCGATTATGCGAGGCCAATAGTTTGCCAGCTAAACCATAAAAACCATCTGCACCCTTGTTTCCACGATGCCGCAGGAGAAGGGTTGCGACCCCACAAAGTTGGATTTAGCTTTACACTAACCCCTTCTTGACATCTAAAAAATAAAATAAATTCCTCCCCAAATGTAATTTTTCGATGGAGTATTATTGTATCCCAGCAAATCTTGTGAACATATTGTCCACAATAAAGTATCTTTGACTTTGGCGCTTGACATAAACATTCACTGTACAGATTGCGCACCGCGTCAGTGATTCTCCTGCAACGGCGCTGGTACCACCTGCGGAGAATGGCGCAGTCCGCCCTCGAGGGCGACGCCCCCCCTAATCCGTTACTACAGTTCATTGCCATGCAGTAAGTAATGCTTTACATGAGATTAGTGTCATATGCCTATCCCCTAGACCACTAGATGGTTGCAATAACTGTCGATCTCTAGTACGATATTAATCAGCTCGAAAGACCAAAAATTCTATACCAGGCTCGAAGGACCAAAATTTTCTTAGTTTTCTACACATGTAATTGCACTACCAGTAACTTTGCATTGCTCTGAGCTCTTATTTGTCAGGTTCGGGCAGGTAATGAAGGAGCGCAAGAGGTCGTGGGGCGAGATAGTGTCCCTGGGCAACTACGTCATGGAAGAGGATGATGTTATTTGCAAGCGGGTAATGAGCACTCCTTGATATTCTGATATTTAAAAATGTTATTCTAATTTTGAATTTATCATACGCATTGCGTATGCGCGAGCGTGTTGTGGGTGACTGCGTGTGTACGTGTTTAATAAAAAAGCAAATTAAACTTTGAACCGATTTTTGGTGGGCCAAATGTCCAGCTATTGAGCTAACAAAATTCGTTTTATTTGTAGGAATCACGGAAAAAACGATGGTACTTTGAGGTCAAGCGGCTAGGTGAGTAATTTGTGCAGAATATTCATTGACTTATCATATATTATTATATTGTTCGCGAGCCTAAAGGAGTGCGCACTTTACAACGACTCCACGACCGACAGACGAGAACGCGACTAAAACCTTGACAAAGCTAACATTCAATTATGAGCCTTATATCTTTGAAGGTAAGGTTGAATTTCGAACTTATACTTAAAAGCCCTGTACGGCTCGCCCTACACCCATAGCCGTTCCGTTTCGAGACCAACGCGTCGACGTTGCGTTGACGACTCACCGTAGACGAGTAGTCCACGCGTCGACCGACACAATGACGTAATGTAAATAGCGTCGGAGTTGAAACGGAGTGGAGACGGAGTCGAGTTGACGTCGATGAAGCGTTGATCGCGGAACGGAACGTCGGAGTTGAAACGGAGTGGAGTCGGAGTGGAGTTGACGTCGAGTTGGTGTAATGTGCGCACTCCTTAACAAGAATACGTAGTGACTGTCAAATGACATCCATTTAAACCATTATTGTTAAGAAATAGAGGCAAGTTTTTAGTCCCAGTACATTTTCAGAATCACTAAAAACGGTTGATGAAATAAACGAATATTTAACTAAGAGATTACATCGCAATGAAGAAAAATCTAAATTTGTGTTCAAGGAAAAAAATATGCCAATCAATTCAGAAATAGTAGTTGTTGACGATGACAGTAACGAGACAAATGACGATACCTTAACTGTAAATAATACAAGTGAAGCAGCTAAACATGACAATAATAGTAATCAGATAGATGAAAATAGAAGTGATACGGTAAATGTAAATAGTACAAGCCAAGTGCCGACAATAGAGGCTTTACAAAGAATTGATCCGAACGCAGCAACAGTTACAGTCGTATTTGAATCTGATTCGGATGAAGATGCATCTGGTTTGTTCAATGATAAAATCAAAATGGAAGAACATGGTGTATCCCAAGGTTCAGAAACCAGTAAAGATTCTAAGAAAGAGACAGAAGATGTTAATATGTATGATGTATCAGAAGATGCAAAAATCGATATAAATGATGATAAAGGAATAGAAGAAGATATACATGGTATCAAAGATGAATCTGAAGAATTAAAAACTTACAATAATAACAAGTTGCGTAAAGTAGAAGATCAAACACATTGTAGTCTTCATATGTTAGGGAAACACGCCGATTCGGACTTTATTAGCATTGAAAAGAAAGAAGCTGAAACAAATGTAACGGAAGTAAATGATGAAGGTAATTCAAACGAAAAGAGATGTAATTTAAATGAAACTACATATATTAAGCGTGAAGATGATGTCGATGAAAATATAAGTAAGTATATTGTACCAACTAAATATTGGTTTGAGGAACTTTAAACTTTAAACTAAATGGTAAGTGGTCATATTTAACGACGATGAATCACCGCCGCGTTGCTGGCTAAAAAGGAAACAGGAAATCTGCTGATATCTGGCTCTCGCCTACTAAACTATCCCGCTTTTTAAATAACGATCAGTTTATACTCCGATTGGTTGTAGAAACAGATGGTCAACCGATTTATTGCATACATTATTTTTCAGCAATCGACAATAAATTGTTATACACGACTCACGTGAAATTAACTCGTATCGATGAGACCTCCGCTTGGATTAGACACGCCGCTAATAATACTATCGATGTTAGACGTGCAGGCTTTTTGGAATCGTACGAAGATGATAACGAGTTACTCCGTCCCGTTAGACACGCTGAAGTAGATGATGATACAACATCAGACGACGATTGTACGTATGATAGCTTTAGTGACGTCGACAGTACAATTAGTTACGATTGGCATGACTTAAAACCGGAATTGAGAGGTGTGTCGAAACGTGTTCTGAGTAACGCCAGGAACCAGAAGTTTCTGAATCTGTGTAAACCGGCCGTGCTGAGGCTGAGGAGGTTGGATGAGAGTGAGATACCGCGCAGGGGGAGGGTGGTGAAGAGGGTTGAGTTGGCAGACATTGATGAGGTGCGCAGGATCAATAGGAATATTCTGACAGCGCAAGTGAAGCCCATTTCACTCGGTGATAACAAGGAGGATGAATTGGTGAGTGAGGTAGATACTAATTATCATATTTTGGTTGACGACCCGGATGGCGCAATGGTTAACACGCCGGATTGCCGTTCCGAGGGTCCTGGGTTCGATTCCCAGCGAAGCGGAAATTTGAAAGATGAATTTAAATTTCCGTTCTTGGTCTGGGTTTGTGTGTTCTTATCTTGTGTGTTGTCCATGGTACCCACGACACAGGGAATCCTAGTGTGGGGTAATGAGTGTGTAGCGTTATTATTTATTTATTTTAAGTTTGATTGACTACACACGAAAAGTAGGACAACTAACCGAATATGACTGCCTCACTTTTAGGGCGCTAGTGATTTATTAAGTTATTTTTGACTTAAAACAATTGCATATACAATATAATAATATTTTATTTATGCTTAGTATACGCTATGTTAAAGTTAGCAATAGTCTATGCATATAATAAAAATGTAACTAATCGCTGTCTGTACATAGAAGATATATAAGAAAGAGTATTATCGGAGGTCTTTATTAACACAAGTTAGTTTATTCTAAATACCTCATACCATTAATAAGTGTATTCTAAATACCTACATGAAATAAATGATTTGAGTTTTTTTTTTTAAAAGAATTACGCCTTACAGTTTCCAAATGTGGGTAATGGGTATTAAGGGACATGTTTCCCGAAGCGAAGCGTGGAAGGGTTTACCGAAGAAAATAGTATCTTATTACCATGTTAGAAGTTGTTGATGTCGGCTCATAGTTCAAGCGAGAACGACGATCTAATCCATGATTAAAATGTGCAGCAAGAAGATAAAGAAGAGGGAAGCAGTGAACGGAAGTTCATGAAGCTCGAGACTGAGCTGCTGGTCTTGGAGCGGGACATGAGGTTTTTGTTCAAGCTGCCATACAAAGACTTACAGGCTTTGGTGAGGATACATTTTGTGATGTTAAAACGTGTAGTTTCAGTTACATTTTTAGAGGAGAACTTAGTTCTCACGGGCAACATTTGATTTTTAGACAGTATCATAAGAATCTGAACGAAATGAAACATTTTTGTAAAGGCGATTATCTTAGTCCACAAGGGTAGCGAGATTTGTGACCAAAAAACGAGACTTACAATTACTAACTGGACTATTACTAACAACACCAGAACTATCACTAACAGTCCCTGCCTTGTCCTCACGAATTCAAACTACAATCATTTTGTTGGTATTCGTAAATACCCTTATATATGTATTTTTTTTTCATTTAACTGACCGACTAACGTCCATAATAACACTGTCTGTTAAATGAACTAACCATTCCAGTCCCGATTTGAGTCTTGTGGTGTATCGGTCACAGTTTTCATGATAAGCAGCGGAAGAGTGGTGCTGTATGCTCGTTTGCTAGCCTAAATTCATAAAAAAATTAATGATTTTTGGGACTATATCATGAGCTCTGGTCAAAATGACAAGCCCTATATCCTCTGTATTATGTGACTACAGTTATAAAATAATCATTTTAAATATTAATAAAATTAAATATTCAGTAATAAAATTATAACTAAAATAACAACCTGCTTTTACAGATAGATAAGGCAGTAAATTCGGATGAAATCCAACCTGTAACGGACACCACAGAATCTGACGTCACCAATGTATCTAACTTATTCTTAGAGCACGATGAAGAAGATCTAGATTCAGCGAAAGATATAAACACAGACATAGATGACAATGTTGAACCAGTGAAGAAACTAAAGAAAAATAAGAGAAATATAAATAGGACGGAGAAGAATAAAATAACTGAGATGCCAAATAAAGATGCGAAAGATATAAACACAGACATAGATGACAATGTCGAACCAGTGAAGAAACTAAAGAAAAATAAGAGAAAGATAAATAGGACGGAGAAGAACAAAATAACTGAAATGCCAAATAAAGATGCGCCTGTATGGGATGCGTACCAGGAATGGGAAAGACAAAAGCATATAGCGAATATATATTTTGAATTTGGGAAGACGGCGAATAAGTTAAGGGGCAACAAGAGGAAAATAGATGATATTGATAGTACCAGTGAAGCTGGTGGAAAAAGAATAGAAAATCATAATACCAAGAGGAAAATAGAAGATATTGAAAGTCCAAGTAAAACTGGTGGAGAAAGAATAGAAACTGATAATACCAAGAGGAAAATAGAAGATATTCAAAGTAGAAGTAAAGCTGGTGGAGAAAGAATAGAAAATGATAATACTAATACCGAATTTGATGACTTAGCAAAAGAAGAAGTAGTTTATAGGAAAATAGCACCGCAACTACCAATGATAGAAGTCGTTAAAGAAATTAATAGAAATATAGATAATATTAGTAATAGTTATCTAACTAAGTTATTGAATTTACCAGCTAAAGAACCAAATGTAGATACATTAAGGTACATGCTGTTGAGTCCGATGGAGGCGCCGGACCAGGTGGTGGAGATCAATGTTGTTCCTGAGAAGAATAATGATGCAGTGGAAGAGAATGATGAATATATGGAAGTAACGCCCGTGATAACAGCCGTCTGTTCGCTGGCCGACACTCAGGTCATCGATGATGAGGCTGATGAAAATAAAGTTGAAGAAACAGAAGGTAAGTTTGATAGAGATGGTGAGATGTATACAAATTCGCATGTTTTTAATACAGTGTTTAAAACAGGGATTTTAAGGAGCTCCGTAACCGTAACCGAATCTGGTATAAATGTTTCGGTTAATTTCGGATAGGGATGGAACTAAATGAGTCATAGGTTTGTGTTTGCCCGGTCGAGTTGGCACTGGCCGCGCACTATTAATTCTTTTTTTTAATGGAATTATGGTAGCAAACGAGCATGCAGCACCACCTTCCGCTGCCGCCCATGACAACTGTGACCGAAACAGAACAAGACCCACATCGGGACTAGGATAGTTAGTCCGGTTAGTTGACGGTGGAAAATCAAAATGTGTGGAATTCACACGTGCTTGAAATAAAACTTCAAAAAAACGAATACTGTCAGTATAAATATTGATGTTGTGCTTTGCTTACATAAGCCGCCATTTTGCCGATGCTTCCTATCTCATTTTCTCGAACGTTAAAACGTGTCTGTGTATTTTTCGTTTCCGTTTCGATTCATTTGCGCGTCATTTCCGTTTCATCGACTTCTAAATCACAACGATACTAAAGAAGTTATCACTTCAAAAAAAAGCTAACTTTGAGTTGTTAGTACTCATGTACTGAAGGTTACTAAAATGTGTTACAGAAAGTCCTACGCCCAGCACCACATGGTCAATACAGAGCGCGGGCAACCCGCAAACCAGCAACGGCGACCCCACGCTGACAATAATCCCGATGCGGTCCAACATCGTGATCGGGGCGGGCGGGCGGCTGGGCGGCAACACGTTGGAGATGAAGCACAGCGTCCGGAGGGCGGAATCGACCGCGCCGGGAGCAATAAAAAGAAAGAACGAAAATGGTGAGTATCGACTTGTTACGAATTGGGCGAATCCGAATTGATGAAAATTGGGTAAATCTTAGAAGAGAAAAAGTAACGACGAAAGAAAACTCAGGTACATCTTTTTTAAAATAGTGCTTGAAAACTAGTAACAACGTTTTATTACTACCATTTTATAGAAACATACTAACTTGCGGATGTCTATTACCAAGCATCCCTGTCATTAATATGTTAAGATAGGTCGATTTGTATACCTAGCTGACCCAACAGATTTCTTTTATTATGTCCCCGCCGCACCCGGGAAACCGATTTCGACCCCAAGGCACGGTAATAGTATCATACAGTATACCATCTTCATACAAACGGTCGGAACGCGAATCATACCTACGCGCCTCGGAGTTTAGTACACATTAAGTACACAACAGCCACAGAAGCGCCATAGGGACGATCGAACGCGTGGGTTTGCAATCAGGAAGCGTGCGTATTACCTACCCACTACATTCACTACAACTAGAAAGAGGCGGCCCTAGCGCGCGCGGCTGTAGGCATTCATTTCAAGGACACGGCCAAGTGACACTACTGTACGATACTATTACCGTGTCAATAGCGACCGCTTTGGGAATCCCCGGGATGGATAATATGGAGAATAGGCGATCGGTAATCAATGTGTTGTATCGTCCAGAGCCGTCGACCCCCAACCAGCCGCTGCTGGAGAAGTATTTGGTGCGCGCGCCGCCGGCGGAGACTTCGCCCCCGCTCAAGCTGACCTTGTACAAGCCGCTCGACGCCGACGGTGAGATATAAAATATTATCTGGGTTTTTTTTTGAGCGTTGCTGATTTATGTGAGCCTAATGATATAGCCGGCTACACTTTTTAGAGGCGACCATCTCGGTCCTCAAGGGTAGCAACACATCTGTGACCGAATTATAACGAGACTCTTACTAACATTAACTAACTGGAGTATTACTAACAACAACTAACAGGACTAACATTCTCTAACAGTCCCCGTCCCAGTCCTCGTACTTACAAACTAACCAACTAACGTTCTAACACCGTCACCGTCACCGGACTAACTAACCCAGTCCCCACGAGTCTTGTTCTGTGTCGGTCGCAGTAGTCATGGGCGGCAGCGGAAGGTGGTGCTGCGTGCTCGTTTGCTACCTTAAATCAATAAAAAAAATAGCCAGCGCCACCAAGTAGATACAAGCAGATATATAATTATATATGCGGCAGATAAATGTACAAGTGCTGAGTGTTTGTTGTGTTGTCCCGCCACAAGCGACACAGGGGATCCTTGTACGGGCTATGAGTGTATGTATGAGCGTGTAGCATTGACTTGTTAACTTATTATTACTCTGGACGTCGGGTGTCATACTAAAATCGCGAAAAAAATGTCCCAGTCACAGCCATCGCGAGATCAGAAATGTTAACAAGGTAATTTAAACACTAAAATCATTGCGTCACGGTTTAATTTCGATTGCAGTCGATTGTAGCTCATTACTTTCGGACGTTTTTTACGACGTCCGTAGTAATAATAAGTCAATGGTGTGTAGCATTATTTATTGACGTGATAACGTCTTATAAATCGATGAACGCCGGCTGCACGCACGAAAAAGTATGACGTCATTGTCACGTTCCGCCTGAGCCGAGCGTGCAAGCGAGAGCGCGGAACAAGCGATAGGGAGGCACGATCGGCCTAAGCGTTGGGTTTTCTTCAATGTTTTCCTATGACGTTATCACGTAAAATTATCGTCCGTGAACCGATTTTACAGACAGCCTTTTTTTAGCAAAAGAAATGTTTGTAATTCAACGATATTTACAGACAGCACACGCCCGCTGTCGGCCGCCCAATGGCTGAAAAATAATAGAAGTGAGTGTATAAAATAATTTATTTTGTAACTAACACTATCACTGATAAAAAGCAGTGATAGCCTAGTGGTTAAACGTTGGACTCCCGAACCGGGAGGCCCGGGTTCAAACCCTGTACGCACCTCTAATTTTCAAAAATTATGTGCGTATTATAATTTAATTATCACTTGCTTCGGTGAAGGAAAACATCGTGAGGAAACCTGCACACCTGAGAGTTCCCCATAATGTTCTCAAAGGTGTGTGAAGTCCGCCAATCCGCACTTGGCCAGCGTGGTGGACTGTGGCCTATACCCCTCACATTGTGAGAGGAGACCCGTGGCCAGCAGTGGGGCAGTTATGGGTTGCGATGATGAACGAACACTCATAATCTTAGAAAATTAGCATAAATCGTCGATCAGACCCAATAATTCATGTTTTGGTTAACACCCAAATCGGTTAAGCCGTTTCGGAGATTAGCGGGTACAATACCAAAGACAAGCAGACAAAAATTGTAAAAAGCATTGTTTTGGATTCTATTGTCTATTATTCATTAGTTTTTCTCATTTATCTTTCATGTACAGACAGCGATCAGTTACAGATATATAATAATAATATGTACATAATATATTAATTATATTATAAAATGATCCTTGATAAAATATCGCAGGAAACATCAGTCGTGAAAAACAAGAACTGTATAAAAATATCCGTCGGATTGCGAAACGACGAAACGCTAGCAAACCGGCGGCCAAGACGCACACACAACCCGACGATACGCACAGACAACCCACAATAGATGTAGATGTGGAGGAGGGTGGTGCGAATGGTTACAGTGGCGCCCCCACCGAAACGAGCGGACCACAGAGTGAGTATTTACTTTTTAAGTGATAACTTATTTAGTATCGTTGTGATTTGGAAGTCGATGAAACGGAAATGACGCGCAAATGATCGAAACGGAAACGAGAAAGACACAGACACATTTTAACGTGGGAGAAAATGAGATAGGATAGGAAGCATCGGCAAAATGGCGGCTTACGTAAGCAAAACATCAATATTTGGACTGACAGTATTCGATTTTTTGAAGTTTTACTTCTAGCACGTGTGAATTGCACACATTTTAATTTTTTATGATATTAACATAGCAAACATGCAGCGCCACCTTCCGCTGCCGCCCGTGACAACAGCAACCGACACAGAACAAGACTCACATCGGGACTAGGATGGTTAGTCAGTTAGCAGACGGTGTCAGAACATTAGTTGGTTGGTTTTTTTTACATAAGTTAATGCTTGACTACAATCAAACACTAGTAGTAGTAGTAATTTGTTAGTTGTTGTAAATAACAGTCGAGTTAGTAATTGTTAGTAAGAGGCTCTTTATAATTCCGGCACACATGTGTTGCTACAATTGAGGACTGAGACGGTCGCCTAAAAAGTGTAACCGGCTCCACACCTTTTTAACCGGAACACAATTGCTGTTAAAACAATTATTACACGGTAGAAATGGTACTGGTAGGCTCTAGTTAGTACCAATTAGTAGTACCAATTACCTGTTTGGTTTTTGTGCCTTATGTGAGAGTTCGCGTCAGGGTTTCCACCTCCGCATCATCAATGCATCTATAGTTTTGACATCTTTGGTCCCAGGCGAGAACAAAGTTGAATCTCATGAGCAGCTGGATTTGGAAGCCAAGGCCAGCCTTCCAGCGGTTGTCAATGATTATGCTGGATTTAAAAAAGTGGTCAAGGTCATTACAATGCGTAACGCTAATGTCGGACCTACTTCCGTCGGTTTACAACGTAAGTGTATCGTTTCTATGTACCTGTTATCATCGTCATCGCAACCCATAATTGTCCCACTGCTGGGCACGGATCCCCTCTCAGAATGTGTGGGGTACAGGCCGTAGTCCACCACGCTGGCCAAGTGCGGATTGGGGGACTTCACACGCCTTTGAACTGAATGGAGAACTCTCATGATCAAACTCAAACTTAAATCATTTATTTTAATTACGTATTTTTAAATACACTTATGAACGTATTTTTTGCATTTACCACCGATCACAGAAGCAAATGATAATTAAATTCTAATACGCACATAATTTTTGAAAATTAGGGGTGCACTTAGGGTTTGATCCCGGGCGTCTTTGATCCCTAACGTTCTAATCACTAAGCTATTACTGCTATATAATATATGTATTTACATATAAACCTACCCTCGCCTCGCTTCGGGAAACCTGTCCCTGGGACTCGAAAATTTGTTAGACGTGATTCTTTAACCCCTGGAGTGCCGAGACCCCCGAATGTAAAACATGGCCAACGTGTCACGCCTATTCGTAACTCGCGCGATCTTGTCGCTAGGTCATCGTAAAAATGAATTGTACGGGATTATGTTATAATTATATCACATAAATTATACATCATTGTTATCACAACGAAATTGCCTAACATCTAAAACAATTAAATTAAAGCAAAAAAACTTACCTGCGTAAGAAATTATTCAATTTCTTTTCAACTTCGAAATTTTCAAACACAATGGAGACACATTTTTCCACATTTCACTAACTCACAATGCACATTAATCAAAACTAACACTATCACTACTTAGTATACATATTTACGCATCGATATAATACATTATTTCATTTGGAAACACAGTAATTACACGGTAAAAGAAGTTAAAAAACTAACACGAAAACGGTGCCAATACCGGCATATTTTTAGCGAGCCGCTTAGCGGCCGAAGTTATTTTATTTTTGGTCAATTTTGTGGTAAATATTGTAATCAATATGTTGCTAGATTAATTAGCTAAGAATGTGTAATACTATAAAACCAAACTTGCTGTACCTATATTTATATGAAAATTTACACAGCTTGTCGACTTCAACGACACTGTAACTATGTTGTTCAAAAGTTATTTACTTTTTTCACCAACTTTTTTATCACCATTCACAAAACTAGCACTTTACACGTAATCTGCACAACTTTTCCAGTAATAATAAGTAAAAATCTCATCAGTTAATTCACCGTTTCCTTCTCGAAAACAATTTTATAAAATGTTGCGAACTCAAATGACGCGAAACGAGCGTAGCGACCGTACTGTACAACTTTCAAATAAATATTTTCCTGTTTATCATTCGACTTTGCAGCCAATCACAGTCGGGATTTCGTAGCTAATGAACGTAGGTTCAATTTGAATCCAACCAATGAGATCAAAATATTATGAAATAGACAATAATCGTCCTTCAATACGATTGTATTTAGTTTGCCCCTCCGTAGGGGGTGCACTTCACGTTGGCCTAGAAAATTTTTTGCCCCGACGGAGGGGACAACTACACTCGAGGGGTTAAACTGACATAACTTTTTATTCATCAAATCAAAACTGATCATCACTGAACGTCACATCAAATTTGAAGTGATCATGTTAGGGTACGGTCAAACAGCCGACGGGTCGTGACGGCGACGCGACGCTGGCGGGACGTGAAGAGTTGTAACATATGAGCAAGTATGGAATATGTCACACAGAGCCGTCGCGCTCGTCGTGTCGCGTCACGTCGCGCGCAGTACAACGGAGACGCTAGCGTCGCGTCGCCGTCCCACCCCGTCGGCTGTTTGACCGTACCCTTAGTGAAAATCGCACCCGAATCGATATAAAATGTATGATTACTTCCACAGGCCAGTTCGTAGCGAGACAGCCTGTCACCACGACGCCCTGCAAATACATACAGACGGACAGACGGAAACTGTTGACAGTTGTAAAGCTTAACATGTGGAGGCCGCCTGGGGCCATAAACCAGAAATACTGTATCGTTACCGAGAAAAATTTGTCTTGCTCGCATCCCGGGTACTGGACGGTAGATCGAAATCCGCCCGGGCCGTGCCAGTTCCTAATGTGGCCTACAGACGCTCCGGAAGATAATGAAATCGCTGAGGAAGTGAACGATAAGTCACGTGTATATAATACAGACAGTGTCAGTAATGAAGAACAATATTTAAATAGTGATTCGAAACACCATGTTCAAAACATTGATGGAAATGTTAAATGTAAAAGTGGAAATGATTTTAGTGAGTGTAGGGAGGTAAATGAATTAATTTCGAATGAAACTAGGGATTTTGATGAATTAGTCGGTAATAAAAGTGAAAAAGATGAAGGAATCTATAAGAATATTGATGGTACAGACGAGAAAAATGATCTTGTTCTTGAAAAAAGAAATGAATCAGAAGTAAAGACTGAAAGTTTAGGCGTTACTAGCAATTTTTATAATCGTCCGCACAATCAATTGCTTGACAACTATGATTCTGACAGCGATTCTGAAGATAACAAATTACAAATAGTGGAGAATGAGACTGAACCTAACGAATTTCCTGATGCTAGTGTCGCTAGATTAGATACAAATAGTACTGATATTAGCGAAATGGACAAAGACATAGATAATGCTAATAATAAAACAGAAGAGAAAAGTTTGGCAGATCATGGATATGCAAAATCTGATAAAGACTCTGCAAGAATGGGAAGCAGTATGATAAAGGTTAAATCTTTCGCGAGCGTTAATCGTATGGAAGCCAAATCTGTTACCCTGGACGCTAAGGGTAAGCCAGATATAATAGAGAAGGACAACAGGTTCTATAAGAAATTGCTGGATGTACCTGTTTCCCCGGGTTCAGATGCCTGCATACCTACGTACGCTTTGGTGAGTTAAAAACAAATATTGCCAAACTTACACTTTAAGTTTTTTAACTGATTTCAAAAAACGGAAGAGCTTCTCAATTCGTCGGATTTTTTTATGAATGTTCCCCGATTACTCCCATTTCCGTTTCACTTTAAGTCACGGAAATCTAAAGCTTCAGATTAGTATAAATATAATCGAGATTTAAAAACTACTTTGCCAAAGAAGTTTCACTTCTGACATGTGTACTTTGTTTTCACTTTTTTTATTTACGATAAATTCCCCGATAACTCAAAGACGCCTGGACCGATTTGGAAAATTCTTGTTTTTTTTGAAAGGGTAACTTCCCAGGTGCTTCCATGGTCATCAGATCAGAATCTTATCATGAGAATTCGAGCAAACTCTGCAAATTTTAAAGGTTCAAATTGGGTATTTTTTATTATAGTGACATGCAATTTACGTTGTAAAACCAGTCCATCATGGAAGTCTGTTATTTTTTTGTTAAAGTGTTGATCTTTCTTAATGTAAAGATATCTTCTGCAGCCTAATCAAAAATCATTAACATTGCACTTTTACTAACGGGTACTCACGATTTTTATAATATACATACGTACACCGATTTTATGTTATTCCGAATCTGCATTAAAAAAAATTGTCATACGTGTTGGTTACGTTTCCGCTTTAATGCGTCAATATGCGAGCAGTGTGGAAAACTTCGATAGCGCGATTCAGGCTTGTCGTGACGTCGCTGTTAAATTTGACAGATGCTGTCAGCGGTGAGCGATATCGAGGAGTGCGACCGTCTGCTCCGCGCGGGGGAGCCGCTGCAGGTGTTCGAGTGGCAGCGGGGTCACTTGGAGCCCCTGGTCGCGACCAGGGGCGCCGGCCACCGCCTGCGGCTGGCCCACAGCGACCCCGCGTTCCTCGACGACCTTGTCGTGAAACTGCGCCGGTTTTGCGGGGACCCGGAGATGTATACCGCTTCGGCTGAGAAGCGTGGGCCGTGCATCCGGAAGTACTAGCCAATGAACTACAGTACGGCCGACGGTTCTAGGCCGCTCTGAACTTTGTTCGGATCGCTGCGCAGAAGTCAATTTTAGGGTCGAAATGGTGGCAAGACGCGCGGGGTGTCACTTTGAGAATTGTTTGTTTCAGTCGCACGCTCAGTGTTCGTGTCGCTGTCTCTCTCTAAGGTACAATACCTGCGCACTATATCCGAAAGCCTAACTTCAGAGCGGCCTAGAACCGTCGACCGTACTATACCGTAGGGGCCATTTTAGGAGTTTCTAACCGGGGGCCCTTGTCACTTGTGTTCACATTTCTCTAATCCCCAAACCTGGTGTGAAATTTTAGACAACATTTTTATATCTTTGTTTACTAGATTCGCCTGTTAATATTTTAAAATTTCTATGTGACGTCACAAAGGTTTTGAACCCCCTGCCACTTGTAACACAATGTCACATTTCATAATAAACATATAAACATGTGATATAATTTATGGATGGCTCCGTAATATAGTAAGGTGGTGTTGTATTGAACCGTACTGCCATAGTTATATGTTTAAACGAGGCGTGTTTGTGTGTGTACCGCTACGTCGAACGCACAGACATAGTATGTATAGAAAAATTTGAAGATGGTAGCGGTTTTTAAATTGGTACTGGCTGTCAATACACTATCAATGAAGTTATCTGTCAGCTGTCAATCAGTTAGATCTATCGATCTATCCATAATATCAGATAATTAGCTGGTAGAGTAATGAAAACTAATGTTGGCGTTTCTGACAGTTGCTAGGTAACGTACTGAGGAAATAGGTTTAGATAGGATAATGGGCCCTTCGGGATGTAATTTTTTTACTTTTTAAGGTTACGTACCAAAGATAAAAAACGGGGCCCCATTAATATGTCTGGGATGTCTGTCTGTCATAAAAAATGTTGTTTTGTTTCGATTAAAGCAAACTTGACTGGTAGTTTTATTTAGGGTAAGTGAATAAAAATAGATATTAAAGTTTTATAGTTTTATTTGTCATATTATTTGTCATTGTTATATATGGAATTATATAAATAATGATTGGATGTTAACTTATGCATGCGTTAAGTCCGTTTTATGTTTTTGACGTACCGCAAGTAAGTATATTAGGAACCCAGTTGTTCCTTATTGATAGCCAAGAGTAAATAATAGAATGTACTGTAAATAACAAATAAACTAAGTTGAGTGATTGTTAGTTTAACTATATCAGTTTAATCATGATTATTAATACTGTTTGGGTAACACTACACAAATAATGAAATTAATATATTTTATTTCTTATTTAAACCGCTTTAAATATCCAGATCACAAAATGAGCTTTTTTTTTAAATTAAAATTAGTTTAAATTGGATATTAACAACTTCGTTTTGCAATAAAAGTGACAAAATATTAGTTTACTGTAAATGTTTTTTCTTTAGTTTCACTTCTAATAAATTAAAAATGCACAATGTGCGCATATTTGAAGAGAAACTCTCAACGTTTGGCTAATTAAATTCATATTCTATTATCTTTTAAGTATATAAAGAATGACCTACAATGCCAACTGTGTACATACGAGTATAAAATATATAAGTATAATATAGTATAGGTGCCGAGCGGTTAACCTAAAGTTCAACGCCCAAACTCGAGTGTCACGACCTTTAATTTTTACTCTCAGCGCGCCTAAATAAGTTTCATTTCAAAAACATCCCACCGTACACAACTGAAGAAGCGAGAGTACCTACTAACGAGTGGTCCAACCGTTTCCATTTTCCGTCAGATGTGCGTCCTATCGGATCCTTAGTTTTAATAATACCTTACCTCAAATAATTACTTATGTAAGCAGTATGTTAGATATAAAGTTTTACATTGTATTAAGTATTAGTGTAAATAAAATATCGTAAAATCCAAATAAATTAATTGATGTAATTACCCAATTTTCCTTTATTTTACACCTTGAATCACATATACTCTACTAATTCTGTTCATTATGTGATTATGCTGTCTCTGTCACTGCAACTATCTCTCTCTCGTGTCTCTTTATAGAGGTCGCTGGACTTTGCAAGTTTGCACTGAGACTGAGTGCTATATACTCTTTGCTTTGCACCATCCAGTTTAATCCTGAAGATACGGTTGAATTGAAGGATAGCTACCACCAGATATGGGCAAAATGCAATCATGATCACATTATAATTACATTTGAAGTCCCGGAATGCCCCCGCGAGCGCGATCCGAAAAAAGGGAGAGCGTTCTTGACGGGGACAATTCCGTGCCTCCAGATGTACTTAATGGTAACGCGTAAACATGATTATCTACATTTTAGACAAAATGCAACAGTAACAGTTAAAATTGTAATCTGTTATCATGATTACATTATAATTAATTAATTATACCAATCTCTGGCTACCCAACGAGCTATAAGTATAAAGTATAGACTTATAGAGGACGCCCTTCCAATACAAAAAGTCATTCAAAATTGGTACCAAATCACCTTTACCCCTATGAAATCACCCACGTGACTTAAACCGCTAGAAGTTCACAATTAGTTCTTATTTTATGCCGCATTACACAAGGCCAGCCGTGATTGGCTAATTTCAATGTCAGTAAAAAACAAAAAACGGAACGACGAACGGGCCGACGTTGCCTACTAGGCCGCAGCCTAGTATTCATAACGCTATTTTTGATCGGTAGTTACACTTCTAGGTATTATTTTTCGCTGTGGCTCTACCCTCTTGCTTGAGTGGGCCGCCAAACGACTGGTCGTGCTCCTGCTGGGAGCGTGATAGCCATTTTTCTTTCTTTCCTTCAATCCTTTCTTCTTCAATTCACAACGCATCGATGACGCCTTTATGGCCGGTTAATACATTCGGAAAACGATTCGTTTTTCTTGAAGATAGTAGAACTATTTACGAGGCGCAACTAAAAAGTTTTTGTGAATTGTTGATTTAAGAAAAGGTAATAACGGACTTTCACGATTCGTTACTGGTAACTCGAAAACGATGGGTTTAACGATTGGTTATAATATAGAATCGATTAGATATAGATTGGGCAAATTCACACGATTTACCACACTATTTTACACTCAGAATATTATTTCACACATAAGGCGATTCGAAGCGCGCGGGCTTCACAGAGTATTTTATAACATAACACGCATTTGAAGAACTTAGAACTTATAGGTGTGTATCTGTATAGTATAGCTTATATAGCAGCTGCTTTTTAAAAGCTAGATGGCCTTGATGAAGCGACTCCCCTTTTAATTCGATTCGAATATTCGATGCGATCAATCATAAAAGAAAAGAGGATGCGAAATGCGATGCATTAAACTGACGTAAGCTAATTTCACAGTGAAATTATTTTGCATGTGACAAATTGACAATTGTGTGAGTGTGAGTGAAAAATTGAAAATTTCACTTTGCGAAATAATGTTACCAGCTTTTCAATAATAGTGATTTCTCGAATGATTAATGAACGATGTTTTGATTATTCGATTATTACTTTCTCAATATACGTATTATAATTACACCAATGTGCATATAATTGCACAACATTAAGGAAAGTTCATAAATTTAAAACTATAATTATAGTATACTTAAACAGCTTAAACTATTGAACAACGGGTATTACTTTACGTACTTACCTATACTTACTTTACTTAACTATAGTATAGTAGGTAATAGTATTTTAGCATTCTGACAGACTCAGACTATTTAAAATGATCATGCTCTATAAGACTCAGAAATGTTAATTAAGCCTGTATCTGGCAACCCTTGGAGCATTACTTATTATCCCCACCAGCCACCTACTTCATAAGTTTACCAAATTGAATCGGGGGCTGTTTAATTAAGTAGTATGTCTTTATCAACTTCAGTTAAAATAGTTTTCACGAAAAGTTTCCGATTTACTACAACAACAAAAAATACTTTAGAACCATTGACTTATTATTACTAAATAAGTAAATGCTTAGACCATTTAAGTTACTTTTGAAAGATATCTCATTATTAATTTATTCCTGTGGCACTTTAATTCGGTAGGGTTATATCAGTATACTGTATATCAAAAAGATCTGTCAGTGCCACGCAATCAATATTGTTAGGGAGAACCATATTATTTAAAATATCGATATATCTTTATAAATATTAAATTAATATTATTATTATCGTCTATCCTACTTAAACGTTTTTATCGAATGTAAAATTTTAATTTTCTTTTCACACATATTGAAAATTGTTTTATGTTGAATAATAATATTAAATGTAACAGAATACGGTTACAAAAATCCATGTACATAAATCAAGGCTATCAATCGGTACGTCATTCAGTCTTGTTTTTAAACGGTAAAAAGGTAATTGGGTATCGTATGTGCAGAGCAGGTTTACGAAGTTTTACTTGCTAATTAAAATGTCCAAGTTGTCATCATACACATTATATTTTAGATTTATATATACGTACTGTATACTACGTATATTTACGTACTTGTGCACATTATATTCTAAGATATTTAAGTCTTATTTTTTGTGATTCTTTTCTATTTGAAACTCCAGTCCTAATCATTGTCCATTACCATAAGGCGAAAGAAACATTAGTTGCAATTTAATGAAGAATATTCGACGACGCCGTAGCCTAGTTGGTAGTGACTCTGCCTGCGAAGCGAGGGGTCCCGGGTTCGATGTCCGGCTGGGGCAGATGTTTATGTGACAGTTAAATGTTTTTTCTCGGGTCATGGGGGTTAAATAAATAATTAAAAAATGTTATTAATATATATATATATATAAATATATAATATATATTGGCCTTAGTCTGCCATGCTTATTGCTCTGCCATGCGCCTTTCACTTTATTCTTACTCCAAGGTCGGGCGTTATGCGACATGCGATAGAAGGGCGAAAATTTTTGGGGGAGATACAATAAAAGTTTCATTTAAACAGTTTTACGGGTCTCATAATTTTATAACTAAATCGTTATACCAAATAAAACAAAAAACTATTTACATCGATAAACAATTTTCCCTAAAGAACATTCCCTTCCCTAGTTTCTCGAACTCGAGTCTAATCGATATCCATGGTGCATCCCTAGTGAGAGTTGTGAATTTGTTTCCTTCCTTCCTTCGTTCATTTACAAAACAAACACTTATCATGTGTGTTTTGTTTATTAAATATTTGAGTATTATATCTGTAATAGGAGTTAATAAATTGTGATTTACGGAGTTTATTTAATGTGTGTATGTGTGCTGCAACATTGCCCAATAAAATATGGTGTATTGTAGTGTGCTTGGCTGCAAGAGCCACTCCCAATACTTTAACCGCTATGGTAAAAGTATTACATTTCACAAGTACGTAAGATATTATACTATTCTCCATACAATTTAATGTAATACAACAAATTATTATTACCAAATTAATATACAACTTCTATATAACCCCTATAAATGACGAAGGTGTTGCTAATGTCCGTTGACTCACCATCTTTACTCTCATTCTATTTCGCCGGATTGCAGTTAAACTGGGTTGTCAGTAAATTGAAGAATATTTACTATATTTTAGGGAAAACGTTAATGTACATATATTATAAAACGAATTTTTATAAATCTAATTTCGCACTATCTGCACTTTTCATGTTATATAAACTTTGTTTTGTTGTACTTTTATTGAAAGTGCGTTTCGGAATATCATAATTAAAATACGTATTTTTTATGGTAACAAAAACTTAGTAACCCTTTTTAAAAATAATGCAATACACATGTATAAGCCTGACATTTGGTTTAATTAAAGTTTACGCAGATTAATTAATTAAAATGTGTGCTGGAACACATAGTAGAAGTGAAACTTCAACAGACAGTTGGAAAAACGAATCTCTACAACATTTTAACTTGAAGTTTTACGGGCTTATTGTTAATGTACTTGCAATTGTTTTTCGACTTATCCGTTACGATTCGTTTTTTCTCTTGTACGTTGAAGTTTTACAAGAAGAAAAACGACCTGTTTTTCCGACATTCTCTTCAGTAATCGTCATATATTTCATCCAAATTACACAAAACTTTAATAAATTCGTTATGATATAGAAGTTTTAGGTTTCCTGTTGTCACAGCAGTGGGTAAGGGATGGGAAGAAATAAGGCCGGCTTCAATAGATGATCTTTTATTACACTGTAAAGGGTAACACACGCGACACGGTACTGTACACTTTATTTCACTTCACACTCGCGACACTGTACTGTGAAACGGCACTTAACTATTTCTTCTTGACTTCCCGCTGGCGCGCTTCCCGACTCGCTACCAAGACTCGACTGACTCTGCCTTGGCCGGGATCGCCTTATATACCACCAATTTCAATCATTCCAAATTCAAACGTAATTTTTTAATTTATCATCGAAACATTTTAGAAATTCTGTTTTCAAATTTTCTTTTTTCTTTTATTTTATTTTATTTTTTATTTACGCGACACTATACACTTCTCAATATTACAATAAAAAGTCAAGATGTTTTTGTAAACGTCATTTCGTTGCATTGTACGTCTATTTATGAATTGAATTTAATTTCCTTTTCTAATCATATCCAGTTTTTGGTGTCTATTTGCAAAGTTATAAATTCGAAAGTAGGTTTTGGTACGTTAAGTTATATTTAAAACAATTGGATATTATAAACCGATGCTGAGTAATTTAAAGCAGTTTAATTCTCTATTTAATAGTAATAATAACAATGGAATAATTTTAAGATTAATAATTTTAAGCGGTTCAATACCATGTTCTAAATTTTTTTTGGCATTTTGTAACCCCAAAATCGGCCAGTGTTCAATTTACACATAAAAAAACCCGGTCAAAAGCGAGTGGGACTCGCACCCTCACGCAATTATTTGGTCAATAACAAGATATCTGACAAAATGTAAAAAGTCACATAATTAATATTTAGAAGGCCGCATCTCCACATGCCATCAGATGGGGTTGTGGTCAAGCATTAACTTATAATTCATAAAAAAAGAACTAAAAACACGCTTTTATATTGTTTTTATTATGGGAAATGGGAAAATTTCATCTCGTCGATTTTTGTTAATTTTTTTAAAATAAATAATAAAAAAAACATTTTTAATTTTTTAAGGCTCCTTGTATCCCCATACATCTTTGGATTTAACTTTTTTATTATTCGGACGGACGGACGGGCATATTCATGGGTTCCGTTTTTTTTTATACTTACCGTACGGAAACCTTAATACGACTGTAATGATTTACCAAATGTACAATTTTCGTTGAAGTCTACCAAGCAAGCTACCTTTAGAAACATAATGGAGAACTCTCGGGTTTGAGGGTTCTAATATACTTAACTAAAAAGGATTAACTAAATATTGCAGTGATTAGTGATGTCTATTGGAATTAGAACTTTAGTCTCCCGTTCAAGAAAAGCATTCAATTCTTGCACGCCCTCTAATTTCAAAGTAATGTACGTGTATAAATATTAATTATATCTTACATGATACATCAGTTAAAGAAAAAAATCGTGAGTAAAACTCCACATCCAAGCGTTCTCCGTAATCTACACTTGGCCAGAGTGGTGGATTACGGACGGCCTGTCTGAACGCCTTACATTATAACAATAAACCCGAACACAGGAGTGGGAGAGTTATGTGTTGCAATAATTAAACAATCTTATTCAATCGTGTAAAATCACTGAGTTAATATATCAATGTGTAAAATACAATAAATTAAAGTTTCAAATTGTACTTAACTAGCTTTGGACATATAATCAAAATTTCTCTCCATCCATAATTTAAATCAAGGAACCAGTGTGCAAAGACGATGTGTGGGATAAACGGGGAAACATGTAAGACAAAGAAAATAGTGTGTGTTGGAAGCCCAAGCACATACAATAGATACTTGTCGAACGCATGAAAGTGTACCAAATCATTGTAAACGCCGCATTGTTTTTTTTCGCTTTTCTAGTCTTAAGTAATCGAGTCATCCCAGAAGGAAGCAATGTAAATATTCATAAAATTAATATTAATTTAATTATTATCACCCACTGTGCCAAATTTATTGTTTGTATTTATTTGACGTAATTAGGTCTGATAAATTTATAAACACCGGCAGCGCGCACGAAAAAGTGTCTCGTTCCGTTTGAGACTGTGCGTGCAAGCGGGAACGCGGAAAAAGGGATAGAGAGGCACGATCGGCCTAAACGCTCGGCTTGCAACGCATCTATCTCTCTTCCCATATGACGTTATCACTTTAAAATTAACGGACGATAACGTACGTCAGACAACCAACAAAATTATTGTAGGTGTACATTTAGTGTAATGTTTAATGTAATTGTATTAATTAGTGCTATTTCGTGTAACAATTGTTGGAGCCCCTTGTAAATAAATAAAATAAAAAAAAACCTATATTATTTTTCAGATTCCCGGGTAATACTAATATTCGCAAAACCTGGATACAATTCACTGGGCGGCAGGATTGGGAGCCTCCTAAGGACGCCCGAATATGCTCCAAGCATTTTAATGATAGTCTCTTCCGCAAGGGTGGTTTATATGACATGGCAGTTCCAACATTATTTACACATGTAGGTAAATGAAAGTTAAAAGTATACATATTCTTTCAAATTTATATCGTATCATACTACTTATCGCATTGTAGCTTACATAAGGGCAGTTTGTGACGGGTCTCAAGGAAGGTTCTTGGTCCGTTTAGGTTATATATTTGATGTTTTAATAAGTTTTCTTATGTTCTTAAAATGAGCCGTCTCTGCCGTAATGTGCATAAAATAATAGTTTACGACAGCAAATAAATATCATAAAATGAAAAATAAAATATGTGTTAGGATATTTTTGAAGAAAAATAAGTATGACTATTTATTTAATAAACATTTATAATCATTAAAATTACATACATACTTATCATACAGCATTTTACTCACTACTACGAATAGTACATAATTAGGGCGAGCGAAGCGAGTCCTATCACTATCCCACAATCATGATCATTGAAGTATGGTACCATGGGCTAAAATGGCATCAGAATTACTTTTTTTCATCAGCTTAGTTAATAAGATCAATTACAAACTCACTTTAGTATTTTAAATGGTAAACCCGGGTTTAAACTATATTTACTTTTATAAGATTTTTCCAGTTCAACAACTTCTCGTAATAGATGACAATTTCTTTCATTTTACTCATGATTACTATGATTTTACATCTATTATCAGGTGCTGGATCAATAATATTATAATTATAAATTGGTAAAAAGTTTATTTCCGGTTTGTTTCCTTACTTATAATATCTTAATTAAAATCCCCTGTTTAAAATACTGATTCTAATGCCTAGCCGACGGTAAGATTAAAAAATAATAATTATGGTTCTAGAATATACTTGACGCATGAGAAAATTGTAGGCAAAAATAATCATTCTCCTTTTGGTACAGTTTACTGAAAAACTATCACGCCTATAGATTTGTGCTTTAACATAGTAATTTATCTTCAATCTAGATGTGTTATCTATCAAAAAAATATAATTTAATGCCATTAAAAAATGAACATTAACTATTTTGTATTCATCGGATACAATGTTATTGTACTACTAAGTACTACTACTAATGCCATCTGATAGAAAACCAAACAGCTAGCATCACTGCAACTAAACTCAATACCTACTTAAATACATCATAGTTAATCTATTTAATACTATATTACACTTTAGAAAAACTATGAGCCCTCACAAAGCTCAGCTTTGTCCTAGTTATATTCCATCATTATAGCGTGGCGATGCGTCGCCAGTCGCCACGGCCTGTATCGCCACGCCAACAATCAGGTACCCTCGCCTGTAGATGTTTCACATCAAAAACTTTAAACATAGTTGATTACTTTAAGACTGCTGCAAATAATGGCATACAGTAAATATTTTATTATTTCAATTGAAATGGTTACCATGCTTTTAATGCGGTGTGCGTAAGATTGCGACGGCGCAATAGTTTCTAGGTCAGAAATTCAGAATGCTGATTCCCAACTAGGCGGATATTTGAATGTTGAGTTTTAATTATTTTTTTCGGTCTGGTCTTTGTTTTTTCTATTGTATGTAGGGCTATTCTAATGTAGGGCTTTGAGTGTGTAGCGTTTATTATTATTATTTGTCTTTTTAGTCAGTGTCCATTTTTATTTTTGCCCACCTTTATTCAAACATTTATAATACAATATAAAGATCTATCAAATTAAAATAAAATATCTCCAAAATATCTCCAATGGTAAAATAATATCCATGTTTATTAAAATTTATAATTATTTTAGAAACCACCGGAAGATTGCGAAGAACAGCCCACTCAGATCAGAGAACTTTACGCCTTTGTAAGTATAACATAATAATTCTTGGTTTAAAATAAACAATTTTCTATCAATGTTTCATTAAGTTAATTAGAGTTCCTGTAAATTATTATGGGAATTAAAAATATGAATCACACTTGAAGTAAATTAGGGGAATGTAATGTGTAGCGTTCATATGTAGGGGAAAATTTAATTTTTGAATTCGGTAACACTTCATGACTGTCGCGTCGTCCACAGACTAAACTTCTGATATTGACATTCAAGTATTTCATTATATGCCAAAGTAGCTGGTATAATGTCAAGTGTCAATGTCAAATTTGTGATAATAATAGAATTAGAATGGTTCGGATCTGCAGTTTGTTTACTAAATTTGTTTACTTTGATTTTTATTTAATCAGTTATCTCGGCCCTCTTGATGTGGTTACTGTAAAGTGCCCTAAATTACAACGGTAACGGAAGAGGCACGGTTATTTTGATGTTGAAGTTAATTGCTTCTTTAGCCCCAAATCGGCGCGAAAAATATTTAGTGATTTCTAGATCCTGGAGTACTGAAGAGTACCATTATACGGCTGCGATGGACTCCCTAGTATCGGGGTTGTTCTGGAAAAAGTCTTATTCTAGAGTCCGTGAACCAAATACCGCCAAAAATATCAATTTATACATAACATATTTTCCCGCCTAAAATTAAGTGCCTGGTAAGGATTAAGGAGACGAAGCCTGCGAAGCCAGTTTATTACCTCCGTAGTTATAATAATGAGAAGTAGATTCGGTTAGACTTTTTAGAGGCGACAATGTTAGTCCTCAAGAGTAGCAACACATCTGTGACCGAAATAGAACTAGATTTATTAAAAACTTCTAACTGGACTTTTACTAGCAGGACTAATTAGTTGGTTAGTTTGTTGTATGAGGATTGGGGCAGGGGCTGTTAGTGATAGTTAATCCTGTTAGTTATTGTTAATAAGAGTCTTGTTCTAATTTGGTCACAGATGTGTTGCTACTATAGGATTAAGTTGTTCATCTCTATAAAAGTGTAACCGGATCCACATTTACTGTTTTGGGCGTTGAAAGTGTTAAATGATCCATATTGATCCTGAAAGTTATAGTGACTCTAAGAATGGCTTCAACACCCATGGCCCACTACCAAACACGATTCTTGACTGAGGAGTCCCAGAGCATGCTCCACCATGCCGCTCCAGTGCGGATTGGTGGAGGGTTTAGTGGTAAATGTTGGAAGTTTTTAGCTGTCCGAAGGCCTCTGACATGACTTCACAATTGTTATCTAACCATAATAACGGGGACTCATGGCTTTAAGCCCACAGAAGCACGGGAACAATGAAGAATTTTTCACCACTAGCAGTCACTCTTCCAACAACAAACCGCACACACTTGCCTAACTCAATCAATCACTTATGTTCGGTGCAAGCCGGGCTGTGAGCGCTTTTAAGCAATAATCCTTACTTCCTTGGCTGCAATCCATTAAGGGCCCACTACTGAGCACGGATCTCTCTTCAAACCTGAGGAGGTCCGTAGCATACTCCACCATGCTGCTCCAGTAAAAATTAGAGGAGTTATTGGTCAGCCCAAGCGTCAGAAATTTTAATCCGCCCGAAGGCTTCCGACAAGGCTTAACGACTGCTACCAAATGGTAACCACTGGGACCGATGGCTTTACGTGCCCTCTGAACCTCGGAAGTGCCCAGGAAATGTATGCCACTAGCGGCCTTATTAATATTATAAATGCGAATGTAACCCTGTCTTTCTGTATGCTACCTTTTCACTCTTAAGCTGCTTAACTGATGTAGATGAAAATTGGTATGGAGATAGTTATAGACCCGGGAAGGGCATTGGATAGTCAATATCCCGATAACACGTTCCCTTGGGTTAAGTTTAATGGTATTCTGTCGTTTCCAGCCAACAGCCATGAACGAGGAGGAGGTGTGGAGTGTGCAGCGCCTGGAGATGTTTGCCTCGGCGTACGTCCAACATGAGATCCTGTACATCAAACCTTCACAAATTACATCCAGGAAAACCTATGTGAGTATTGTTTATTTTGATTCTATCTATCTTATCTTATCTTATATCTTTAAATGAGCAATTCTTGTATATATATAATTGGAATCTCGGAATCGGCTCCAACGATTTTCATGAAATTTAGTATATAGGGCGTTTCGGGGGCGATAAATCGATCTAGCTAGGAATCATTTTTCGAAAATGTCATTTTATTCGTGTTTTTGTAGTCCCAATTTAAACTGAAAAATATGACTCTTCCTGACATCTATTGGCGAATAATAATACTTTTTTATGAGCAACTAATTGCTTTAACGACACAACAGCAGATGGTGTTGTTAAGTAACACGAAGTCAAAAAACACAATTTATAAAAAAAAAACCGAGTAAAGCTCGGTCATCCAGATATTGTATAATATACATATCTATGCATACTATCTACATAATTATTAACAAATCTGTAACTGACCGCTGTCTGCACATGGAGGATATATTAGAAAAACTTTTCCTGGAGGTATTTACGAACACAATAGGAGGCAAGACAATAATATAATAATCTCAGCAACGGCTTTACCGATTTGTGTGTGGTTTTAACAGAACATTGTGGTAAGCTTCAGTTTGCATTTAATGTTAATTTTATGTCAATCGGTTAATAAATAAAAAAGTTATGTCAGTTTAAAGAATCACGCCTAACAAATGTGCTACTTCGTACGAAGCGAGGGCAGGTCTACTACTATATTGATATGTCAAGAAAATTTTGTGCAACTTTTAAAGAAAATTACTGTACTGTTAACTATTGAGGAGTTCCATTATCTAAATATATGTATAAAGTCAACGTGTTTGGTTCATCAACTGCTGTGGGTAAACAAGGGTGGGTTTATTGGAACGAAGTTCCTTACGGCAGGCTTGGAGGGGATAGGTTTTGCTGCGGCGACCGAACTGAAAAATATGTGATAGTAAAACCGTAAGAAAAAATGCGTGGAATAAAAGCGTTAAATGAGACGTGCGCAGGCGCGACAGTCGTATACACAAGCGAGTAGTGTATAATACCTTTCTCTTTCTCCCTCTTTCTTTTCGTTCGCCGTTGCCTTCATTAGCCGAAGGAACTTCGTTCCTACCTGGTGTCCCACGACACCACATCATTTTGTTATTTTTATTCAGAAATACATCGACGAACCGCAATACCACCAGCAGTTAAACAAGGAGTTTGCGTTCGAGCGCCTGGCCGGCGCCCTAGGGCTCCCCAACGACCACGCCCTTCACGAGCGATGTCGTGAGTTTCGCTTCCAGCTGCTCTGCTATGTGAGTAGACTCGCTAACAAATCTGTTTAAATAAATAAATATATTATTGTGTGTATTGTGTTGTATAGTAAAAATCTCTCTCTCTATCTCTCTTTGTTACTACCGCATTCTTAATTCTCCCACTGCCCTAAGGTTGCACGACTGCAATCGCAATTAAACCGTGATGCAATGATTTTAGTGTTTAAATTACCTTGTGAACATTTCTATTTTCGCGATGGCTGTGACTGGGACATTTTTTCCGATTTACGTATGAGACCCGAAGTCCATAGTAATAAGTCAACGCCATCAACACATCATGGGGTTGTTAAGATGTGTTCATACATCGGTTTGACGACCCGGATGGCGCAATGGTTAACACGCCGGATCGCCGTTCCGAGGGTCCTGGGTTCGATTCCCAGCGAGGCGGAAATTTGAATGACGAATTTAAATTTCCGTTCTTGGTCCCGGTGTGTGTGTTCTTGTGTGTTGTCCATGGCACCCACGACACAGGGAATCCTAGTGTGGGGCTATGAGTGTAGCGTTATTATTATTAATATTATTATATATTTCAGGTCCGCGGGCGCGTCCGTTCGTGCGCGAGCCGCGGTGAACACTACAGCGCGGCGCTCGCGGACGCGCCGGCGCGCATCGCGGAGCTCGCCAAGAGATTGAACGTGTTCACAGTAGCTGTACAGGTATGTTAGAGGTCCTAAATGAGGGGGGGGGTTTATGTTAGGGTCCAAACAGTGCGTCGACAGAGAGAGAGACAGAGAAAGATATATTTAGTTTAGTCATCTGTTCAATTGTGTGTGACCAAGAAAAAATCGATATCAGCTGTCAAAATTGCGTGTAAGTAACTGCTTTCCTTAAAAACCGGCACGCAATGTACTTGAGCGTGAGTGTAACTTACTACGTGAGCGTAAAGACCACCTTATTTTTATGGTATTAAGGTAGAAAACGAGCACGCAGCACCACCTTCCGCTGCCGCCCGTTACAACTGTGACCGACACAGAACAAGACTCACATCGGGACTGGGATGGTTAGTTCGATTTGCAGACGGTGTTAGACCATTAGTTTGTTAGTAAGTAGGAGGACTGGTACAGGGACTGTTATTGATAGTTAGTCCTGTTAGTAATTGTTAGTAAGAGTCTCGTTCTAATTCGGTCACAGATGTATTGCTACCCTTGAATGTTGGCTCGGAACTTGTATTGACAGACGGAGCTATCAATCCGGGGCAGTCCGATGGCGCGCTGGGGCGTGAACACGCTGGTCCAGGCGCTCTCGCACGCGGCGCGCCTGTACTGCAAGAAGCCGGGGGCGGAGCTCGACGGGCTCTGCCCCTCCGCGCTCGCCGCGGCCTCCGCTGCCGTGTTTCAGAACGCGACGCCCGTGCCCAAGGATCTTTGGTGAGTGGTGAATATGTACTGAAGGCTGTGACTGGGACCCGACGTCCATAGTTATGATAAGTCAATGGTGTTAGGTTAGGTGTTTGTCCAGCCCGTAGGCTAGTTGTTAGTGACCTTGCCTGCGAAGCCAATATCCCGGGTTCGATTCCCGGCCGGGGCAGATGTTTATGTGGCAGATGAATGATTGTTCTCGGGTCGTGGGTTTTAGTGATGTGTTGTTCGTGTGAGTGTGTCAACGTTGAACGTTCTCAGGTGCCGTCTGTACACACTGCGCAAGCGCCAGCTGCTGAAGCTGTTCCTGGCGGGGGACAGGGAGGAGGGGCTGCGCCCGGAAGAGCGGCTTCGCCCCGCCGACTGGCACCTGGCCGACACGCTGCTGCTGCACGGCGGCGACGACGGCGTGCTCGACGCGGAGGTCGGTCCTCTCGCTCTAACACTACGCACTCGCTCCAACCCCTCCCCTCCCCCAAACACCCCAACGAACACCAATGACAAATTTCAGCTGGTTGCGTTGTCTGTCCGTCAGTCAGTGACGGGAGGGTTTTGTGTATACAAGGTGATTCGTAATCGTAATACACTTGCGATATTGATAGGGGGTATTCGGTATTCGATTCTCATTCCAAATGTGTAATTAAAAAGGGTGCTTAAAATTGACGTAATTATCCATTACAAACCCATAGTGTGGACTAACTGAGCGCGCGGTATAAACAAGGTCATTAACCCGGCCGCTGAGCCGCCGGCGGGTCGGTGGTGGTACCTACACAGCTGTTCGCCATACATTCCGTGTATTTTTAGATAATTTCGATTGCCATTTTTGAAATTATTATCGTGCTGAATTTTGACTGTATATTTTTAATCATTACCTATGACCATGTTCTTTCTCGTCCTCGAGTGTGAGTGAAATAAAATTTAGCTAGTATAATATGAGTTGTGTGTGCGTCAGATGTTCACGTGGGCGGGCCCGCTGCGCGCGCTGGTGGTGCTGGTGGCGCTGCTGGCCGCGCCCGAGCTGCGCGCCGCCGCGCGCGCGCCCCCCGCGCCCGGGCGGCCGGCCGAGCGCCGCCTGGCCTTCTGGCGGGCCGTGCACGCCGCGTACTTCGCCACGTGCGTATACTCGTTACATGCATATACATACATAATATACTGTAGTCACCTGTAGTCATTTAAAGATCATTCGTTATTTTCCGTCAACACCAGGCCAGCCGTGATTGGCTAATTTTAGTGTCAGTGAAAAACAAATATGGTAACGACGAACGGGCCGACGTTGCCTACTAGGCCGCAGCCTGGTATTCATTACGCTATTTTTGATCGGTAGTCACCCTTCTAGGTATTATTTTTCGCTGCTGCTATATACCTAATTAGAATGTTGTATATGACTCCCAGCGGCCGCCGCGCGACGGTGGTCGCGCTGCAGCGGCGCTGGCAGCGGCTGCTGCATCTCGCGCGCGACTCGCCGCAGCCGCACCACCCGCTGCTCGTGCTGGTCGCCGTCAGGTGCGACAACACATTATCGCACGCACCCACAAACACACACACACTAACTCACACTCGCACACGCAGGTACTTTCACATACGCGTGCGCGCGCGCACACACACACGCACACAACACTCACGCACACACACACACACTCACGCACACACAACACACACACACACAACACACGCATGCATAAGAACACACTTACACATACGCACAGTCACACGGTTGCACACGTTTGCACTCTCGCATACGTAGGTACTTACACATACGCATACGCACACATACACACACTTAAACATGCTTGCTCGTTAGGAAACGCACCCACACACAAGCACGCAGACGCACGCCCTTACACATACGCACACGTACGCACAGAGACATACTATACTGGTCGGTGCTAGTGAAGATTCAAGTAACACTAATTAATTATTGGTAATCAATAAGCAGACACGTTACACATGTACTAAATTTAGGTAAATATTGTATGTATAAACAACACGCACACAAGTACGCACACACGTACGCACACACGCACGCACACCCACATACTTATACACACACAATTTACTTGAATAAAATTATGTAAATAATAATTATTGTCTGTTTATCGTTATTTATACCATGCCGAAGAATCCCGTTTAAGTATTCTGTCTTGAAAGAAGCGACAAGAAACTCCTCAGAGATTTTTATTTATATAATAGGTATATTACTCATAGTTACCGATCACAGTTCATCACGTTCATAGTACATGAAATATCATTGTATTGGTCTAGCTTCCCGCGCCTCATGCTGAGGGCCGGTCATACGTGGCCGGAGCTGGTCCACCATGGCCTGGTCGTCACCACTCAGGATGTCGCCATTCACGACGCGACGCCCGTAAGTCATGTTTGTATGTATGTAACCAATTAACGAGAAGCAAACGAGCATGCACCACCTTCCACCGCCGCCCATGACGACTGCGACCGACACAGAACAAGACTCACATCGGGACTGGGGTAGTTAGTCAGTTAGCAAACGGTGTTAGAATATTAGTTGGTTAGTTTGTTAGTAAGTATGAAGACTGCGGTGGGGCAGGACTTAGCTGATGGTAAGTTAAAAAAGAAATCACTGTAGCGCCCGGATGCAATCAATTCCTTGGCGCCCTTTTGTATCAAAATGCGTGGTCGAAATAGATTAAGTCTAAGTGTCGCGAGCGGCTCTCGGCGCTCCCCCGACACCCGGCGCCCGGGTGCACAACACCCTCTGCACTGTAGGTAAAGCTGTCCCTGGTAATGGCTTCGAAGCCGCCATCTGGACCATCGAAACATTATTGGTTTGTCTGACAACGTACAACGTAACAACCAAAACACGTAATAAATTGTATCAATCTATAATTATCATGCTTTTCTTCTTTCAGGATCCACCATTAAATATTAATTTCAAATACCTAGATCGTATAGGTAAGTCAATGTATTTTCTAATATTGTCAAGTTTAAATGTTATTAAGCGTTTCGAACTAAGGATTGAACGGATTTTTCACTTTCAGAGAATTGTAAATCCCTTGAAAGCTTAATGCACTTCATTGTAAATAAAATACAATATGATCATAACATGTATTTCAACGGTGTTATGTGGACACGAAACGATAATAATGATACAGAACTTGTGAATTCTGATACCAATTCCGATTTTAATGAATGTATTGACGTGAAAGTTACTGAAAGTTTCCCAAGTGTAACCAAATCGGAAGAAGCAGCTGTGGAAAGCCCAATAAACATTGATCAAACAGTCAATATAGAAATCGATTCTGAAGTGGTCGAAGACGTAAGCGACGATCTTTTTAAACCAACAATAAATTGTCCAATTAATGCTGATAATCAAACAGACACGTTCACAACGTTCGATTATTTTGCTGACATACTAATGAAGGAGAAAAGTTTAAAAAGTTGGGAATCTATGGATGATATTGAAAAAACTATGGATGATCTAGAATATTTAAAAACCTTTAAGATTGTTAGAGTGTCTAACGGTAATAAACAACCCATTAGATATGTCGATGATGATGGAATCACATTTAATGTCAGTACAGCAAAGTCGGGCAGACTGATTTTCACATCAGCGTTGGACGTTGGTGAGTATTTTGGTTTATTGGCCACACCTCCTCACTTAGGTTGACAACATTCACGGGGTTGGTAGTCTTATAAAAATTGATATAAATTACTATCATCAATCGAATAGACAATAAATATTAAAATTACTTCCTTATAGTCTTTAATATTATTATTGTTCTCGAATCTTCGGTATTTGTTGTCATATTTGTATGGGTAAGTTAAGTTGTCTATACTATCCAGACCAGTAAGGTATAACTTTAGGATTTATATCCTTATTTAAAAATCCTCTAAATATATTGTTAATCAACCTTTTTTACTCGTCTTCGTGAGAATAAAAATAATAGAAATTCTAATCCGTCTTTCATTTATAAAAGGTTTAGAAGTTTTGTCTGTTATTAATACAAACGTCGAATATATTTTAGCCCTGGATCCGAAACTCATTAGTCTGCCGCAAGTGAAGTTGGAGCGTATTGAGGAAACGCAAGATTTTCCGAGGAAAATCGCTAGACTCAGTATCGAAATCATCGACAACTACCAGCAGCCGACGCCATCCGTTGAATCGTACGGCGTGACATACATATCGGACAGCTCAGAAAGCGATCACGAATTTGACGCTGACAAATATACTCGGGTGTGGGACCCGAATGCGCCGAATGCGAAGTCAAAACGAATGTCGAAAAGGTTTTGGAGGAACCCAGAGAACCGGAGGTTATTGCGGATGTGTAAGCCGTTGGCGGTGAGGCTGGAGAGGTTAAGAGGGTGGAGAGGCCGGGTGGTGAAGAGGGTAGAGTTGGCCGACATTGACGAGGTGCGCAGGATCAACAAGAACATACTGACTGCGCAAGTCGAGCCTACGTGCGTCCAGCAAAAGCACGCTACGGTGAGTTGTTCATGTGTTTTTAAAGAATTATTAACATTTATTGTTATATGCCTATTAAAAATCCATTAAAAAGTTCATAGAAATTAGAAACTCGTTAATAGAAATTAGAAAACTAGACTTTTAATAATTATTATTAGATATTTTATTTTAAAAACAAACAGTTCAAATTGCAATTCAACTTCTATGAGGCGTTTTGCAAGGTACAATTTGCCATCCACTTTAAAATAAGTACCCAATAAATGTAGGACGAAAAATATTGACCTTTAAGCGAATTGTAGCATTTATTAGCGAGTACAATTGTTTCACCAAAGTACATAAACTGAAACAAAATATATTTCGTATGGAGTTCCCCAGGGTAGTATTTTTGGACCAGATTTTTATAATGTGATTCTTAGTCGTTACTGCGTTGACCTTTAAGCGAATTGTAGCTTTTATTAGCGAGTACAATTCTTGTTTCACCAAAATATATAAACGAAACAAAATAATTATATTTCGTATGGAGTTCCCCAGGGTGGCATATTTGGACCAGATTTATATAATGTGAGTGTTAGTCGTTACTGTACCAGGCGCTGAACCGTGAGCGGGGGGAGCTGTTGCGGGAGCTGATGGTGACCTCCCTGGTCGACGACGTGACGCGATTGGATGAGGAGATGCAACATTTGTTCGCGAAAGCGGGCAAAAAGATTGGAGATATGGTAATTATTTTTATATAAATAGTCGATGGACATCTGTGACCGAATTGGAAATAGACTCTTACTAACAGAACTAACTATCACTAACAGTCCCTGCCCCAGTCCTCATAATCACAACAAACTAACCAACTAATGTTCTAACACTGTCTCCTAGCCGGACTAACTATCCCAGTCCCGATGTGAGTCTTGTTCTGTGTCGGTCACAGTTGTCATGGGCGGCAGCGGAAGGTGGTGCTGCATGCTCGTTTGCTACCTTGAGGCAGTTGTCCCACGGCCGGCGACTAGCGAGTAGCGAGTAAAGCTAGAAACTGAAAACTAGTTGGCGAGCAGCGAGTGTGCTTTTCCGATAGTTTTGTCGCTGGGTTATCAACGAGTGACAGAGTGCGATAGGCGGATAATATGCGTCGTTCTCTTTTTACTGTCGCTTTTTCGTTGCATCGACTTTCAAATCATAACGATGCTATGGAAGTTTTCACTTCAAAAATTGTTTGTAGATAATGGCGTCGATTTACGATGAGGACGCCCAGGAGGAGGGCCGCAGCCACTACAGCCGGCGCTGCGTGGACTGGCTGCGGCGCCGCGAGCGGGCCGAGGCGGCGCCCGAGCCCCCGCCGCCCGCGCCCCCCGCGCCCCCAGCGCCTCCGCCCCCGCCGCCGCCGCCCCAAGAGCGCCCGCCGAAGGGTATGTATACCGGACACCGCCAGCGGACACCGAGCTTAAGATTTTTTTTTAAATATATCCCCTAAATTGGTTAAATAGTTAGCTTATAAGAGTACAAGAAGTGACGGCCACTAGTAAATATTTAAAATAAACTACTCTTTAACTAACTGTGTGTACACGTGTGTGTATGAAATCGGAGAAGTTCGAGGTTTTAAAAAACAAGTCAAAAGTGTTATCGTGTAATACAAAAAGTAACGCAAATACCCGTCAACAGGTCCGAAGCAACCGGCGGGCAGAGTGCACGACGACCTCGACGACTTGTTGCGTTGCACCATCATAAAGGTAAACAACATAACCATCAGTAGGTAAACAACATAACCATCAGTAGGTAAACAACATAACCATCAGTAGGTAAACAATATAACCATCAGTAGGTAAACAACATAACCATCAGTAGGTAAACAACATAACCATCAGTAGGTAAACAACATAACCATCAGTAGGTAAACAACATAACCATCAGTAGGTAAACAACATAACCATCAGTAGGTAAACAACATAACCATCAGTAGGTAAACAACATAACCATCAGTAGGTAAACAACATAACCATCAGTAGGTAAACAACATAACCATCAGTAGGTAAACAACATAACCATCAGTAGGTAAACAACATAACCATCAGTAGGTAAACAACATAACCATCAGTAGGTAAACAATATAACCATCAGTAAGTAAACAACATAACCATCAGTAGGTAAACAACATAACCATCAGTAGGTAAACAATATAACCATCAGTAGGTAAACAACATAACCATCAGTAGGTAAACAAGTGACCGCTTCAATTTTAATAAACATTTACGGTTGAACGTTGGACTGCCGAACCGGAGGGTCCGGGTTCAAACCCCGCACGCACCACTAATTTTCAAAAATTATGCGTGTCTTAATATTTAATTATCACTTGCTTCGGTGAAGGAAAACATCGTGAGGAAACCTGCACACCTCAGAGTTCTCCATAATGTTCTCAAAGGTGTGTGAAGTCCGCCAATCCGCACTTGGCCAGCGTGGTGGACTGTGGCCTATACCCCTCACACTGTGAGAGGAGACCCGTGCCAAGCAGTGGGACAGTTATGGGTTGTGATGATGACTAATAGAGAAAGGTTATTATACAGTAGAAGAATGTATTAATGACAAAGATGCTTGGACATAGACATCTGCGACCAGTTCTACTCATGTTAGTATGTATGTATCTGTATGTAGGTATAAAATTTGTAATCTAGCATTTTTTTTTTTTTAATGTGCCGAGGAGTTGCTTTCGCCGTTTCTTTTTCTCCTCAAATATTTTAAAAATCAATATTTAAAGGCACCTTAGCGAAACGGTGGTAAATGCAAAAAATTGACGTTCATAAGTGTATGCATCATACCTACATGAAATAAATGATTTGAGTTGAGTTTGAGTTTGATGATGATGATGATGATAGGTTTACACTGAAATTCGGTGCGCGTCGCGCCGATAATCTATATATATATAATCTCTTCCGTTATTGAGTGACTGACAGACAACGCACAGCCGAAACTACTGAACGCAACAAGCTGAAATTTCCCATGTAAATTCGCCCCCAAAGGGGATAACTGATTTTTTTGGAAATTGGCGGACGTAGCCGCGGGGGGATGCTCGTCATAAATAAGTTATTAAGAAAACATAGTTAACTATTATAATAATTTAAGTTATTTAGTATTTTTTGTTTGTTTAATACGCTTTTTTCTTTCTGCTTTCGTTGTGCTGCAAACATTATAGGGTGTTTGGTAGAGGGTCCGACAAACCAAGTGGGCGTGTTCAGGGACCCATTTGGAGAATACAAGTTGGCCAAAAAAAATCCCTGACCCTCTGTTTTTTTTTAAAGATTTTTTTGTTAAAATTTCGGTTTTCGCCGAAATTGTGCCTATTTAGCACCATAACATTTTTAAAATCTGTTTTAGACTAGATGTTTTTACTTTACTTTAGTCTCTGACACATCTTTAGGCCACGCAAAGAAAAATTAGATAGAATTAGAGCTAACTAACTGGTGTAGAGATCATACAGTGAAAAAATTAAACAAATTTTACACCAAAGTTCAACTTTGACAATGATTTAAAAAAAAACCACTAGCAATTCTGGAGGTCATATGCGTTTAAAAACTTCTCTATTTATTACTTATAACGATAACATAAAAATTGTTATAATACTTACCAGCATGTTGAGTAAAGATAAGATTCAAAGTACCTAACCATAACAAAAAACAAATGTGTTATCTATGTAGTCATCTTTCTTTTATTGTTATAATTTGTATTATTATCATTAAAGTAAGCGACTAAGTACGACGAGCAGGTATAAAACTATTGTTATTACTTCTTCTGTCTCTGTCTCTCAAATAACGCAGTGCTAAGCAGAAAAATGTGTAAGTAATCAGTCGAGCTTTGACTGCTATCACTGTTTGACGCGTGTACGATCAATCGTGGTTCTTATTTACTTTTCGTTGTTTTTCTGTTTTGTTATTCCTTTGATTTGTTGAACTGTTATCGTTGTTGACTTTTATCGTTGTTGACTGTTATCGTTGTTAACTGTTATCGTTGTTGACTGTTATCGTTGTTGACTGTTATCGTTATTGACTGTTGTCGTTGCTGACTGTTATCTTTGTTGGCTGTTACAGTTGTTAACGTTGACTGTTGTTGCTGTTGCTGTGTGGATTCTTTCTGTGCTGATATGACGGAGTTTAGTAACGAAGAATACGCCGACATGGTTTTTGTCTACGGCAGAGTTGATGGGAACTCACGTGCAGCACAAAGAATGTACAGAGAGTTGTATCCCAACAGACGTGTGCCACATCACACCACTTTTTCAAACACTTTCCGGAGATTACGGGAAACCGGTACCCTACTATTTAGGGAACCACGTCTGAATGCTAGACAACATCGTGTTGATCTAGATGAAAGTATTTTACAAGAGTTCGATACGGATCCCACTACCAGCGTTAGAAAAGTGGCCCGTAACTTGGGAGTTTCGACATGGAAAGTTTGGACAGTGGTGAAAGCAGACGGGAGGCATCCTTTTCATTATACTCCCGTGCAAGGTAAATTTAATTTATGACATTTATAACATTAACTCTAAACTGAATTCTGAATGCCGCTTGACATTCTTGTGATCACTCTCACTCTTACTTACGGCTTAGCTCGAATTCTCTTAGCCTAGAGGGCTCTACATTTTTATTATTATGACATAACGCAAATTAGGGTCGTAGATAACGATTTAGTGGTGTATTGTAGTGGTATTTGTAGAGCGCGCTCTACAATAATAATAATTGCCGCACAATTTGCCCATCTCATGTTCTCAAACGGGTTTGTTTTGGTTTCAGGTTTAGTAGAAGGGGACCAAGAGCGACGCTTGCAGTTCTGCCGTTTTCTTCTACATTCGGACGTAGATAACAACGAATTTCTTAAGACCATTCTCTGGACGGATGAATCTAAATTCACGAGAGAGGGGATCTTTAACCAACATAATTTACACAGATGGGAATCGCAAAATCCTCACGCGACCAGAGTGACCTCACACCAACATAAGTTTTCGGTCAACGTATGGGCAGGTGTCATTGGGAGAGACCTCTTAGGACCCCATTTTCTCCCAGACACACTAAATGGGGAAAATTACCTCGAATTTTTATTAAATGACCTGCCGGAATTAATGAGCCACCTGCCGAATTTTGGAGATGACCGGGCAATCGTATTTCAAAATGACGGCTGCCCGGCTCACTACCGGAACATAGTACGCGAGTATCTAGACAACTGTTTCCCTAATTCATGGATTGGGAGACGTGGCCCAATTGAATGGCCCGCACGTTCCCCAGATCTAACACCGCTCGATTTTTATGTCTGGGGACGTGCTAAAGAGTTGGTGTACGAGGTAAAAATAAACACAAAAGAAGAATTGGTGGCGAGAATTGCGGACGCTTTTTCAAAAATTAAAGCAGAAATGACGTTAAACATTACCACAAAAGAAATACGCCGCAGGTGCCGGGCGTGTATTCGTAACAGAGGAGCTGTGTTCGAACAAGATTTGAAATAAAAATAATTTTGTATTTAATTCTGTTGTTTGAATTTTACTTGATACTTCATTTAATCAACAACCTGGTAAGTATTATAACAATTTTTATGTTATCGTTATAAGTAATAAATAGAGAAGTTTTTAAACGCATATGACCTCCAGAATTGCTAGTGGTTTTTTTTTAAATCATTGTCAAAGTTGAACTTTGGTGTAAAATTTGTTTTATTTTTTCACTGTATGATCTCTACACCAGTTAGTTAGCTCTAATTCTATCTAATTTTTCTTTGCGTGGCCTAAAGATGTGTCAGAGACTAAAGTAAAGTAAAAACATCTAGTCTAAAACAGATTTTAAAAATGTTATGGTGCTAAATAGGCACAATTTCGGCGAAAACCGAAATTTTAACAAAAAAATCTTTAAAAAAAAAACAGAGGGTCAGAGATTTTTTTTGGCCAACTTGTATTCTCCAAATGGGTCCCTGAACACGCCCACTTGGTTTGTCGGACCCTCTACCAAACACCCTGTAGTTTAACTAGCTGACCATAGCACGCGTTGCTGTGGCTCAGGATGACGAAACAACCAACAGCGCCATCTATGAGAAATCCATAGAACTAAACAATAAAATGAACATTATTAATGTTTAATAAACATTTAATTTCCAATAAAAATAAATAAAAACCTATCCTATCTCTCAAGTTGGACCAGACTGCTCAGGGTGTGCCAATTTAATTTAAAATCGGTTAAGTAGTTTAGGAAACCATCGCGGACAAACATCGTGACAGGAGATTTATATATATATTAAGATAAACGTTTCTTCTTCTTCTTGTTCATTAAGAAACCGGAGATGTACGCGAGCGCCCCTGAGACCGACAGCTCGACGCAGCCGTTCTTCGTCGGCTCCGACGAGGACCTGGTCGCCGGGGCTTCGGGCTCGGACGCCACGCCGGTCATCACCGGGGTGTGCTCGCTAGCGGCGGCCGTGACTAATCCAATGACGAACATGACTAATCCAAAGACGAACATGACTAATAGGACGACTAACATGACTAATCCGATGACGAACATGACTAATACGACTAACGTGACCAGAGCAACGACGAATGCACATCGTAGGATTTGTTACAAGGCTATACACCGTAAAAAAATGACGAACATGACTAACCCGAAGATTGACGCGACCAATCCGACGACCAATACACATCATGGGATTAAGCCCGGATACGACTTCAATATTCCGACGATAAACGTGAATGACGCGTATAACGGCGTTAAGTCCAGGACTAACGTGAATAATCCGACGATGACCGACCACACTACTCAAATTACTAATCCGTCGAGTAGTGAACATGTAGACGCTTTACAAGAAGCGGTCAGGCGGTTGAATTCGGCGCAGAGCACAGGTGGACCGTCGCAAGGGCCGCAGCTGATCGTGACGCCGATGGTGACGGACGGTGGGGCGGCGGGCGGCGGGGTGGTCACCGGGAGGGGGCGGGTGGTGGCGAACAACTTCACCGTCAGATCTGGGGGCGCTATGAAGAACAATGTTGGTGAGTCGAGCTATGATTGAACGATTTGATTGATTGAGATTTGGTAGGTTTGTGGGCTTACAGCGGGTAGTGGTCCTGCCCGCGAAGCGAGGGGTCCCGGGTTCGATTTCCGGCCTGGTCAGACAGTTACGGTTTCAACCCATTGATGGCCCACAGCTGGGCACGGATCTCTCATCGCTGAGCGATTAGCGCGAGCAGTGCGGATCGAGGAGAGGTTAGTGGACAAGTATCATAGTAGTATACGGGCGCGCGCATACTAACAGGCCTCGTTGGCTGTTTGAATATAACTTAGTTGTTAGAAAGAAGGAAAGAAGAAAGAAAATATATTTAATCCAAAAAAATTCTTACTTTACATACATTAAAAAAGGGAAAAAATACAAACATAGGGTAACTGATATATATAACTCATATGTACCTATTATGTATTTGCTGTGGTAGCGAGCCACAGCTACTGATTTTCAGTACGAACCCGTTTAGCTGTTACCCGCTTACCTGTTTAAACTGTCCGTTCGTTCCCAGACACATCGCGAAATCCCCAGTACAACGTCAGCCAGCCGCTCACGCCGGTCATAATGAAGAACTCGCACGCATCGACGATCACGCTCGCGCCGACGGCGACCACCGACACGCCCGCACTCGCGTGCGCGCCGAGCGTGCAGTACGTGGTGGTGACCCCGCAGCTGGGGAACGTGGCGTTCGCGATGACGTCGCCGCCGACGGCGCAGGGCGCGGTGCTGTACCCCACGCTGTCGCTGGTCAACGGGCAGGTCGTGATGACGCCGCAGGTGACCCCGGTGGGGATGTCGGGGGTGTCGCAGGTGACCCCGGTGGGGTCGTCGCTGATGCCCGTGACGGTGGTGCCGGACGTGCCGCAGGGTTTGATCCAGATGTCGGCCAATGTTAATGTTATCGGGATGAGGGAGAATCAGGATGCAGCGGTTCAGCTCGATGCGTTGAGAGGTAAGTTTGGTATTGTGTCTATGTTAATGGTCCGCGGTGTATCGCAGTGATAGTGCAGTGGTTGAACGTTGGACTTACGAACAAATTACACGCACCACTGATTTGTAAAAAAATATCTGCTTATTAGATTAACTATCACGTGCTTCGGTGACAGTTTTGTATAATGTTCTCAAAGGTGTGTGTAGTCAATCCACACACGTCCAGCGTGTTGGACTACCTATACCACTCACATTGCAAGGGGATCCAATTTCAATGTCTTGACATTTTTTATGGTCTAAGCGGACAGGCCATTGATGGTAAGATATCGACCTGCTTCTTGAACGACCCCATGTCATAGCGCTGTGGGAACACTGTAGGAAGTTCGTTTAATAATTATTTCAAAAACCAATGCAATATTGTGAGGTCACGCCCCTTTCCAGTTGCAGATGAGTGGGTGGAACCAGGTCGTATCCAGCCACCATCAGCTCTGACCTTCAACGATTTCATCACCCCAGTGGAGTACATCGCCAATTTCGGTCCCGACCTAACCGTGCTCAAGCTGGACTCGGCCAAGCCTCTCTGGACGGTCGCCGGGGAGTACATGATCCTGGCGGAGAAGAACTTGCCCGCCAGGGAAGCCAGCTACTGGACCCTGGGTTCGCCAAAGACCTGCACGCAACTGATCTGGCCGAGTAAAGCGACGGCATCCGGCCCTGGAATTGTGATTGGCGACGTGGTGGGGAACTACCAAGGCGGCAGACCGATGGTCGAAGATGCTGTGACGGTTATAGACAGTGATTCCGACGGCGAAGTCCAGAGCGAAGGTGGTCAGACTCAGTCCACGTTGAAGGTGAGGTCGTTCGCTAAATGTGACCGCATGGACTCGGATGTGATTCAGGAACATCCGGATGTGATTAAGCAAATTGACAGGTGTTATAAGAAGATGACGGATCAACCGGTCTGCTACACGCTGGTGAGTTGAAATGAATGAATGATGTAACGTTTATTCCGAGTTGGTTTTGTATAAACGCTTTTCGAAAGTCAAACTACGCCATCGCTTCGACAAATCCCTACAGTGAGTGGTCTTGGAAGAAGAAGCGGCAAGAAACTCCCAAGGAGCTTTCCTACTCGCAGTTACAGATTGCACTTATTACTTACAGCTAGATTTTTTTATGGAATTAAGGTAGCGTGCGTGCAGCACCACCTGCTTCTGCCCATTACAACTGTGACCGACACAGAACAAGACTCATGGGGACTGGGATAGTTAGTCCGGTTAGGTGACGGTGTTAGAATATTAGTTGGTTAGTTTGTAAGTAAGTACTAGTGTATTTTACCTGTCCTCGCTTCGCTTCTAGAAACTTCTTTACGAAATTTCTAAAATAAAAGTAACGTCAGTTACTCCTTATTACATCAGCTATCTGCCAGTGAAAGCCTCGTCAAAATCGGTCCAGTCGTTTCAGAGATTAGCCAAAACAAACAGACAGACAGACGGACAGACAAAAATTGTAAAATTTGTTATTTAGGTATAATTGTACCATGTATCCATATGCATTTAATAAAGAGCAGGGAATTTAATATTATAAACAGACACTCCAATTTTATTTATTTATAATTATAGAGGACTGGGACAGGGATTGTTAGTGATAGTTATTCCCATCAAACCCATGTCCAATTTCATTTCTATGTGCAATCCCCAGATGCTGTCGATAGTGTCGAGCACGGAGCAGTGCGACGGGCTGCTCCGCGAGCGCGCGGCGCTGCAGGTCTGGCACCGGGCGACCGGAGCCCTGGGGCCGCTGGACGTGTCCTCCCCGCGCGAGGTGCTCCCGCCCGGGGTGCGCGAGGCGCTGATGGTGCGCCACCCGGACCCGAGGTTCCTGAACGACATGGCCGGCAAGTTCCAGCACCTCAACTCGGAGAACGCGCTCGTCAGGGACAACCAGGTGTACGTGTTCGCGCCGAACGTGGGCACTCTGCTGGTCGCGCCCTCGGATGTGATCGGTTGATTCGTGAAAAGAGTTCAAGTGAAGTGAAATGAAAAGTGATGTTAGAGAATGTTTGAAAGTTATCCGAATTAGTTGAACTTTTTTCTAAATCACTAGATAGTATAAAACAAAGTCGCTTCCTCTGTCCCTTTGTATGCTTAGATCTTTAATACTACGCAACGGATTTTGATAGGGTTTTCTTTAATAGATAGAATGATTCTAGAGGAAAGTTTATATGTATAATGTATTTAAAGTTTTTCACAAACTATTTTGGACTTGGGTACTAAGGGACAGGTTTCCCGAAGCGAAGCGAGGGCGGGTTTACTAGTTCTAACTAAAAACCTTGCATTGACCGGAGTCCTAAAGTGTACTGAAATTGAAGTTTAATATGCGCTCGTGTGGCGTGTGGAAACATTTGTGTCTACTTACTTACTAATTGCAGTGAAAATAAAAAAATATTTTTATGACAAGCGAATTAGTGGCAGACAAATATTTTGTACATTTTCGTAAAATATTTTATAATTAAAAAGTACAAATTAACTGTGAGTGTTACCAAAAGACGAGTGCTGCAAACTTGATAATACCATTTTGTTATACACTATTTTTGATTCTAATTTATTTTTAATACTCATGTCGCTATCACAACAGCTGATGTCGCACATTTAGAATAGAAGTGGCATAACTTAAAATTTTAAGAAAATTACTTTTATAGATGGAACAATTGATAAACATGTTTATAAGTATAAAATATTTCGGTTCGGTTGAATTTCGAGTGGACAGCGTAGTAATGTATGACGTTATCGATTTATTTTGGTTGTTTTACTCAAAGTGGGATAAGACCTTTTGTTATTTATTATTTAAGTTTTCAAATTGTTTATTTAAACATTAGATGTATAAAGTTAAAATGAAACAAGTACAGATATTATACCGTTGGTGGTCAAATTATTATGGACATAATTTGTATTTTTGTATATTTGGCCTTCACTGAAAAGAAAATAGGTGTTAATACAATGTATAGCGACCATGTAAAAAACATATAAATTGATTTATTCTTGAAAATAAATTAATATAGAAGTAATGTAATAAAGTAATAGTTTGAAAAACTAATAACAGTATTATAAATATGACGCAATACATTTAGTCAATGTGCTGTTCACCGTGGAGGAGTTCCCTTGGTCGGAGCCAATTCTGAAAGTAATATCCAGTAATGCTTGTCATACAATTGCAGTCATCGGAACTATAGCAATAGCGATTTCAAGTCCGTAGTAACAGGAATTCGTTCTAATTCGGCTTGTGAGATTTGACCCGAACATACAGTGGAAGTTAAATATAAACTTGTAGGAATGTACTTTATAATTTGGCCACCTACATTAATAATAGCCGGCTGTCTTTACAAACGGACAATATTTAAAATGTTTTCTATACATATAATATTAAGGTGTCTGTTATGTTAAGGAAACTGGATGTTTGAGTTTAGAATGTTAATATTATTTGACATAAAATATCGAATGTAAATATAGGTATACTTAAACTGAAATTTAATTTGGTGTGTAAGGAAAAGATTATTCCAAATTAATATTTTTTACATTTTGGATATAACCATATACATAGATGTATATGTTTAATGCCTAAGGATGTATCTGATACTAAAATATATTGGATGGGCACGAGAGTTACTGCAGTTTTTATTTAACTTAATAAGTATGTTTGTATGCAATCCCACCCTGGAACTACCACCCCACATTAAATGAATCCCACCGGTTTTAGGTGGACCGCGGAACTACCACCTCACCCTCAAATGAATCCCACCGGTTTTAGGTTGACCGCGGAACTACCACCTCACCCTCAAATGAATCCCACCGGTTTTAGGTTGACCGCGGAACTACCACCTCACCCTCAAATGAATCCCACCGGTTTTAGGTTGACCGCGGAACTACCACCTCACCCTCAAATGAATCCCACCGGTTTTAGGTTGACCGCGGAACTACCACCTCACCCTCAAATGAATCCCACCGGTTTTAGGTTGACCGCGGAACTACCACCTCACCCTCAAATGAATCCCACCGGTTTTAGGTTGACCGCGGAACTACCACCTCACCCTCAAATGAATCCCACCGGTTTTAGGTTGACCGCGGAACTACCACCTCACCCTCAAATGAATCCCACCGGTTTTAGGTTGACCGCGGAACTACCACCTCACCCTCAAATGAATCCCACCGGTTTTAGGTTGACCGCGGAACTACCACCTCACCCTCAAATGAATCCCACCGGTTTTAGGTTGACCGCGGAACTACCACCTCACCCTCAAATGAATCCCACCGGTTTTAGGTTGACCGCGGAACTACCACCTCACCCTCAAATGAATCCCACCGGTTTTAGGTTGACCGCGGAACTACCACCTCACCCTCAAATGAATCCCACCGGTTTTAGGTTGACCGCGGAACTACCACCTCACCCTCAAATGAATCCCACCGGTTTTAGGTTGACCGCGGAACTACCACCTCACCCTCAAATGAATCCCACCGGTTTTAGGTTGACCGCGGAACTACCACCTCACCCTTAAATGAATCCCACCGGTTTTAAGTTGACCGTGAAACTACCACCTCACCCTAAAACCATCGACACCTGTCACCATACATTCGTCCGTTCTCTTACGGATGAAATTTACCTGAATAAACTTTGATAGTATAGTACAAGTAATCTTCTAGCGTTTTAACGTTGGCAGTATTAGGGCGGCCTTTAACACGTTCGCTGCGGAGCGATACGTCGTGTGTTTTATACAAAATTCTCCATTCTCGCGATCGATGCAGTGAACGTGTTAACTGATCCCATGCCTGCAGACCAGGCCAGGGTGTCTATACAGTATGTTTTTATGATAATCTTATATAATTAATTATTGATCATTCTCTATTGTCGAAGATGGCCTGCTCACTGGCCAATAACACTTATGGCACATTGGCCAGATATTATCTCCTCACCGTACCTCACCGCTCCACACCTCGCCTCACCAGCTCACCACATCTCTCACCAGTTTCTGCTTATTCTGCGTCTCGCTGTTATTTATATACACAAGTTTCCAAAATCTTGATCTGACACATCTAATAACATTTTCTATTATCTAATAAATGTATGACCGGCGAAGGAACGATCGCTTACGGAGACACGGGGCCTGACGGGGCGGTCACCAGATGCGCCCGTAATTGTGACCGATGGGGCAGACAGACAGAACAGTACTCCTCAAGAATTTATATGCTTTGAGATATATCATGACATGGACGTAGTGTGGATTACTATTTACAGACGAATAAGTTAGTTATAAAATAATAAATAGTGTTGTTTGTTACCTCGACAATAATTTAACACAACAAAAACCGACTTCAATATGACAAGTGTGATAGTATTTAAACACGGACGTTCGGATGACAACACAAACAGACAGACAACAAGTAGGTACCTACTTACATTATCTATTATATAAAATTCTCGTGTCACAATGTTAGTTACCATACTCCTCCGAAACGGCTCGACCGATTCTCATGTGTGCATATCGAGTAGGTCTGAGAAACTGAGAATCGACCAACATCTAAGTATTTTTCTAGTTTTTGCGATTCTTCATCGTATTAGCTTTTAAAAGGGTAAAAAGCCACGTGTTTTACAACTTAGTCATGACGTGACGGTCAGGCAGCCATCCGCGATACTATCGCGACACCTACGTGTTCTGATAACGAACAACAAAGCTCCACAACCCACCGAAGCGATTCGAATCAGCCGCGTACTTGCACGCATCACATGTAATTAGGTCAGTATTGATATATCAAAGCAGATATTGTGCTAGTTTTGGGCTATAAACATACTTACATAATTATCTTAAATTAAATTTGTTGAGGCTCGGGAGTCGGTAATTAAAAGCGGATATGCGATATAATATTTATTGTCCAGTTACATCCAGTACGCGACCGTCCGTAGCCCGACAATCCCGAGACTAGCGGTGCGGTGCATTTATTGCAACGTACATGCATTCGGGTATAGGTATATGTAGGTATGTTTAAACATAACTGTAGTCCCTACATCATTCCTCCCCTTTTTTTTAAAAAATATTGATAATACATTACAGTAAAACAGTAATATTTTAGTAAGTATGTGCTCGCTCTATTACAAAACAAAGATCGTATTACTTTCCAATGCGAAATTGTTATTGTCTGCACTCGTCACTAACAATCGGTGCGGAATTCGCTGAATAGTAAAGATGAGCAGTGAGCACTTACCTACAGTTTACAATAATAGAATTTATCGTTATAACTAAACACTCACTAATTACAATTACACGATTATAACACTGGTTTCACTTTAACACTTAAAATATTAACCGTACACAACTTGCGTAGGAGCGGGAGTATTCTCCAGCTGGTTAGGTTGAGACTTGGTTATATGAGCAACTTGTTTACGTATCCAGGTTTTAAGTCTGGTACCGGCTCTCAGTATAAGACAATACACAATTATAATAGCCAGTAACACTAACATTATAACCATGAGTATTTCAAACTTTTCCAGCTTGTGCTCTACGTGCGCTTGAGAGGCATTAGCTCCACTTTGAGCAATTACTACATGCTCATTAACTTGCTCCTTACTGATATTCTTTCCCATTTTAACTCAAAAATATTGACAATCGATTTATAATGACAAATTTAGCTGTAAAATGTCACTAATTGTGTCCGAGAAATCACAAAATGAAAAGAAATACATTCACAATGTTTAGTTATTTATTACTTACTACATGCTTACAACATCACAATAACTGTGTTATTTCGTAAACATTATGCTAGATTAGCAACTAGTTTAACATCACATTATATTGACTGTAATGCTGTCTGTTCTACTCCTTAAGTATATAGTACTAAGTGAAATTTGTATACAGAAGTGTATAATTAGTGTAAAAAATATTTTAAGAAAAAAGTAAATTAATAATCAAATTATGTTTGATTACTTAAGAGTAAAATAAATGTATATTAAAAGTAAAAGTATGCATAATAAAATTTATTTATTATATAATTACGTATAAAGTTAGTTTTTAGTTTAGTTAATTTACGAAATCATTGAATCGAACTGGTCGTTTGCTAATTCGACCACTACGTGTTATCTTAGTAATTGGCAATTCGCGATCTTGTATTTCTGAATTCGACTTGTGTTTAGGTTCAGCTTCCGTAAACTCATCGTTAATGTAGCGGGTTTTAACCGATCTAAGGATACATTAACTTTTCTTTCTCGTAACTGTACTAAATAAACCTTATCTCCTCTTTTCAATACGCGGAATGGTCCGTCGTACGTCGGTTGTAAGGGTTTACGTACTGTATCGTTACGTACAAAAACAAAATCACACTTGCGTAAATCTGGATGAACGAACATGTTTCGATTTGCGTTTTCGCGAATAGAGTGAGACCTAAATTTCGTAATAGTGTCTCTTAAATTATTTATATACTCATAACTATCACTAATTTTACATTTATATTTATTATCATAAAAATCTCCTGGCAAACGTAATGTTGTACCGTAAGTCATTTCCGCTGCGCTCAAACCATTGTCGCTACGTACTGCGGTTCTAAGTCCGAGCAATACGGTCGATAATTCGTCAACCCACGATACTGGTGATGTTACATCGCACAAGCGAGCGATTAATGCCGCCTTGAGCGATCTATGCCAACGTTCCACAGCACCATTACATTGCGGATGGTAGGGTGTGGTACGTGATTTATTAATACCTAAAAGTTTCATGAGCTCGTTAAATAACTGACTTTCGAATTGGCGCCCTTGGTCGCTCGTAAGCTTTTTCGGACAACCAAAACGAGAGATCCAGCCGTCATGAACGTTTCGTGCTATAGTCTCTGCTGTTATATCTTTTATAGGTATGCACTCGGGCCATTTAGTATATCTATCTATGATAGTAAGACAATACCTAAATCCTTCCGTCGTCGTCGGTAGTGGACCTACTATATCGACGTGAATATGTTCGAATCTATCACACTGTGGGAACGACGCTAAAGGTGTAGTAGTATGACGACTTACTTTAGCTCGTTGACACTGTATACATGTCCTTGCCCATTCTCTGACGTCACGATTCATATGAGGCCAAATAAATCTATCACTTACCAATTTTCGCGTGGTTCTGCTGCCTGGATGGCTTAAGCTGTGTATTGAGTTAAAAGCAACACGTCGAAAATTTTCGGTTAGATAGGGCCTAATTTTATCACCTGAAATATCGCAAAAAATATATTTTCCATTAATGGGTAACATAATTTTCTTAAGTTGAATGCTACTGTTGGTATTACTTAATAATTCCAATAATTGTTTATCAGATAATTGTTCCTTAGCGAGTTCATCATAATCAATTACTGTAGGACCGTCTATTGTCTCGACTCGCGACAACGCGTCCGCGACAATATTATCGTGACCACTTACATGTTTGATATCGGTCGTGAACTCACTAATGTAAACTAAATGTCGAGTACGTCTTGGTATCTCTTTTTCGCTATTGAACTTCGAAAAAGCATAAGTGATAGGTTTGTGATCTGTATATACTGTTAATTCGCGTCCCTCAATCATATTCCGAAAATGACGTATAGCCAAATAAATCGCTAATAATTCCCTATCGTAAGTACTATATTTACGCTCTGTTTTAGATAAACTTTTTGAAAAATATCCTAATGGTGAATAAGTGTTGCCGATGCGTTGTTGCAAAACTGCACCCACGCTGTTATCCGACGCGTCCGTCATAAGTGCTAACGGTGCATCGGTCACAGGGTGTGACAACGTGACTGCATTGCATAGGCTCAACTTACATTTCTCGAATGCCTGCTCAGCAACATGCGTCCACAACACCTCTGTTTTGTCTTTCTTCTTCGAACCATGTAAATAATTATGAAGTATAGCTTGCGATGAGATTGCATTAGGAATATGAGCTCTATAAAAATTTACGATACCTAAAAATCGTCTCAATTCTTCGATAGTTTTAGGTTTGGGAAAATCAATAATAGCTTTAATTTTGTCGTCGAGTGGACGTATACCTTCAGACGTAACATGATATCCTAAAAAATCTATTTCCGATTTACCGAAAGAACATTTAGAAATATTAATAGTGATTCCATATTTACTAAATTGTTGAAATAATGATTCTAAGTGTTTACGATGTTGAATTTCGTCGAAACCTTGCTATTATGACGTCATCTATATATGAAAAAATATTTTCGCGAGCATCTATATCCAACCCCTGTAATACGGTATGATGCATGAATCTCTGAAATGTTTGGGCTGCGTTACGCAATCCAAACGTCATCCTTGGAAATTCATATAAACCAAACGGAGTAATAATAGCCGTTTTTTCAATATCTTCTAAACAAACAGGAATGCAATGATATGCTCGATTAATATCAATTTTCGAAAAATATTTCTTACCAGCTAACATATACGTAAAATCTGACAATCGCGGTATAGGATATCTATCGGGCTTGGTTATAGAATTTAATTTCCTATAATCCCCACAAGGACGTATTTCCCCATTCTTTTTGGGTACTACGTGCAGAGGACTGGCCCACGGACTCTTAGAAGGTCGACATATGCCAAGCTCTTGCATAAGTTCAAATTCCTCTTTAACCTTCTTATACCTAGCCGGGGGTAGTGGCCTAGACCGTGCAAATACTGGAGGTCCCGTAGTCTCGATATGATGAAAAACACCATGCTTAGGTACTTCCTTAAAGCTTAATGGTTTAGTAATATCACTATATTTACTAAGCAAATCGTAATACGGATGGTTGTCCTCCACCGTTTTTACAGTCGGTTGAGACACACTTACCACACATGCAATAGAGTTGAGTTTAGTTAAACTATCAATTAACTTACATGACTTTAGATCCACTAATAGACCATACTGTGACAAAAAATCAGCACCCAATATTGGTTGGTTGATATCTGCTAAAATGAAGTTCCACTGAAATAAACGACGTAAATTAAAATCTAACTTTAGAGTCTTAATGCCATGAGTCCTTATCTCAGTTCCGTTAGCTGCATAGAGCTTATAATCACTACACTGTTTAGCACTACGCCTAAATTTTGACACTGGTAGTACCGACACGTTTGCTCCGGTATCGACGAGAAAATGTAGTCCCGAATTTCGATCCGTAACGCGTAAGCGATGACTCGGTGATATCAAAGCAGTATAATTAACTTCTTCTGTTGATTTTTCCACCGTATCTAGTTTTTTTGCTTATTATCATCTTGCTTCTCCCATGAACACGGCTTAATGCACTTGTTGGCCTTATTCTGGAAGCGGTAGTGATAGAAACAAAGCCAATTAGATTCCTTATGGTCTTTTGGAACGTATTTGCGGCTTCTGGAACTGGAACGAGAACGGGTAAATCTCCTATTACCCTGTCCAAAGTATCTCGCTCGTGGCCTTGAGATCTCTAAGCGGCTCATCCGTTGTGTGATACCTGGTCCTTGGTCCTTGCTCAGCTTGGCGATGACTAGGTTGTATTTACTTTCGTCAGAAAGCTTTTGGTTTGCTACCACCGCCTCATATTGGGCAAACCATAGACGCGGTGAGTCCCGCCAGAAGTCCGGTACCTTCGAAGACACTGTTATTTGGGCCAGAGCGTTTTCACCAGCCTCCTCCTTGACCATCTTCGCTGGCGCTGCCGCGGGGTGAGACATAGCGCTTATTTTATTTATTGTTCATCACAACACAATCACACTGTACAGTATTTATTTATTTATTATATTTATTTATTTAACTAATTTAGTCCACTTTACTTTAAGTTTATTTGTCACTGTTGCGCGTTCGGGGTCACCAATGTTGAGGCTCGGGAGTCGGTAATTAAAAGCGGATATGCGATATAATATTTATTGTCCAGTTACATCCAGTACGCGACCGTCCGTAGCCCGACAATCCCGAGACTAGCGGTGCGGTGCATTTATTGCAACGTACATGCATTCGGGTATAGGTATATGTAGGTATGTTTAAACATAACTGTAGTCCCTACAAATTTATTTTGATTTAACTCGAGTATTCATACTTAAAGAATGTCAATATACTTAAAGTATGTCTAAAAAATCAAATGTTGTCAATTGTCCAAACGCTGATTTCTCTTCAAAAACAGATAAATATTTTATTAGAGGGTACTTGGGCATCGAGCGGCGAGCGGGGGGTCGCGGGGCGAGGCGGGGCGGGGGCGGACTATAACGAATTAAACATTTTGTTGCTTTAAGATTGAGTTAGAGTCGACTTGTAGCGTCCCCAAATAGACCTATTATTGTTTTACGTGACAATACAGCCTCCAGGCTTTGAGGATGCGCGTCACACCGAAGCGAGCATCGAAACGTTCCTAATGAATTGAATGTCCGTGACAGACTTGGCCTGATAGAGGCTTAAAAGCGATCGCGACCACATTCAAATAATATCCCTGATAAGTTTAATTTAAAGTAAACTGTTTTAAATAATAAATGACTTCTATTAAATTTAAAACACACGTATACCGCCGGTTTTTTTAGAGGCGACCACCTCAGTCCTCAAGGTAGCAACACATCTGTGGCCAAATTATAGCGAGACTCTTACTAACAATTACTAACTGGACTATTAATACTAACAATAACTAACAGGACTAACATTCACTAACAGTCCTTGTCCCAGTCCTCATACTTACAAACTAACCAGCTAATGTTCTAACACCGTCACCTAACCATCCCTATATCCCTATCCCAGTCCCCATTTGAGTCTTGTTCTAAATCAGTCGCAGGTTGTTATGGGCGGAAGAGGAAGGTGGTGCTGCATGTTCGTTTGCTTCCTTAATTCCATAAAAAATACTAAATAATGTCAGGGGGTAGTAGACATCAAGGGAGAAAGAAAAAAAGCCAAGCACGAGCTGGCATTCAAAAATTCAAATGACATTCAACAATCGCTACAACTTACAGAGCAATTTTGTGGACTACGATGGAATAAGATCGTAATGCGTAACAAGTTTGTTACAACGCTTTAGCGTCAACGCTTACGCCTGCAGCGAAGAGCAAGCGAAGCGAGAAGAATTTGCTTTGAGCATTGCCCTTGGGTAATAACCACGTTGCGTCGCCCTATCGTGTTTCTCTGTAAAAAACGATTTATTGTATACAGATTATTGCTCATAAATAAATGTGACACGCTCGAAGATGTGTGATGTAACTTGCATTAAAATAGAGAATAACTGACTGAATTAAATGAACGAATTCCACTCAGCTCCTCTAAATCTTTTATCCACTTATTCCGTCTCAACAGAACGACCTTCAAGAAACCTTCAAGAGCGACAAAATTTAAATCCCTGTTACACATCGGTGTGACGGGCGGTCCAGCGGATGTGTGCGCAGCGCGGCCCGCCGGCGGCTGTCAAACACTCGAATATTTTCACCGTCGCGAACCCGAGTACACCCCAGTACACCTATAGTTGTGTACCCTGTTTGTTATCGCTGTAAACATTGACTCGGCCTATTGACCATTGCTAGGTGGCAATGCTGTTTTTTTATTTATTGTTTACTAAAACGATTGAAGCTGTATAACGCTTGTGTCAATCTTCAGATCGACTTGTCTCCTTAAAAAATCGGACGCGAAAATATCTAAAACATGACGATAGGTACATTTTACGTCTATGGTATTAAAAGAGATCCGCAGAAGCTTTTAAATTGTTTTAAGAGATTTGATTCTGGTTATTTTTTCACATTGTGGTATTTACAAACTCTTTTCGAAGGTCAAACTACGCCATCCTTCAACAAATCTGTGCGCAATGATTTCAGAAGTAGAAGCAGCAAGAATCTCCTGAGGATTTTTATTTCTACACGCTTGTGAGGTGTAAGTTCCATCCATGTTAAGAGTCCGCACGGACCCTAACCCTAACCCTGCTCGGCAGCTCTGCAGACCAATGGACGAGATGACGGCGCCCGGAGTCTCTTGTCAGAGGTCGCTGGATTTTGTTCCATCCAGTTTAATCCCGAAAGTACTGTAGGGGTAAAACTGGGAAAATGTAATCATGATTACAAATAACAATTTAATATATAGCATTTTCCTCAAAATGTAATCGTGGTTACGGATTACAAATTACATCTGTAGGTACGGAATGCCTCCAAAAACTCTCTAACTACCTTTTCTGGTTAGGCTCGTGCGGGCATTTTCGGGCCCCCAGATTTAATTGTATTCTGTGGTATGATACTACACCCTAAGGCGTCGTCCTAATTGGCAGCGATCGTACGATGGCGCGATGCGTTCTCGTCGTGCGATGGGTTCAAACATACAGATTTCATCAGAGTGTCCTATTTTACCCATCGCACACGACGAGAACGCATCGCGCCATCGTACGATCGCTGCCAATTAGGACGACGCCTTATACTACACCCTTTGGGACCTAACTATTTTACATTTTTATTATTTGTTGTTATTGCGGTCACAGTAACACGTACTCTGTGAAAATATCAGGTGTCTACCTATTTACGTTCAAGAGATACAGCTCTGTGACTGACAGACAGACAGACATACATCGGAGGCATATTAATCGGGGGTTTTGTTTAATATAATTTAATATAATTTTTCATTATTTTCGTTTTCGTTTTTGTGAGATACTTAGGTTATTTTATTGTATGAAAAAATGTATTATGTAAGTACCTAAATGTTTTATGAACATATATTTTGTTATTAAGTACTTAAGAAACGCAGCAAGTCTTTATTTCAGCCATAATTATTTTCCATCAAATATTTTATTTTTTGTTCTTTAGGTAATCTGAGTCTACACATACACATACATACACATTTTACAAAAAATTGTGTGAGTGTCAATTACAACGAGCTTTAAAGTCGCTGGTCAATTACAGATGTGAAGAACATTTCTACAACAGTTTTTAACTATTTAAATTAAATTATCATTTAAATTACTTAACTGAAACTGCGAAAATTGCGTATGTTACTTCTTACTGTATCTTTTCACCATACTTTTTCGACTATTAGTGAATGTCTTTGTACTTAAGTATACTTAAAGAATTGTATTTTTTCACAATATTAGTTTTAGGCCATAATATACTAAGTCAAGTAGATTTAATTTATTTTGGTTCATGGATTGCTTCCCTTCAAAGGGTCCTGGCTTTGTTTCCAAGCGAGGCGGTTTGAATGGTAAGCTTTTTCTGATCTTGATCTGGGTGTGTGTTGTAGTCTGTGTGTGTTGTGTTTTATTGAAAAACAACGAATTCAATTAGGATACGTCAATGATATATTATACCGTTTTTTTATCCATTTTACACTTGAAACCTAATATACTAACAACTATACATTCAGCAATCAAGGATGCAGAACCACCTTCCGCTGCCGCCCATGACAACTGTAACCGACACAGAACAAGACTCAAATTGGGACTAGGATAGTTAATACTCTTAGCAGAGGGTGTTAGAACATTAGTTGGTTAGTTTGTTAGTAAGTTTGAGGACTGGGACAGGGACTATTAGATAGTCTGATACTAGTCTTATAGTTAGTCCAGTTAGTAGTTGTTAGTAAGAGTCTCTTTATAATTCGGTCACAGATGTGTTCAGTGACTACCCTTGAGGACTGAGATGGTCGCCTCTAAAACGTGTAACTGCTGTTAAACAATGACATTTTAAGTAAAAAGAGGTGTTAAAACAATTATTCCACGGTAGAAATTGCACTAGTACCGTGGCGGGCGGTGGTACTAGGTACCCTGGGCGGATTCTAGGCTCTGTCAATGTCAACTATTAAAACGCTTAGGTACATAAATAAACTCAGTACCATGGCTAGGAGTTGAGGAAATGAAATTAAACAAAAACGATTCAGAATATTACCAATTTATTTATTGTAATGTCAATAACATGTTCTTGCGACATTAAAACTTTAACAGTTTAATAATTATTACATCACTGATGAGGACTTGGCGCTAGCAGTACGTGTGCCGTATTGTGTTAAATTATAATAAAACATTTTTGAAGCAATCGAACGGCGCCGCGTAGAGTATCCGCCAAGTCCGGCCTGTATCGAATCCCCAGCCAATAATTCGATCAGGCCAACACGGTACCTTTCACAGACTTGGTTGTTTTTTATTCGTAGGTAGATATAAAACTGTATTGATCGATGTATGAATATATATGAAACATATATGGGGCTTTCGCTGTTAAATTTTAGTAAGTTGGCATAAAATTTGTTTTATTTTAATCGGGTCACAGATAAATAAGCTATGTCAATTAAAAAAGTCTGTCTGTCTGTCTGTATCTTAGCAGTATTTTGTAATTTTCAGACTTCAACACTGGTGACACCGCGTGCAAAAACTAGTATAATCCAAGTCTGCGAAAGGTTGTCGTGTAAACCCTTAAATACTCCCGTCTATAACCCGTCACCTTCTAGAGTAATGAAGAATTAGTAGAAAAGATCATTGTTGAAATATGCCTTAGGTTAGTTTTAGGTAGAGCGTGGTGGTAGTCGTCCGCGGCGGTGGGGATCAGTCTTCGGTGGGGACGAGTTCGGGGGCTCCCATGCTCCTGTGTAAAAATAAAAGTCATTAAATTTTTTAAAGCAAACGGCGGTAGAAGCAAACGTTCCTTATGATCATCAACTATTCTGTTTCTGACGCGTCTGTTTACTCTGTGATCTACGTCCTTATTTAGTCTGCAGTCTTTCCCGCTCTCTCTGTCTCTCTCAAATACTCTAGACTACTCTGGAATATATTTAAATTAAAATGGGACCACATGGCAAGTATCAGCTTTCGAAAATAAAAGGAATCATCAAAAACTGTGAACCCACTAAAAGTTATGAGGTAACACAAAAAAATACAGTTGAATTGAGAACCTCCTATATTTTTGGAGTAAGTGTCAAGAACGAAGTTCGTAATGCGCACCGCAAAGGATTGGAATAGCTTGCCCGCGTCGATATTCCCGCCTGCTCATGTAGACTGAATAGGTATTTACTTACTAAGTTAATACGCTCTTTGGACATCATCGCCACTTAACATCAGGTGGAATTGTTGTCATGGATTAACTTAGCATCGATAAAAAACGATGTGTCCTACCGTTTATAGAGGGAGGTGGTGAGCGGCCGTCGGTAGTGGTCGCAGTCGCACGCCCCCCTCCACGCCGCGCCCCCGCCCGCCGGCGGCCCGAGCTCCGAGCGCTTGCCGTATCGTGTGCCCATGAAGAACCTGGGAGACAAACTTTATGATTGTTTTTAAGACATTTTTACCATACCTTGGAACGTGAAAAGGTTTAAGCACATATTTTTTATTGTTTACTAGTAAATCCTGGCTTCGCTTGTGGAAACATTGTGGAAACATGGTGGACTTCACACACCTTTGAGAACATTATGGAGAACTCTCAGGTGTGCAGGTTTCCTCACGATGTTTTCCTTCACCGAAGCAAGTGATAATTAAATATTAATACGCACATAATTGGAACGAAGTTCCTTACGGCAGGCTTGGAGGGGATAGGGATTTTGCTGCGCGACCGAACTGAAAAATATGTGATAGTAAAACCGTAAGCGTGGAATGAGATGCGTGGAAAAAAGTGCGTGGAATAAAACCGTTAAATGAGACGTGCGCAGGCGCGACAGTAGCCGAAGGAACTTCGTTCCTACCTGGTGTCCCACGACACAATTGTATTTTTGAAAATTAGTGGTGCGTGCTGGGTGGGAACCCGGACCCTCCGGTTCGGCAGTCCAACGTTCAACCACACGGCTATCACTGCCTTACAACTATAATATAACTATAATCTAGATGACTTGCAGTGCAATAAATGGATGCATATTTAGTGATGACGTCGTGTGTGAGCGTGAAGATGGCAATGACGGTGGAGAAGTGACAATGTACAGCTCTAACCGGTCGCTCCGAGGCATCATCATCCGCGGCGGTGAGCGGCCGTACCGCGAGCTCAGCACGAACGGCACCGGCGACACTGGAACAACCGGAGGGCTAGATAACTGGCTCTCAGACACACACACCGACCACACAGCCAATAGACTCCTAATAACAGGCGAATGGCTTCTGTCAACACATCTGGCTTGTAGTAACGATATAAATTCGTGCCGTCTCGTTCTTTCCCGTTGCTTAAATTGATCTATTTCTTTCCAACGTTTCGTGTGGCCTTGAATTAGCCAATCACAGCGTTGAATTAGCCAGTCCCCCCGCTTCGTGTTACCTCAGCTAGTTGCCAGAATGCATTCAATACGGAAAATCAAACATTAGGTGTCTATTGGCTGTGTGGTCGGTGGACACACACAAACAGATCATACAGACAGTACAGACAGATCAGATAGACAGATCAGGAACTAACACAAGGCTGCTGCAAGTCAGTGCAAGTTGCTGCTGTGCTCCAACCAGAGCACTAGACAACTGGTTCTAGACAGACACACAGGATCTTATTCACACAAGGCTGCAAGTTTTTGTTCTGTTTAAGTTTAGAGGAGCTTGTCTTATGACTTATGACCATAGGGCAATCAATCTTAATAAAAAAACGAGATACTCATAGCTCATACTGACTAGGATTCTTTGTGCCGTGGGTGCCATGGACTGCACACAAAGACACACGCTTAAGACTGAGAACAGAAATTTAAACTCATCATTCAAATTTCCGCCTCGCTGGGAATCGAACCCACGACCTTTCGAATGGCAATCCTATATTATTTACATATGTGTACCTCATAACATTTTACAGGGAGTACAGATTTAAACATTGACATTATTACTAAATAAGTCAATGGATTTAGATTTTACATAATTCTTTTTGGTCCCTTAAACTTACCTTATTTTGAGCGAGTTCTGACAAGATTGAAGTAATCCTTACTTACAGAATTTTCAGTTAATTTTTAAAGTCTATGAAATTTCGATTAAACTAATATTTTTGTTGGTAAAAGTGACGTGTACACAGACCAACAAATAGTCAAATACTATTCTAATAACATGAACACCACAGCCCAGAAGTACCAGGCAACCATAAGAAGCTAGGTCTCACTCTCGGCCCGTTTGACCGCGCTGCAGCGCAGCAGCGCGGCGCACAGCAACGCCAGCATGCACGCGCAGCGCCACATCCCCGCCACCGCGCACCAGCGTTGCTCAAGGACCTTCACCATCAACCGGACCAGCCTCTGACAGGATCTCTGCACAGGGAGACGCCAATTTGGGATAAAATTAATAGATAATAAACAACGCTCCACAAACTTTTATTTCATGAATTTGTAACCGGCTCCAACACCCTCCAACCGGAACGCAATAGCTGTTAAAACAATGATTACATGGTAGAACTGATCCTAGATTCTAGGTACCGTGGCGTCAGGTGACTCGTTTAGCCGTTTTTTAGATAAAACTTTAAACTAATCATGAAACTCATGATAGTCATGCTGTGGCTTATAATCTTGAACGTTTGTGTGTGAAATCAAATTCTCATAATTTATTTCGTGTTTTGAAACTGACATCCAGCTCACTTAATTATTATACTACACCATTGACTTATTATTAGTAATAATAAGTAAGTACTTAAATAAGTGTAATAATAAGTCAGTAAGTTATAGGTACTGCGGCGGGCAGTTGTACTACCCCGGGCGAACTCTATAATCTATCTATCAATATTTACCGTTTGAAAAGTTATGTTGCAAGATTCGAACCCCTAAGGAAGACCAAAATTCAAAATTCCGTCTACACTGCCTACGCGTTACTTCGTCCAAACAAATTATCATATCTAAATAGCACCGACCGACCCTCCCATTAGCATATAATCCGAACGTGGTCAAACTTTACAAAAACTCATAATTAATTAATAATACGTATTATTAGGGCGAGAGGTTATTTCTTAACTTTTGAAACAACAATATTAACATACGCCAACGCGGGATTAAATTCTGCTTATCATTGCGCCTTATAATTATTTCATATTTTGATTAATATTTGTGTATGAAACTCATGTAAAAATTCAAAACTTTGTACCCCTTTTACACGGACAGATAAGTATGACGTTTGATAAATTTCAAGTTTATAGGTTTATCATATAAACATAATGTGTTTATATGATAAGGAGTTAAAAATATATTTAATGAATATAAATCATTACACCCATTAATATTACGAGTAGTTATTCTGCATAATACCATGCGTACGGCTGAGCTTGGCATGATGTTTGAAATGTGTACGTTCACAGTGTCGAAGTTGTGCAATCCTTTTACTGAATGAATTACGGTCCAATTTCGAGCGCAGAGCGGGTCTCTAGTAACTACGAGTAGTAGAGCATAGAGTTCGCCCGGGGTAGTAACTACTACCGCCCGCCACGGCGGCCACGGTACTTACAGTGTAGTCCGTTTAGTACGACTTCACCTATAACAACCAACCGTTTTTAGCGACGTAACTTTTTTTTATATTGAATAATTTAATGCTTGACTACAATCCCACCTGATGGTAAGTGGCGATGACGTCCAAGGTGTTGAACGTACTAACTTATAAAAGCCTATTCACTCTTCTCTTGAAGACTCCCACGTTATACGTAGGTGGGAACACCGACGCAGGCAAGCTATTCCAGTCGTTCGCAGTACGCACCAAGTACGACGACGCAAACCTTTTCGTTCGTATTGGCGGGATATTCACTACGTATGGGTGGATGCAATATATAGGCATATGTTTGGTTTTAACATGACACTATGAAAGTACATTCGTTTATTATGACTCTGCTTACAAAGACCGACTTTTAACGACGGAATTTCACATGTAATTGTCCTGTTACAACGACGGACTTTGACGTTTTTACAAATAAATCGTAGGTAAGACGCTTACTTCCCCGGAACAAGACAGCGCTTCCATTCTAAATATAGATTTCACGTGCTACGTCGCTACGGTCTGCGTAGCTTTGTGCTACGTTTGCCTACAACGCTTTGCTATGCTTTTGAAGTTACTAATGCCCGGCAATATGTAACCAATCGTTAAACCGATCATCATTGGCCCCCCAATGCCCACAACCGCTCTGCCAAGAGCGTAACGACTGAGAAGTGAAGATAGCAACATTTTTCAGTTACAGTCAGTCGGTCAGTGAGAAAAACGAATCGTTTGTCGAATATAGAACGGGCGTTCAACAATGCAACGGAAATTGCGGCGATGACGCGTTTATATAACATCCGTATTTTTACTAAACAGAAAGCAGAAAATGTAAAATTAATACTGTATTTTTTTAATTGTGTGATATTTGTTCCAACAAATATTGCGTGTTGAATATGCGAAACGATTACCCAGTCTAAGGAAGCACTTTTCTTCTATGAATTGTAAGATAAATATTGATGTCAGTTATTTTTTAAGAGTTAAGATTTATTTTAAACTAGCTTTCCCCTGCGGCTTCGCCCGCCAATTTCCAAAAATCCTTTCTTAGCGCTCCCTTCCATCGCTTGAGGAACCTGAATCCATTGAAGAAATAAAAAGTTTCAGTTTATCCCCTTTTTATCACCTTAGGGGGGGAATTTCCAAAAATCCTCTTCACCTTACCATCGGGTGGTCGTATGTTCGTTGGTAGGCCATTTTTTTTTTTTTTAAATATCGTCTACGCGTCGACGTCGTCCCGTAGCTCTGTCGCTAGTGTTCAGTACAAAAAACCTCAACGCGCTCGACTTGTGTAATACTTTATAATGTATATTATCCAGTTTATTTTATCCTCTAAGATTTAAAATTTAAAATTCAATATTTAAAGGCACCTTAGCGAAACGGTGGTAAATACAAAAAGTGACGTTCGTAAGTGTTTTTATAAATACCTACATGATATAAATTATTTATGATTAAGTTTTAGAATTCTTAGCACAGATCAACACTGGACAATATTTTTTTTGTATAAGACAATTATTATTAGGTTTAATCGAAATATTTAACGAACTATTGAAAGATTATTTATGAAAACATTGCAATTATACGAGTAAAGCGTTGTGGATTTTATTGCTTATGTTATAAATAAATGGCTGGCTACAACCCATTAGTGGCCCACTACTGAGCACGGGTCTCTCCTCGTACCTGAGGAGGCCTAGAGCATACTCCACCACGCTGCTCCAGTGCGGATTGGTGGAGGGGTTAGTGGCCAACCCAAGTGTCGGAAATTTTAAGCCGCCCGAAGGTATCCGACATGGCTTAACGACTGCTACCATATGATAACCGTTGTTGCTTAACTTTGTCGATCACTTGAGATCGACGCAAGCCGCCGGGCTATGAGCGCTTCCGACGCAAGCCGCCGGGCTCGACGCAAGCCGCCCGCCGGGCTAATATATGTTATAAATAAATAAAAAATAGAAACGCTGAATAAACTCAAAATGTTGTAAAATTGCACTGAGCAATGGAAACCATATTTATGCGTAATAACAATATCGAAACAAAAAAAAGAATATGGATGAAAAACATTTTTTTTAATCCAAATCATTTATTCAAACATAAAATACTTGGGAACGTCAAATATTTTGCTCGACCACCGATTCGTAAAGGTGCTATATTAATAAATATTTAATAGAATTTTTAAATTTTAAATTTTAAGAGGAGGAAAACTACGAAAGAAATATTTTACAATGATTTGTTTTTGTTCAAATTAAAAATCAATAATTTATTCATTTAAGTATCACTGATACGCGGTACGTATTTTTTATTTTAATTTTTTTACTGTAGATGAACCTTTGCTATTTCCTGTTTAAGCCAAAAGTCGGTAGAGAATTTTAGGATTAAGTCCACCTTTCATACCACTTCGATTTAAGGTTACAATAAATTAATTAATTAACTATATCTAATGACTAACCTGCCGCTTCGAACTGCTCTCCTGTGCCGGCGCTCGTGCAGTAACGCTGCGTCCCCGCTTATCCCCCTTATATAGCCCCCCGCCACCCACCCCCCCTCGCATCCCACTCAACCCGCAAGTACATGTTTCCAGGGCAGGGAGACGCTGAATTCTTTGAAAAGCTCTGTCAATTTATAATTAGTATTTCATTTGATCTGATTTACTTGCAAGATGTTTATCGCGCAATGGTTGACATGCCGGACTGTCGTTCGTACCGGGGTTCGATTCCCAATGAGGCGGATAATTGACGATGAGGCCCTGGTGAGTTGCTGTTTCTGTCTAGTCACTCATCCATTGTTCAGCAGAGCACCCCGAGCAGGTGGTGCGGACTCAAACATAGACGGGGTATTATTTTAAGGCTGGACGAAGCCCTTACAGCCGAAATTTCAATTTATAATTTTTAGTCGGTTTACTAATACTTAAATTGTAAGTACATAATGTACTACCAGCGAAAACCTTTGTAGAGACTCTGTAGGTATTATGATGAAGATTTGTGGGTATTCTTCGCACTAGCGTTTGGTATAGGTTAACAGTGTTCCCTTGTCCCCGACCCCGTTGCCTATTTGGCAGTGACCCTACGAAGCGAGGGGTCCCTGGTTCTATTCCCGGCCGGGGCAGATGTTTATGTCACAGACAAATGTTTTGCGGGTCATGGGTGTTAATGATGTGTTATTTATACTGTACATGCCATACGGCACATTGAATCCTATTTCGGGGGTGCGGGTATTGCAAGCATGTATAAAAAATATTACATACTAGCTGTCCCAGCGAACTTCGTACCGCTCTATAATTAATAGACAAATAATTTGCAATAAAATAATATTGCGACTATAAATAGAGATGTAAGCTATCCTATCACTCAAGTTGGACCAGACTGCCCACGGTGTGCCAATTTAATTTAAAATCGGTTAAGTAGTTTAGGAATCCATCGCGGACAAACATCGTGACAGGAGATTTATATATATTAAGATTATGAAGCAGCACAGTTCGTAAATGAAAATCGTACCAAAATCGGTTAAGACGTTTCCGAAATCAGTGTACCACAGACAAACACAAAAATTTGAAAAATCATTGTTTCTATTCCGCTAATGAAGGCCAGCATTAATAGTGTGATTATAGCTATAAGTATATCTTCCATGCACACACAGCAGTTTCAAATTTATAATATTTAAAGATAACAACATGCGTGGGCCGCTCGCTCTTGGCATGTAATACCAATATTGATAACTGTGTAATCACGTAGCTTCTGTGATTTACACTCGAGTCGTCGCTGGAGCGGCGCTGATAGCACGACTACGAGGGACGCCAGCCAGTTTACGCAAGCCGTATTATCTTTTCATATTGATTTACCACTTTTCGCAACCATGCGTCAGTCGAACCAATCCCCCTGTCTAGGTAAATATCGTACAGAAAGCAAGAATCACCTTATGGTAAGTGGACCCATGGACATGTAGGTAAAGCACAATGCTCAAAATTATGTAGGAGTTTTCAAGAGGAGAGTGATTGAGCTTATAAAAGTTAGAGCGTCATACATCATACGAGCATGTAGGATTGTTGTCAAGCATTAACTCGTAATTATCATAAGTAAAAAAATCTTTTTCTATAGAAAATTAAATGTTTTGAGCGTCGTGAATTCATGATCGCTTAGTGGAACGTTACTATCAAAGTTATTAGAGATTATTATAGTTATTAGACTTTAGAGATTATTAGAATAATATTATAATTAGTCCTGTTAGTTGTTGCCTGCTGAATACGAATTTATTACTACCTATAAGTCCTATAACTAACTGGGCTATTGCTATTTATTACTTGCATTACTACTAATCCTATTACATATTGGTAACTGCACATACCGAAATAATTAGCATTATAATCACGTACTACGTTCCTACTATGTCTATGGTGTTTTACGTGTCTGGCTGAGTGTTTTTATGCCATTGCCATAGTAAAAAAACAAAATCTATGGTGCTTTAACGTCAATGTCACTTTGCTACTAAAGCCAAATCTGACTAATTTCAACTTGACAGTTGATTGTGATTGACAAATTTTGAATTTTGTCAATTCATCAATTGACATACAAGTTACATTACAACTTTACAAGCAAAGCAAAGCAACATAAATATTTAATTAATATTTATTTTGTATACTCCTTTTATGTATTGTGTTGTGTTACTATTTAACATGAGCGATTCCGAAACTGCACATTGTCGACTGTGCGCTGACCTGAAGCCATACAGCAAACTCGTGAATCTTCAAACAGATGAGGACAGGCGGCGGAAAGTCATGGCGAAACTTATCCGTCTGTCTTTAGAAGTCACTCTAAATGGCTCAGACGACGCTCTGTCCAAAACTATATGCTTCTCATGCATGGATTCCTTAGATACGGCTTTCGATTTTGTAATAAATGTCGAGGCCTCCCAGAGTAAGTTGAATGAATTTATAACCGAACATAACCTCAAGGAAGAAATCACTGAAGATGATTCCTCCAATCTTTTCGATGAAAGTTACGAAATTACCCTTGTGAAAGAGGAATTTGACAGCAGTAGTGAACTAGGTCTGAAAGTAGAGAATGAAAATTTAATAGATGATAGTACAATTATTCACAAGGAAGAAGACACTTGTTCAGATAAAATTAAGAAGTCACAGTCTTGGAAAGACTACAGTTGGCTGTGTGCCTATTGTAGTACAATTTTTCCCAATATCGATGAGCTGAGGCAACATTCTATGGAGTACCATGGTTGCTGCAATCCGTACCGATGCATTGACTGCAACATGAGAAAACTAAGCCTGGACAACTTCATTAAACATGTAAAGCGTCACAGACAACATCTCAAGCTATCCTGCTATAAATGTCATATGACATTTTCAAGACAGTACGACACGATGAGACACATGAAAGATCACTTAGCCACAGAGTTCAAATGTACAGGATGTAATGCAACATTTGCAACATTAAAACACTCAATAGAACACTCAAAATCCTATAATAAAAATAAAAAAGTTCGAGATGTACCTGTAGAGCACTTAACTGAAGATTTTACCTGCGTATTTTGTCCAAAGAAGTTCAAACACAAAGGAGGTTTAACCCAACATCTACTAATACATACAGACAGAAAACGCAACCACACATGTGAAAAATGTGGTAAATGCTTCCTCAATAAATCAAACCTGGCTGGACACATGATGCTACATGATGGTTCTAGACCATACCAGTGTGAAATATGCAAAAACCACTTCCGTACTCTTACACACCTACGTAGACATATAGGAATCCATGATGGTAAAAAACCATTCTCCTGTGAGCACTGCGGGCGACTTTTTAGGCTCAAAATGCAGTTGAAATCGCATAGCATCATTCACACTGACTCTATGCCTTTCGTTTGTACGTACTGCCAAAAAGGATTTCGATTTAAAACCATCTTGAACCAACATGTACGTCAACATACAGGTCTTAGGCCATATGAATGTCAGATTTGTCACAGAGACTTTACGAATTGGCCAAATTACAACAAACACATGAAACGAAGGCACGACATGAACATGGCAAAGAGGAAACAAACACCAGAAGGTCTATTGCCTATAAATCCAGCAACAGGTGATGTAGAACCAGAAACAAACAAGACTGCGGAGTGGAAGAAGAAAATTTTAGAAAACTCCAATCATCCAGGCCGGCCCAAGAAGGGTGGTAAACTTAGAAAAGTATCAAAGTTAAATACCTTTAAAAAATGATAAAATGTTCGGATGGAACTTGCCATGTTGTTATAAATTGTACCGATAGAAATTGGCAACTGCCAAATGAACTGTTTTATTTTTGTAAGACAAATCTGGATTTCCTTAGCACAAAACACAGGGGAAAAAATATATTTGTTATGTTATTTATTATATAGTTTGTACTCTAACATGATTCTATATTTCACATCCAATATTAAAAAAAATGTGAGTGTATGACGTAGTAGTATATACAGTGGGATGGCAGTTCAGGGTGCAAACACTTTTCGAAGGTTGAAGGTTTGACACGTCAACAAAACCCCTATTATGAGTGGTCTTGGAAGGAAAGGCGGCAAGAAACTCCCAGGGAGTTTTTTCCTACTCAGTTACAAACAATTATTACTACATAAGGAATGAATGCAATGTGGAACAGTTTTCATTATTAAGTACTGTATTCTTGATCCTTTCTTCAACGATCAAGTATTGGTTAAAAAAACACACTTTGCATTGATACACTTTTATTTATATTATAATTTATAACCTAGATGTTTGTTAGCAACAGTACATAATTAAATAGATTTAATTACATGGTAGTGAAGTATTTTTACTATATGTCACTTCAGTTTTCATTTCTTTGCATGGAATATTTTTCTTAATGCTTTTAGTTAATTTTGGTCTGCCTCGACGTTTTGGAGCAAAATTATTTTTGCTCTGCATACTCAAATCAGTCGGTACTTCTAAGTCCAATAATTTTGTTGGATCTTCTGAAGACTGCTGACTTTTGGCCATGTTCAATCCATGACGTCTTTTCATATGTTTATTATAATTTGGCCAATTTGTAAAGTCTTTATGACAAACATGACACTTGTATGGCCTTTCCCCAGTATGCAGACGTACATGTTGAATAAACGTAGACTTATGTTTAAAACCTTTCTTGCAATATGAGCAAATGTAAGGGCATTTGTCTGTATGAACAATACTATGTGTGCTCAGCTGTTTTTTAAGTCTGAAACATCTACCGCATTTATCACAAGTAAACGGCTTCTTGCCATCGTGAGTACCCATGTGCCTGCTCAGTTGTGATCTTTGTCGAAAGCAATGTTTGCATATATCACATTCATACGGTCTAATATCATCGTGCATCAACATGTGTCCAGCCAGATTGGCTTTGTTAAGAAAGCATTTGCCACATTTATCACATGTATGATCCCGTTTCTGTTCTCTATGCTGTGTCAAAAGATGTGTTGTTAAACCACCTTTGTATCTAAATTGCTTATGACAAAAAACACATTTGAGATCTGCTGTTAAATGCTCTGGAGGTACTTCTCGAATTTTCTTATCCTTATTGTATGTATCACAGTGCTCGAGATATTGTTCCTGAGTAGCAAAGGTTCCATTGCATCCCGGACATTTAAATTCTGTACAAATGTGTTCTTTCTTATGCACAATAACATCGTATTGTCTCCGAAATGTCTTGTAACATCTGTAGCAAGATAATTTCAAATTGTTTCTGTGTCCATTCACATGTTTAATGAAACTGTCCAGATTTAGCTTTCGGACTTTGCAGTCAGTGCAACGGTACGGATTGCAACATCCGTGGGACTCCATGGCGTGTTCTTTTAGTTCATCAATGCTCGGGAACATTACATCACAGTATGCACATAGCCAACTGTACTCTTTCCATGACAACTGAGATTCTACTAATGATTCTGTTTCTTCTAATGATTCAGTCTCGACCTGTCAGCTGCGGTGTACAGACGCGCGCAATCCGATCCGATCATTGGTCGGAAAGTAAAATGACGTTATCGTGCAGTAGCTGTAGAATCGTCATATGTGAATTATTGTGTTATGTACAAAACAAACTGTCCGTAGCGGACGAAGACAGTATTGTGAGGATATGTGCTGCGACGTTTACGACTGAGGAGATCGAGCAGGCGAAGAAATTACTTGTGGACTCCCTACCACAGGATCTGCGTAAAACTACGAGGAAGGGAAAAGGCAAAGAAAACCGTTTTTTAAACGATATAATCAGCCTTTTTAAGGGCACTGACCCTGATGTATTGCCAGTGTTTGTAGCGAGAGACTTAGATAAGTTACCTCCGATTACTTTCGATCATCTTGACGTCTCAAAATTACTTAAGGACCTAGCTATTGTGCAGGCTGAGATAAAAAACATTAAATCGTCATACGCAACTGTCGACCAGTTAGAAAAAGTGAAATTGGAATGCCAAAAACTCAGGCATACATCGCCACCCTTCTCAGCTGTAAAGGTGAACATGAGAAGAGGCGCTTATCGAGACAGTGGACCCATGGGATTGTCTCAACTTGATGATACGATAATTACAAATCATAGTGATCATCTCGATGTGGAAGCGTCATCTCCAAGAGATTTTAATTTAAAATATAGAAGCATAAATTATGTGGAGGGTAGTACGCATGGAAGTTATAAATCTCGTGCCACGAGCGGTATAGGCGCACGCGCCGCGGAGCAGGTGAGCGGCGCGGGCGAGGGCGCGGGCGGGGCGAGTGAATTGTCATCGCTAACGGCGAGCGCACCGAGCGCTCCGAGCGCTCAGCTGAGCAGTAACGAGCAGGCAGTGACGAGCCGGACAGAAGGGCCGGCGCGTATCTTATCGTTTGCTGAGGTGTCGAAGACAGAGGGCGAGTGGAATATAGTACAGAGTCGGAAATCTAAAATGAGATCGTATCGTTATATGGGAGCAGCGGGTGTCTCCAATGACGAGAATTGTAATTTTAAAGCAGCGGACAGAAAAGTTCCAATTTTTATTACTATGGTGCATAAGGACACGACGGAGAAGAATATTATGGATTACGTTTACAATAAGACGCAAGAAAATATTAAACCGGAAAGGATTTCTATGTTGAGAGGAAACAATGACTACAACGCGTTCAAATTTTTTGTACCAGAGCGAAAAATAAAAATATTCTTAGATGCAACCCTGTGGCCGGAGGGCGTTATATTTAGGCGATTTGTTAACTTCAGGCGAAATAATAGCCGAGGCACGAACGGTGAGGCGCTAAATACCGTGAACGGTCCTGTCCCAACTGTCAATGGATAAAAGTCTCACCTGTAATTTAGTTAGCTTCAACTGTAAAAACATAAAACGCTCAGTTGGTGATGTGAGGCGTTTGTGTCAGTCGGCGAGTGTGATTGCACTTCAAGAAACGTGGTTATTTGATCACGATATTCAGTTTCTTAGCGGGATTGATGATCGATTCGGCAGCACGGGCACATCTGCAATGGATTCTGCGGCGGGCATAGTGTCTGGCAGGCCTTATGGGGGTGTTGGGTTGCTTTGGAACAAAAGTGTTTTCCAAAATGTGTCGGTCATGTGTTGTGATAATCCACGTATATGTGGCATACGAATAGTGCTGGGCGATAAGTCCTTTTTAGTGTTTAGTGTGTACATGCCTACAGATAAAATGGTAAACCTTGCGGAATTTACGGATTGCCTCAGTTCGGTGAGTGCTATTATTAACAGTATTAATGTAGAATGTGTTTACATCCTTGGTGACTTTAACGCCCATCCGAATGAACGCTTTTACGATGAGTTGACATGTTTTTGTGACGAACAAGAGTGGTCATGTGTGGATGTACAGCTTTTAGGTGTTAGGTCAGACACACACACTTTTGTAAGTGAGGCTCATGGGTCAAGAAGGTGGCTTGATCACTGTGTGGTGACTAAATCCGCGGCATCGTCTATTTTGAATGTTTATGTTAAATATGATGTCTATTGGTCTGACCATTATCCCTTAGTAATTGAATGTAACTTGGATATTGTCAAACCAAAGTTGAATATTGTATATAAAGTGACTAGCGCAATTCTATGGGGAGATAGAAAACCGGACGAGATCGAAATATATACGAAAATATGTCATGAAAAGTTAAGTCTAATCGATTTTCCCAATGAATTTCGTTCTTGTTGTCATTGTGTTTGTAAGTGTATCGATCACAGATTACTTATAGATAAATTATATGGAGAAATTGTTAGTGCTTTATCTGTGGCTGCCTCTGAATCTAAGACTGTATGTTTGCGCGTTGGTAAGCGGCCTGTGGTTGGATGGAACAGGTATGTTCGCGATGCCCACATGGAGGCTAGGTCGAAGTTTCTAACGTGGGTTTGGTGGGGGAAACCGAAAAGTGGTTGTGTATATGAGGACATGCATCGAACTCGCAGTTTATTTAAGTCACGCTTAAAGTGGTGTCAGAACCATAGTGAACAAATAAAAATGGACATCTTGGCTACACAGCACGCGAAAAGTGATTTTAGAAACTTTTGGAAATCGACCAATAAATTAAATAGTAAACCTAGCCTTCCAGTGAGCGTTAATGGTATTAATGACCATGGTCTTATAGCGAATATGTTTAGAGAGCATTTTGCAGTGACCTCGCCGTTGGGGCCATTACGGTCTGTAGAAGATGGGGGTTCGTGTGGCCAGGAGATTGGAGTCAGATTTACAGCGAAAGATGTCAATGATGTTATAGCTTCTATGTCGCGTGGAAAGTCTCCTGGCCATGACGGACTTAGTATTGAACATCTAAAGCATGCGGGTCCTCACTTACCTAGAGTACTTGCCATGTTTTATAACTTATGTGTAGAGCATTCGTATTTGCCTGCGGCACTGATGAGAACCGTGGTGGTCCCAATTGTAAAGAACAAAACTGGAGACATATCTGATAAGTCTAACTACAGGCCTATCTCACTTGCCACGGTTGCTGCGAAAGTGCTTGACGGTTTGCTTAACGCCCAGCTTGATAAACATATATGCTTACACGACAATCAGTTTGGTTTCAGGCCGGGTTTGTCAACTGAGTCGGCCATATTTTGCTTAAAGCAGACTGTGAAGTACTATTCGGTTAGACGAACTCCGATTTATGCCTGTTTTCTGGACCTTAGCAGGGCGTTTGACCTGGTAAATTATGATATCCTGTGGCAGAAATTGAATGATACCGGACTGCCAGAAGAAGTTACCAGGATCTTCAAATTTTGGTATAGAAACCAGGTCAATGTCGTGCGATGGTCCGAAACCTATTCGCGGCCATATGGGTTGGAGTGCGGGGTAAGACAGGGAGGGTTAACATCCCCTAAGCTCTTCAACCTATATATAAATGCACTGGTGGAGTTGCTTAGCACCACACATGTCGGTTGTCATATAGACGGAGTGTGTCTTAACAACATCAGCTACGCAGACGACATGGTGTTGCTGAGTGCGTCTGTTTGTGGCTTGGCAAAACTGTTGAGCATATGTGAAGGTTACGCCAGCAGTCATGGGCTCATTTATAACGTAAATAAAAGCGAATGCATGGTATTTCAGGCCAATGGTAAAGCCTTGCCGTCATATGTACCACCCATTAAATTATACGGTACTCCGTTAAGAAGGGTGTTAAAGTTCAAGTACCTGGGTCATTTGGTATCCTTTGACCTGAAAGATGATGCAGATATAGAGAGAGAGCGCAGGGCATTGTCTATTAGAGCGAACATGATCGCTCGCAGGTTCGCTCGTTGTTCTGTCCCGGTAAAAGTAACGCTCTTTAGAGCTTACTGCACATCTTTTTACACGAGCAGTCTGTGGGTGAACTACACGCAGAAGCAGTACAATGCCCTGCGGGTACAATACAATAATGCATTCAGGATGCTATTGGGCCTGCCTCGTTACTGTAGCGCGTCGGGGATGTTCGCGGATGCGCGTGTGGACTGTTTCTACACAACTATGCGTAAGCGATGCACATCCCTGGTGCGCAGGGTGCGGGCCAGTTCTAGTGGCATCCTGAGGGCATTTTCTGACAGGTTCGATTGTCAGTACTTGAACCATTGTCATATGATTCACGTGCTGACTAATCGGGCCTGTCTTAGATATACTTAGATATAATTAGTTTTTAAGCTTACTAACATTAGCCTTAAGTTTTGTATTTAGACTAACACTTAATATGATATCTATATTTTATGAGCCTATATGTATAATTATGATCCGTGTGGTCGAAATAAACGATTATTATTATTATTATTATTATTATTCTTCATTAATACTATCATCTTTAAATCTTTCCTTATTAGTATTTATTTCACAATCAGGTTTATTTAATTTATAATCATCTGTTATTTCAGAATTTGGTTTATTTATACCAGTATTATCTGTTGTTTTATTGTCATGGATATTTGTTGCAGTAACATGAGTTACCACTTCTTTGCTAATTTCGACTTCTATTTTAACACTTGGTTTTCTGTATAATTCTTTGTGAGAATTATCAACTTCGTCATTTAGTTCTTCTTTAACTGTAATGAATCCAAAAGCCCTCAACTCATTTTGAGATGCTTCAACGTTTAACACAAATTCAATCGCATTATTCAAGGATTCCATGCATGGAAAACACACAGTTTTGGGTAGAATATCCTGTGGTGAATTTAAATAGGCTACCTTCAAGGAAAGGCGGGACAATTTCTCCACAACTTCCTGTCTATCCACGTCCGTTTTAAGATTTACAAGCTTTTCATAGGGCTTCGATTTCGCACAAAATCGACAATACGCCGCCGTTTCGGTTGCATTCATTGTTATTCATGCAAATTGCAAATTACAATTATAATAAAAACGACGCATAGTTTCTTTGCATGTTTCCACTTTTATATATCTTTTCTATTGATTTTGTTTCATGGTACAAACACTACAATACGAACTATTGATTCAATTAATTTATTGATTACAAAATTACAATACCTAACTTAAGTAATCTATGTTTTATTATTAATATGAATGACTAATAAGTAATAACTTATTATGTTATGACTTTTGTCAAAGTACAGTTGGTTGTCACTTGTCATTGTCACACTCACACACAGAGCCACAAGAGGATGACTGGATGAGTGGATGACCGATGAAGAGGAGGGCAGGAGGGGATGATGATGTTGTTGTCAAAGTAAAATACAGCTGTCTTATCGGTAAATTAATCTATGGTAAGTCTCGGACTCGAATGAATTCCCAAATAGTTAGGGTAATCTGTAACTGAAGGTAGGTGCGCGGGCTAGAGCGAGCCGAATCTAAATCTAATTAGCGAGATGCCCGAACAGCCACAAGCCACAAGGGACCAGGCCCAAAAGTCTCTGCTCTGCTATCCCGCGCTGTCTAAACGCACTTTTATTTCTTCCTACATCAAGGATTCTATCTATTCTATACTCTATGGGCTACATATGCTCTGTGGTGTAATTGGTGACTATATTAGTTATATAATCTGTTCTTGACTCAAAAATAAAAGTAAATACAATACAAAATACAAATACATTGACATTTCCTTTTTAATTATAGTCACTTGTTTTATTTATATACATTCTCATTCTACAACACGGGTGATATTGAAAATAAAAAATGCGACTGTAAACAAATAAGATGGAACTAGACAAAAACACGTATTGCCGTCTTTGTGCGGAACCTAAAGCTTTCGAGAAAGTATTAAACCTGTCAATGGACGAGAAAAAATGCGAGGAAATAATGTTTAAGCTTGCCTTTTTGAATGCGATATACGTTGAAGTTAAGACCGACAAAAACTTGCCAAAAACCATTTGTTTTGTATGCTACGAATCTCTAAATAAAGCTTATGAGTTCCTAGATAAAGTGAAGAGGTCTCAGGATGTCTTATTGCACTTATTTAAGGCTACGGAGGAATCGAAGTACGACGCATCGGATGACGATAGGGGGTATGAAAATTTCTTGAGTCCAGTGAAGCAAGAGGATTCCAGCTTGAACGACCACGTAGACATGTGTAATTCCGAGGTAAAGTTAAAAAAGGAACCGAAAGAGGAATTGGATCCAAACATGGACGATACGATAATGTCAGCAGATTTCGATCAGACACTGAACGTCCAAGATATATTGGACGCCGCGATGTGCAAAATGCCATTTCCTGAAGATGTAGAGATATACGCTAAGGAGGTTTCTAGTATTGATAAAAAATCCATTTCGTTGTGGAAGGACTACCCGTGGATATGCTCGTTTTGTAACATTGAATTTTTAGACATAATCACATTGAGGTCTCATTCCAAAATTACTCATGGGAAATGTCATGCGTTCACGTGCATCGACTGCAAGAATTATGGGAAAAGTGACTTTGATTCATTCATCAAACATGTTAGACGGCACAGGAGAAAACTACGGTAAGAGTGATAATAATAAACGCTAACACAATCATACCCCCACACTAGAATTCCCTGTGTCCTAGGGGGCACAAACAATACATCAAGCACACACATCTCTAACACCCGTGACTTGAGAACTCACATTTAGCTGTCACTTGCCTAAATATCTTTTAGATTAGATTGTATCCCATTCTTCTAAGGTTGTCTGGAAGAAATCGCTTTTTAGCGATAAGACATCCTATTGTATTACAATCTGTTAAAATGTCTTTTTCATTTTGCTTTCTATGGTGTACAAGAAAGAGTATTGTTATTATTATCATGCCTGGCTAGGAATTGAACCCGGAACCCCTTGCTTAGCAGGCAGGGCTACTACCAACTAGGCTGAGGGTCTTCAAATGATGGTAAATATATTGCACATACACACAACACAAATAATATCACAAACACCCACAACCCATGAACAAATATTTGTCTGTCAGGGAAATGTCTGCCCTGGCTGAGAATAGAATCTGGGACGCCTCGTTTTCACGCAGGGAGTCGCACTACCAACTGGGATATGGACTTGTCAATGTTTAGAAGTATTCTTATGATGTTGGCAAAAATCGATTTTTAATTGGAAATGGAGTTTCTTGGCATCCCATAGCAAATATTCCTTTAATAGCACTGGTTTACTTTTAGGATAATGTGGATAATATTTGATTTCAGAAAAAGATGTCATTACTGCGATAAAATCATCACGGATGAAAGCTCAGGACCTCATCTCCAAGGCCACTTACAAAAGAATGAAGTACCCTGCCAGCTGTGCGGAGAAATATTGAGAAACGATGAGGCATTACAGAATCACTTAGGTGAATATAACTTAACGAAACCCAAACGTAAACCGAGAAGAAAACGGGGCACCCCCATCACGGAAGCTGACCTCACCTGTGGGCTGTGCAAAAAGGTGTACAAAAATCCTAACAGTTTACGGGACCACATGAAAATACATACAGACAACCGCAAGAGAAACTTTACATGTGATCGTTGTGGCAAAATGTTTTATAATAAGGGTACGTTAACGTCTCACATAATGTCTCATGACCAAATCCGTCCGCATACGTGCAGGATATGCGATAAGTCGTTCCTCTTCCCCAATATGTTACGGAGGCATGTTGAAATGCATTCAGGTGTAAAACCATATTCGTGTGAGCAATGCGGACGATGTTTTAGACTTCAGTATCAGTTAAATGCCCATAAGATAATCCACACAGACTCAATGCCTCATGTCTGCCAGTACTGCAGTAAAGCATTTAGATTTAAGCAGATTCTCAAGAATCACGAACGGCAACACACTGGTGCAAAGCCCTATTCATGTCAGTACTGCGGCATGGAGTTCACAAATTGGTCCAACTACAATAAGCATATGAAACGAAGGCATAACACGGATACTTCTAAAAAGAAAATTACACCAGAGGGAGTGTTCCCGATCAATCCCCAGACTGGACAGATATTTCAACACCAGGATGCTGGCACCGAGGAATGGAAGACTAAGATTATGGTGCCGGCGAAGAGGGGGAAAAAGAGAATTATTAAACAAGAAGATGGGAGTTAACAGAAGTTGGTTCGGCAATTATTTTGCATCACAAATAGGTATTTGTAAATAGTATTAACAATTATTTGCCGTTGTGAACTTGTGTGGACACGGAACACAGACATACATTTATTTATTTATTTACATAAGTTAGACTTCACAAAAACCTATGATCTATCAGCAATTATTAATTTGTCGTGTAAATTTTCTGACATAGACATTACATTATTGATAGACGAGCTGAGCCCGTGACTACGTCCGCATTTGTGCGGAAGTTTTTCTCGCGAAAATCCCGATGCCGCCAGAATTCCGGAATATAATAGAGTATATGTGGCCCTATAACTTCCTTTATCTTCCAGTGATAGTCCTATTAAAATCGGTTCAGCCATTCCAGTGTATAGGGTCGTGTTTGGGGTAATTTTAACAGTTTTTTTTCCATTTTCCGACTCGCACGTGGGCGAAGCTGTAAGCAAATACGAGGATCTATTAATTTGTTAAGAAAGAAAAAAAATTCAATTAGCCACATAGGTATATTATGCCTTCATAACTGTATAACTTTTGTAAATCTTATCCGAAAACAAATTTCAAATTGAGCTCCTGCATGCATTTTTGAGTCAATTTGTACATGTTATTATTTTTTTTTTTACCCACCTAGGTTGTTACTAACCTTGACCTTGATACAGGTAACAATCCTTTTTGAGGTGAATACTTCTTTAGTATCATTGTGATTTGGAATTCGTTGAAACGGAAATGACGCGAATGAAGCATCGGCAAAATGGCGGCTGATAAGCAAAGCAAAACATTTTGACACAATATTTGGACTAACAGTATTCGTTGTTATGAAGTTTCACTTCTGAAGATGTGGATTGCACACAATTTGATTTATTATTTATGTCAAGTTTGCTTTTCACAAATCACCATGCCGTAAGCTGGCTTAAGGTGGCTTTTTCCATGATTGGAAATTGGAATATTCAAAGTGGCTATAGACAAGCACGAATGTTATGGTATATAGTTATGTATATATCTATGGTATATAGCCTGAATAGCTATAACAATTATACACTGTGCCATACAACACACAAACACATCACAGATAAAATGTGTACCGATCACCGATTAAAGAAAAGAGAGGATAGGCCCTAATTTGCATTTAGTAATATCGCCCAAGATCCGCCTTGAAGCACGAGTTGAATAAAAAAATGGCGTTTTTATTCGACTTGACAGCTGTTGGTCTGTCAACTGTCATTTAATTTAAGCGTTGTTGGAACTTCATTTTTAGATAAAAACTTTAGATTTATGCGTTTAATGTGTTGTTATGAGTTATTAAGGTTAATTTAGCAATACCTAACATGATGAAGTGTTGTATTAAAAGGTGTGTTCACGTTTTTGTGGGCGGAGTCGCCGCCATTTTAGAGTTAATTTTGGCTTCAGATCACGTGACCTTAGGGCATTTCCTCTTATTTCTTAATTCGTTGGTACCGATGCGTTTACAATGAAGTATTAATTTTATTTAATAGTTACTATACTGCGACATAATTTCATGCAACTATGTTAATACTAAGAGTATTTTGTACAGAAATATATTTTTATTGTAATGATGATTTTCCTTTTATTTACTCACTAATAACCACCCTTAGCTTAGCTTCGCTTCCCTAAAACGAAGATCGAAAGAAGTTCGAATATTTCCGAACAATTTCTAACGAATAAATAAATGTTCAACGTGATTCTTTAAATAGACATCACTTTATTTATTTATTAAGTAACTAGTAAAACAAACACTAAATTTTAACTGTAGCATACCACAGTACATAAGTGAAAATGTCACCTAAATCGGTTGAGCCGTTTTGTGAAATCAGCGCACACAAACTCACAGACAGACAGAAAATAGACAAATTGTAACAATCATTGTTTTAGGATCTACTGCGTTAATGAAGGCCCCATCGTGCGGCGAGCGATACGAGATACCTAATAAAAAAATAATACCTGATTATAATTATCGACATAAAGAAGTAACTTAAAACGATGAAATAAAACTGACCCTGTAGAGTAGGCTAATTGGCAATGACCCTGCCTGCGAAGCGGGTTCGATTCCCGATCGGGGTAGATTTTTATGTGACAGATGAATGTTTGTTCTCGGGTCATTTAAGTAGAGAAGAATTTTGAAAAGATGATACAATTGATTTATGTAATACGGATGTTGATGATGAATTTTATTTGTAATTCATTTTGTTAGATGTTTAAGTACCGGAACGAGTTTTTACATTTATTATCTAGTTTGGTTGGCTGCATTTTAGACAGTTATTTAAAAAGTTACAAAATATACAGTTAAATATCTGCGTTACTTAAAATAAGTATACATAAGTACTTATTAGATATAATTACATAGTTATTAAGTATACTTATGTACATACAACTAACCCTTAATTGGTATCGTGGGGTCCGTCAGAACCCCACCGCAAACATGTCTGGTTACAATATAAGTATATAGGTACTTAACACGAATGCGCATATCCGTCGATGTTATCTTATTTCGACGCGTACAGTGGCGAATTTAATCTACTAGATGCGGAGCTACACCATCTTGGTGTCTAAATGGATCCTCGATTTAAGTACGTTTACGATAACACTGAATCTTAGTACCTTCATTTTAATTTGAGTTCCAGTTTGAATAAATACTTTTGTTGGTGCATATTAGCCATACACCATCTTCAACTGACACGGGTATTGTATGTTCAGAATCGCTCACCGAGCCTTTCAACGAGTGTGTACAGCCGACATTACATTGAAACCCACAACCACCCGAATATCTTGAAATTAAGACATTAATATTTACTAATAAATGCATTTACACGGCGTTTTTCGTTAAATTTTAGTAGCAAACAATGACAAACATTTAGGTGATATGGCCTCGTTAACAACTTTTTTGTAATGGCAACTTTCAACACCCTGCTCCCTCAAATAGACAAGTCTGTCATAGAGTACAACGTTTTCAAAAACTGGCGCCAACTGATTCTGATACGAGATGTATAGCGCCGCGTCAGTGAATGTTTTCCGTGGGATCTTCTCCCACATAGACAGTAGTTCAGGTACGTCGAAGGGGATTTCCTTTTGCTCATCAGTAAGTTCAGTGTTGTCCACTTCAGTCACCGGTATTAACCTGAAGGCTTTCGTCACTGCCTCCTCGGCGTATTTTGCGAAATCTCTACCATGGAGGTGGATGGATTTGCGTCTCTTTCTTTTGATTACGCAATCGTCTGTGACAAATTAAATAGATTTGATTAGAATGGATCCGGTTACACTTTTTAGAGGCGACCATCGCAGTCCTCAAGGGTAGCAATACATCTGTGACCGAATTAGAACGAGACTCTTTCTAGTTTCTAACAATTACTAACTGGACTATTACTAACAACAACTAACTATCACTATCACTAACAGTCTTTGGCAAAGGGAGATCTCCGACCGGGCAAGACGTCTTACCCGGGAGGCAGTGATTCAGTGAAGCCCCGACTGCCGAGTTGTCGGAACTTGTAGGTATATATGGGAGCGGTGTAGAAAACTTCGATAGCGTGATTCAGGCTTCGTGACGTCACCGTGTGACGTGTGTGCGATGTCGCCTCAAGTCCTTTCCCTAGTCCTTTTTTTTACCAACGAACCACTTACCTATTAATGTTCTCACAACGCCTACTAACTGCACTAACCATCCTAGTCCTAAAGTGAGTCTTGTTCTGTGTCGGTCAGAGTCGTCATGGGCGGCAGCGGAAGGTGGTGCTGCATGCTCGTTTGCTACCTTAAGAGGAACTACCACGCGAATCTATACAATCTACTTTGACAAAATATAATCTACTTTGACAAAAATTATACTTACATTTCTTAGCATAAACCTTCAGCAGCGCTCTGGCAACTAAAAAGAAGACCCGGTCTTCTATGTTCTCGTCCCTCGCGTGCGCGGGCTGAGCAGCGACCCTCAGAAAAGGTATGCTTACAAATGTATGAGCTTTATATTTTCTATAAATCTTCTTCAACGTTTCGCTAAGTGGAAAGTTTTTCAACCCGCTTACGATGTTCAATTCGGTCGCCATTTTGTGGTAGCAACATGGCGTCACAAAAAGAGCGCGGCATCGTTCCATTTTTAAAAATAACTTGATCGCGGAAACTGTCAAATCGCCGCAAGCGTGTAGCCCCAAGAAACAGAATCCTTTCTCCTCATATGGGAACTTCTCTTCTAAGTACGTAGCGATGTTTGTGTCAGAGGTCTCCGTTACCAAATGACGAATAAACTTTACTTTTTCTAAAGAATCCATGTGGTGTTTCCTTTGATGTTCTTTGGCGTTGACGTAATAAGATTCTTGGCCTTCCAGGCCTAGCACATTGAATCTGGTTTCTAAAAATATTTGATAGTCGATGAATCCCTGGAAAGATATACTTGTTGTAATGGAATATAAGGAGGAGGACGGGGTCTTCACTCAAACGGTTATCGGTCCTTTGACCATGTGGTCAGCCTACTGCTTACTACTTACCTATTGATAATATGTCAGGTTCAAAGCGGTGTATTTATGATGAAACTTGCGCCCGTGTCTAAGGCTGAGATGTATAGACGATACTTAGACTTAGCTCAGACTTTCACTTTACTCTGACTTATGATAGCGTTCGTATTTATAAAGCGATCTTTGACTTGGCCGAGTACGAGCTGAGCAAAGTCTAATAAGTTCATGAAATAGACGACTTACCAAAAACTTTGGCTATTATCCGAACAAAAATAATGGTCCCAAATGAACCTTGATACATATTATGTAGTCGGTTTCTAGGACATTAAAATTTTTCGTATTAACAAACAGATAGATGACAGCAATCAGTTATGGCATTAGCGGTTTTAACATATTCTGAGCACAATCTCAGCGTGACATGTCTATAAATACCAAATCGCAGTCTTTGCAAAGTCAAGTTTGTCGTAAGTAAAGTCTGAGCTAAGGCTAAGTATCGTCTATACATCTCAGCCTAAGTTAGACCACCAGCAAATGGACCATAATGTAACATGAAACATGATAGTTATATTATGCATTTCAATTCAACTTGTCTCATCATCATCATCATCACAACCCATAACTGTCCCACTGCTGGGCACGGGTCTCCTCTCACAGTGTGAGGGGTATAGGCCATAGTCCACCACGCTGGCCAAGTGCGGATTGGTGGACTTCACACACCTTTGAGAACATTATGGTGAACTCTCAGGTGTGCAGGTTTCCTCACGATGTTTTCCTTCACCGAAGCAAGTGATAATTAATTTTTTTTTTTTTTTAATACGCACATAATTTTTGAAAATTAGTGGTGCGTGCGGGGTTTGAACCCGGAACCTCCGGTTCGGCAATCCAACGTTCAACCACACCGCTATCACTGCTTAACCACACCGCTATCACTGCTTACACCGCTATCAACTTGTCTGGTTTTCATAAAATACAATAGGTATTGAATGACCAGAAACGGTGGTTGAAATGTGACTCTACTGTCAACCAATGTGGATATTAATATAATATATAGGTACGAGGTCTTCCCGGAAGACTTTATAAAGCGTACCTATATCAATAAAACCGATTAATGTTTTTGAATAGGGTTTTTCAAAGAAAATGTTCAAAATTTTATGTCCGCTTCGTGTATTTCAATAAACGCAAGCAGAGGCGTCACCCGATTGTATGTGGCCACTGACACCCATAGAAAAATGAGAGCTTGCACTGCACTCTTACCATCAGAAGGCCTAATACTAAACCCTGATGTGCCTGTCACTGCTCTTGAGACTATAAAATGCGGAGCAACTTACCAATCCCGCACCAAGATCGATCACCGTCTGGCAATCCGCAATTTGGCATATATTCTTAATTTCTTCTGTTAAATGCACAACTTCATGCGCCTTCTTTTTGCTCATTCTTAGCTGCACATAAGGCTGTTGAATCCTATTAGACGTGTAACTCTCATAATACGGTGATAATCTAGTCAATTCTTCGAAAAATGACTGGGAAAGCTTATCTAGGTAGTCTTTAGAATTGCTCGTGGCGTCACTGTCACTTAATTGGACAAAAAAATCCAGGTTATCGTTAAGAACGTCTACGTTGGATCGGAGGTATAAATCTCGATAACGTGATATGAAAGACATGCATTCTTCGAAATACTGTTCAGCGCTGGAATATTCCGGAGGTAACGTCATTGTCGAGAGTCTGAAACAAAAGTTCCTCTGAATTTTATTGTTAATAGTCGACAAACGATCAGCCAATGTAAGCCACCTACTGGTAAGGCGTCACTATTCCTCATGAATATAAAACAAAAATAAACAATACTAAAGGCTAACAGGAAGCGCTGAAACCGCATTATTTACTGGCTCCCCGATACTACGACCGAGACGCGTATAAAACTGAATAGTACTGACCCCTTAAACCCCCGACAGAAGGAACTGGAGACCATAGCCCCGTCAGTTGCTCAGTAAGGTGCACCGCGAGCAGGAAAGTTTGGTTTTGACTCAGGATGGACGGAGACACTTACATCTCGTCGTTATAAGCCTCTCTACACCACCAATTTCGAGATCACTCACCTTAAGCTCTAAGACGGTGTCGGTTTAAGGTTTTTTGGGTAGGTTAAGCTTATATAACCCAGACATTCTATATCTGTGTACTAGCATAATAGTATACCTTACTTTTGTGACCAACATTGGAACCTTTGTCGTGATTGGAACGAATCAGAAATTATTAAAGGCACAAACTGGTAGAACCATTTACTATACAGGGTGTCCCGTAAGTAGTGGACCAACGGGTTATGGGGGGTAGTGGGACTTATTATCTACCAAAAATACTAAATTTTATTGTCCTAGATCTTGTAGTTCTTGAGTTATGCTTTTTTTCAAAATGTGATGAAAATATCATCCACGTAAGCTAAATATTAAATTTTACCACATTAGTTTTTTGTCACTGGCAATCTCGAATTTTCTGGATTAAACATCAATACCTACTGCCGTCAGAAGGAAAAAGGTCACAACTAACATTTTTTTCGAAATTGAGTTACATACATATTTGTAATCAAGATTTTTTCCTGACTCCAAATATATAATTATGTAAATCAATTTCGGAAAAAATGTTAGTTGCGCCCTTTTTTCCTTGTGACGGTAGAATATCCTTCAAGTTTGTAAGGTGTACCAAAGAATAATGTTTCTTTGGTACACCTAGTCATGCGACTTCAATGAAATTACCGTTATGTTAATTTAATAAACTTCAGCATACCATGCATCATCAACCATGAACTTAATTATATGAATCTTATTTTTTACAATTCCCTTTGATAACAGTATAATATAGGAGTCACTTAACAAAACCGGAATAAATAAAAACACAATTTTGAATAAGATATATAATAACAGTCTCAACGTTTGCACTTTGCCATCAGATCGTTCTAACAAAATTTCAATGTCGACATTGGTTTTTATATAATACCCACATATTTTAATTTGTTGCAGCTTGCAGCTAAAATTCTAATTTCTCAAAAAGTACATCAAAGTATTTTTAAGCTTACAAATATTAATATTGCCTTTTTAAAATAAATATCCTTTATTCATTAACAACTATTATGAAGTACGGCATTAAATGCAATTAAATACATTGGCATACAACACAATTTTAATTAAATGGCGTCCATCAGAAAGCACTAACAACCTTTTATTGCTCCACTATGTATCTCTAATGTCTTTAAATTATCGGTTTTATACATGCTTAGTAATCAAACGTCACAATTCTGCATTTGTCGGTGATATGCTAAAGAATTTCCTTAGAAACTTCAGCGGGTGGAGTTAAGTCAGGTGTTAAAGAGAATTTTATTGCTGAGGTCCACTTAATTTCTCCCAAACTTCATTATCCTTTCGTAACTGTTGGGACGCTCCATCGCCAATTACGCATTTTCCAGCCCATTTTGTCCTCGGCAAATATTTCTGACACACTTCAATCAGGTCTTCCTTCTTAACAGCAAGCACCCGCTCTCTTTGAGTTTGCCATATATCGTATGACAATCCGTAAAGGAATAAGTCGACACCTTTCATGAATTCGGCGATTGGTTGATCCATTTGCTGCAAAATGGAAAGTTTTGCTTCATAAAGATTTTGATCGTCGACAAGACTCGTGTTCTTTGTCATCCAATCTGTAGTTTCATCAAACACATCCATTGTTACCCTTGAGTTAGGATCTCTGTATGAATAGAAATTAAATAAACCATCCATGGTCAACATTGCACCACCTCCGTACGCCCCATTTTGCTCCCTAACTATGGGATGTAAGTACTTAGACGTTAAAAATCTAGTGAGTACCCTCAGTTTAGGATAATCTGGGTCCGAGTAACTCACGGTAGGTATAACTTTAGCACAAAAGTTAACAGGAATATTCATAGATATATGGACCCCACGGTTTTCTTTCGGCATGTTCTTGCAATCAGTCCAATTGATGCGGTTGTGTTCGTCTTTGTATTCGACGTCTTTGCACAAATGTGTGCAAAATTTGTCAATCTCTTCATGAATCTGTGTATTTGTGTTACAATAATGGAAAGCTGCTCTTAAATTGTCGCCCTTTAGAATGTGTGTGGCGATACTATCTATGAGCGCTTGCACATCTTCTACCTTGTATTTCTTCTGTAATTCTTGCATGTTCATTATGTGACGTAACCCCAAGAGATTTTCTTTGCACTCATCTACTGATGAGACTAAAGCGCGTGCTGCTTGCATAGCATAAGTGTGACCACTATCGATGATTCCATTCGTCAGAGATGAGCAATAGTTAGTCAAAAGCATGGTCATTCTCTCACTATTCTTAAAATTGGGCTTGCTAAAGATCTCTGACCAAATATCTAGCATTTTTGGCAAGTTCTCATCAAGGCAATGACTGTTTATCACTACACCTTGTTCGTATTGACCTGGCTGATCAACATGTTCAGTAATGTGCGTAATAAACGACAATCCAGATGTTGACTTAGTGACGAATTTGTCAAAATCTCTGTAATTGTATGATTTTGTGTCAAATTTGTCAATGATGTAATTGAAAAAAGGAAGCATCTGCCTTTGATTAATTTTTAAACTGTCTGTTCCTAGGACACCTTTGAAATACGTAACACCATTTGTGTTAGCTTCACAAAGCTGCAGAGGAATATTTCCAGATATTGTATGTTTTAAAGGCGGCGCTGTCTTATTAAGCGTGATCTCATCAATCTTTAAGCATGGGAGTAAATCAAGGTTTTGGACTTTTTTCTGAGCTCTGGATAGTTCTAATCCCTCATTGTAAATATCTTCCTTTTGTGCTTCAGTTAATGCAGAAACTTTAGCTTTAAGCAGTTTAGCTTCTGCATCATTAAATAGATCATCAAATTTAGGATCTGGTTGCATTGTCATTATTAGTTTATGGTTATTCAAAATGAAGTACTTTTCAATCACATCTTTCACATATCTTGGATTCATTAGGTTTGTTTTAAGTTGATCCAATAACTGATTGACTTTTAAAGCGTTTAGGACTGAACCATTATGGTTCCACAAAGGCATCAGATTAAATAGTACATTCAAACCAAATTTCGGAGATTGATGTTTTATGGACAGCTCAAACCCATGTAAAACGCTTTCAATATGATCTTTTTCAAATCCCTTGGTAAATATTTCCTCTATTGTATTGTTTGCTATCTGTTCGACCTCTTCAAACTTAGCCTTTTCAACATCTTTTAAGCCAACTACAAATAGTGTATCCCGGATTTGATTATCATAACCAGTCAGTGAGTTATACCCTCCAGATATATTTTTCTCAATCAAACTTTTATAGAATGCCGAATTTGGTCCAATTATCATTAATTCAGCTAAAGCGGTCATCATAAAAGTTTCATATATGTTAGTGATATCAGACATGACATAACCAATAGCAATCTGATTTTGTTTCTCGATTGGGCCACCATACTGGTCAACCCTACAGGATATATTTGATCTTTTCATGTTTTTCCATCTCATATGTGGGGATACTACACTATTTTTGGGATCAAGATATTTGTATTTGCTCAAATATGTATCATTAAGGAACTTTAAATTGTGTTCTACAGGAAAATTGCCATAGGAGTATATTCTAGCATTACTTGGATGATAGTATGTGCTGTGGAAGTTCCTTAAATGTTCATGAGTGAGTTCTGGTATGCATAAAGGGTCTCCCCCTGACACGTAACCATAAGTACCATTAGGCAAAATTGCATTAATAAACTTTTGTCCAAATAATGAGCTCGTTTCTGAGAATGCTCCCTTCATTTCATTATAAACAACACCCTTAAATACTAACTGCGAGGATTTGTCTTCCAAATTTGAATGTTCCAACCTCCATCCTTCTTGTAGGAAATCTATTCTTTCTAAATTTGGTTTGAAAACAGCGTCCAAATAAACTTTCTGAAGGTTTCTATAATCAATTTCATTTTGAGACGAGTACGGGTAAAATGTGTAATCGGGGCCTGTTAATGCGTTCATGAATGTTGCCAGTGAACGGTTCAACATTTTGAAGAATGGATCCCTGACAGGGTATTTTTCTGATCCACATAATACAGTGTGTTCTAATATATGAGGAGTGCCCATTGAGTCTTGAGGAGTTGTACGGAAACCCACAGAAAACACATTGTTGGAGTCATCTCTCTCTAAATGCAAATATTCAGTCTTTGTTGTCTCATGTGTTAAAAAGTAAGCTGTCATGTTATATTCTTTGATTGCCTCCACCTCGGTGCAAAGGAACCCGTGGTATACTTTCCCTGGCTGCAAGCTCTTCGACAAAGACTCCTTTTTCTTCAGAATGCTGCTACTGTATTGACATTTTCTATGATTATATGACATCAGTTGATTATGGAGGCTGGTCCATCCATATCTGGATACTCTTGAATACATGTTCAAAATTTTCTCTCTTCAAAATCCTGCAAAAATAAACCACTACTCACTGTTTTTTTTTTACTGATCACAAATTATTACTATGGCTGTATGTTTGTGTGCTATTGTTCTTTAAAAAAAATCTAAATTCCCCCACTGTAGCTGTGGGTAGTGAAATCCGAGTGGGTAAGCGATATTCGTTGTGTTCAGAGTTCAGACCGAAGTTAATAATCGCAGCCGCTACGCGTACCGAAACTTGTTTATGTCGTCCACTCTAGACATAAGAAGAAATCTAATGCGTCTATTATTAACGATGCGCAACTGTGGACGCTTACCTTTACCCCATGGAGTGCGGCGAAAAAATACCGCCTAGCCGCCTACCAAGACAGTGTTTACGTTTTGGCAATTGCCACGGTATACGGACCGGCATATCACGCGATATTTCCGCTACCCACAGCGGTTACAGACCCCATATATATCTGAACAAGCCTTAATGTGATTAATTAACGTCCCTATCTAAATATTTCTTCAGCGTTTTTGGAAAAGATGACAGAGGAATATGGTTCACAAAACAAATGAATATGACGCAATGTTTTATACTTACGTTATTATTTTGCTTCGTAGATGAAAAGTAACGTATAACGTTACGTTTTAAGCTGACAATTTCTTGTTTGTGTTACTAAACTAGCGCACTAATGCATAATTTTCTTAATTTATACGAAACAATAACCTCTTCTGCGTAGGGCCTAGAGGATCCGGCCGGACTCCGATTTCGATTGATGAATTTCATGAATTAGATTGATGACATTTCATTTCATTTCATTTCAGATTATTGATTGACAGTTTCAGTAATGTTACCCAATAAAATACAGACATGTAATATCAAGAAAAACAGTTAAAAAATTAAAGAAATTAATTATTTTATGTCTCTATGATCTTTATTTATGAATGATAATTTTTTAATATGTATTACTTATGTGTGTAACCATTTAAACGACAACAAATTAGCAAATTGTGCATGATGTAAAAAATAAAAATGGAACGCAATACAATACAATAGATCCTACGAGAAAACTTCAACAAAAAACAAACCGTTGTCTTGTCAGTGTGACAGTGACACAGTGTCATTTAAAAAAAATGCTACACAGACAAGATATCATAGCCTCCTCATTGACTGTTGCAAGTGCTGCACAGATAAATAATGACAGTGACAGTTTCTTTCACTTTTGGTGTTCTACACGTGTTTACGTGTTGAGCCCAAAAAGTAGTTATTTGATAATAAATAACTACAAAAACAGCCAAAATGAGTTTGTACAACTTTAAAAAGATCGCCGTGGTACCCACGGCTAAGGTTAGTAAGAGTCGAACGTATATTTTCTATACTAGCTTAATATTCATTCGTCAAGGTATAACCTCTTAAAATGTTGTTTTCAGGACTTCATCGATATAATATTATCAAAAACACAAAGAAAAACGCCTACAGTAGTGCACAAACATTACAAAATCACCCGGATACGTGCGTTTTATATAAGAAAAGTTAAGTTCACGCAGCAAAATTTCCACGACCGATTGTCCAGGATAATTCAGGTAATCTAATAATACATAAGTATAAATAAACGTTTACACACTTATATCCTGGCACTAGGATTCCCTGTGTCGCGGGAAGCATTGGACGACCCGTAACACATCACTAACACACATGGCTGGAGTTTGATTGTGAGGAGACTCTGTGCCCCGCTGTGGGACAGTCATGGGTTGCTATGAACACCCATACCCGAGAACAAACATTATCTGTTTGTTTGTCAGTCTGTGTTGTGTCTTATGGTCAAATAAAATCAAGGATGGTAAAAGGATGCTTGATTTTAGTCAATGAATAGTCTCTCACTCAATGAATAGTCGTCACTCTCGTGGGAAGTCTTTGGACTGCATATTTCACAACATTTAGAAATGTATTCCGGGCCGGGGCAGATATTTATTTTACAGATAATGACTGGTAGCAATGTTATTTGTGTTGTCCATGTCCCCCACACAAAGAATCCTGGTGCGAGAGTACGATTATGTTTACTTATATATTTCATGGATATATTTCTGGCATGTTTATTAATATATTTCGTGTATTTTGTAGGAATTTCCGAAGCTTGATGATGTGCATCCGTTCTATGCTGATTTAATGAATGTGCTGTACGACAAGGACCATTACAAACTTGGTCTCGGTCAACTAAATACAGCAAGACATTTGATTGACAAGTGAGTAAACATTGGCCTTAGTCAATTAATGGTCCACTGTAGGTCACGAGTCTCGCTATAATTGAGGAGGCCTAGGGCATATTCCATCACATCCATACATCCTCACAATCCTTCGCATTTATTATATTATAGAAGGATTAGTAAGATGTATGAATTGAAGGAAAGGAAGACAAACAAACAAGACATACTTTCGCATTTATAATATTAGTATAAGTATGGATAGGCAAGAAATAAAATGAAGTTTATTCCAAGTTGGATTTTTACAAACACTTTTCAAAAGTCTACCTACGCCGTCGTTTCCATAATCCCTAAGTAATCAACAAATACATGATATTTCAATTCGCATTAAATACCTCCCGCTAGTGATGTTCCTTGATTCGTTTCCGAACACTAACCCCTTCTCAAGCCTCATGCGCAATGAACGATTACAAGCTCACCACTGTCACGAACCTCACGAATGCCCCTCGTTTGACAGTGTGGCGAAGGACTACGTTAGGCTGCTCAAGTTCGGCGACTCGCTGTACCGCTGCAAGCAGCTGAAGCGGGCCGCACTGGGCCGCATGGCCACCATCATGAAGCGGCAGGCCGCCAACCTCACTTACTTGGAACAGGTAACTTATTTGAAACCAAAACACTTCCCTTGGTGCCTCCTGACGTGATTCCTTAAGGAGTGCGCACATTACACCAACTCGACGTCAACTCCACTCCGACTCCACTCCGTTTCAACTCCGACGTTCCGTTCCGCGATCAACGCTTCATCGACGTCAACTCGACTCCGTCTCCACTCCGTTTCAACTCCGACGCTAGTTACATTACGTCATTGTGTCGGTCGACGCGTGGACTACTCGTCTACGGTGAGTCGTCGACGCGTTGGTCTCGAAACGGAACGGCTATGGGTGTAGGGCGAGCCGTACAGGGCTTTTAATATAAGTTCGAAATTCAACCTTACCGTCAAAGATATAAGGCTCATAATTGAATGTTAGCTTTGTCAAGGTTTTAGTCGCGTTGGCGTCTGTCGGTCGTGGAGTCGTTGTAATGTGCGCACTCCTTCACCCTGACATAACTCTTTTTGTGATCCGATTTTTTTTTTCACGATCATCTACTTCCCTTCCACCATGAAAATCAACCATGAAATGTCATATACATACATGTCTATATAGTGTCTTTGTATTTCCAGGTACGACAACATTTAGCCCGGCTGCCGTCCATCGACCCGTACACCCGGACCATCATAATCTGTGGGTTCCCCAACGTGGGGAAGTCCAGCTTTATTAACAAGGTAATAATTTGTGTATGTATTAACAACACTAAATTCACATGTACACTCACACAAACACACGCACGCACACGTAAGGACGCACACACACAAACATAATCATACATAGGCAAAGATGCAAGCGCACACCGTAAGACGTTTAAGACATACGTATATGTATGTCAGCTTAATGTAGCTTCTACCTTTGGTCGGCTCTTCGGAGCGCTTCACTCGTCGATCATTTACATAAATTATAAACAATTCGTTTGTAAAGCGCTCGTAGGCCGGCGGCTTGCGTCGATCTTAAGTGATCGTCAAAGTTAAGCAACAGCGGGCGGTGAGTGCTTCGGAGGGCACGTAAAGCCGTCGGCCCAGGTTATCGTCAGGTAGCAGTCGTTAAGCCATGTCGGAGGCCTTCGGGCGGCATGAAAATTTCCGACGCTTGGGTTGGCAACTAACTGCTCCACCAATCCGCACTGGAGCAGCGTGGTGGAGTATCATCAATGATGAAAAGAGACCCGTACTCAGTAGTGGGCCATTAATCTGTTGTAGCCATATTACACATACACTAATAGAAGTTGCATTGTAGTAAATATGAGTGAAACATATAAAATGGTGCGCATATTGTTTCAGATCACTCGGGCTGACGTAGAAGTCCAGCCGTACGCATTCACCACCAAGAGCTTGTATGTTGGACACACTGATTACAAATATTTGAGGTGGCAGGTGAGTATCGACTATAGCTTTTATATAGTGTTTAATTTTATTTATCGAGAGTCCTCCTAATGTACACGTGAAAAGGGGGGAAACTAGATGAATTCTATCAACGTAAAATCATAAAAAAATATTATACATTGTATTTCTTTTACTTTTTATAATTCCAGTCCTCATACATACTAACTGACCGACTAACATTCTAAATAACACTGTCTGCTAACGGACTAACCATCCTAGTCCCGATGTGAGTCTCCTCTGTCCATCACAGTTGTCATGGTCGGCAGCGGAAGGTAGTGTGCATGCTCGTTTGCTACCTTAATGTCATAAAAAAATTACGTACTTAAGATTATGACGACCCCATAGCCTAGTCGGTAGTGACCGTGCCTGCGAAGCGAGGGGTCTCGGGTTCGGTTCCCGGCCGGGGCAGATGTTTATGCGACAGATAAATGTTTGTTCTCCGGTCATTTGTGTTGTCCATGCCGCCCGCGACACAGGGAATCCTAGTGCGGGGGTGTGAGTGTGTTAGCGTTTATTTATTACTAGCGACCCTCCCTCGCTTCGCTTCGGGAAACTTATTCCTTCGGTTTGCAAAGATTTAGTTATATATTTTGGATAATTCAAACTATATCTTTATAATTTATGTCCTATGTGTTCTGATTTGTAAGCTATATTATTGTAAAGTTTCATCAAAATCCATTCGGTAGTTGTTGCGTGAAAGAGTAACAAACATTCATACGTCCATACAAATTTTGGCATTTATAATATTAATAGGATTTATTTATTTATAGATGTAAACGATATTGCTAAACTGTACGTACCCCACGGTCCCCAGGTGATAGACACCCCGGGGATCCTGGACCACCCGCTGGAGGAGCGCAACGTGATCGAGATGCAGGCGGTGACGGCGCTGGCGCACATCCGCGCCGCCGTGCTCTACTTCCTGGACCCCTCGGAGCAGTGCGGACACAGCGTCGAGGACCAGGTCGGTGCTGGGGTCGTGTGGACGATAATGTAAATTTTTTTTTTATAGCCTGAGGGGCTGACGAACAAGCAGACGAGCCACCTGATGGTAAGTGGTCATCGTCGCCAATGGACACGGGCAACACCAGGGGGGTCGCCAGTGCAACGCCGGCCCTGAAGGAGAGCTCTTTTCACACCTTTTTTGAAGAACCCCATGTCATAGCGCTCCTAACACTACCATACAAGGTGATTCGTAAGACACTTGCGATATTAATAGGGTTTACTCAGTAGTAGATTCTCATTCCAAATATGTAATTAAAAAGGGTGCTTAAAATTTGACGTAATTATCCATTACAAACCCATAGTGTGGACTACTGAGCGCGGTATAAACTACTCCACTAAAAGTCATTAACCCGGCCGCTGAGCCGCCGGCGGGTCGGTCGTGCTACCTACACAGCTGTTCGCCATACATTCCGAGTATTTTTAGATAATTTTGATTGTCATTTTTGAAATAATTATCGTGTAGAATTTTGACTTTATATTTTTAATCATTACCTATGACCACGTTTTTTCATGTCCTCGAGTATGTCAAGTGAAATGAAAATCACCCTGTATGTTCACTATATTAATGTGCACAATTTATTCAATTCCAGATATCACTCTTCGACAGCATCAGACCGCTGTTCAGCAACAAGCCGCTGATAGTGGTGCTGAACAAGATGGACGTGGTGAAGCCCGAGGACCTGGCGCCGGCCAAGCGGGCCCTCATCGAGGAGTTGGAGGCCTCGTGCGCCCGGGGGAACCTTGTCAAGTGAGTCTTGACACGTCTTTGTAAAAATTGGCTCGGGCAGCATCCAGCCACTGTGACCACCGTTGATCTGTTGTAGCCAAACCCGTTCGTGTTAGAACTGGTCCCCAAGACCCACCTTCAGAGGATCAGCAGGATATCCTTGGGTTCCAGATCTGATTTGATCAGGTGTGATCATCGCGTAATTCACGACTTCCGCAGTGGGTTATTGCCATGCCATCGCAGAGGATAGAGGATGAAGAGAGAGATAGAGGATGGAAGTTTCCTCTGACGCATTGCAGAATCTACATGATTGTAATGTTAGCTTGAATCACACTATCGAATTCTACTACACCGCTCGCACGTATACAAGTTGTGAACGTGAACAGTCGGAGCTTGACCGCCGTCCAGCAGTGACACCTAGCCTACAGGGAGATCTCTCGTTGCTATACTTATAACACCATTGTCATTATAATTAATGTTAATTTACGTATTGTCTTTTCCATTTATTAATGTCGCGAATGGCGCAATGGTTACTAAACTTGACCATCGTTCACGGTTCTGAGTTTGATTCCCAGCAGGTGGTTTTTTCCCCTATGGCCAGGGACCGTGTTGACTTTCTTTATTAATAATAAACTCTAAACATAATCTTGTTGTGGTGATGTTGCCACAGCGCGGACTCGAACTCGGAGCTGCGCACGGTGCCGGTGATGAGGATGTCGACCCTCACCGATGAGGGGGTGCAGGAGGTGAAGATAGAGGCCTGCGAGCGACTGCTGGGCCACCGGGTCACCGAGAAGATGCGGACCAAGAAGGTATGGTGAATTGGTGAACACGTAATGATTGTTCATTTCTTTATTCATTTTCACTCTTATGTTTAATATATGTAATAGGGTTCACTTTAATGCTCTTAGTCTAGACTCTAGATTTCAGTCATTAATAAATCCAATTAGAAATAAATGGACATAAAAATTAAAAAATGTGGAAATGTCTGAAAAAAAAGAAACTAAATTAAAAATAATAATGATAACGCTTTTAAAAAGTATATTTTCTTATTCACAGTTCAGGTCGTAATAAATTGATTTAAATGAATTTAAATTTATTTTTTCTTGTACCTCGGAACGTATCTCCTTTAATCCTATACAAAGTACCGGTCCACATTCGCGGCATATAAAGTACCTTTTACTGTATACAAAAAAATACTTAAATTTATATGACTTCTATTTTTATTTATACTATGGTATATCTACATAATAAAAATAGAAATGTGGTGTCGTGGGACACCAGGTAGGAACGAAGTTCTTTCGGCTAATGAAGGCAACGGCGAACGAAAAGAAAGAGGGATAAAAAAATAAAAATTAAATGTGGCACTCGGTGACTGCCGCGGTAAAGCTATTGCCTAGCATTTTTTATCAACCTATGCAATTATAAAAATTAGATGAATAAATCTTGGATGGCCGCCATCTTGGATTTCTATTTTGACAGCACCATCGACTTCAACACCCTCGAAAACCATGAAAACGATACCCATGACGAAAAGTTGATAATTTCGCGCAGCCGCCATCTTGGATTTCTATTTTGACAGCACTATCGGCTTCACCACCCTCGAAAACGATACCCATGACGAAAAGTTGATAATTTCGCGCAACCGCCATCTTGGATTTCTATTTTGACAGCACCATCGACTTCAACACCCTCGAAAACCATGAAAACGATGTCCATGACGAAAAGTTGATAATTTCGCGCAGCCGCCATCTTGGATTTCTATTTTGACAGCACTATCGGCTTCAACACCCTCGAAAACCATGAAAACGATACCCATGACGAAAAGTTGATAATTTCGCGCAGCCGCCATCTTGGATTTCTATTTTGACAGCACTATCGGCTTCACACCCTCGAAAACCATGAAAACGATACCCATGACGAAAAGTTGATAATTTCGCGCAGCCGCCATCTTGGATTTCTATTTTGACAGCACTATCGGCTTCACCACCCTCGAAACCATGAAAACGATACCCATGACGAAAAGTTGATAATTTCGCGCAACCGCCATCTTGGATTTCTATTTTGACAGCACTATCGGCTTCACCACCCTCGAAAAACCATGAAAACGATACCCATGACGAAAAGTTGATAATTTCGCGCAGCCGCCATCTTGGATTTCTATTTTGACAGCACTATCGGCTTCACCACCCTCGAAAACCATGAAAACGATACCCATGACGAAAAGTTGATAATTTCGCGCAGCCGCCATCTTGGATTTCTATTTTGACAGCACTATCGGCTTCACCACCCTCGAAAACCATGAAAACGATACCCATGACGAAAAGTTGATAATTTCGCGCAGCCGCCATCTTGGATATCTATTTTGACAGCACTATCGGCTTCACCACCCTCGAAAAGTCGAAAACCATGAAAAATTATTTATTTATTTATTTTATTTATTTCATTATTTCGTTACGGAATTTCTGGATTCGGTCCCCACTCCCCACGCTCAAGGCCCGCGTTAAAAGCTATGCAATAGCTTAAAAAAAAAGGTATTATACACTACTCGCTTGTGTATGCGACTGTCGCGCATGCGCACGTCTCATTCAACGCTTTTATTCCACGCATTTTTTTTCTTACGGTTTTACTATCACATATTTTTCAGTTCGGTCGCCGTAGCAAAACCCCTCCCCTCCAAGCCTGCCGTAAGGAACTTCGTTCCAAAAATCGCGAGAACCCGTTAAAGTTAAAATGTTTAGTGTCAGCGATGATAAAAGTTTGATGTCATATATTTAACCAATATGTTTATTGAAACCCCTCCAGGTGGACGGCATCCTGAACCGGCTGCACGTGGCGCTGCCGGTCCCGCGGGACGGCCGGGACCGCCCGCCGGTGGCCCCGCCCGCCGCGCGCCTTGCCAAGGGTGCCAAGGAGACGCGCAAGCGCAAGCTGGAGAGAGAGATCGAGCTGGAGATGGGAGACGATTATATGCTGGGTGAGTGAGGGAGAGGGGATGATCGCGTAGACAGAGAAGGAAGCGGAGGACTCGAAAAGAAATTTGAGTTTAAATTTCTCGGTCTCGGTCTGGATGTGTGTCCAATAGGGTATTTGACTACAATGAAAATATAGATCAAACTGTTGTTAGTTTAAAAGTAATATATTTTTTTAAACCAATTTAGCCAACACATTATTCTTCTATTCTCTTCGCGTTTTTTCTGTTTGGCCTAATGGTTAGCTGGTAGAGAATGCATTTAGCATTAAGCTCGCCATTTGTACCTTAATATTGTATTGCGGACAATAAAGTTTAAATAAATAAATAAATTCTTTTAAAATTATTTGGATTTTTATTAAAAATCGAAAATAAAATGATAATTGATTGAAATCGTTGTCGGTGGTTTCAGATCTGCAAAAGAATTACACGGAAATCCCGGAAGAGGAACGTCACGACCCGATCCCGGAGTTCTGGGAGGGGCACAACATCGCAGACTACATCGACCCGGACATATTTGAGGTGAGCTCTCGTTCACATGCCTATATCTATACAAATAAATAAACTTAGTGTCTGTTTGTAATATTAAAATAACCGCTTTTTTTACTAAATGCATATGGGTGTATACACGGTACGTATACCAAAATAACATTCGTTTGTCCCGGCTAATCTCTGGATCGGCTGGTCCGATTTTGATGCGATTTTCACTAGAAGATAGCTGGTGTAATAAGGAGTAACTTAGGCCAGTGTTCGGCAAACTTTTTGTGTTCAAGGTACATCTAGAAAAACGAACGTTTTGAAGGTACACCACAAATTAAAACGCGTAAAATAAAACGCGGAATTAGATGAATCAAACAAAATGCCTCGCTCGTGCGCTCCCGTCATTTACATATATTTATGTATATACATGTACAGTGTGGAATCTGTCAGTCATTCGGTAACGCAAGAGTTTTATATAATACTAGCGACCCGCGCTCGCTTCACTTCGGGAAACTTATTTCGGTTTGCAAAGATTTAGTTATATACTTTGGATAATTCACACTATATGTTTATAAATTATAGCCTATGTGTTATTCTGTTGTGTAAGCTATATTATTGTAAAGTTTGAACAAAATCCATTCGGTAGTTTTTGCGTGAAAGAGCAACAAACATTCATACATCCATACAAACTTTCGCATTTATAATATTAATAGGATTTTTGATGATACACATGACGATATGTACATAATGACCAAACGTGCATATGATATTCGCAGAAACTGGCGGAGTTGGAGCGCGACGAGGAGATCCGCGAGGCGGGCGGGCTGTACGCCGCGCCCAAGCTGGAGGTGGACGAGACCATGCGCGAGATCCGCGAGCTCGCGCGACAGATACGGTCAGTGCGGTCACCCACCGGCACGCGGACGTGTCCCCGGAGTGGGGACTGGAGCATTCATCACTTTAAACTGATATCATCGCGATGACTAAGCGTGTTTGAATGTTAACGGGTACTCACGATTTTGAATCGTTTTACCTTTACCACAAACAATCTCAAATCGTGAGTACCCGTTAACATTCAAAGATGTATAGTATTCATTACTGCAACTTTTGGAAAGGAGTTCGCTAAATGGTCATTGTTGCGGATTACACTTATTACTACTTAAATTACTACTATTATTACTTTTTAAAATAATCATACAATTTGTAGTCACTTTTCGTCATAAGAATGCCCTTGACATGACTTTTAAATTTACAGTGACATTACTGTCAAACATGACTTTCGTGCACCGACCACACAGCCACTAGACTCCTAATAACAGGCGAATGGTTTCAAACAACACATCAGTATTATAGTACTGATATAAATTCGTGCCGTCTCATTCTTTCCCGTTGCTTAAATTAATCTATTTCTTTCCAACGTTTCGTGTGGCCTTGAATTAGCCAATCACAGCGTAGAATTAGCCAGTCCCCCCGCTCGTGTTACCTCAGCTAGTGGTCTGAATGTTCTCCATACGGAAAATCAAACATTAGGAGTCTAGTGGCTGTGTGGTCGGTGATCTCATCCAATGTGCCGTATATGGAACAGTAGGTTGGCCAGTATCGAAGCTGCGTGTCCCACTGTTGGGCGCCGCAGTCTAAGCTCGGCCCACAGTGACAGTTGACATATGGTCGCGGGTCTACGTTGACTGGTCGGCGCGCATTACCCATGTTAACGACATTATATTAAGTTGTCGTATCGTATTTTTGTGTTTTTGTGATTTTAGAACATAATGTAAGAAAATAGGGTTAATTTTGACGTTTAAAAAAAAATTATATTGGTCGTAGAGTAGAATTTGAATTAAAAAATTGTCATAGGTGTCATTGCGTAACACAGTTTTCACTTATGCGTCGATATACACTTTATTATAAGTTGAGCACCACTGGACTTGTATCACATTGAAAACTGTTTCGTGAAATAGTTTAAGTATGTTGTTTTTTAAGTTAAATGCTTGACCACAATTCCACCTGATGGCAAGTGGTGGTGAAGTCTAAGATGGTATGTGGTAACTTACTAAAAGCCTATTAGGTTTCTTCTTGAACACTCCCAGTTCTTAGTGGTATGCTTTGTGCCTTGCTCGCTGGTTTTCAGTGCGACCGTGTCAAATAAAATATTTTGATGATTGTTAAGTAAAAGATTGTGACGACCCTGATGGCGCAATGGTTAACACGCGGGATCGCCGTTCCGAGGGTCCTGGTTCGATTCCCAGCGAGGCGTAAATTTGAATGTTGAATTTAAATTTCCGTTCTTGGTCTGGGTGTGTGTGTTCTTGTCTTGTGTGTTGTCCATGGCGCCCACGACACGGGGAATAATAGTGTGGGGCTATGAGTGTGTAGCGTTATTTATTTATTAATTTATTTATTGTTCGTCCCCAGCAACAAGAAGGCGGTCCTGAAGGACGAGTCTCGCCTGACGAAGCAGTCGACGAAGCCGGTGATGCCGCGCACGACGCGCGCGCGCGCCCGCGACCGCTCCACGGGGAAACTGCGCGACGAGATGGAGAAATTGGGTAACGATTACGTTCTCCAACTTTGGGGAAACTGGGTGACGACTTTCTCCAACTTTGGAGAAATTGGGTAGCGAAGACATTCTCCAACTTGGGATAAATTGAGTAGCGATGACTTTCTCCAACTTTGTAGAAATTGTGTGACAACTTTCTCCAATATTGAGTACTGATGATGTTCTTAAATTTTGGAGAAACTTGGTGACAGTCACATTAGTACAATACACGTAATAATCATTTATTTATCATCACAACCCATAACTTTCCCACTGCTGGGCACGGGTCTCCTCTCACAATGCGTCTACCACGCTGCACTTGCTACACACTACATTTGAACCCGGATTCCCCATTCTCCGGGCTCGACTATCTACATGATGTACAGTCACGAGCAATAATGTATACACATTGTCACGTTTTCTAAAATATTTTAACTTGTACCAATCTAGATAGAAGTGTACAACAATTCGTTCTAAATTAACTAACCATTAAACGATGTCAAAATAAGGTATACCTAATATACAATTTAGAATGAATTGTTGTTGTTGTTGTTCAAGTTAAGATGTTTTAGAAAACGTGACAATGTATATATTATATATTATTGATCGTGACTGTGCGTACGTAAACAATGATAAACGAAACGTGTTTCGCCAGGCGTGGACATGTCGGACACGAAGAAGGCGCACTTCACGCGCACGCGCACGCGCTCGCGCTCGCGCTCAGCGTCCGCGGCGCCCGCCAAGCGCGCGCGGCTCGACGCGTCCCGCGGCCGCTCCGTCAGCGCCGCGCCGCGCGACACGCGCGGGGTCAAGGATGTCGCTGTGAGTGATCGATTTAACGTCATCATCATCATCACCTATCGCATTGTTATCATCAGTGTATATGTCGATAGATGGAGAAGAAAGAATACCTAGAACGTTGTTATCAGGGTGTGTACATACGTGCGTGCGTGTTTGCGTGCGTGCGTGTGCGTTCGTGCATGCGTTCCGCGCTCTCGCTTGCCCGCTCGGCTCAGGCGGAACGTGACTATGACGTCATACTTTTTCGTGCGTGCGGCCGGCGTTCATCGATTTATAAGACGTTATCACGTCAAAAATTGATTTACTTGAAACTTGGAATTTAGTTTAGCAAAAGTATTGTTTTTGAACAAATAAATTGTGGAATTGGAATAATTGGAAAAATGAAGAGAAGAGAAAATAGGATATCGTAATAATTACACCGTGATCATTATCCACGTAATTGTCAAATTTTGATACAGAGCACCTCGTACAAGAATGGTGACCACCCAATTTAGATTTAGACACGTATTTTATTGGCCAGTATCGAAGCTGCGTGTCCCACTGTTGGGCGCCGCAGTCTAAGCTCGGCCCACAGTGACGGTTGAGATATGGTCGCGGGTCGACCTTGACTGGTCGGCGCGCATTACCCATGTTAACGACATTTCTATTTCAAAGGATACGTTTGGGTCATTTTGACCCGAATTGCTTCACTAAGAACAACACAAAAATTGAGAGGAACACAGTTTAAGTAACAATGACTGCTAGCAATAATTACTAAGACAGTTATAACGTACCTCCTAATATGCAGAAACTGTTATCGGAATATCTTCGAAATTCAAATTTTTTCGTTAATTTTATCAATCAGAGATTGGCAAATGTAATCACGATTACAGATTACAATTTCGTCTGGAGCATTTTGCCCAAAATGTAATCGTGATTATCGATTACGACTACATCTGGAGACACGGGCGTGCCCCCGCCAAGAACGCTTTAACTACTTTTTCTCGAAAGACGCTCGCGGGGGCATTTCCGGGGCTATCTCTGTTCCCGATTGCAAAATGTTTTAACTGAAAGTATAACGTCTTTAATAATTCTAGATGCAAAAGCGAGCGAAGAACATGGCCCACGTGGCCATCGCGAAGAAGACGAAGAAGATGGGTCTGAAGGGAGAAGCGGACCGCTTCATCGGCACCAAGAAACCGAAGCACCTGTTCGCCGGCAAGCGCGGAGTCGGCAAGACGGACAGAAGATAATGCTGTGTATTGTATCGTTAGTTGTATTTATTCAAGAGTTGCAATGCAAAAGATATTTTTTCTATAAAACACTTAGAACCAATGTAATTGCTCGGGTATTTTTGACCCAGAGATTACATCCAAGATTTTAAAAAATACTTTTCTGTTAACACTACTGCCTTAGATGGGTATTTAATGCTAATTGACCGGTACCTTTTCTAATTCTATAATTTTGGACCGGAAACATTACAATAAAAATAAATGAATCGTAGATATGATTAATTCTTTACATGATGTCAAAGACAATTGCAACAACTATGCAGTTCTCCCCATAAGTTTGTCCCATAATTGTGTAATTCTCAGGCTTGATATATTGGCATTTAAATGTGCCTTAAACGTGAAAGAAATATTTTCATAGTGATGGGTCAAAGTGACCCGTCCAACCAACATTATGTTGAACACAAGTTGTAATATTGACTTTGTATAATTTGAACAACAATGTTCTTTCTCCCATCGTTGATGTATAATAAAGATATGTACAAACACTACCAATGTGTCTTTATTTATCAAACGAAATACCCTGGATGTATGATTAAAATTCTATAATAGCAAACTATGCCATGCTTACGTAAAAAAAGGTTACTTGTTCCGTGTGCTCGAGCGCGAATTATTACGAGTTTTAAAGAAAATCGGTTTAAATATTCTGCTGCGTTTATAGCAAAAAAGGAACCAAAATGTTAACACAATTATTTTCGTTACAATACAAGATAGTAACTAATATGAATTATGCAATATGATATTAAATATGCGCCATCTAGTGGTTATAATGGAAACAAAGATAAACGAAAAACTCATCGTGATTGCTTTATTAATATAGTGTTATAGAATCATTAGGTATTAAATTACTCATCGGCCGATCCGTTAATAGAATACCTTCAATCGACGCCCACACTGTACTTTTGGTACCATTTTCTTGTAACGTAACTGCATCTGTACGGTTTCTTACTTGTTCCCAATATTTTGTCGTGATTTCGTTACTTGTTGAATCAGTATTAGTGTTATTTAAAACTGAATTTTCTATTCTATCTAAGTAAATGTAATCATCAATGGTATTTCCATTTGTTACATTAGATTCTAAAGATACAACATTTATTTGGTCTGCGTTTGTTTCATTTGTGCTGTTCAGCGTTTCGTTGTCAAGCGTAGTTTCCCCATGAGATTCGATTTGACCTGGTTCTGAAGTGCTGTTATCTGTAAGGGATTTTTCTGTTCCATCTAAATAAATATATTCGTCATATTTCTTTTCATTTGTTAAATTAGATTCTGATGAAACCATACCTATTTGATCAGTGTTAAATTTTGCGTTGTCACGCGAAATTTTCGGATAAGATTCGTTTCTATCTAGGTCAAAAGTGCTGTTATCTGTAAGGGATTTTTCTGTTCCATCTAAATAAACATAATCATCATATTTCTTTGTATCTGTTGATTCTAAAGAATTAATATCATCTAAATGGTCATTGTCAAGATTTTCTTCTGCGTTATTTCGCGAAGTTCTAAAAGATCCAATGGTATCCACTAGTAAGCTTCGCGTCTTAAACTTCGAAACTTTCTCATTAATCTTATCAGTTTTGAATATGCTGCACAGCATTTTCGTGTCGAAATTTGCGAGGATATCCTCAGAATAGTAGTTGTAAAACAGAACTACAATCAGTATCAATATGACGAGTACGACAGTACCACCGCAGCTGGAGTAATATGGGGTATAGCAACCAGTTCTGCAGACGTTCGGACAGTAACACGCTTTCACGCAACAATAGCCGAAGCACACAGGCAGCAGAGCGAAGCATTGGAAGCAAGTTGATATGTAAGTGTAGACCGTGTGTATCACCAGTCTCATCAAGTCTTCGACAGCGAACAACATCGTCAGTATCACCCTGGATATCATCTGGAGGGTGCAAGTTATTGCCACGTACAAGGGTTCAAACAGTCGACACATTTCTTTGTTCATTTATATTTTTTTCATTTTATTTTATAATTTACAATTTTTTGTTACATATTTTTTAAAGATTTTATTTTAGTTTATTTTTTTTTGACATTGACTAATCAAAATGTACCTTTGTACAGATATCAAAAGATTTATGCACAGATAAATATTTGTAGTCTGTGATTTTTTAATGCAAGTAGCCGACAATCGAATTGCCATCAGCATATACTCTTTGGCCATCAGATGACAATCACCGTTGCGACCACCGATCACCGATGCGTTTTCGCTTAAGAGAGACGAATCTCAAGCTTCCAGACGGAACACGATTAATCGTTTGGCGGCTGATTCAAAAAAGTTTTATATTATTACTTTAAAACTGGTCCGCCTGGACATATCTTTCAGCGTTACATATGTACTCCCAACAGTACCTATCGTTAGTAGAAAGGGTCCCCACACCATCGTCGCTGCAATGTTGACCACACCTCACCATCACCAACCTGCGACCATCAAACCATTACAACTCCCGTCGACAAACCAAGTCAAAGGCAAAATAAAACACAAAATTAGCAAAATGAATGGCACATTTATATTTAATTAATATTATCCATTTTTATAATTAGAGCTTTCTTGTAATCATATTTAAACTATTCATCTGAACAGAATGGCCGCACGGAACCAAATCATTGCAAACAAGCCTCGCGCTCCGGCGGCCGGTGTTGCCAGCGCAGAGTTTCCAATAATAAATTATAATTTACTGACATCTGACGACTCAACGATACAAAAAAAAACTTAAATACAACACTATAAATGGAAGAAAGATGAACTAAACTAAAGGTCCAAGCTTACAAACTAATTACTAAAAAAATATTTTTGAACCGTAAGCATACAAATCTCGACTCTATAACGACCGGATGAGGTCCAAACTCGCGTTTTGGTGTCGTGCCCAGTTCCGTTCGCGGTCAAACGAAAATCAACCCTAAGTCTATATAATACAGGGTCCGTCGGGACCGAACTAAACATACGAGACAACTGCCAACACTGTACTTTACTCGTAGTCGCGGACTACTATGCAGTACAGCTTGTAATTGTCCCCTGAAGCTCTACGCACGCACCGCCGCGCCGGATCCTTGTAAAAATACTGCCAAATTTCATTTATGTATTTTTGTAGTAATCTATGCATGTTAGCTGATCCGAATGAATGTAAATTAAAATTATATTGCTATACTCAAATGATTAAATACAAATGTAATTATTTTATTACAGCATAACTTTAAGAGCTTCTTTCGGCAGTACTATTTTCCTGTTGGCTGCATTGTTTTTTATAATTGTATTATTATAACTGTACTAATTATATTAATGCGACTTTTACAAAAGTATCACTAATTCAGCTTCAAAATCATAATAACTAAAATATATGACACACAATGAGATTTTGCAAAGGATCCGTCGCGACCGTAGCGTGCGACGTGCTTTACAAATTATAGAGAAAAACATCTCTTTCACATAATAACTGTCATGAAATAACGCATACAAAAAATAATATGACCATCATTCAGAATTATATAAAAATAATTTAAAACATACACGACCACGATTTAATTGGTATAATTTTCAAATGCACACGGAAATAATCAAATCATTGAGCTTTTGCTATCGAATATAATTTATAATTATTTACATATAATTGTAATTGTATGTCATGATTACAGCGTCATATATATAAATATAAAGTAACAATATCAAAAACGATGTATAAGCGAGCTGCGTTGAAGAATATAAAGATTTTGAAAATTATTTTGGACTGGGCATAATATGTAATTTAAATTTTAAAAAAAGTTAGTAACATTCCAACATTTTTCGAAATATTTTCATACATAAAATTCTCATTTTCTTATAAATTTTAATTTTACTTCAATTATACTTATTGAGCATTATGAAAAAAAACTGTGTTACGAAAATTTTAATTTCTACAATAATTCCACAATAAAATTTAAGTTTAAAAAATATGAATTGAATTGAATTAACAATATAATATGGTTATGTTTAATTACAAAATAAAATACAATTAAAAAAGACATTTCAGTTTTAATTTCAAACACTTGACATTCCCAACACAACTCGCTTCGATAATAAACTAACTTGAACTTCATACCGGCCTTTTTTTTCCGACGACAAAAAAAAGAATACCTTTTTAATATTTCTTAATCCATCAAAAAGTTTATTATTTCTTTTTTATATTACATTTTACTGTCATACATAATTAATTATAGTCAGTGACGTTTGAATATAAAATTAGATTATTTTATTCATGTACAAAATCATATTTATCTCTGTCCATACAAAAAGTCAATTCCCATGTTACATACATATACATATATAGGTATATATATTATAAGTACTCATCGAATACATTCGATTTTAAACAACAAAATAGCTACCAATTGTAAAAATAGGTATACATAAACATTATAATCGCATAAAAAAGAAAAACAAAAATAAAAAAAACACGAAAAACGCGCATTTTTAAAAGTGTAAACAAAAAATCAGAAAATCAGCAAAATTCCTGTTTCACTGGAGTTTTGGTACAAAACATAAAATAAGAAAAATAATCATATCTTAAGTACGTTCGTATCTTAGCGGCCATCTTAACAATGTATTCGAGTTCATATTTTTCGTAAATTTTTGTGATTAAAATAATAATTATTTTTAATCATATCAACAATGCATATAAAAACGCATATTATATACAGCGAAAACTCAATCACATCTCCGTCAACGGACAAATGTATCTTAAAATATTTTTATCAATCACTTCATTAATTCCAAGCTATTTGTACAGCTAATAATGAGACATTTCATTCTTACTAAAATACGTAAAACATATAATTAAGTAGCATGTGAAAATTAAGTACCGACGACAAAAAAAAATGAACAAAAAATATGAACTCCCTCCACCCACAGTAAATTCCAATCGACCTCGCTCAGACGACTTTCGACCGTGTCGCTCGACGTTAAGGCTCTAAACCGAATACAAATTAGGCGTGTGGAGTCTGGCGACGAGTGCCCGACTCGATCGCCAGCGACAATCGCTCCAAAAATCGGCATACGCCCAGCAAAAGTATCCAAAATAATATCCTAATGATAAAACACATTCCGAAGTCCACTTCGGAGCTATTATTGTCAAGCATAAGGGTGACCAGTAACGAAAATACGACAGGACGGTGAGCGCTGTGTTGCCAATCACATAAACGAAAAAAAAAATAAAAAAAATGGCGGACCTCGAAAATGGACTCCACTTAAAACCTACGCTTATGGCAGCGAACGAAAAAGAATCATTTAAAATCGTAATTAAAAATATCTTTTCTCATAGATTTATCAATTACACTAACTCCTATACATTATACGTTAATTATACTATACAAGTTCTGTTTCCAATACGTCTTTGGAATAAGACATTATTTTTTCATCCGTTCTTTTGCATGTCAAAAAACACAAAATGTTCGTCCGTTGTAGGATCCGCGAGCCGGTTTTAACTTTAAAAACTATTTCTCCTATAACTATAATATACACACTTACATTCTATAAATTGTCCGGGTTTGTTTCACTACGCGCTGCTCCGTTGTGTCCGTATAAAGTTCCGTGGTTGACCAATTTCCATCCATAAAAAATATAAATATATCCCCGAAACAAAGTCTTATATACAAAAATATGACGCGACAAAAAATATACATGACCTTCCAATAAAGCTTTAAACAAAAGATGACGCGTTACAATATTTGTCATACGGCATACTATGCCATTGGAAAAATAGATAAACGATTTTATTCCACAGTCACTGGCAGATTTACGCCATCGCAATGAATTAACAGTTCCATTAAAGCGTTATTCAATAGAAAACAGCGAACATAGTTGACACATAGTACTACGAATCTAATTCATTCAATGCGATGGCATAAAATCACATACAAAAACACGAAAATCATACATTTTGCGTCGCGGCATACTTTTGATTTTAACGGCATATTTGCAGTATCGGTCAAGGCAACAATGCAAGCACCCGAATTTAATCTCATATTTTATACATTTGCGCCGGGACCGATTCTATAAACACTCGTTACAGACTTCGCTCGCGAGTTATCACTGGGTTTTGATGAACTTTAAATCGAAGACTTTAAAACTAGATCGTGTCCTGTCGCTTTCGAAAATAAATCAAAATGTAAAAAAATATTAGCTGTCGAGAATAAAATCGATATTTTATAATACCATCGACAAAAATTCGATTTGGTCAATATGTAAAAAAAAAATTGTACGAGTAGTGTACGCAATAATACTCAAAGTATTTTACAAAAATAGTTCTCAAACGACATGTTTTAAAATATAAATTGAAAAATCAAAATGGATAATACAAACCTATAGAAAAAACTTTTAAAAGTAAAAAAAAATTTAAAAGTCATTATAGACAAGTAGGGAATTTAGTTAAAAAACAAAATAAAAATAAGTAGTAAAAAATGTCGTTCAAAAACTACTTCACTTCAATGCGATAAACCATTTAATAAAATCTCGACAGCGTTCTACATTTCATTGAATAGCGACATATTATATGTCCATCTCTGTCATTCGTTCAAAGACTATAGAGACACCAATACAATTGAAAATAATTACTCGAGTAAATTTCACTGGCGTCTTATGTTTTAAAAACATAAAAAATGCATTTAAAAAAACAGTAATTTAATTTCATAATAGACTTTTTTGCGTTTTATCGCTTAAACTTTTTATCGTTTCAAAAAAAATAAAAGTTAAATTTACAAGTAGCGACAGGACACGCTAGCCTAGTCCCCCAGATCCGGCTGGGGGTCGCGGGGCGGCGGGGGGTCAGCGGGCGGCCCACGGGGGGTCAGCGGGCGGCAGCGCGCAGTCGCGGAGGCTTCGCTATTGCGGCGGGGGGCCCGTCGGGGGCTGCCCGGGCATCTGGCCCAGACCCTGCGAATGGACAGACATTATTTTTTAACAAGTAATTCGTAATATTCTATCGTAGAGCCAGCGAAACGAGTTGAACATTCTCTGTTAACACCGACCGCACAGCCAATAGACTCCTAATAACAGGCGAATGGCTTCTGTCAACACATCTGGCTTATAGTACCGATATAAATTCGTGCCGTCTCATTCTTTCCCGTTGCTTAAATTAATCTATTTCTTTCCAACGTTTCGTGTGACCTTCAGTTAGCCAATCGCAGCGTTGAATTAGCCAGTCACCCCGCTTCGTGTTACCTCAGCCAGTTGCCAGAATGCATTCAATACGGAAAATCAAACATTAGGCGTCTATTGGCTGTGCGGTCGGTGTCTGTTAACGACGAAGGGATGGATGTCGGGTCGTACGATGGTGGAATTAAATCATTTATTCATATTAGACAACTATTATTATTGACGACCCCGTAGTCTAGTCGGTAGGGACCCTGCCTACTAAGCGAGGGGTCCCGGATTCGATTGCCGGGGCAGATATTTATGTGACGGATAAATGTATGTATGTACTCGGATCGTGGGTGATATTATCGTGTTGTCCACGCCGTCCGCGACACAGGGAGTCCTAGCGCGGGGTAGAGCGTGTTGGCTAGACTCAACGGTAACCAAAGCTCGTGTGCCCCTCCGGCGAGTGCACCCGCGCCCCCCGGAGCCCGACACTCACGGGCATGGGCTGGTAGTGCTGCAGCGGCGCCGCGAGCAACTTGGGCGCCTCCTCCGCCTTCTCCTCCTCGCGCCGCTTGAGGCACGCCGCCTTCGGGTTCAGGTTACGCTCTGGAACGATACATAGCCGACGATTAACATCTATAGATACAAATAAATAAAATTGCACTGTCTGTTTGATTTAATTTTGACGGGACTTTAACTGGCAGGCTGCTGATGTCATAAGGAGAAACTTAGGCTAGTTTTAATTTAGTTTTTTTTTATTAAATTCTACGCGAACGAAGTCGCGGGCACAACTCGTAGATAATAATAATATTCTAACCCGTCAATGTCTGTACATGGTAGGTATTTGAGATAAGTAAGTTATGGGGGTATTTTATGTACATAATTATACTTAATAATCAAATTATAACAATTTTAAGAATCCTTGTGTTTGTCTGTGGGTTTGCCTAATCTCAATGACGGCAGTAATAATCTTGAGGTAGCATTGTTTGTTTTGTTTTAAACGAACGTATGTTGGGACCTTGTTACAGTAACCAAACCATGCTCGTTAGTCGAGTACGGCAATGCACATGACGTATGACGTGTGGTGGTGGGTGATGGTGGGACGGTGGAAGCGACACTCATCTCGAATTGAATTTTAGTTCTGTCGCAACTTTTAGTCGAGTTGGCGCCGGTCGTTAGTTGAGTGGGTCTCATGTGCGCAGACCTTGAGCCATCTGCGTTAGTCGAGTACGGCGTGTGGTGGTGGGTGATGGTGGGTGACGGTGGGTGACGGTGGGTGATGGTGGGTGATGGTGGGTGATGGTGGGTGACGGTGGGTGATGGTGGGTGATGGTGGATGATGGTGGGTGATGGTGGGTGATGGTGGATGATGGTGGGTGATGGTGGATGGTGGTGGGTGATGGTGGATGGTGGTGGGTGATGGTGGGTGATGGTGGGTGATGGTGGGTGATGGTGGGTGACGGTGGGTGATGGTGGGTGACGGTGGGTGACGGTGGGTGATGGTGGGTGATGGTGGGTGACGGTGGGTGATGGTGGGTGACGGTGGGTGATGGTGGGTGATGGTGGGTGATGGTGGGTGACGGTGGGTGATGGTGGGTGACGGTGGGTGATGGTGGGTGACGGTGGGTGATGGTGGGTGGTGGTGGGTGATGGTGGATGATGGTGGGTGATGGTGGGTGATGGTGGGTGGTGGTGGGTGGTGGTGGGTGATGGTGGATGATGGTGGATGATGGTGGGTGATGGTGGGTGATGGTGGGTGGTGGTGGGTGATGGTGGATGATGGTGGGTGATGGTGGGTGATGGTGGATGATGGTGGGTGATGGTGGGTGATGGTGGATGGTGGTGGGTGATGGTGGGTGATGGTGGGTGACGGTGGGTGACGGTGGGTGATGGTGGTATCGACACTCACCGCGCACTTGCTGCTCGAGCGTCATGATGACCTCGACGGCCATGTTGAGGATGCCGAGCTTGGTCTGCGGCTTGTCGCTCTTCAGGTGCGTCATGCACATCCGCCCGAGCTCCTTCAGCGCCTCGTTGATGTCGCGTATCCGTATCCTGCGGGGCACACACACGCCACGGTATAGGTACTGGTGCGTTCGCGTGGACGTCGCACGCTGGTTGGAGTGAATTGGGGAAATGGGGGAAGAGGGGTTACACAACGATCATGGGTACGTTCGTTAATGACGTCACATAAATGACGTGACGTCAATGGGAGTAATGGTGGAAGGGGGGGGGGGGGGGGTGTTGATAACAATAATTTAAAACCAATGATATTATAAGTAAAAAATAAGTAGATATGTGACCAGCGCGCGAACAGTGCGGCAGCGAAACTCGACCAATCGTCGCACTTTACATGTAATCATTCGCAGCGATAGGAGACGATAATAGGAGTAATTGAAACTCCATTTTTGGGGTGGAAATGTTGTTATTATCCATTGTGCAGAAACGACACAGTAAAATGTTATTAATGTACTGGTATTATTATCTTTCAATGCCTTTAATCTTGATTTTATATTTCATGTCCGTGGGCAACAGTGACCGCTTGCCGTGAGCTCGTCGTAAAACAAATCCGACTGAACACATTACCTATTTTCACGCGTTAATCATAACAAAGTATCAAAATGTCATCAAGTATTGTAACATCATCTAAATAATAAATAATAAAATTGGGGCGATTTAACCTTAGCAAATAAGCCTTAACCTAATTTTGGATCACAGAGTGCACTTAAACAGAACCACTTTGATTCAATAAATAAATAAAAATATACCTAGAAAAATAAAGCGTTTCAAAATACTTCAAACAAAATAAAAAAACTTATTGTCTATTTTCTACTCATGCGTATAAAACACATACAAAAATACATCTTTTCACTTGCTCCACTTACTTCAATACACATTAAAATACAAAAATAATTAAACTAGCGCCATCTAGCGGCTTCAGCGGTAAAGTCTAGTATGTGTCGATTGAAAACTCATTTACAACTGTAATTCAGCAACGGGATATCTCTCCGTAGGCGAGGTGTCATGTCTGGACGGCCGCGCTTCGACAGTTCACGGTTAGAACGGTTGTATACTCGTATATGCGAACGGTGTAGGAAACTTCGATAGCGTGATTCAGGCTTGTCATGACGTCACCGTGTGACGTGTGTGCGATGCCCTATTGTGGTTTTTGATCACTATTTTTGATCAGTAGTCTAGTCAGTACACTTCTAAGTATTATTTTTCGCTGACTTAAACCGTTGAAAGATCCCTCATTCTTCCAAGCCCCCCCCCCCCGTTCCCCCACGCCCCCCAACTCACCTCTCGCGCGCGTTGTTCGCCTGCCGCCTCTCCTTCTCCCGGAGCGCCTTCGCGTGCGGATCGCTGTCGTCGTCGACCTCGTCCGCGGACGAACAACTACCGTGCAAACATCGACCTTAACTCGCTAACTATAACGTCGCTATCGCCGCGACACGACACTGCTGGCTTCCAATGCGACGTGACAAGTACATGCTTAACTGTATTATTACGACCCGGATATATAGATATATTTTGACGACCCGGATGGCGCAATGGTTAACACGCCGGACCGCCGTTCCGAGGGTCCTGGGTTCGATTGCCAGCGAGGTGGAAATTTGAATGTTGAATTTAAATTTCCGATCTTGGTCTGGGTGTGTGTGTTCTTGTCTTGTGTGTTGTCCATGGCACCCACGACACAGGGAATCCTAGTGTGGGGATATGAGTGTGTAGCGTTATTTATTTATTTATTTTTAACAGACTTCAAAAAAAAGGAGATTCTCAATTCGACTGCATTTTTTATGTTACCTCATAACTTTTTACTAGGTTTTTAATTACGTAATTTTGATGATTTTTTTTGTATTACATAACAAATACGGCGCTATGTATGGATGCATATTTGTATGAATGTATGAATAGAATACCTGGTACAAATGACCACATTTCTAAGCTTCCTATTTCAAAAAGACGAAAACATGACATTTATGGCAAAAAAAAAATTGTAAAAAAAATGACCAAAATAATCCTTAATATATGCATAAACATATATGAATATATTGCCTTACCCGAGCATCGAAGCCGGCGCGAGAGAGAGGGCATTCGGAGCACCTACACTACTCAACATCCACCGCATGCAAACACCATTGCACTACACACTCACACGGCGCTATTTACAGTCATTACTTATGTACTCGTAACTACCCGCAAAATATTTTGAATGGGCGGGTAGTACAACTTTATTTAAAAATGTATGATTTGCGTGTATTAGGACTAGCGACGACGACCTTAATAATGTAAATGCGCCGTATTCAACCGACATAAGAGTCACAATCGAACAAGCCCATGCGATGTGCTGAAGATATCATATAAGCGAGTGATGATATTGAACATTATTTAGAATCCAATGTCAGGCTAAAATTGAAAAAATAAAAAAACTAACTACAAAATGTAAAAAAAATAAACTGAAGGTGCTGTCATAAGGAAGTATAAATCAAAATTATTAAAAATAAAATTGATTAAATTATTTAAGTACCACAATAACATTAATTTAAACGCATTTCTATATTTTTATGGAATAGTTTACGTTTAAAAGTCCTCACGTGAAAAAAAATTAAATCTACCCTCCAATTATACATTTATTATTTTTTAATATGACAACACCTTTACACCATCACCATTTGTTAGAAACTCATTCCACTTACCTGCGAACCTAAGGGACACGACATAAAACAATACACTTGAAAATAACAATTAATACCTAACAATAGAGTTCAAATTCGAACTTCACCTACATTATCGTACACTCTGTGACCCAATTTGTTGTTAGCATGATGGTAAAGCTTCTGAAACTATAAACACACAAATGACATGTTAGTAGTGTTATTTACGGTAAAACAATTATTATTGATCCTTATTATTAACGTGAAAAAGTAGAAAATCGTTTGGGGAATTGGGTACATGATAATATAATTAAAGGATTTGTTTTGGTATGGTTTTGAGGACATTGATACTTCGCCACACATTCTTATTTTCGTATATTTCCAAAATTTTCTATTTTCAATATCACCCTAAGGTTAAAATGTCAAACACAATATAAGCTAAACTATATGTCATCACTGTATCTATGTATATTCTTATAAAAATGTAATAAATAGTACTAAAGATATCGATAAACTCTATGGTATACCAGATGCATTTAATTTACTGTTTTCCACAAAATGAAGAAGACAGTAACGTTAAGAACCGATTTCAATTATGCGGTTGCATTATTTTCTAACCAGAGCGAGAGAGAGAGATTATATTATCTCACGGTGCTATACATATAAGCTCGAATTTTATTTGCCCTTTACAAGCGTGTTTTAACGTGTGCAATAACTCAATTATAATCACATCATGTAATATTTATAAGGTACCAGCGGTGGGCCTTATTTAGGGGCAGTGGTAGGAGCAATGGCAGCGGTGGGATCTAAACATTGACTGTTGATTGAAATTAGTGACATCAGTAGCAGCGGTGGGATTAAATAAGTGTTGTTGAGATTAGGGGGGATCTGTGGGATAAACGAAAGTGGGAGCGGGATAGCAGTATGCCCCACCTCTCTCTAACGTTGTTCGCTTGCCGTCGCTCTCTCTCGCGCGCCGCCTTCGTGTCCGGGTCACCGTCCTCCTCATCGGCCGACGAACAACTGTACATTGGGTATGGTTTGTTATATTTACACGTTAACAAACAAATCAGGTGCTTAACGCAATATTACACGAACTAAATCATTTTAGTAACTGTAAAAAAATGTTATTCATTATGACCTTGCCTTGTAGTTACTATGTTTTTGATAGTGAATTCTCATGTGATTTACAAGTATTTAAATATTAATAAACAATTGCATCCAACTATGTTTTGTATCATAATAGAACATTTGAAAGTTATAAGTTGCACATAGTTTTAGCCGTAGATTCAAACCTGGAAGTATCCGACCAAGTAAATAATCATGGATTTGGTGAATTATGAATGTTGTATGAATAAATATATGGCATCATCAAGGTGTGATAAAATTATGCACTCGAATCGCATTGGAAACCAGAGATCGTGTAGAAATTATATAAAAAATATTAACATTACTATTTCAGATGTAAATAATGAAACTATCAAATTAAGTACAGCATTATTTCGGATGAAGCTTATCACATGACAGTCAATCACATCAAGTCAAGTTTCACACCATTATACATCCAATGGGGGTCGAACCCGGCAACACTAACTATCGTCACACAATTTTCATTAAAAATTGAGCGTTTTAAGCGCTTCGTCAACTGAAAACAACAACAAAATCGGTTCAGCAGCTTTTTAAAATAGATAAGACAAAGATTGTAGTACGAGTTATATATGGATGATATTCAACATATTTTACGTACAGACAATTTTTCGAAGTGTACAGTATTATTACAACCCGAGTTAACCTGACCGATCGGTGTTATAGACCCTATAGCCTAGTGGTAGTGGCCCCGCCTGCGAACCGAGGGGTCCCGGGTTCGATTCCCGACCGGGGCAAACAATTATGTGACAGATAAATCTATGTTCTCGGTTCGTGGGTGTTAGTAATGTATAAGTAATGTAGACCCGTTCCCAGCAGTGGGACAGTTATGGGTTGTGATGATGACGATGATGATGAAAGTAGCCGCGGTGGATGGTGATACGGCGGAGGGTACTCACTATCGCCGCGACCGCTTCCCGCCCGACTTGCCCGCGAGCGCGTCGCCGGAGCCCGACGACGACGGCTTCGAGTCCAGGCCGGAGTCCGGGGGCTCTTTGCGCTTCTCTGCGGCCGTACAAACGGACAACAGTAAGTACAACAAGTAGCCACTATACGCGCGTTACGTAAAACGTACATACATACAACATTACTGTAACTGTGGACGCGAAACGTTATTACGGAACGAATGACACAGAAAGAAATGGCTGAATGAACATTATCTTTTTGAAGTGAATACTTCTTTAGCATCGTTGTGATTTGGAATTCGTTGAAACGTAAATGACGAGAATGAAGCATCGGCAAAAACGCGACTGACGTGAGCAAAGTAAAACATCAATATTTGGACTGACAGTATTCGTTTTTTTTAAGTTTCACTTCAAGCACATGCGAATTGCACACATTTTGATTTTTTTTTAAGTGAAGCACAGTTATAGCTTACAAGCAAATTAAGCAGCTGACCGTCGAATTGTTCTCGTGCCACATACAAGTGTAGTGTCTCGTGCTATCTCTTGTTAACCGAGATCACTAGATGTCTATCTTTCTCTGACTACGTCTCACGCGAACAGAACACATATCGAGGGAAAGAATGACCTATACTATAGTGTTCCCTGTCTAACGCACGAGTGTAAAGCGAGCGCGGTACACCCGTCCTACTCACTCGTGTTCGGTAGTAAATGCCGCTCCATCTTGACGGGCGGCTCGGCGTGCAGGTGCGCCGGCAGCGCGCCGCCCGCCGCCAGCCGGCTCACTGGAATTACAGACGTGCAGACGGTACAACACATTGATATTATATAATTGATGGAAGTTATTTGTACCTCCGGTTTCTCGGCAAAGATCACGTAATTTTAATCCGCAAAAAAATTGCACGTTAACTCGGTTAGATTAAAAATTTTTTTCGACCGAAATATGGATAATCCTAAACAGTATTATTATTTTAATAAATCCAATGCATTCATGCGTTGATTAACTATTTACATTAAAAATGAGCACTTGATAAATTGTATTAAATGTTTGCAGTAAAGTTTAAAAATACGTGTAATCGGCCATGCCGTTCCACCCTGGCACAATTTACACGGAGACAGGTGCCAGAGACCGCTCGTCTGTCCAATATTGGGTCATAATGACCCACGATCGTCCACCCCGGGTCACAATGACCCATTCCAGTCCAAGTTACCTGGCGCCGCCTGGTGGGGATGGTGGACGTCCTGCGGGTACAGGTCCGGCGCCTCCGCGTGGTTCCGCAGAACATTGATCGCGTCGTCCAACCGCTCCTCCATTCTCGCGCCCTGGTACGACAGACACGTATTTAAACATATTCTCATAAGTCTGTTATGAATAAACGCAAGTCGACATGGGTTAACGACTGATATCCTTACGCTAACTGGGAGTCATAAGCAATCGCTTAAGGTGCCCATTAAAGCACGAAGCATGAAGTCCATCCCTTAAATGGATCGATAATAAGATTGAATATACATGTGTGATCAAGCTCTAGTAGAACTTATACGGGACCAATCAACACTCCGCTGTTATTTTGTTGTGTATGGTACTATAATTATGATCGCACCTGAAACCCTGCGACTGATAGACAGGCTTATCACACTACGTTGAAGTTAGTCACGTGAGAGCCAAGGCTGTAGTTATTATACACAAATTTCTTAATACGAACTATCAGTAATAGCTTAATATAACAGCAAACAATATTATAACAAGCATAAAACCACTCCATGCCGCTACGTGTAAAGGATGGCGCACACATGTCATTAATGGTCAGCATTTTCTAACCGAAAGCCAATCCAATGTCACCGGCTACTCTAGCCATATACTTTTTATTTCAATTTACGGCCTAAATAAATTGGTGACTGGTTGACATGATCATTTAAAAATAATATATTTTGTTACATGGCCGACGATGGGACCTTGACCTCCGAATTCGGTATAAGCTTAAGACTCACTATAACATGCCATGGGTCAAAAATGACCCAATAAGTTAAATTGAGTGTAAATTTATATTCAATGTTTATTGTATTATAATTACAAATCCGGATGGATGGTAGCAATTTGTTATGTTGTGGACAAAATTATTTTATTAAGTCGATTTACAATTTTTACTCATTCTTCCTAAAAAGAATCGGTAATGTTTGATAATATAAGAAGTGTTTTTTATTTAATTTTGACATTTACTTTCATATAATTATTATTTCAATACTATGAGGTACGTTAGTACGTTCCAAAAATAACTAGCGAAAACCTCTTGCTATTTTATGCATTTATTTTGGGTCTATATTAAGGCTTGTGGGCGTTATTGAAACGGAACTGAAATACTTATTCATATGCATTATTAGCTTTATCATAAGTTAATAAGAAATATAACAACGTGTTCGTGTGCATTTACACAAATAATAAATAAAAAATAAATAATAAATAATAATAGTTTGTTTCCTAGATATTTCTTGAAGAATCCCTATTTAACATTTTTGTATAGATGCCACAAGTTGCTGCTGCGTTTATCCAAAACGCATCCCGAGTACACCGAAAAGTTTCAACCGTCCCGATGCCGGGGGTGGTACTTACCCCGACGTCGCTGTGTTCCCGCAGAAACACCATCGCCTCGTCAAGCTGCCGCTGCTCAGCGGGCGCCCCCTACGCGTTGCATCATGTTACCGCGGCCAGTTGGAGCCAGCGGTCTTATTGGCTGGCGGGTCTTATAGACCCGGGGTCTAATTTGACCCGTATGCAGTTAAAGTGTTATATTTATTTTAAGAATATGTTTGCGTTGATATTTTGATAGCAAGTTTAAGTTTTAAATAGATCATCTCACCCTAGGTGTAAAAGTAAATTCGTTTTGATAATAATTTGATAATGATAACGATTCTTTATTTATTGTTTTCTGTAATTATTTCTGTTTACCTATCTATTAATCAATAATGAAAATGATGCATTAGTACTATAAATTTCAAAAAATCTACAATCATACTCAAAGAAATGGCGGCGTCAAAAATACTATCCCAAAAATTTCAAAGATATCTAAATTACATACGAAAGAAAAACTACAAAATATCTAAAACAGGTCTATTCCTACGGGGAGGTCACAATATAATGTTAAGCACACGTAGTTAGAATAGAAGAAAAAATCACTCAAAAAAAAACTACACACAAAAAACTATCTACATTCAGATTATACAAAAGAAAAATGTTTAATAACATTAATTTGGCCACTAGCTCCACACTGGTCGCTTATTAAAAAACACAAAAAAAAAACAACAAAATATACAATGTACAAAACGTGGAATAACTTGTATCGTTAAAGAGAACTACTGAATGTATAAGTTTTGTATAATATTCAACATTATTCCACATTTTCTATTAATAAATTGGGTAAATCAAAATGAAACAAAAGTAAATTAAACAGGAAATCCAAAACTAATCAAATCACTATTAACATGTATATTTGGCATTTATTTCACACGTCACACGTCAATAATCTTTACTAATATTATAAAAGCGAAAGTAATTCTGTCTGTCTCTCTGTTACCTTTTCAAGCTTTATCTGCTGAACAGATTTAGATGAAATTTGGCATGGAGATAGTCAGAGACCCGGAGAAGGTTGGGATTAGTTTAAGGATATTTTGTCGTTTCCGACGTCGTGAACAAAACTAGTGTATTGTTATACAAATATAGTTATACAAAATATTAATGTCTGTAATGTACGCATTAAACTTTAAACGTATTAATCAGAATAAGTTTCCCATCACTCAAGGATAACAGTACGAACAGATGTGGTCACAAACCAGTTACGATCATTTTCTGATAACATGCAGAAAGATTTATTGCAATCATTATACACGATCGCATGAATACAACGAGTGTTGCTATTAATGCTTAATATATAATGCCAAATACATATGTATTAGATAATAAATCTTATCAAATAAATTATACAGTCCATGCGATCCGTCAACATCGCTCTGATGAACGTTGAAACATTTTATATTTATTTGAAAATTAACAGATTCATAAACTGTTTAACTTATCCATAAATAAAATTATTAAATGATTAAACGAAAGTGCAATCATAATAATCATTTTATATGTTAAATAGGTATGTTTAAAGAAAATTTATACAAATTTTCGTTTGAGTATAAAATGTAAAAATCGTAAAATGATATGCACTTTTCAGTTTAATTATAAAAAATCGTTAAAAATGTGCATGCATGAATGCATGCGGAGATGATTTTGAAGTATAATAAATTCAACAAATCTCAAGTAAATTACATATTTACAGGTGCTTAGCGACTGGCAGGAGGAGATTGTAATGAACTAACAAAATGCCACCCCCTGCTCAATATTATACAATTATACAATCCTAGTCAACGATTTTCTTGTATCCCCAGTCTCCCCATGATGTTCATATTTTTTTTTTATGTAACATATTTTGTTTCAAAACCCCATACATAATTTAATAATCGCGACGTTTATCCCCAATCCACTCCTGAATATCATACAATTTACAACCCTAGTTACGCTGTAACCCCAGTCTCTCGTATACAATCCCAATCAACCTTGAACCCGTCTCCTCTCTTACATTATACACTCCTAGTCAACGTCCAACCTCTAACCAGTCCCCCCTCCAACATCACCGTAGACAGAGAATAGTATAGACCAATTGATGCCATCTATCGCATTCACCCAAGAAAAGGAACAACTTACGCCAATGACACGAAAAAAAACGAGACAGAATGATACTATGTTTTGGCTCACCTCGGCCACGCTCACCACATGTCTATCTCGTTCTCTGTCTACGCTACACTAGAGGGTCCCGGCCACCGACCACACAGCCAATAGACTACTAATAACAGGCGAATGGCTTCTGTCAACACATCTGGCTTATAGTACCGATATAAATTCGTGCCGTCTCATTCTTTCCCGTTGCTTAAATTAATCCATTTCTTTCCAACGTTTCGTGTGCCCTTTAATTAGCCAATCACAGTGTTGTGGTGTGATGATTGTATTTGTATACTGTATTGGCCAGTCGCCCCGCTTCGTGTTACCTCAGCCAGTTGCCAGAATGCATTCAATACGGAAAATCAAACATTAGGTGTCTGTTGGCTGTGCGGTCGGTGGTCCCGGCGGGTGCGCGAGCGTGTTAGTGTGGTACTGACCATGACCGGCGGGAACACGCCCACGTGCTGGTGGCCGTTGGGCACGCCGCCGGCGGCGGGCAGCGGCGCGTGCGGCGTGGACGCCGTCGGCGGCGAGGACACGCCCGTCGAGACCCAGCTCTGCTGCTGGGGCGTACACGGGCATCGTTTAATCGAAGTGAAAACTTCTTCAGCGTCGTTGTGATTTTGAAAGTCGATGAAACGGAAATGGCGCGAGTGAGCGTCAGTAAAATAAAAAGAGACATTTTAACGTCTAAATTCTAATACCGTCTGCTGACCGGACTAACCATTCCAGTCCCGATACGAGTCTAGTTCTGTGTCGGTCACAGTTGTCGTGGACGGCGGCGGAAGGTGGTGCTGCATGCTCGTTTGCTATCGTAAGTCCATAAAAATAAATCATAATAACACTGTTAACATGGTCAAATCTGAACATTGGTATTTTTTTTGAAATTTTAATGCAGGCTTGCAGCTCAGAGCGAATTCGCTATGAGCGTTTCAGTCCGGGGCTTTTTTTTCAACGCTCGACGCCGACGCTTGCAGCTCAGAGCGAATTCGCTATGAGCGTTTCCACTCTTGGCTTTAGCGATACGATGAACGTGTGTACCCATACCTGTCCATTGTGATGGTGCGGGTGCGCGGGGTGCGCGGGGTGTGCGGGGTGCGGCGGGTGCGGCGAGTGCTTGAGCGGCGGGTAGAGCCGCGCGTGCAGCGGCGGGGGGGAGTGCACCGGGGTGGACGGGGACGAGCCGTACGAGGACAGGCTGCCCGCCTCGCCGCCCGCGCCCGGCGTGCTCGCCGCGCCGCCGTACATCTGTGCCGGGGGGGACGTTGGGGTCAACTACATTTTTTAAATTCCATACTAGTGGTGGTCATAATAGTGATTATAATGTCGGTGTCTTCAGATATTGAATAGGCTTTTGCTAAGTTAGTGCACCTACCATCAGGTGGGATTGCAATCAAGCATTAACTAAAACTAAATAATAATACAAATTATCAGTAAATTAATTGTGCCGTCGGGGGACCCCGTCAGGAACGAAGTACCTCACGTTGAAACTTTAGTAAAATAGAAGCGAAACTCAAGAAACTAGAATATCAGTATCTAAACGTAATATAGTTCTTTTTTTAACAATGCCATCTAGGCACTCTTTATTTTATTTATTAATAGGACACCCAACACATATCTTATCTGAACTAATATAATACATTGTAAAGCAGCGCTGTACTGTGCTATCTAGTTACAAAATAATACTGTAGATGGCGTACACGCTGACGCAAGATGGCGCACGCATGTGTGGTCGAGTATGCTCTAGGCCTCCGCAACGATGATACAAGACCATGCCCTGTTCTTTTTCCATTTATTTTATTCATTCTTTATTGCAACCTTAACATTAAAGAGTAGATACCATGGACGGACTTAATGCCCGGTGGCATTCTCCACCATTCAACCCTGGCAGCTGGTTGAATGGTGTAGTAGGCTAATGTCATACACATGATTCCAATTGACGAGAACTCTAACCCTTCCGTGGATACTCACAGGCTGCATGGGCGGCTTGGCGACTATCATAGGGTCGGTGGGCGAGTGCACGGGCGCCGCCGCCCTGAACGAGGACATGGGCGGCAGCGGGAGCTCCGCCCCGCCGGCGCCGCCCGCCTCGCCCGTCGGCGCGCCCGCTATACCTGGAAACACACACACAACACGCTTATCATCAGGTTAAGGACAGCTTCTTTATTCATATCCAGAGTTTCAGACAGGTGTTTATTTAAGACATGCGGGAATTAAGCAATGGAGAAGGCAAAAGGGTCAAAATATTACTATCAAATACACCTAAAATCCGAGCTTAGGTCATATACATTACATAACTTTTTATTTCACTTCAATACATGTAGTATTTCCGAAGTTATAAAGACGAGAAGTTCAAGCCCTTTTTTGAATTTCCGCGCTTACGCTATGACGTCACGAGTTAGTTCGGCCGCGAGCGAGCGACGGCGCAACTATAGAAAATATGGGTCTATGCAGTTCAAAAATCTATAACTTTCTTATTTCTATAGATACAGACTTGAAATTTTGCATAGATGTAGTAGATAGTATGTGAATTATATATGTTATTTTATTATTGATAACTAAGGTTTGCTCGCGGCTTTACTTGAGTTTAAATTAACATTTCGGTCAAAAATCCCTATCAACTACGCGCGACTACTGAGAGATGACGTCATCGAGTAGTGACCGCCCGCCTGCGTTTTTAAAAAAACCAACGGCCGTAAATACGCACTTTGATCGTTAATATCTCAGCCATTTATTGAGATATGGAAAAAGTAAAAACACAGTTTTTCTTGTAATTTTTTATAGATTTATTTGACGTGTAAAAAAAAATTCGTTTGCCTGGTCCATTGCCCCAAGAGCTTTACAACAAACAAGTTTATTTTACATGGTTATTCAGCATTTTGCATTGGCAATTTAAGGATTTCCCGATTAAGTTAAATTTGGTGTATCCCCTCAAATGCTTTCTTGTTTGTTAACCAACGTGGTACAATTATGGAGCACCTCATGGTAAGTGGTTACCGTCGTCTATGGACGCGGGAGTCACCATCATTGTGTTAGCTAGACTAGTGCGAGCCGAGGACGGCTCGGCTCGGGCTAGCCCGGACGCTAGCGCGCGTCCTTAAACCGTGACAGAAAAACCGACAACGGACGGCTCGTGAAACATTGCACGAGCCGCGCTGCGCCGGGCGTTTAGACGACACGCGTCGTTTGGACAATAAAGTTTTTTTTTTAAATTGATTTAAGGTAGCAAACGAGCATGCAGCACCACCTTCCGCTGCCGCCCATGACAACCGCGACCGACTTAGAACAAGACTCATATGGGGACTGGGATAGTAGTCTGGTTAGGTGACGGTGTCAGAACATTAGTCAGTTAGTTTGTAAGTACGAGGACTGGGACGTCTGGGACAGGGACTGTTAGTGAATGTTATACCTGTTAGTTGTTGTTAGTAATAGTAAAAGTGCAACAAGATCCGATCGCTCACCTGGCGACGTAGCGTACGGGTCGTGGTGGTACGGCGGCGGCGGCTGGTAGTAGCCGGCGGGCCACTCGCCGCCGTAGTACGGCTCCTGGTACGCCGCGCCCGCGCCCGCGCCCTTCGGCGACGCGTACCGGCTCGGCGAGTCGTGCCCGAACTCATCGCTGCCGTACTGCGGGAGGAAACGACGGCAGCGTTAGACGGGGGTGAATGAGAACATAGAGAGAGGTGGGCAGATAAATATGGGGGATACTGGGAAAGGAAAGGAGACACGACGAGATTCCGGGAGAGATGAGGAGACACTAGGAGAGTTTAGATCAAAAAAGAGGGAGAGTATTTTTAAAAATACTGGTGTAATACGTTGTACTAGAGTCAAACTCTTACGTCAAACTATTCCGTATACTAAATTTCGACACTATTTCGTATACATCGCGGACACCAACATTTTAATGTATACGGGTACTCACGATTTCAAATTGTTTTACCGATATTTCGACCCAGTTGCATGGATCATGGTCACGGTGAGACGTACTCGTATATATAAAATATTTCGTATAAAACACAATTTCGCATATATGCACATAGGGAACAATGGAAGTGCTTCATAAACAAGATAAGTTAAAAAATACACATTTCATTCATTTCATTCGACGACTCCGTAGCCCGGTTGGCAGTGGCCATGCTTGCAAAGCGATGGGTCCTGGGTTCGATTCCCGATACCAGATGGGTGTCAGTGATGTGTTATATTGCCCATGCCATACGACACAGGATCCTATTGCGAGGATATGAGTGTGTTAGCGTTTATTTACTATTATTAAATTAATTATTTTCATTCATCCACAGACTAAGATCTGACACCAATCATCTTAAACCTACGAGGCTCTTCGCGTGGTGTCGACTGTACAGCTATAAATAGCGCGTGAATCAAGCCCCCCACCCCCCTCGCCCCCGCCCCGCGCCCGACGTAACGCCCTCGTTCCCGCGGCATCCCGGATTCCCGCCGCGTCACCACCAGCTCATTTCCTGTGTCAAGTACCAACTTGATAGACACGTATCTCACGTAGGGTTGCCACACGGATGAATCATCACTGGATATCCCGGAATCTTACGTCTTGCCTTGTTTGTAAAGTTTCTAAGTTTAAATTTAATTAGATATAATAATATATTATAACCTCAACTCCAAACTGCCCATTGCAACGAGTCGCCCTGAAAATCAGCGGTTGTTTGCCATAGTCTTTTGGTGAGTGTGTCCCTTATCATCAACGCTTTTGTTTCATGTTTATTTTTTTATGTCCTTCTCTTTCTTTCTGTAGCGTATTCTTGAAATAAATGTATTTTTTTTTCTTTTTTTCCAGTAATTAGACTGCAATGCCCCGGATTCCGAACATCTACTTAGTTTTACTTAGAACTAGTATTGACTTCCTAAAAAAGTCACCATAATCAATGTGTACATATTATGTATGCTTAATTCAACCATCAATTTACCTACTTAATAAATAAACTAGAGGCCCAAGTCTGCTTGTTAATTCCTACTTATTTATTCAGTAATATAATAAAAATAAATAAATATTATACGAGTCCGACAACGTTACCCCAGTAGAATTGTACCGGAAATAACAAGCCTACGTGTGGCAACCCTAGTCTCGGCACATCGCGGAAGAGATGATATCAATCATTAATCATTATTTCTATTCTATAACAGTTTATGATATAAGAGACTTGGTTATCAAAGGATTGTGTCCACATCTGTTACCCGGTACGTACCTATGTATATAAATTCATATCTTCTAAGTTGGTGCACTTCACCGCCCAAGCTACATCACCACTTACCATGAGGCTGTATTGTGGTACGGGGTCCTGGGTTCGATTCCCAGCGATTCATAAATTTAATGATGAGTGTTAAATTCTGTTCTCGATCTGGGATCTGGATCTTTAATTTCATACGAAAAGTCATATCTAATTATCTGCCCCGACCGAGAATCGAATCCGGGATCTCTCGCAGGCAGGGTCACCAAATACGTCTAAACTTCGTACTCAATCGATACACCAACTAGCGTTACAATTAGCAGGTGGTACCGTCTGCTGGGGTCGATTGGTCGCTCGGATCTCGTTACAGCATCCATTAGGCTGTGAGAGCGACCCCGCCACCGGCTATCGGATGTCGGCTTGGATCAGAGCGGAAAACAGCCAAGTGCGAGTTGCGACTCGCGCATGAAAGGTTCCATGGTTTGGAACCCATGCAATTTATTTTATACACATTTTTTAAATTGCCATTAACATGCCATTGTCGGTACTGGACCAAGTTGAAAGGCGTCCACACGGGAAGCACCGGCTTTCAAATAAAAAAGTATCATCAAAATCGGTTCACCCAGTCGAAAGTTCTGAGGTAACAAACATTAAAAAAAATACAGTCGAATTGAGAACCTACCTCCTTTTTTGAAGTCTGTTAAAAACAAAGATAGATAGATAGATAGATAGATAGATAGATAGATAGATAGATAGGTAGGTAGGTAGATATATTATCTTTATTTGCAACATAAAGTACATAGTACAAAGTAAAAAGTAAGTAAACAATAAAGCACAAAGCTCTAGTCGTTTCTCCGGCAAAACACGGGCTTACACAGTATCACTATAAACATTCTGCATTTTGTCTCAATACCAACATTAACGGCGCCAAACCTCGCGCCACGTGCATCACTCTCAAAAACACCTACAAAGTTGTCTTCCCGTATTTAAATAAACGCGAATAAAACGTTAACATAATTGTTTTATCCAATCAATAGCAACTTTCCGGGCGCGACGCTATTTCTGTAGCGGGTATTAACAACTGTTGTAAATATGTCCAACACATAACGTATACAGGGAGTCCTATAACTAATACTATACTTATTGTTTATTTATCTTAATATATATAAATCTCCTGTCACGATGTTTGTCCGCGATGGATTCCTAAACTACATAACCGATTTTAAATTAAATTGGCACACCGTGAGCAGTCTGGTCCAACTTGGGAGATAGGATGGTTTTTTATTTATTTTTATTGGAAATTAAATGTTTATTAAACATTAATAATGTTCATTTATTGTTTAGTTCTTTGGATTTGTCATAGATGGCGCTGTTGGTTGATTCGTCATCCTGAACCACAGCAACGCGTGGTATGGTCAGCTAGTATTTTAATAAATAAATAACACGACAAACTTATGATCTGCGTTCACTACGTTAACTCAACTCCGACTCGACTACAAATCAACTCATAGGAAAGCATTAAAATAAGAGCTTTATTTCTTGTTCTTTACGGTGGAATTTTCCTTCGGTTTGGAGTAGACCGTAGGTATACAAAGAGACATCAATCGCGCGTGGAATGCGCGTTGAAAATTCAACCAATTTGAGATATTTAAAGCTTGTATTTCTATTGTTTCCTATTAATTAAATTAGGGTCGAGTCGAGAGATGTATGAAGTAAGAATTTGTATTTGTATTGTAGTTGTCGTCATTATAATTATATTAATATGGCCTACCCACCCAGGGCCGGATTAGGGAGTCTGGAGGCCCCGGGGCGGCGAAGGAGTGGAGGCCTCTAATTAATAATTAGTTTTCCGAATAAAACAAAAAAAAATGTCGTCTTTCAAAAAATTATTGTCAGCAAATATAATCACATATTTAAACAAAGAATATAATTAATAGTAATTAATTTGTTAAAGTCAAATACAATTTGAACTAAAACGTAAATTACCGCGTTAACGAATGGAAATAGGAAATCATAATAAAAATGCAAAAAAAAATGTTTCGGAGGAAAAACGTAAAAATTGCTGACGCGTCAACTTTTTTTATCTTTATTGTGGGTGGCCTCTCCTGTGGAGGCCCCGGGGCAGCAGCCCCCGCCTGCCCTCCCCCAAACCCGACCCTGTGGCCACCAATAAAACATTAATTATAATAGTTGTACACAAACAACCGCATCACTCCGGGCACTACGCTATCGTTAGCGGGTTGTCTACGAGCGCGCAGTATAATTAGCGGTGCTAATTCCGTGGCCGTGGGCGGCGCTGCCCAGTGCCCACCGCCGGCCACGGCTCGCCGGTCCCGCTCATCCACTACTTCATTGGCTCCACGTTTTATTGTCGTGTTTACTATGGGAATTGAGACTATGTTGTTCATAGTATTAGCTGCTTTGTGGAATTTCCTCGTTTCATTGCTCGTCATCGTCATCTTAATACATTGAACTCACGTATTGTTACATAACTTAGCAATAAAAACACCCAGCCCGACAACAGAAATCACCGTTAAAATTTCTGCCTCGCTGGGAATCGAACCCAGGGCTCTTCAAACGGCAGTCTAGCATGGTAGTCATTACGCTACACCACTGACTATTCGTTACATAAATATCAGTTCGGATATAAAATCGAACCCGGGACCGCAGAGTGCAAGGTCGCAGAAGCCGACCACATCAATGTGAAGCATCAGTTGACACCGAGCCGCGTGCCAACATCACGGTGATGCGTAAACGACTCATCTGTCTATCAACAGTTTGCTGTACGTATATGTAATAAGACTGTATCTAATCGATGTCTGTACGTGGTAGATATGTATTAGAAAAAAGGTATTGTATGTATACTAGTAAACCCGCCCTCGCTTCGCTTCGAGAAACCTGTCCCTTAGTACCCAAGTCCAAAATTGTTAAACGTAACCAGCGCACGAATTTATTTTCACGCGCGTTATTTTTCATTTAGCGAAAAACTTTAATATATTATACATATTATAAACTTTTCTCTTGAATAATTCTATCTATTTAAAAAAAACCCATCAAAATCCGTTGCGTAGTTTTAAAGATCTAAGCATACATAGGGACAGAGAAAGCGACTATGTAGTGATTAACACAATAAAAACAAAAAAAATTAAATGTGGCACTCGGAGACTGCCGCGGTAAAGCTATTGCATAGCATTTTTTATCAACTTATGCAATTATAATTATTAGAAGTCATATAGTTATATCAGAACAGCGCCATCTAGTTTGTAGAAAACATACGTACCATACCTTAGTATTAAGGTACTAGATGGCGCTGATTGGGGGTGTTAAGTTTTTTTCGTTACGGAATTTCTGGATTCGGTCCCCACGCTCAAGGCCCGCGATAAAAGCTATGCAATAGCTTAAAAATCTGACTGCGCCCCGCCCCATCAAGCGGAGTCGCCATAGACGAAGGCTGCAAAGCCAGCATTGGGCGATGTTTACTGGGTTAGGCGCGAGACATCTCCTCGTGAGTCCAACATAACCAAGGCAGACGGCTGTGTTGCTATACATGAGCAACCACCACCGCCCTCCCGCGAGGGTGTCCATTCGCAATTTTCATGGACGCAACAATAAAAACTGTTCGTCTGGGCATTTGTTCGCCCTAATCTCTCATATAATAGTTCTCATGTTAGTGACGATATTATTTATTGTCTTTACGAGAAAATAAAGTTCTTTAAACCTAATCTCAGCAACGATTTAACCGATTGCCGATGTGGCTTACACTGATGTATTGTAGTAAGTTTGTGGTACTATTTATGTATATTACGAGTGTATTACAATCGGTTTAAACATTTTCGAAGCAAAGTTAGGGCGGTTCACTAGTATTAACTAATATTTTAACTGCGTGACGGACACATTACATGAAAAATAATTGTTAAACGGATAATTTTAAACATCCATCGTAAAACGTTTTGTAACGTAATGTAATTATGTGGTTAAGTATTATAGGGAGTAAGATTATTCTTTAAAAAATTATTAATTACTGCAATCAATAAAATTAATGAAGTTAATGAAATAGAACACCGACCAAGCAGGAATTACCTAATAACTGCTTGCAAAACAATTTAAAATCACCATTAGAAACGAGTCAATTTTTTTCTTACGAAAAGTTTTTTATTTATTAAATAAATATTTTTCCATACAATTAATTTTAATCCTACGTCAATTGCACTAATATTTCGAGAAATAAATTTTTTTTTTTTCAATAACGCCAAACAGTAACAAAAGCTATCCCGACTCACCCCGCTCTCCTGCGACGTGGCGGTGGGCTGCTGCAGCCCCAACTCCTGGTTGTACCGTCTCCGCGCCCGGTGCCGCAGCAGCGCCGACGCGTCCGGCTGTCCAAACTGGAAGATCTGCTCCTCCCGCCCACTCATAAACTTCTCACCGAACTCACTAAACTGTCCATCCTGCTCCTTACACTTGGATATAAAGTCCGTGCTCACGTACTCCGGATTCCCGCCGTCCAAGATCTCCGATGTCAGACGCAAGGAGTCTGACGTTTGGCGTAAATTGACGTCGGACTCCGTGCGATAGTTCTCGCATATCTGGCTGAAGGTGTTGAAGTACTCCGTCGCCAGGTCCGACTTGGGCTGGTAGCCGTCGGCGAGCGGCGGGGGGTCCGCCGGGAGGAAGCTCGAATCCATGACGTCATGCCGCAGCGCCATCGTGCTTGCGCTTGAACTTGAAACCCTTGCACTTGCACAGCATCACTTCCACCTCGTTTCTTCCTCCATTTGCTACACTACGTCTCTCACCTACGATATGTCGATTCCTTTTTCATCTATCTGTGTTTACGTATCGTTTGATAATTGTTTAAAAGTAGCAGTTGAATTTAACTTCACTATTTCGAGTACGTTTCCAAAGTTCTCGAATTCGATAATAATAATATTTTTTGCGTTAACGCTGAAAATTAACAATTTAATAAACACTACCGTTCGGAAGCTTAGAAAAAAGGAAAGAAACAGAAACACACGAAGCTATAAGACAAAACAAACTTCGAGATGAAATACGCCGACGATAATAACGATCGAGATCAAAAGCAGACAAATCTCTGTAGACAAACAAAAATAATCTAAGCACCAGAGACCACCTGACAAGTCGGTGGAGAATATAAGAAACGAGAAATGAATTATGGGAATGGACCATTTCTAATCCGGCGGACACCTTTCGTCCTGAGGGAGAGCAATGGCCGAACTTAACGGGGAACCGAACCCGGACAAAGAAGGCCCAGGTAGTCGGGACGACTGTCGATCTCGCAAATGTATTGTTAAAGATGACGGATTACGTTTCACAAAACTGTTGCCGATCGTGGATATTGTGTTACATTTATGATTATATGTACTATGAAACGGGTACTGATTTAGAGTTCTGAATCTTTTGTGTTTGGTTGATGTGTTCTAAAACTTTGCACTTATAGTTTCTCACGAAATAATATCGCTTTTTATGTCAATAGCTGAGAAAAGATCACAAGAGTCACGTGATGGTAAGTGGTCACAGTCGCCAGCCATCACATCAGTAACCGTCAAACCACCAAAATCATCACCGATGCGTTGTCGGCCAAGAAAGAAAAACAATTCCCCTTTAATTAGAAACCTAACCATACGTAACCATAAAAATCACAAATTCAAAACTTTTGCAACGAAATATAAAAAAAAATTAAACAAAATTTGAACACATTAAAAAATTTGGATCAAATTACGCATTTATGATGTACGAAAAAAGTCATGTCACCGCTCCCCAAATGACTGCGTATATTTTTTTTGGACAAAACGATTCGCTGTCTAAGGCTTCCTATAGAACCAGAGACCCGTATTGGAGGAGCAACCACTCGACGGGCGGCGTGTAGTGTTACACGCATCTCGGGGGAATACTTACGACCGATATTACGAGCTGTTTTTGGCGTTCTTGGAAATTGCATTTTTAGGGAAAGCGATACAAAAAACGACGTGTACTCATTAAAATCGTGAACACACAACGGACGGATCTATCTTTCACTGTAAATACGTTCCTATAAAATGATTATCACTAATTATGAGCGGTTAAACGCTCGTAGCTGTTTCTTAATTGGTTGCAAACATTCAAGTTTCAATTTGTTGTATAAAACAATCTGGCATACCTCAAGGGTTAACCCTATGTCATCTTATCTTTACACGCGACAGTTACGAAACATGCCTCAAGCGATCCAACTGAACGGTGTTATGTAAAATAACTTCATAATATTATTATTAGAGTGACGTACCCTGACCGTACCTCTGCATTACCTATAATAAAACTACGATGACAGTAAGTGTGCACATTGATGACATTTCAAAAAAGTCACATGCGCCAATATAATTTCGTTTCCTATGCCAATGTTAAAACACTGAACAGATTTCGTTAAGTTTGTAAGTGTAACCGCTAAACAGCTAAAAGCTTAACAAACGTTATATCTATCCGTTGCTATAGATTTTAATGTTAGAATGATAAAAAATGAAAACAGTCATAATTTCACGCATACAAACATTTTCTTGATAATCGTTACATTGTGTTGGATTACTGTAAACCTGATCTGAATGAATGGACGTCAGGCGTTACTAAAAGTGACGAACGATGAGATGTCCGATTGGGAACACACATAATTATGCTCAGGCTACCAGTGCCACATATTATCAAAGTGCTATAAATTTTTTTCGGTCCTTGTTCTTGACGACCCATATGGCGCAATGGTTACCATGCCGGTGCGCCTTTAGTTTAAAATTCTGCTCTTTGTCTGGGTTTGTTCTTATAGTCTAAGATCCCATAGCAGGATTACTGCGCTCATCTGTTTTTTGGTAAAATCCAAAATTTTATGCATATTTATAATTAGGAGAATATATATATATAGGGTTGCCAATCAAAATTTGGCCGCTAGTATTTTTAATTAAATTATTTTTAATTTATTTTTGGGAAAAAATTTCGTTCACTTGTTTTTTAAATAAAACCTTGTCCATATCACGGCAATTTATATAAAGAGTCTAAAAAATCACGGTTGCCATTGCGCATCTGGCCGCAACCTCTTGGCAACCAGGTGTAAACAGGTACGATTTCGATACATTTATACGTTCATAACGTACATCTATTAATTATACATCAAATTAAAGTTAATTTTTTTCTATTTATTATCATATATGGTTGCCAAATAAAATCCGGCCGCAAATAAGGGTTGCGGGCTGTTAAAGATGATAAATATTTAAGGTAGAGTGACGAAGAAAGCGATTGTAAGCTGTGCGAATTGCGCATGCATCGAAAGTTAGTGTTAATAAAAACAAAAAATTGTAGGTAGTAGAGCCTAGGATCTACTACCTATGTAAAATAATTAATTTTAATTGTTTTGCATAGGTAATAGAGCTTAGAGTTGGCCCGGGGTAGTTTTACCGCCCGCCACGGTACTTAGTACCATTTCTACCGTGTAATAATTGTTTTAACAGCAATTGTGTTCCGGATAGAAAGGTGTGGAGCCGGCTACACTTTTTAGAGGCGACCATCTCAGTCCTCAAGGGTAGCAACACATCTGTGACCGAATTATAACGAGACTCTTACTAACATTTACTAACTGGACTATTACTAACAATAACTAACAGGACTAATATTCACTAACAGTCCCTGTCCCAGTCCTCATACTTTCAAACTAACCAACTAATGTTCTAACACCGTCACCTGACCGGACTAACTATCCCAGTCCCCATTTGAGTCTTGTTCTAAGTCGGTCCCAGTAGTCATGGGCGGCAGCGGAAGGTGGTGCTGTATGCTCGTTTGCTACCTTTTTAAATAAATAAATAACGCTACACACTCATAGCCCCACACTAAGATTCCCTGTGTCGTGGGTGCCATGGACAACATACAAGACAAGAACACACCCACACCCAGACCAAGAACGGAAATTTAAATTCATCATTCAAATTTCCGCCTCGCTGGGAATCGAACCCAGGACACTCGGAACGGCGATCCGGCGTGTTAACCGTTGCGCTATCCGGGTCATCGACCTTAATTCCATAAAAATAAATTATCTGTCTGGGAAATTAATACATTAGGAATTAGTAGATGGTACTACGTTACTACGTTTTTCCATAAAAATAAACATTAATAACTTTTTTTAATTCATTATTTTTATTTCTAATATCTATTTCTAAAATTCATGTGTTAAATGCAATAGTTTATTTTTATATAAAAAAAACAAAACAACCTCAAAGTTACCGCTGTCATTTACATTGTATAAAAACTATAACCTATAATTATTATTCTTACTCGTAAGTTCGATTGAAATTTTACTTACGGTTTGTATTTTGCAAAAATCTTCAAATTCTTTTTTATCTTTTTGCTTTAGAACTACATTTTTTTTCAGACAATTTGAATGATATCCATAATCATTAGTGGATTCCATTGTTAATAAAGTGTCATGATATTTATATATTTTTTTACGACGAAACAATAACATTAGCGAGCACTTTTCGAATGATGCATTACCAAAGTCGAGTACTTTTTTGCCTTTTCCTTTACACAGAAAACACGCCTTCATCTTTATCAATTATATTTTACGTTAATTAATTTAATAATTAGATGCACAAATAAAACAACAAGGTAAATATAAAACGTAGTTTTTTTTTTACATAAGAGAAGTTAATGCTTTGACAACAATTCCACCTGATGGTAAGTGGCGATTAAGTCAAAGAAAAAAAAAACGAAACGGCCTTTTAGGTTTTTATGTTTTGTTTTTTTTTTTATTGATTTAAGGCAGCAAACGAGCATGCAGCACCACCTTCCGCTGCCGTCCATGACAACTGTGACCGACTTAGAACAAGACTCATATATGGGGACTGGGATAGTTAGTCCGGTCAGGTGACGGTGTTAGAACATTAGTTGATTAGTTTGAAAGTATGAGGACTGGGACAGGGACTGTTAGTGAATATTAGTCCTGTTAGTTATTGTTAGTAATAGTCCAGTTAGTAAATGTTAGTAAGAGTCTCGTTATAATTCGGTCATAGATGTGTTGCTACCCTTGAGGACTGAGATGGTCGCCTCTAAAAAGTGTAGCCGGCTCCACACCTTTCTATCCGGAACACAATTGCTGTTAAAACAATTATTACACGGTAGAAATGGTACTAAGTACCGTGGCGGGCGGTAAAACTACCCCGGGCCAACTCTAAGCTCTACTACCTATGCAAAACAATTAAAATTAATTATTTTACATAGGTAGTAGATCCTAGGCTCTACTACCTACAATTTTTTGTTTTTATGAACACTAACTTTCGACGCATGCGCAATTCGCACAGCTTACAATCGCTTTCTTCGTCACTCTACCTTAAATATTTATCATCTTTAACAGCCCGCAACCCTTATTTGCGGCCGGATTTTATTTGGCAACCATATATAATAATAAATAGAAAAAAATTAGCTTTAATTTGATGTATAATTAATAGATGTACGTTATGAACGTATAAATGTGTCGAAATCGTACCTGTTTACACCTGGTTGCCAAGAGGTTGCGGCCAGGTGCGCAAAGGCAACCGTGATTTTTTAGACTCTATAAATAAATTTCCGTGATATAGATAAGGTTTTATTTAAAAAACAAGTGAACGAAATTTTTTCCCAAAAATAAATTAAAAATAATTTAATTAAAAATACTAGCGGCCAAATTTTGATAGGCAACCATACATATATATATTCTCCTAGTAATAAATATGTATAAAATTTTGGATTTAACCAAAAAACAGATGAGCGCAATAAACATGCTGCCGGATCTGGTACTATTATCATTGTGTGTGATCCATGGTAATTATGAAACAGGGAATCCTAGTGTGTGACTATGAGTCCGTAGCATTATATTATTTTTATTTATTTTCCTATTTTTGATTACGGTTTATAATTTACTCATCAGACTCAAACCGACGTCACCGTCACATCCCAACACTTTCCCCCATCAAGTTCAAAGCCCCGTGTGACGAGGTTGCCGGGAGCCCGACCTTCCTACCACTCTGGTGGCGACCACCGGCGTGGCGCAACCCGACACCGCTCGTCAGCTGATCGACACGCTATGGGAACATTGTCCCCCACACACCCCGCGCGCCCCGCTCCTCGCCTGCGAAACGCTGACGTGTAGTCACGCGAATTACGATGATCTGTCGAGAGTGCGTTTATTATATTCAACGCTCCCTTATATAAATATGTACTAGTTTTCGCCCGCGTGGGAGAGTCGGTACAAACTTTTATTATGTCCTATATTCGAAAAACGATTCGTTTTGGTTACGGATAGTAGAACTATCTACTGTGACTAAACGTATAACGACTAAAACTATGTATATTACTAATAACACTAGACATTCACATCCGCACAATAGGATTCCTTGTGACGTTGGTGCCATCATGCCATGGACAACACACCCAGACGAGGAACAGAAATCGAAATCTCCGCGCTCGCTGGGAATCGAACGCAGGACCACTCGAACAACCATCCGGAATGGTAACCATTGCGCCATACGACTTACAAAAACAACAACATATATAATTATAAATATACACTGACAAACAAAGTTAAGCAGAGTTCGCATAACAAGTGGTGTACCAACAACGCTGGTGGCGCGCGGTGGTGGTGAGGCCGAGCAGCTGCGCACGCGCACCTTGTGATAACACCTCCGATAACACTATTCGACTATTATATCGTATTAACATTGGAATTCAATACAGCAATCTTAACTCACATTATCATGTATGTAAATGAGAGAGCCAGTTTGTTTGTTTGTTACGCCTTCACGCTGTAACCGGTGGCCCGATTGGGCTCAAATTTTGCATACATATTGTCAAGGACACAGGGATGGATAACGCGTACTTTGTATCCAGTAAAATTTAACGTGGGCGACGCCGCGATATACAACTAGTACCTAGTCAATAATTCACCATCACAAAAAAGAATAACCTTACTTTTAATACCAATTATTTCGTATTAATTAAACAGTAACAAAGTATCTGTCCGTCTCTTTGTACATGCGAATTTTTTAGGTTATAAATAGCCGATATTTTAGATAAAATATAACCAGCATTATAATTTATAATAGTATCCTAAAGTGAAGCAAGAATAATAGACGAATTTCATGTTGACCGGTCAAATCTTAATATATATAATTCGAGTGTGAGTGTGTATGTCACTGAACTCCTCCTAAACGGCTTGACCGATTTGGTTGAAATTTTTTGTGTGTCTTCAGGTGGATCCGAGAATTATTTAGATTCACAATTGGACCCGGTAGGTGGCGTTGCTGTCGATATATCACCAAAACATTTTTTAACGACTGGACCGATTTGGATGAAATTTTTTGTGTGTGTTCAAGGGGATCTTGGAATGGTTTAGATTCACAATTGGACCCGATAGGTGGCGTTGCTGTCGATATATCACCAAAACATTTTTTAATTATAAAGCGGTACGAAGTACGCCGGGACAACTAGTAAAAATATAATCCAAAGACGACATTAGTGTCGACTTGTCGAGTATATGTACAATATGTACATATTTATACTTAATATTAAAATATTCTAGTGATCTTAATTTCAACATCTCATTACCTTCAGCGTATTGAATTAAATACGATATCATAGAACCTACATAATTGTATATCAATTTAACGCTCGCGAATTTTACATAATGTATATAATAGCGGTTCTCGAAACTCTTCCGTTCCGCAACTACATGATTGTGTGTGTCTACATAATGAACAAGAAAAGTTTGATTTGTGTTAAAAATAAAGAATAATAAATAATAAACAAGTATTTAAAATAACGCTCACACAAATACCCGCAATCATATTCACCGTGTGTCGGTTTGCGTGGACACACAAATAAGACATCACTAAAACCCACGACCCGAGAGCACACATTTATTTTATCTGTCAAACAAATGTCTGTCCGAACCTCGGCCGAGAATGGAACCTGGGACCTCTATCTTCGCAGGCAAAACAAAAGAACTACCAAATGGTCTACAATCTATCTACATATATTATGACCATCAAAAATCATTCCTTTAAACTTTAAAGTATAAATATTTTAACAGTCATATTATATTGAAAAATAAGTCAACATAAACGTACAACGAACGTCAGAGTTGGGCAAAATGTAATCATGATTACAGATTACAATTACATCTGGAGAGGCCCGGACATGCCTCCGCCAAGAACACATTTACCTAATTATTTTTCTAAAAAGCGCATACAGGATGCTGGTTGGTGACTGACAAGTAAATGGCTCCAGGTTCGATACCTTGTTTAAAAAAACAAATAACCGCTAACACGCTCATACCCCCTGACCAAGTTTCCGTGCGTCGCCCGTGGCGTGGTGACAAAACCCCACCACACAAAACCACAAAAAAAGGCAAAAATTTAAGGAAAACAGATAAGGACTCAAGTCACTCAAGCTTCAGGTCTTGGAACGCATAAAAGATCTCTGTCGGGCGCCTGTACAAGTCGCTGGAGCGGCGCGCACACAAAAAACCCTAGTCTTCACCGAAACCCTACTGCTCTATAGGCATTCCACGGCGTCCGGATTGCGCAAGCCGGCACCAGAGCCGAGTCCACCTGGCGCGGCGGACAGGTGGACACATGACCCACTAACGTACAAAACAAACGTTTTCACATATTAGAATTTAAACGATCTTGGGCTTGCGTCACGGCACCTGCCGCACCAACCGCCGGCTTTGACCGGTTTGCGGCGCGTGGCCAACAGTCTCTGACCCGGATTGGGCGCACAACGCGCCCGGAATGCACGGCGCGAGTGCGTTAAACTTCAACTTTTATAGGCTGAAGAGCTGACGAGACTGCAGTGGTCGCGTCGCCTCTGGACGCGAGCAACTCCAGGGAAATCGGCAATCGGACACCGGTCCTTAAGGAGGAGGTCCCAAAAGAGTTCTCTCTTTTAACATTCTTGAAGAACTCCATGCCTTACCGCTCCGGGAATACATCAGAAAGAAACTCAATCCACCATTTCCATGTGCGTGGCAGAAAAGATCGCGAGAAATGATCGTAGAGGTCGTCCGTGTGTCCAATTGACGTGGATGAGACTTTAATCTTCGCCAGAAATCTACCACCGCTGGCCAAGTGCGGATTAGTATATTTCACGTCTGACAACATTATGGAGTTACCTCACGATGTTTTCCTTCATCGAAGTATGAGATAATCAAATTATGATACGCACAACATTTTCGAAAATGAATTTTGCGTGCTGGATTCAAACACAGGCCCAGTGTTCGGGAGTCCGCCGTTCAAGCCATTTGGCTGTAACTGATTACTTACATATGTACAATATGAACAAAACAAGGTTCGCGGTAATCCGTAGGATAGGTGTCCACCGTCGTGGACTATGGCCTGAAACCTTCACATTGTTAGAGGTCCCGTACCCATTGGTGGGATAGTTATGAGTTGCGACTACGACGACATAAAACGCTAGACATGAGCTACGCCTCTTCTCTCAAATCATGCCCCATCCCACCGACCGCACGGCCAATAAACTCCTAATAACAGGCGAATGGCTTCTGTCAACACATCTGGCTTAAAGTACCGATATAAATTCGTGCCGTCTCGTTCTCTCCCGTTGCTTTAATTAATCTATTTCATTCCAACGTTTCGTGTGGCCTTGAATTAGCCAATGACAGCGTTGAATTAGCCAGTCCCCCCGCTTCGTGTTACCTCAGCCAGTTGCCAGAATGCATTCAATACGGAAACTCAAACATTAGGTGTCTATTGGCGGTGCGGTCGGTGTCCCATCCTAACCTCGAGCATCCATTCACCACCGGCCCAGGTGTCGCTATCGTCTCCGCACCACGTGCGCGGTGTGCGCTCGCGATAAGCCACCACAGACACACACATCTGACAGGTGGCAGCCCGCCAGGACATCTGTGCGGGGTCAAGGTCGCAGGTACGGTTCCCGGTTAGTTCACACGGTTGTTACACCTGGTCTACATGCAGTTTGTGTAAACACTAGTTTTTGCTCGTGGCTTTGCCCGCGTTGGAGTCGGATTTCCACAAAATATTATATCGTTCAAATGATTACATGTGAACGTATTTTTGGAACAAAAACTATCCTAAAACATTTCCAGGGAATCAAACATGTTCATACCTCATCTAAATCGGTCCCGCCGATAAAGCGTCAAAAGGCAGACAGACAGAGTTACTTTCGTTATTTATCTATAATAAAAGTTTGGATTGAAAAAGGATTTTTCGCAATATTTGAGGAATACATTAGATTTAGCTCTGATATGAATGAGATCCTTAATTTCAGAATCTCGATGAAAACTTCCGACACGCTTTCGTATCAAATTGTACTTCAACGCAATGAATCCCAATTATGTTTTTATAATTATTCTCTCTGTGTCGGTGCGTTTGTTGCCACTGATTTCACTTACAGCTATTTACATGCGTTAGCAAATTTACATGAGGTTTTAACTTTTTTACCTTTTTGGAGCGATTGACAAAATAATAAACAACACCAACGTGAATTTAAAGAGTCAAGTCTGAAGGTTTTCTTGCAGTTGAAGGCAGATACTTTGGCTGCCGTCTCCTGACCGTTAGCGAAACGCTAATCAAATATTCTTACGATAGTAATCTGCGTGTATTTGAATGTGACCATTGATTCATCGTCACCTCGTAGATGCTCCGTGCGCAGATGCGATCCACCAGTTGTTTACATTACACACACGTCACGCTAGGGGAGGCGCGGTCGCGCGGTCGCGTGGTCGCTACCATCTGACAGGTGGCGACACCGTCAGCCAGCGAGCTCGTCGCACAAGACATCTGTGTGGACCGGGTCAAGGTCGCCCCCACTGATCTTTAGGACCACCCTAAGCAAAGGTGATTTTTTTGCAGCGATACAGTTGCGATACTCTTAAGCCGCGGCTCCACTGCGGCGCACGGAGAGGCGATAACGGGTCTAGCTTTGCCTTGCAACAAAATGTATTTGATAAAGTCCACTGCAACCCACGAATGCGCTACGCACGAACTGACGTCATTTCTACATGCGCGGCTTACTCGACAGGCGTCCACGCAGCTCAACTCTGTCTACCCTATACACGCAATGATACACGGTATGATTAAAGAAATTTACGTACATAAGTGCTACCTATATAAATATAAGATTTTTTATTTGAATTTTTAAACTGTGCTGCGCTCAGTTGTAGGTACACAGGTGTGGGTTAGTATTAGGAGTAGTGTGCGCTACAGTAGAAACGTATACCCATGTATATGTTTAACCCACGTTGTTAATCAAACGCGCCCATGCAGTAAAATTCTTCGGGTGCTCGCGCACAGCGCGCGCCGCAGTGGGTTCGCAGCTTAAGATTTGAGCACTATACGAACTTATCTCCCACACGGCACCGACTCAACTCAAAGGAAAGTCATTACTACCTGTGATAGGATATGGAAACTGCCCAAGTCCATCGAATTGGTGTTGAGATTAAACATGACATAATAATTATCTTATTCAATAGATAGAACATCTGTCAAAACTGGTTATATTTCTAATCTATCGTCAATTCAATACGTTAATGTCCGAACCTACTGAGTTATTGCGGCGCTGGTCAAGTAATTAAATATTAAAGACTAACCATCAGCTGGTACCGACCACAAACATCCGCACTGCCGATGGTGAACGGGCGCGGCAGGTGGGGAATATGTTAACAGGTTATATTAACTGCGTTTTGTAACTTATACCACTCGTAAGCAGTGATAGCGGATTGGTTTAAACTTTGGACTCCCGAAGCTAATATCGATTTTTATAGCTTGAAGGTCTGGCGAAAAACAGATGAACCACCTGAAAGTAAGTGGTCATTGTAGTGTATACATGCGTTTTGACATATTACTATATGACTGTCTCGTGTGCACCACGTCAGTTATACGAGAGCCGCAGGCGAGGGCAGACGTGTCGGTTGTCTGTCCATTAAGTGCGTGAACGAGCCTGTGATATTCCCCTATTAGACTGGTTTTACAGTCATCGTCGTACGGACACGAGCAACACCAGGGGAGTCGCCAGTGCAACGTCGGCCCTGAAGGAGAACTGTTTAACATCCTTTTTGAAAACACCTGCACACCTTACAGTTCTCCTTAATGTTCTCAAAGGTGTGTGAAGTCTGTCTATCCAGCGTTGGCCAGCGTGGTGGACAGGTCAGGCCTGTAGCCCTGATACTGTGAGACGCGAGTCCAGCAGTGGGATTATTGTTTGCGACGATGACTACTCGTTATAGTTCTTCGTTAGTAACTCGACAGAGAGAAAGAAACTTCGACAAAAATGTGTCTTGATCTCAAACTATCTCCGCACCAAATTGCATCTAAATTAGTTCACCGGATTAACAGACAGACAGACAGTCAGATAAACATTTTTTACTTAGTTTTAGTTACTTCCGCATTTATAATATGAAATAGTAGATACGTAAATTAAATTAATTTTGGATATTTGTCATCTCCATCGTTTACCATAAGATAGTACGAGACAGAAACATTTAGTGGACAAATCTTGCAAGCATTGTCTTCATACTATTATCACGATCTGGTTAAAATCGGCGAGTTATGCAACTTTAACGAGCTGATCTGATGACGACCCCGGATGCTGGACACACCAACAATAAAAAATATATTTCAATACGATTTATTATAAACTTGTAAGCTTTAACTCACACTCGAAAATAAGTTTGCCCGTCAGTAGGGCTACCTTCTCAAATTGAAAATTCCGGTCACAAAATATTTAAGTATTTTAAATTTAATACATTTGAATTAGATATTACAAGTTCAATGCGAACAAACTCAAAAGCCTGTCGCCAAAAGTCCGGACGCGTCCGGTCAAATCCGACCAATCGACAACCCTACGTCCAAGCGCTGCAATGCAACTGACATTGCGACCTCCTCGAGAGCTACTAGCGATGACCTACGATCGGTGTAAACTGTCGCAGTTGACGTTAGTAATCGATGTTTATTGCACTGATTGCGCAGTTAACGTACACCACGGCAATATACACCGACACACCCTGTCGCTGTCGTCTGTGTGCAGCGATCGCACGACAGTTTGGTGTCGTTAGAGATCAACCGAGTCAAACAAAGCTTGCGACATTGCCGGCTACGAAAAGCACGACCCCCTAGCCTAGTTGGTAGTGACTTTGTCTGCGAATCAAGGGGTCCCGGGTTCGATTCCCGGCCGCGGCAGATGTTTATGTGACAGATAAATGTTTGTTCTCGGGTCATGGGTGTTGGTGATGTGTAATGTCTGTAAAAAAGGCGCATTCTTGTGTCCAAGGCCAGGAGACACTCTCGAGTATCTGAACCGCGGATGTACTCTTTGAATAACATAAAAATCAATTGCAATACCATTACACCCAAGCATCGCCCTATGGCAGTGACTGTTTACCACGCAAACCGGAGCCTGTAAAACTAGTCGTCCGCCGCCCGAGGTACCAGGCGATCATATTACCGTAGCACAGCAACGTCTAACACGACACGACAGACAGCGAGCCGTCCGTCACCGATGCGTCTTGTATTTCACGTCGCCAACACGGAAACGTTTATTATACTAACAACAACAAAACAATTCCATTCTATATTATAATATTTAATACGTGGGAAGCGAATGAATTGTCTCTTCGTGGTTCCATTCCCGATTGAAGTCTTAGAAGATACATTTACGATACGACGACGACGGTGGGTTGCTGGGTACTTATTAAGAATTAAGTAACAGGTCAAAATCAGCAAAAGAACAGAGATTCAACCAATGGTCTCTCAAATGGGCCTGGATTCGAAGCATCGTGAGGAAACCCCGCACAACTCGAGAGTTCTCCATAATTTGCTCTGCTTGTTATGTACGCCTAACATTGTAAGAGGAGGTCCAAACCCAGCAGTGGGACAGTTCACTCCCACCGCAAGCCGCGTTAAGATACTCCATCCTAAATGCTTTAATAAAATAATAAATAGTAAATGTACAAACAGCATCGAGTAATCAACAACGATGTACCAGGCTAACATATTCACAAGAGGTCTAACCATCGCATCGTCACACGATCGCAGACAGCGGGCCGCCGGCGCGTCTTAAGTTACACCTACAACCAACCGCACGACGCACACGCACACAACCCGTCCATCCGCACACAGTACATACACGGACACACAGCATCGTTCAGTATTCCTTGCATGTGGGCGTGCCGCATTCTTGCATTAATATCCAGTAACCAGTGTCGTGTAATCAGCTCTCGGCCGCTGCGGACGCGGCGGGTCGAGAGCTCGGCTTGAGGTTTTAATTAATCTAATAGTTTGTAGAAATCTAGAGACAGAGGTACCGCCTCATCGTTCCCGTTTACTACTCAACAATTATTCTGATAGGCCGTGATAGACGGTACATCATTCTTTGACGAGATTCTTACTAACAACTTTATAACTGGACTATAACTAACAAATAACGACTAAATTCCAATTTTACAACCTCATACAAAGTCTCGTTACGTACACATAAAGCTATCACTCCACTACACACCTAAAAGCACTGCGCCACACACACGCCAGCCAAAATCACAACCGGACGTGAACCGGAAGCTGCAGCGAGCCGGGTGTCGGGTGTCGCCGGGATCGAACCCGACACCTCTGTGAACCGTTTCGGGCGGGGATCACTCGATCGATTGGAGGATGTCGATCTAAACTTATTTACCCCGTCAGTTGTCACCTTACCCCGTCACCTATTTAATTAGGGGGTAAGTTTGCACACCTTCCGATTTAGTATCCGGTTGTGATACTCAGTTGATATTTTGTAATAGAATAGGTAACATGAGAAGGCTATGATGAATGTCTTTCTTCTTTTTAATATTTTTAGGGTTCCGTACCGAAAGGATACCAACCAACTGTTTTACTAAGACTGTTGCGTCCGTCCGCCTGTCTTTCATAGGGATTTATATCTTAGAACAATAAGTACGCATGATTATTTTATTTTCACTGACGAGTTGAATAAAAAAATACCGCACAAACACAATGAAAAAAATTTTTATGATAAAAAAATGTAACTTTTGCCCGCCAAACGCATATAAGACCAGAAAAAATAACCATTCACCCCCTGAATGTTACCACAATAACAAACCATACCCATCCATCGGTGATCACGGGAACCGAAACCCTTTCCCACCGCCACCGGCTCGCCCGCGCTACCCCTACGTTATTACCACCCCCAGCAATACCCCACGCCACCATCAGACCTGTTATTATGTGTATATATCCGCGGTCAACGTGCGTGACCGGCGCCATAATACCACTACTGGGTTTCAATTCGAGGATGGATAGAGCTTTCTACATCCCAAATTCCAAATATAAAATCTATTCTAATAATAATTGTAATGGGGTAATGGGGGACAAGTTAATGGATATGGAACACATAGGTAGCCTATTTGATAGTGACCCTGCTTGCGAAGCGACGGGTCCCGGGTTCGATTCCCGGACAGGAAAACATATATATGATAAGTGTTTGTTCTCGGATCTCAATGCTGTGTTAGTGACGTGTATCTAAGATATCCGTGACACAGGGTATCCCAGTGGGGCCGACGATTGTTGCCGATCACAAACCATGACAAAATAAGATCACAAACCTAACTCAAGTACTTTTATCTAGAATTTTGAAAGAAAATATTAAGCGTGTTTTATAGTCTCACATTGGTTCTCAATGCATCGGCCTGGAACCGAACCCGGGACCTCTCGCTTCGCAGGCGGGGCCATCTCCAACCAGACTACGGGGTCGTCTAATTTAATACTAATGTCATAGCCTGACTTCCCCGTCGGCCTCGCTACTTCCCCACGGCTACATTTACCCCCAACACCACTCCAAGTGGTATCCACCACACGTCCGTATCTCCGCTCCGTACCGCAGGCGGTACGTCGAGTCGTGCTACGCGCATCAAATATTTATAAAGCGTATAATAGAACGACTTATTCATCTGTATCTGCATCTAGGGTTGTCACCTAGAGTTTTAACGACCCCATAGCCTGCACAGTGGAAGCTGAGTCTGCTTGCGAAACGAAATCTTGGGTTTGATGCCGAGACATATAAATATGTGTGTTAGGTCATGGGTGTTAATAATGTGTTTTCCATGCTGTGATGCCACCATCTACACGGATTCCTAGTGTGGGGTTATGGCATTTATTTACATTAAAAAATTGCTAAAAGTCCGAGCAATTAAAAAAAAATATCAAAAAAGTAAAGCTACGTTTTGTTTTAAATTAAGTATATTCGAATTAGAAGTTTACAATTCGACTGCTTTTTAAATGGCACCGCTTATATTTTAACAAAAATACTTTAACAAAAATACTGCAGTTAATAGAACAACTGTATAAATTTCAAGTCGTTATTTATAACTTTAATATCCGGGCAAATCAGACACCCGGACATATCCGGAAAATACAGACGGTTGTCAACAATGTCAACCCTATCCGTGCCCAACGTCAAGCAATCCGATACTGAGAAGCGGGAGTCGATGCTATGTGCGCATTCATATTATATAAAGGTTTTTTATATATCAACGTACTTATGTGGGTTAAACAATGCTGAGGATGCCGACGTACTTCCCCACCCACAGGGGGCTACTGGTGTTCAGTAAAAAACAAAAAATAACACGCAGATGATGCAATGATACGAAATAATTAGACGCATATTTTTGTCAACATTGGTTGACAAGGCCAATTAAATTTTATTAATTAAATACCTGTGCCGGAGTTTTCGTTCGCGTGGGATTTATCCTGCGTAAATCCCGATTCTGATCCGAGATAAAAATTAAAGCCTATGTTGCCCTCCTCATACATTATACTTTACCTACCATACATAATACCTCCTCTTATAGAGGAGGATAGGGCAACCAGCATTAAAATCGGCTCAGCCGTTTCAGATATAATTCCGGACAAACAGAAAAACAGACAAAAATGAAAAAAAAAGTTCGTGTTCTAGTATCGTGTAAACAACTAGAAGTACTTGAGAAAATACAGTTATTTTGAAATCACAGACAGACATTTTAATTTTATTTAGCTTTATATTTTGTATACATTTTTGTTAATAGCCGAATAGCAATTTTGAGCAAACGAGCATCTGATGAGAAGTCTGCATCAGGAACACCACAGCATTACCAATATTTTGCTGGTCAAAATCGAAGCGAGAAGAAAGAAAAATAGCTGCTATGTAACACTTGTCTAAAATTAGTACAATTAAACATAGAACTCGTTTCATACACACACAGTTACCTCAATGTGTCAACTAACCGCTATCTATATCTCTCGATTATCATCCACGGGAACGCCCCCACGACACGAGCCACAACGCCCGTCCCTTTGCAACGAGCTCCATCACGCGCACGATAAACCGATTCGACCGAGAACGCGGACAAACGTACCGTCCAACCAAAATAAACACTCCCGTGTACTACCGTGGAGCCAACTTCACCTAAAAATAGTACGTTTACATGTGAATTATAACACGCTTTACCGTTTATAGCCTTTGACTGTGAAATTCACAGCAAACGTTAAAAATATGATTCAAAAACATTATCAAATTCTGATTTCGAAATCAGAAGTGGGATGGAAAATGCCACGTAGCTCGAAGGACCAACAATCATGATGGGTATAAATGTGATTAATTTACCGTTTGCAACAAAATGCATAAAAATATTCATTGAAATAATATCAGTTTGATTTATTTACGCATAAAGTGATAGCCGAATGCTGTGAACGTTGACACCCGGTCAGTACACCTTGGTTCTAATCCCGCACGCACCTCTAAACCTCTAATTTTCAAAAAATACGTGCGTATTATGAACGAATTATCACTTGCTTCGGTACTCAAATACTGTGAGAGAACCAGCATACCTGAGCTCTTTATAATGTTTTCGAAGATGTGTGACATCTGCCAATCCGCACTTCGCCAGCATGGTGGACTATGGTCTACAACTACATCATTGTGAGACAACCCATACCTAGTAGTGGAATAGTTATTAAGAATAACTATAATAACAATTAGCCAAGGAACTACGTCAGTCCATTATTCGCAAAATCATTAAATATTCACCACAGTTAGGTACCAACTGACGTGGCCCAACGGTGGTGCGCCGTGATGGGAGGAGCCGAGCCCATTGATTGCCAACGTGGCCTCTTGCCGGTCTGTAAGTTGTAAAGTGGGTCGACATTGGAAATCAATTGCCTTACATGGATAATTATGTATAACCGTGACTTTATGTGGCAGTAAACGTAAGAATATTGACGAAATTTGATTCTTTTGTCATCTTAATTTTTTAACAAGTTTAATTTTTATTCAATTACTTACGATGACGACGCGATTTAAAAAATGTATTAAAAAAAGTTAAACCAACGTCAAAAAATTAACTAAAAACTGCAAATAAAAAATGCTGACACCGATCTCAAACAAAAATTGTAGGCCCCTGATGTATTATTTCCTAATTTTAAGTAACTTTTTTAATTCTATTTAGTTTATTTTAAACCAGTAAAATCATTTTATTACATATCCAAATACAAAACTATAAACAGCAATGATTGTTTAACTTTGTTAAAACATCCGACAATAAACTCTTTTTGTATTTATTGATAATCATCAATTTCTCAATCATTTATATTTAAAACACACGCTCTTTAAACGACAACCATTGTAAAGCAAGTCGAAATTAAAATCAAGTTCAAATCGTTACGCAACCGAAGTTATATTCGGATTCGAAAATGGGTTAACAGATATCTACAAGGATCATGCCCTTTCTTGCAAGCACGCATTGTTGATTATTATAACCTACAAATATTATCCTACTAATATTATAAATGTTACGAAAGTTTGTATGGATGTATAAATGTTTGTTATTCTTTCACGCAAGAACTACCGAATGGATTTTGCTGAAACTTTACAATAATATAGCTTAGACATCAGAATAACACATAGGCTATAAATTGTTAAGATATAGTGTGAATTATCCAAAATATATAACTAAATCTTTGCAAATAAGTTTCCCCAAAGCGAAGCGAGGGCGGGTCTCTAGTTTAATATAAAAATGTAAACAAAAAAATTTAACAGAATTAAATATTTCAGTGTATTAACCGTTAAAGTTAATGATAAATTCACTTTCGACTCCTGCTAAGAAATCTTTTCAACACACAATTTCTAAACATTAGACTCAGCAAATACTTTCATAATAAGCAAGATTTAATGCCTAAAGTTTTACCAATAATACCTCCACACCCAAGGCCGAAACTCTTCCACAGATCTCCCATCACGAAGGAACAACAAACCCCCTTCTATGTCCGTATATTCCGAATAGAACACTCGGCTGAACAGTAAAACGTCACCCCCAACAGCATCACGCCGCGCCCTGGCCGATTGCCGAGACGTGACACGCGAGACACAATGATATATCTCTACATGGTTGAATAAAGCTTGGATGTGCAATCGAAACCCTTTGCATTACGCACGATAGTTTCGATGCGGATTATTCTTGGAGCTAAAGTCCGATTTGACCTCCAGGATTTGCCAAAGATAAATATCTGAATCCTATAATAATAGAAGAATCAAGAAATATTTAAGACTTTGATAACAATGGAGCCATAATTAAAGTATTATTTACCACTTGCTTTGTAGACATTAATTCTCTACAAGGCCAAATGGTGGTGACATGTAAATGTTCCCAACATAATGTGCACGCAGTACCCTGAATAAAGTGAGAGGGAATTACCAATCCTGAATACATGACCATTGACCACGGTCACTCCATCAGGAGTATAACGACTATGAAGAAGAATGTCTTATATTATTGAAAAAAAAAATTGCAAAGAACAACCTCGATCCTTAATCACAGGGATAGGATTCAGACGTTTGACGCAATTAGTAGATATTTCATAATTCAAATAATCTTATCAAATTATTTAGTATGCCCAGCGATTGTCGAGTTGGAAACAAATCGGTAAAGAGGAGATTATAATGCACAAGATTGCGATGTTCGAGCTAATACCTAAGTAACTTAGTCATCGATAAGGAATTACAGCTACTAGACGTACATACCTTCGATCATCAAATTAAAACTTATGTAAGTGGACCTTTAACGAATCGCTTGGACGGCTCATTTCATTGCGGCGTAAAGTGAGCAGGTTACAGATGACTAGCTTACAGGTAAAGCATGTCATTGGAAGCAATCATCAAATTTCTTTCAGGTCTGATCAGATTACGTTTAGGTCTAATGATAGTTCTCGAGTTTTATAGGAAAGGGGCATACCTAAATTTCCAAATGAGTCAGACCTTTTAAATTAAAGGCAAACATTACCACAGACTTGTTTTCATCAGGTGCACTTTAGTAATTCTAAATAATTAAGAAAACCTGAACCTCAATTTTTAGGTAAATTTGAGCGTGTATTGCCACTACCTATTTCAAGTTTACCTGATAATTAACTGTACAGGCAAAATAGGTAACCTACTTGATAATGTACACCCTACACTATTTCTGAAAGTTCTTGCAGTATATTAGTAGTAGTCTTTTAGTTTGCGACCGTACAAAGCACAAAAATAGGCGTGATTGCTTTCGCAAATATCAATTCACACAAAAAGTACCTCCAACCATCCGTCACAACCAGAGCAGACTCAGCAGCGACAGAGATGCAAACTGATAACTGTTACATAAGGTGGTACAATAATAACGTCGGTGACGTCAGAATTCCGCGGCAGTTTACAATAAGGGCGGATTAAATAGAGCGTGCCCGATTGTTCGTGTAGACCTGTTTGCGTAACATTCCCGCTCGCATCGGGCTTGCTTGGGTGATACCATTCTTTCTTTCTCTCTTTATAAGAGAAGAATATGTTCCTCTCTTCCATTATTCCCTATTGGCCGTCACTTCTACACTGACTCCCTTATCTTCCATACACTCTCATACCTCTCTCACCACAATCCATCCATCTTTTCTTTGGCCGTCCTCGTCCCCTTCGTCCATCCACATTCATATCCATCACTCTTCTCTTCACATGCGTTTCCTTTATTGTAGTATTGTTACTAAGGACGCGAAAGATATTTACGAAACAGTTAACACAGAAAGAGTACTACTTGAAAAGTACGCCAATTGGTTGAACTTGACTGCCCCAATTTTGACGCGCGCTAGACATATCTTATTACTTAAAATATCATTGGTGCTAAGTGGTTACCATGGCCCATTCACATTAGTAACAGCAAAGACATCGCCGAAGTGTTGCGGCTTTAACAACGAAGACAGAAGCATACAGAAAGAAGAGACGCCCAGCCAAGCTTATACTGTAGCATGTCGGATGTTTTAATAATCTCTTTATGGCCCGGAAACAAAAATCCTTGAGGATAACCGCCGGAGTTAGCCCGTAAATCGTGCCCCGCGCCGCGTTCCCCCGCCGGGGCGCCAAACTTGCTTGTAGCCATTGCCTTTAACAATACTTTAATTAGCGTCTATGAAATATTACTAGAGCTTACAGTTATTTTATTACTTTATTTTTATCTTGGGTGTCGGTCGCCATTTTCTTGGCGTTTTCCTGCTGGGTGCTTGGAAGACATTTCTTTATGTATTCATCCGTGTTCTTTGTTAGCCCGTAACGCATTTGTGATGCCTATGGTGTTAATGATGTCTATTACCAACGGTGAACAGTTACCATTTGTTGGCCCGACTTACAGGCTATTTACAAAAAATATGTTATGCCATCAATGCGAGTGTTTGTGCGAGAGAGAAAGAGATAGATTATGGAAAATGGGATATCGCAGTTTCGCCATGAAGATATACTAGCCGGTCCGGCAGACGTTGTTCTGCTATGTACTCATTTTGTAACCTTTTTACGCATATATATAGTTATTCACAAGGAATGTCTAAGTGTATAAAAGAAACATGAAAAATTAAAAAAAAAAATAGTGCAAGTCGAATGAATTTACCTTCTGTTATTCAAATGTCCAATCATCTTACAATCATGTTTGTCGGGCTGAATAGTAGATAAAATTGCATATAATATGATTCATTAACATTTATAAACAGATAGATAATAATTTATTAACTTGACCCTGTGACCACAATCGGACATCGTTTACAACTTGACTATTCACACAAACATCAACAGACGTACTGACAAATTGTTCATAGATATTCAAAGATCAGCTTATACCCGCGACTCCACTTGCATTAAACTTACAAAGATGCCATTTGCCTCAATCATGCGCATGTCACTAAAGCCATAGCAATAACCAATATTAAATATGGCTTGAACACTCTGGTCAGTTCATTTGTTGACTATCAACATATAAAACATCCATCACAGAGTCTACCCTAACCGGAAATCGAACCCGGCACCCTCGCTCAGCAAGTCTCAACGTCACCGTGGTCAAAGCGAACTACATCCACAACAACCCAGTCAGGCCGATAACATTCAAAACAAACCTCACCAACCAAACAATCAATGTGTTCAATGCACACACATTACTATGTACACAACAACGCGCGCGCGGCATTATCTACATTATTGTTATGCAACACACGACACACTTCCACTTTTAAAGGAATACGGTAGGAGTAGGACATGACCGGCAGGTAAGTAAATAAAAAATAAAATACACACTAACACACTCATACAGTCATACCCCCCGCACTAGGATTTCTCGTGTCGCGGGCGGCATGGACAACATAAATACCACGTCACTAACACCCAACAACATTGATCAGTCACATAAATGTCTCCACGGGAATTCGAACCCGGGACCTCTCGCTTCGCAGGCAGGGCCACCACCAACCTGACTACGGGGTCGACAAAGTAAGTCATAGGTAACTCATGCTTTGAATGTACCGAACACGAGCAACTCGCGGCAAACAGCTTAGAAAACCTTTTGTTTCTAAGACGAGCGTAGTAAAAGGAGATCCCAAGATCATTTTCATGTAAAATGTTGCCAAGACGAGACCATACGGCTTACTCTGTCAAAGAGATATCAGTTCACATGTAGAGCCAAACTTCTAACTTTACACGCGCTAACTCTTCAAGCCCCTGACGTCACAAACTCTACAACTCAACGTCAAGCTATGCATATGGCTTGCTTGGCCGTTTGATGTAATAAACCCTTCGTTATACTGATAATAATAAAAGCGATCGGATACCTCATCGACGTCACTTAACAATGCCTACAACTTTCATTTGTTTTTGTTGACATTGGAGTACGTTTGTAGTTCTTAATCAAAACCAATGAGCAATTTGAAAGTTTCAATTCCGCACGCACCTCTAATCAGTTATGACTGTGTATCAGAAACTAATGACCACTCGTTGTTATCAATTGGAACAGCTCTCGCGCGTCGGTGGTACCGTCAGACTATATTATGGAACACATGAAAAGGATAGGCTTTTGCTTAGAGTGCGCTCCACGTGTATAATTTCATCCTCACTGATCATCTGGTGGGACTGATATCAATATCGAGCTTTAACTTATTTTATGAAATATAAAGTTTTAGCCAAAGGCAAACATCGTGAAGATACCGAATGATTTTATGATTACTCAATTTAAATTTGTTATTATCATCACACGAGTTTCCACAATTTAGCGTTAGGAATCCGAGAACAACTTTTAACGTTATAAATAACTTATTGTTTAATGATAAGTAATGTAAATTATCTTGCTATATTTGTAGAACCTGTATTAGATTGAACTTAATATAACTAGACGCTAAACAACAAAGAAACTCATCAGAATTTATATAACTCATGAAGACATTACAATAATAATGAATTACTACAATGACAAAATCTCTTCTTTGTCGTAAAAATTGATGTTATAATTTTAATAACTTTTTAGCATGTATTTAAAATATCAACCTAACAAGTCCTTAAACTCTACTCGATAATTTTACTATAACGCCTTGAACACCATCGTGTTCAAATTGATGATGATAATGATAATACTAACACAAGAATAAGATTATAACAACGTAACTAAACAAAGGGGCAAATAATAAAAGAAGTCAAAAGAAAATCGAAAATTTTAGGAAACTTCACAATCCACCAAAGGCCTACAAAACACGTCAACGCGATGAAGAAATCCAACGCGAACTCGACGATACACCCGACAAGTTTGAACCCGACCAACTGCAAACCGAGAACAGAGGAACGTACGCACTTCCCATTCAACCGCCCGGTGACCGTATACTATATACAACACAAAAGAGCTAAAAAGCTCGGTGCACGTCTCTTATCTTACCGAAACAATGGCAAACGATACGTAAACACTGAACACAATGATTTGTAACACGTTCCCGATAACACCGGAGCAGAGAGCGAGTCACTCGACTGGCGTTCAACACTGACACAAAACTTTCAGAGGGACGACCGACGACGACGCGCGCGGCACGACGCGCTGGCGACTACTGGCTCCGCCATGGCCGACCGCCGCTCACTTCGGTCGGTGGGTTGCCAGTTGTGTCGTTGTCAGTGCCTTACGTTGGGAGATTTCAATCTTTTATCGAAGCTTCGCTCACAAGTTCACGGAGATATAAGTTTTTAAATTCATTTCGCCGTGTACTTTTTTTTTAGATTTTAGTACCTAAATATAATTATAGCAAAGAAAATTAAAAAGCTTTAGAATAGACCTTTTATGTGCCTATTTTAAGAGACAACAAAAAAAATTAACACAATTAAACCTAATAATATTAAACCAATGACAAAAATGTCTATTATAGTCATTGACATATTACTAATTATAGTGTACATGTTTCTCCAAAACTTCCTATGATACTTTATTAAATTTTCTATTACTGTTAAAGGTTTAAGAATAAGAATTTTATTCAATAAACAAATCTAGGGACATCAAAAGAAAACCAACTGCAAATAATTAAATAAAACATCGGTCCAAGAGTTCTGCCCTGAGAGATCCCAAACCTCCTTACAACTTCAGCAACGAAAGCTCCCCCGCACAGGGCAACCCACAACGCGACGTTGCCGCTCCGATTCGCGCGGTCGACTCAACGGCGCGCACGTAACAGTAATGAGGTTAAAGTTTTTGAACACAAAACTTTTTTCTTCTCAATTTTCAGTACTGAGCTTATAGAGACGCGCCTGCTCTAACCAAAATGTAATTAGCCGTTTTAAACGGGAGTTTTTTCATGTGATTGATGCTCGCCGGAGCCATTGTGGTGGGATAGGAGTTGATACCCTTTTATAAACTTTCGCTGCGTAGTTGCGTTCGTTGATCTATGTAATGTATGTTATGTAAATAATTCAAGTTTCAAACAATATTAAAGATCTCAATGTATTATCTGTTTTACGGAGTTCTTACTCGCGGTATTTTGCTTTGAACAACTTCCAACTAATAACTTAAAGTTTACAATTTACGGAGCTAGTTTTTACTTGTCAAACGCTTCAGTTGATACTAATTGCAATAAACAGTTTTAAACGCGCAGTAATTTCTATTGACTTCTCGTGGAAAGTAATGGCCCTTTGTTTAATTTCACGGAGTTGTTTAGCTTTATTTTTTCTATTGTAGTTTCAAATAAACAATAAGCATGGTGTGATAAGTAGCAAACTTAGCTTCTTTATGATTACTTTGAAAATCGGTAAGAGCAGAATTCATAATCTGTTAAAGGCAATAGTGTAACAAGTGATGCATATATTTGAATGAACGCACGAGATTGGTATTGAGTATTAGTAAGTTACTGCCATGACCAAAAGTGCGATTGATAAAACTCTGAAAATTCGAACACAAAACACGATGAACCTGGTAAACGATTCCAGAACAGATGTAACGATTAGACGGACATAAAGGAAATACAATTAAACATGTACTCGTATTGTATAAATGACGAGCCATGTGCCCGATGGTATTCCCCGAATGTAATAATTCAGGAAAACTTGACATTAGCTCAAATGCGTTTCTTAGTGGTCACCAATGTATTAATCAAACATTATCGACCCTTACGGTAAAGTTTGGCAATTCTTCGGCTAATTCCGAAAGATACTTCACCATCTCGTCGAGAAGAAAACAGGAACATTTCCTGTCAGATGTTATCACGGAAACACAAATAGCTAGAAGAGTTTCTACTTCAAGCATTGAGGTGAATTAGATGTTAAGATTATGCTGGAGACTCGCGACCGTTGTCCAGCCCCGTTGAATTTTAGTGTCGCCTTTGTCCATGTTCCTACACGTATGCATCTGAAACTAGTGTGACAAACAATGGACATTTCAATACTGTTCAATCGTTTTAAATGCAGAGAGGTACTCACGATTTTAATTTTTTATACTGTGGGTGCCCATTTTATCCTCATACCCGGGGAGGCCTAGAGCATACTCCACCACGCTGCTCGAGTGCGGATTGGTGGAAGGGTTAGTGGCCAACCCAAGTGTCGGAAATTTTTAAGCCGCCCGAAGGTATCCGACGTGGCTTAACGACTGCTACCAAATGATAACAACCGGGACCGACGGCTTTACTTTACTTTATTATAGACCTATAAAAGAGGAATATTCCACCCATACATTGTTTTGTTATAGCTCAAAGGTATAAAAGGCAGCGTTTTCGCTGAAAGCTCCCAGGCGGCCTGATTTCTTACTTTACTTCCTCAACAGTTATCGTCATATTTCAACCAATTCACACAAGACTTTAATAAATTATTTGTGTACCTAAACCTTCCTCACAAATCACTCTTTGTATTAATGAAAAACGAATAAGTCCTTTCAGTATTTTTTTAGTTTATCGCGAACAGACAGACCGACAGACAGACAGACGCAGCGAGCGACTTTTGTTTTATAATATGTTAAGATTCTGTGACATTTACATTGTTTTTCGTAGTGTGTTTTATATCAGATCTGTTTCCCTATATTTCAGTATACAGAAACCTGGCCAGGATAACTAATGACACATCTATAATGAGGCTCGTTCTTAAAAGGATTTCTTTTAGCGATCATCTCAACAAAACACAAACAGAAAGAAAGAAAGTTTATAATATAAAACACACTATAACAATGTTGTTGAATTAAACATATTCCAACCGCCAAAATTAAAGAGACACGCGGACCCAAAAGCGGAACATTAAAACCAAGCAACTGATTACAACAAGTTGGGTCGTGAGTGAAATTCACTGGCACAAAGAATTACTCATTACAACGACTGTACAATCTCTACCTCCCCAAGCATACGTGCAAAAATGACGCCACGAACACAACCAGATAACAGAACGGACACATCGTAGAGACACTACACTCCAACGTGACCGTCGGTGAGGTTCCTAATCGGGAACACAACAGCGATACCACCGTGGCTCACAATGGCGCGATATATTTGGTGAGGTTGGTAAATTAATGCGCAATTTACTAAGCGAACAGCACACGGATAGATTTCGATAGTGAATTGTGAAAATAAGCTTGTAATTAGAAGCTTGCGATATAGGATACTTTAAAAGGAATCGAGGTCTCGTGACAAACCAAGTTACAACACCAAAGCTCTGAGCGTAACTCAGAAGTTTATATATTTTTTTATTGTCCTAGCTGAAGTCGAAGATAATGTGTTTAATCATCATGATATTATCAAAATGATAATCTGAACTATCACGATCAGTAGCTGCCACCAACTGCATACCATGATGGATTTAACATCGGCCAACATCATTCTTTTTCCCTTATGCATCATCTAGGATCGACGGAATACATCCTGTTCGTCAATTTCACTCGAGCAACGTTATAGACACTCCTTTCTTAGCCATTTCGACTTCCATAGACTCCATCCACCACACACGGATTTCTTGGAATAATTGAGGATAACTGAAGCGTACTGCAACGCTGCGAATATGAGGTGCGGTGGATTTATCGGCCAAACCAAATGTCAAAAGACTCTTCGTAGCCCGGAAATCTCCAAGCATTAGAAGCAATCTGTCCCCCCTCCTGAAACACGGAGACGGCCAATATGCTTTTGCAACTGGTGGTAAGCCGTGTTCCCGACTAAAATACCCGAACCACACAGGACAGTTGTAGGATTTAGATCATGTCGATGTCTAGCACACTTCAAAAAGTCACCATCACCACGACCGAGCGGCGATAAGGGTCGTATGACGCAACGACGGAGAACATTTCAAATTCAGACTTATCTGTTGCATTACGCAAGAGACGTGCTGCCTCGTCGTGAATATTTAACGTCGGCCCGGGAAAACAAAGAAAAGCCAATTTGTACCTACTGAGTTCCGCTGGATGAATTTTTTCAAACATTTTGTTACTTTTAAGGGTTCCGTACCTGAAAAGAAAAAACGGATGCCTTATAGGATCACTTCGTTGGCGGTCTGTCCAGACCCTGTTCCTCAGGAACGCGTGGAGGCCGCCAGGTCAGGTCTGCGCTCATGTAGGTCTGCAACCCTTCATTTTTATTTCAGGCAGAATTTTTTAGCTAGTATTGTATTGTGCTTCTGAATATTATTAATAAATTAGACACACACGTTTCTTACAATTTTGTATTTATTTGATCATAGTAAAACAAAGTAGCTGTTTGTTTAAAAACACATTAATTTCAAAAAGTAAACAAATTTTCAAGCGTTCTTACAGAAACATAGGAGTGAATAAATAATGTGTATGAGGTACACATACATAAATCAAATTTGTAAAACGTTTCATTAAACAATTATGTAACAATCGTTTCGAATGCGGTTACTAATTTAGTAAACGTTGTGATTTCGACCTTTTCCGAATTGAGGGATGGTCACTACTTGAAATGGTATAAAAAAAAGATTTTATTTCTAGTACTACATATTATTTAAACTTCTTAGATTTAACCACGCCCTTTGACATTATTTCTACATACAAATCTATTACAAAATGTTACATCAAATTTACTTTTAAATAGGTCCATTATTATTTGTAAAAATCTTCCCATTGTTCGAGTATACAACATTGGTTTGCACCACTGCCAAATTAAACAAATTGTTGGCGCCTCGAGCTTTCGCGATGTCAATAAAACTTTTATGGAGTTTCAAATGTATCAGTTGGACGTTCGTCAATAAAACTTCATATATATTTGTTATTTGAATAATATTATTATGGCTATCTTACAGAGGTGGCAAACCAAGTAAAACAAGAACTTCACTACCACTTTTTTAAGTATAACCGACAAATCAACATACGGGCCACCTGAAGTAGTCTGCAGTCTTCACATATTTTCTGAAATTTAGAAGTGCGTGCAGGATTCGAACCTAGGCCCTGTTAGGGAGTCCAATGTTCAAAGCACTCGGCTATCACACTTTACAACAGCATTACTGAACAAAAAAGTTAAATAACGCCTAGTAATGAAGATGAGTGACGGTATTCTTATTTATTTGATAAGAAGCCATCACCGGACGTGACAGGGCGATTAACTATGACGTAACGGCGTCAAAAACAACAGGCGATCCGACTCGAAGGACCAAAAATAAAATTTACAGATCTAGCCCTATAACGTTGTACTGACAACTTGTCAATTGCATACATTATGTTGATTGAGGTATTTCGTATACCAGGGTGAATATAGAATTAATAGTTGGGCTGATGTCAATACAAATAAAGTTACAAATTACAAGAATACAAGTTTGCGTCTTGATTCAATTTAAGCAGTTAAGGCACCAGATAAAAGGTCCCTTCACCCATAAACATCAGCATCACCAAAAACATCACCGGCCAAGAACAGACAGAAGAAAGAAACAATAGAATCTTGCATCACTGTTCGACACACGGCCAATAGTCCCCCACACTGGGACCCTCCAAGGCCCCAGCGCCCCGCGGTACCGTGACCCGGCCCAAGTTTTAACGAGCGCCGTAACTCGCGCACTAATGAAACAACTTGCCGACCGACCGTCCCCCGACCACCCCGACCACCCCGACCATCGGCCGCTCCTTGTTTATTGTTGCAGATCACTTATCGACGCTAATTCTTATCTCATCTCGGTTAACAACTCAGTTAACACTTGAAAACAATAGAAGGGGTTATACCGAGGCTTATTTGTGTGCAAGGCGCAGCGCCGCCATGCACGCACCGTGCACTCACTGAGGTCACTATCATATGACTATTGACTTTAAACTTAACTCATCGTGGATTGCACACATTTATTACATACTAGCTGACCCTACCATGCGTTGCTGTAGCTCAGTAAAACGAATCAACCAACAGCGCCATCTATGAGAAATTAATAGAACTAAACAATAAATTTACATTAATAATGTTTAATAAACTTTTAATTTCGAATAAAAGGAAATAAAAAACTATCCTATCTTTCAACTTGTTTCAAACTGCACACGGTGTGCAAATTTGATTAAAATCGGTTAAGTAGTTTAGGAGTCCATCGCGGACAAACAACGTGACACGTAATTTATATATAATAGATGATGCGGGTACTCACGATGTGTTTTTGTACGTCGATATATCGCCCCAGTTCCAAGGATCGTTCTCACGGCCGAACTGAAGTGGCGCGGAGAAACTTTTGACACGATGTATCATAATAAAATGAGATCACTAACGTTCGTCTGTAACGAGCAATGACCAGACGAAGACCCCTGATGCTAAATGGCCACCGTCAACACCATCGGTATCACAATTCCATTGCCAGCGACAGAAACGGGAGCCTGCATTGTTCCTATCTGACCCCGCAACCGAAACACTAGGTGGTGGCTAGACCAGAAACCTTCCACAACCCAAACATAACCAAGTAAAATGCGCTTTTAATTTTACATGTTTCTGCATCATTATAAATAAATAAATAAATTATCGATAAAAATTCACAAGTAGAACAGAACTGCACATTTTCTTTGTCAACGGAACCAGAAGCATTATGATTTGAGCGGGACATGATAACAGGGTGGACGGCAGATAACCACCGGTCTCGGACGGTGCATAGTCGGTGTAACGGCAAGTGGGCTGGACGATTTTTATTTCTAGACTACAACGGGCTTTTGAATCGATCGTGGATGACCTAACGACTGAAGTTATAAAATGTTCTAATTTTGATGCATATTGTGTTGTTTGATATATTCAAAATAGCCTCATTTTTGCATCACATATAAGCATGAAAATTTATCTGTCACATAAATATCTGGCAATCGAACCTGGACCCCTCGCGTTCCACGCAGGGCTCCTACCAACCAGGCCACGGAGACATCACAGCAAAATAGCGCGAAGCTCTTGAACAATTCCTTCCGAAAGCAACTGTTTATCAGCGAAGATTGTTCTACTACGAGGAAGTTCGACGAGCAGTCCAATGACGGCGTTGGGGTACAGGGGCCGGTGTAAATATTTGACCACCACCTACCACCGCCCCGACCGTTCACTAATGCACACGTTTTGATTGGAGCCGGAAAGCTTTTTGGGTCACGGATTAATTTTAACGCTGTAATTGATTCGATTGGTTTTGGAATCGTGTGTCGATGGCGATGGAAATGTCATGGGGTGTTTTGTTGTAGTATTAGGTTTATTGTAGCGTAAAAGGTTAGGTTGAGGTAATAGGCGCCAGGGTAGGCGATCCACCTCACGACCCTTCTGGCCAGGATATCGACAGCAGTGAAGGCATTCCTGCTTTTTTCCACCGACCTACCTGGTGGTAGTGCTGAGAGGTAAGAGTAGGCTTGAGAGCCATTTTTCATTCTTTCCACTTCTTTCTCGGCTGGATAACGCATCAGTTATGCCTCCGGCGTTGCTCGTGTCGACGGTGACCACTCACCAACAGGTGGCCTATCTGCTCTTTCATCGTCTGTTAACATAAAAAACTGCTTTACCGATTTTGGTGCGGTTTTCACTTATTTATTGTTGTAATCTTCTCTTCAAATGTGTGCTCTTCAATTGCTTGCTTTAATCAGTTTGTAAATAAAAATCAAAACGTGTGCAATTCTAACGTGCTAGAAGTTGAAACTTCAAAACAACGAATACTGTCAGTCCAAATATTGATGTTTTGCTTTGCTTACGTAAGCCGCTATTTTGACTCTTTTTCGTTCCTCGTTCTTCGTTTGTACTGGAGAAGTTTTCACTTCAAAAATATGTCAGTTTAAAGAATGACGAGTAGACAAGGGGGGGTGACAGGTTCCTGAAGCGAAGCGAGGCCGTGTTTCTAGTAAACACCTAAGTCACCTATCCACAAGTCAGTTGTCTAACACCATCCTATGTACTCATTCAGCTACATACATAATATATGGTTGAATAAAATATTGAAAACGGCCGAAACAAATAGCCATTAAACAAAGAACACGAGAACAATCTGAACACGTCAAAAACTATCAAGGGCATCATCCATCAACAAAACGACTTCACATTCATAATTTTCCAGCAATTTTAATTTTCACCCGCGCGTCAATACTACTTGTGCACAAAGAAAAACTGACTACTACTCATTCGAAGGTCTGCCCAAGTGAAATACCTCATCGCTGCCCCGAGCCGCGCCGGCCCGGGGTGGTCATCGACACTCCGATGTAAATAAACACCATTCCCTCCGCGCACTTATCTACCCCTCGGCTGCACCCTCGCTGGGACACCTGCGCAAATCTCTATACACACTACATACCTACACGTCCCGTCCAACGCTCGGTACACATCGCGAGTCGCACAACACTGTCGATGTAAGCGCACGATGTACGACGAAAAGTGGATTCGCTGCCGTGGAACCCGTTTGGGGCCGTTTCCTTTGAAAAAGCTCGGGGGGATCAGGGTTGTCACCTTTTTTTTTTAAAGAATAGTACTTTTTTTAGTAAGTTAAGTTAAAATATACGGATTACTTTCTTTTCTTGGCCGACAAAGCATCGGTGTGTTGTTTTTGGTGTTACCGAGGGCCACGAGCGACGGTGACCACTTACCATCAGGTGGCTCGTCTGGTCGTTTGTCGGCTTAATAGATTAGACATAAAAAGTACTTTTTGAAAACTATCAAATTTTTTTTATATGATACCAAATTTTCAAACAAAATAAACAAGTTTGAGTACAATCTCAACAATAACGATGTTAATTAACAATTTTCCATACTGCTGTGGATGCGTTCTAGTCCCAGTTAATGTAAAACATCGCAGTAGTTGAATTAACGATGAATAAATAGCATTTTTTTAACTATCATTTTTCAATAATATACTGCAAGTACAATTGACTGACATACAATAATTTCCTGTATAACATAGCACAGGTGTCAACCCTACACAGAATGGTAATAATACGTGAAACGCACGCGCCGAACGGCAGATGTTCGCGTTCGGGCGCCCTCGGCACGCGTCGGGTGCCGTCGGGCCGCGTTCGAAATTCGAAAATCTAATGGCGCGGTCACAGTACCAGGTTGAGCAGGTAACTTTGATAATTGTGTGGGTTTTTGTTTGTAATAATACACTTGCGAGATTTATAGTGCTTAATAAGTTAATATTAATTAATCGACATAAGAGAATGTATGGCGGGGGGTAGCCTTGCGTTTATGTCTCCCTACTACTTATTCGTAACATACCACAGTCTTATGTTTATAATTTATTTATATAGTAAAACCAACAAAGCAACAGTCTATGCATTGACATTCGGAATTGAAAATCCTATTTGTCATTTACACTATGTATAAAAATAATAGACAAATAATTCGTTATGAAATTAAACGAAGGAATCAAGACATAAAAAGTAAAAACCAGGTTCAAATTAATAACATCGTAATTTCAACTGAACTTTACGACTTTTATTTCATAGGGTACACAGGCAAAACCTGACAAGTGCAATTTAACATTTCATAAAACTGTATTGAAAATGCGCGTCTGGACAGAACCTTTAACCGTATTCATAAAGAGCGTACAGGCATAAGCGTCCAAGTACAAAACAATATATTTTTTATACGTCTGTGCACGCGCACAAACTATTACGCTTTTGTGCTCTTTGTAAGAAATCCCGATCTCCGACAGTCTTCACATGCTATACAATTTAAAATTATATGCCTTACGCGTTTCGTTTATATTTAAATTTATTCATTCGTCAAACTATTTAAAAACAACCGGTTGTTAAGATACTTTCAATCGTAACCTCATATAATACCTACTCTGTAGTATTTATCAATACTATTCTTGTGTAAGGTTCATTCGTTTTTGCTCGACAAAAATCCCCTCAATCAGAAAAAAAGTTTATTTTATTTGAAGTCGAGATTTATAATCAAACGAATTTCTTCAATATTTATCAAATATATTCCTAATCAAATTAATTAAATTCAAAACTCATAAATCGGATACAAGTAAAAGTTGATACAACTTAACTAGAATACGCTGTTGGATTATAGAAATAAATAAATAAATAAAAAACATGTAACTGTCCACCAAAGTCGAAATTAAATTAACCAAACTATAGCATATTCGCAAATTACTAACAAAACCCTTTGATTGACGAGGCCGCGCGGCCGTCGCGGGCCCCGACGGCAGCCCTTGGCTCACTTTTGGCCTTTTTACGCGCGGTCGTTCAACTTGCCCTTTTGATGGGATAACATGCCTGAGCTTTTTGGGGTTCGGTTTGAACTTGTGTTAATCATTTGAGATTATTATTATGAAGTTGATGATGTAAAATGTGTAAAAATTCAAAATACGTTGAACATTTATTTCGTTCTTTAGGGTTCCGAATCAAAATGGTAAAAAAACGGAACCCTATTAATACGCCTGCGGTATGCTGCGGTAATATGTCTGTCAGTCTGTCTGTCCGTCTGACTGTCACAAGTCTCCATCTCCTGAACAAAAATAGGTAGATACCTGAAATTTCACAGTAAGAAAGGATTTTTGGAAATTGATCGACGAAGCCGCGAGGGAAAGCTAGTACTATTTAATTATTAAACTCAAACTTAATCGTTTATTTACCAACCAACCAACTAAAAATATACATAACTATAGTTGTTCAACAAATCACAAGATATAGTAAAAAAATGTTATTTTGGTGTATGTACCGTGTATAAAACCATAAATGTATTTAGTAAAAAGCGGTTATTTTAATATTACAAACAGACATTCCAATTTTAATTATTCGTATAGATGACTTTCGAAACGAATAATCGATTTCAGCCAAAAAAATCCAATTCAAATCGACCCGCTTCAAGCATGCACGCTTCAAATCGATTAAATCTTCCAACTTATTTTTTATAAAAATCTCTAGTTACACCCCTTTGGCACTCGGGCGGATATAAAGGGTGAATCGTACCGAGCAATAATTTTATGTTAGCCGGTATTAAATTAAACAGCGCGTTAAAAACTGGACTTTAAACAAAACAAGATAGGGTTCAACTTTAACTGCGCTCAATAATATATCATTCGTCTTTAATTTTCTTTGTCCGTCCGTACATTTACGAGTAAATTTAAATATGAATGCTCGTATTAGCTTTACTGGCGAGTTGGTTGCGTGCTAAGTGAAAAGATTTACGGCCGCAATCTATTTCAGCCTTTACGTAATCGGAATTAAGATTGGTTATTCTGTCGCGATCGGTAACCGGGTATAGCTTGATTGTGGTTTCGAGTGTCATGCAATGTACAGCTAGTGGTGAGCCCAGCAGTGGGCTGCGGGCTCGGAGGAGAGAAAGCCTTGCCTTGTAAGACGTAGGTAGTAAGCAAATATCTATCTGGGTGGCAATTCACTGCTACAGGGAAGTGACTTCGATTCCTGTACGCATCCAGTGAGAAATTTATTTCTTCCCTTTAAGCGAATGACATTAGTTGAATAGAACTGTTTTACAGCGCTGTTTACACAACTTTTTATATTAAAAGGTAATTTTTATGTTAGCCGGCAAACGAGCAAAGATGTTACGAGTGAAACTATTTTGTAAGTACAGAAAAATATGAAGTTGAATTTAATGTATAACCTGATTTCATTAGAAAAAACTAATTTATAAACAATCGTGTTTTAGACAAAAATGTATTTAAAATATACATCATTTTTATGTAAGTACGTAATATTCCTAATTCTAATAATATGTATCCATTTATATGGTCTTAAGATAGCAAATGCTCATGCAGCACCACTTTCCGCCGCCGCCCACGACAACCGTGACCGACACAGAACAAGACTCACATCGGGACTGGGATGGTTAGGGTAGGGTCAAACAGCCGACGACGGGGCGGGACGGTGACGCGACGCTAGCGTCCCCGTTGTACTGCGCGCGCCGTGACGCGACCCGCCGAGCGCGACGGCTCTGTGTGACATACTCCATACTTGCTCATACGTTACAATTCTTCACGTCCCGCCAGCGTCGCGTCGCCGTCACGCCCCGTCGGCTGTTTGACCGTACCCTTAGTTGGTAGGATCATTAGTTAAATAATTATTACTGCAAACCGTGCGATACACTCACACACGCGAATTACATTCCAGATTTATCCATCAGACGAATTTCACGTCACGAAATATGTATTCAGAAACAACCCTATCACGATACCATTTCGATATCCTTACTGTTTCCAGTAACTGATGATCCTTATCTTAAGAATTATCAGGAAATAGCGGATTATCAGATTTAACATATCTATATAGTATTAGATAGCAAAAAAAAAATTAATTTGTGGTCACCAAATTAAAATCAAATTTTCGAAATTTTCTTGCAATGTCCATTCCTGTTTACATTAAAACTCGAAACTCAAATCATTTATTTCATGTAGGTCATTGACATATGATATTAGTATTTATGTCAGGTAGGTATTTTTAATACACTTGTGAACATCATTTTTTTCGCATTTACCACCGTTTCGCTAAGGTGCCTTAAAATATTGAATTTTTAAAATTTAATCAATTAATAAGGCGTAAGAAAACTTCTAGACACATCTTTTATTAAAAAAAAGTGCTTAAAACTAATGACAGATTTTAAAATATAAGAACCGGGCGTTCGCCAGCAACACATCGTCAATTTAGTTTTGAATTCCTCGCGCTAAAATGACCACATACAATCAGTTGTCGTGTCTGTCCGTCACACAGTGGGACGAAAATCAGCTTTCATAGACATAGGAATGTTAATTCATAAATATCGCTGTTTTTGTTGGATATGGCTTTTGTTTACAGTAACTAAGCCTACATATGTAAAAAAAAGTAATTGGGCATTTATGCGAATGATTTATATTGTTTTCGAGAAAAAATTGTATGGAGCTTTCTTGAAAAATCCGATTTTCTACGGACCTGCAAGTCAAACCGTAATATCCTTCTAGGGAGTGTTACTACTAATTATTTGTAATTTTTTGACATATCACATACAACGGTTACTTCTGCAGAATTTTTTTTAAAAATCGATATGTGTGATCCTTTTTTTATTTAATTTTATTGCATTGAGTTTTTTAAACACTAAGTACTAATTACATTTTATTACCTTTCTGGTGTGAATAAGTGATATTAACTAAGTAAACAATTATATTTTCTAATAGAACATACCAAAAAAAATTGTTATTGTTATTTTATTCTGAAAAGTGATTAGGTAATTAGGTAGGTTATTCTGAAAAGTGATTGGCTAATTAGGAATGAATTCTAGTAATAATAAAGAAGTAAAGATATGAGCACTAATTAACTATTATTAAAGAGAGTAATTAAGAAATCGTCAATTTGCTAATCATTTAAAATCAGTCCTATAACAACTATAAATGAACAATATTTTTAACACATAATTCAGTTTATTTCAAACTTTTGTGCTGTTAACATTAAATCGTAATCCCGAACTGTGAAATATTTAAAATGGAAAGTCTGCGTACCAATTTAGACTTGTTTGTTGTGCTGAGAAGGGAAGGTACTTCATTCGATTATGAAGTATTGTTTAGTGCAGTTGTAAATCGACTTGGTGATAGCATTTCGGACGAAGATCGGGTGACACTTAAGGAATTTTGTCGAAGATTCACACGTGCTGCATCACAAAGATGGCAGAAATCTCACCGCATTCTGGATACATTCAGAAAGCAGTACGAAAATTGGCTTCAGTCTAATGTCGATTGGCCAAGTTGCGTGCCAATCAGTATGGTCATGCCACAATCCAGTGAAGAAGAACAGCCAGGACCTAGTGCACTTTCAATCTGTCCAGGACCATCGACATCATCTATTGGGACAATGACAAAAACATCAAGGAAAGCATTTGAAGATCTTGGAAGCAAACAAAAGAAGAGAAGGTCTGATGATCACAAAAATGAAAATCCAAATGAATTGGCATATTCCGCTGCAGTTCTTTTAAAGGAAGAAGGTCGTGAAGATATCGCATCTGTTATCGAATATATGTTGAAGAATCCAGAAGCAGCAACAAAATTTAACGAAATGATTAACAAACCAGTTAAAAAAGTTATCTTTACTCCAGAAAAAGCACTAGGATTGCTTCTTTCGCTGAAATTGTCAAAGTGGCAATATATGACGCTGAGAGAGACTACCATCCGAGAGGGTGCAACTGACATTTATCCGTCATATTATAAAGTACAGCAAGTAAAAAAACAGTGTTACCCTAGTAAGCAATCAGTGACTGTAACGGATTCATCAGCAAGAATTACGCTTCAAGCATTGCTTGACATCACAGTGAAGAGGATCCTGGAAAGTCTTCCTGAAAGTGTGCAAAATAAGGACTTAAAGTTAATATCCAAGTGGGGCTTTGATGGTGCTTCGAACCAAAGTCGTTATAAACAGAAAATGGATGGACAACAAGAAGATTCAAGCATATTTATGACGTCCTTGGTGCCATTAAGCCTGACTGATGGAGACGAAATTTTGTGGTTGAATCCCAAGCCATGCTCAGCGTTATATTGTCGTCCAGTGCAGTTCACATTTATTAAGGAAAGTGAAGAAGTGGTCATCAGTCACAAAAAGCAAATGGACGACGAAATTAAGTTGCTTATCCCCACTGATTGCAACAGAAACAAGGTGAGCCATCAACTTAAGATGACAATGATTGATGCTAAAATTTGTACGTATCTTTCGGAAGCCAGATCGAATGCATCGTGTTATCTCTGCTTAGCTAAGCCTACAGAGATGAACCGCTTGGATATTGCAACGTCAAAAACAGTGAACAGTGATGTATACGAATTTGGACTATCATCGTTACACGCTCGTATAAATACGATGGAATGCCTTTTACATATTGCATACAGACTGGACTTCAAAAAGTGGGCTGCACGAGGACAAGAGCACAAGGATTTGCTAGAGAATCGAAAAAGAATAATTCAAAATAAATTCAAAGATGAACTCAATCTATTGATTGATATTGTGAAACAAGGCTCAGGGACAACAAATGACGGGAATACAGCAAGAAGGTTCTTCGAGTTCCCCGATATAACTGCAGCCATCACTGGGTTGGATGAAGAGCTAGTCAGAAGATTTGCTGTTATTCTTCAAGCAATAACATCTGGAGAGGTAATTGAGCTAATGAAATTTAAAGAATATGCACGTAAAACTGCAGAAAGATACGTGGAGTTATATGATTGGTACCATATGTCATCGACCGTTCATAAGCTGCTGATACATGGTGCAGACATAATCGCCAATAATAACATTGTTCCGATAGGTAAGCTTTCAGAAGAAGCCTCAGAGGCCCGCAACAAAGACTTTAGGAGATTTCGGGAACATAATTCGCGAAAAATGTCCAGGCAAGCTTCAAATGCCGATATATTAAATATGCTGATTCTTTCGTCTGATCCATTAATCTCTTCTCAAAGACCGAAATTGGAAACTAAGAAAGGTAAGGATTTCTTCGCTGAAACTTTAGAATTGATCAAGTTTCCAGAATCTCCATTTGAAGTTGTAGATATGTCCAATTTGGAACCTGATTCTGAATTGGGATCAGATGAAAGCGATTTTGATTAATTAGTAGATAAGTGCTTGTTGTATTTTTATTTTATTTTTTATACATTTTTTTATCATTTAAGGAAATTTTTTATTGCCCTGTACAAATTTTTCTGATCACAAAACATGGGGTCTGTTGACTTGCATCAGCTCCCCTCCCACAAACTTTAGTTAGTAATGTTATTTTTTTCTTTTGTAACTCTAGTCTTTAAGAGGCCTTGTTTGTAGAGATAAATAGACATTTTTATTTATTTATTTCTTGTATTGTTTTGTATAGTATTATCATACATAAGTAGTGTGTAGTAGGAGAGTTTAATTTTTTATTAATAGTTCTTTATTTTTATTTGAATATTATATAGGAAAATGTTATATAGTATACATTTTTTCATTTTTTTAATCAAGTGTTTTTGATATTTTTTGTCATAGTATTTGATATTTAAGCTCATTTAAATAATTTAATAAGCTAGCAACAATAAATATATGATATTTATAAATGAACAAAAGTATAATTATTTACTGCCCTCACTTCTCATAACTTATTAACTCTACAACGTGTCTGGGTTGCATGCTCTTACAAAATGATAATACACAATTTTTATCACTCATTTAGAGAATATTTAGAGTGGATGCCGAAAAATTAAGCTTTAAACTAAATAAAAAATGTACATTATACTTAACGATTTTTAAAAAAAATTCTGCAGCTGTAACCGTTGTATGTGATATGTCAAAAAATTACAAATAATTAGTAGTAACACTCCCTAGAAGGATATTACGGTTTGACTTGCAGGTCCGTAGAAAATCGGATTTTTCAAGAAAGCTCTATACAATTTTTTCTCGAAAACAATATAAATCATTCGCATAAATGCCCAATTACTTTTTTTTACATATGTAGGCTTAGTTACTGTAAACAAAAGCCATATCCAACAGAAACAGCGATATTTAAGAATTAACATTCCTATGTCTATGAAAGCTGATTTTCGTCCCACTGTGCGTCAGTCCGTCACTCGACTACATAAATCCGGGACCCGCTCGCGACTCGCACCTTACGCCGCTCCCGCGAGTCGCCGTCCGTCCCCCCGGGCCCTCGCATCGCACCTGCCTTGGCTAGGGTTGGCACACACAGGCTCATCATTCCCGGGACAAGTCTACTACCAACGGACTGACCAACAAACGTTCTTAATAACAGTCTGCTAACTGGACTAACCTTTTGAGTCTTGTTCTGTGTCGGTCACAGTAGTCGTGGGCGGCAGCGGAAGGTGGTGCTGCATGCTGGGTTGCTGTATTAAATCCAAAAAAAAAGGGCTACCTTAAACCAACCAAACGACTTGTCGTGTTCCGACTGGGAGCTTGACATTCAGTACTTTCTTTCACAAAATTCTTTTCATTCATAAAAAATATGATAGTTTGAAGAATCAAATCTAACAATTTTCGAGTGTGAATATTAAGGGAAAGAATCCCGAAGCGAAGCGGGAGCGGGTTCACTAGTAAATTAAATATAGAAACATACCCCAACAGCAAGTGGGGTCCGATTCAAAGTAAACTACTGGGGCCACATCACCTGACGACGAGATCCCAATAACTTTCATCACTGAGTCAATGACTGATTTTAGATCATCGCCAATTCCGTACAATTCGGTTTTAGACGCGATCACGCGACAGAACGTTCTGCTGCAGGCTAACAAAGGAATCCGCCGTTTCGTCATGTGTCTAAAAATATTGCTGATAAAACTAAAACCTTGACCGAATTTAATGCTTATGACTGATGTATTTATTACCGCAAGCTTGGGAGAAGTTTAAGAGTTTGTTTTAATATATTAAATAATTATAATTATGTCAATATAAATAATCCCGTATAAACATAGTTTCAAGGTGTGGGTAAGTAATAAAAAACAAAAAGTGTGCAATTCACACATGCTAGAAGTGAATCCTTAAAAAAAAACGAATACTGTCAGTCCAAATATTGATGTTTTTCTTTGCTTACGTAAGCCGCCATTTCGCCGTTGCTTCCTATCTCATTCACTCCCATCGCGTCATTTCCGTTTCATCGAATTCCAAATCAAAAAGATACTATAGAAGTATTCACTTAAAAAAATATGGATTAAAAGTAGAAAACGAGCACGAAGCGCCAACCTTCAGCTGCCGCCAATGATTACCATAACAGACACAGAACAAGACTCACCTCGGGACTGGGATGGTCAGTCCGGTTAGCAGACGGTTTTATTGATAACGTTGCAGTCAGTTGGACAGTTCGTTAGTGTAAGGACTGGGGCAGGCACTGTTAGTGATAGTTAGTTGTTGTCAATAATAGTCAAGTTTATAATTGTTAGTAAGAGACTCGTTCTATTACGATCACAGCTTTTCTAGTCTTGATTAAGATGGATGAAACTTTACATCAACATCCCCCCAAATCTAGACATTTCACTAAACATCCGTGTTCCGCGACACCCAGCGACGGCCCAAACCTCGGGCCGGCGGTACCGGTCCAGATAATTGCGACCAGTCAGCGAGGCCTCCGCAGGGGTCAATCAAAAGTCAATAATCTATGCGCACCTGGCCGCTCTATTTGCATACACTGCTCGGCCGTTACCAATGTTTGTCGAATGGATGGCGATCGGACAATCGGTGTCGGATATCGAACGAGTATCGCGCGGTAAACTCCCGACGACGTTCCTGTCTAGGACACTTCCTTTTTATTGAAGTGAAAACTTCTACAGTATCGTTGTGATTTGGAATTCGATGAAACTGAAATGACGCGCAAATGAAACGAAACGGAAACGAAAAAGACGGACACATTTTACTACTACTCACTATGTCAAAAAAAGCTACCAACAAAATAGATATAGAACCTATATTAAGCGCGCAAGTTGGCACGCTCCTCCCCTTTGATCACTGTTTATTTAATTTTTCAAATTTAAACTGAACTTTATTGACTGTGTTGACTATCCTTTTCCAGTACATTATTTTATTGTAAGTCATTATTTGCATACAATTAAAAACTATTTTTAATGATGCCAAAGAAGTATAAATTCTCACGCGCGTACATCAGCACACTCAGCCATTTTTTAAATTAATTAGTGCATGCTATGTTTGCCTTAAAGGGTTCAATACTTAAGCCGAGATGGTAAGTGATCAGCGTCACCCAAGAATATACGACTGTACAATTTCCTATTCTTGCTTTCTCCCTCTTCCATGGACTACACCACCACATCAGTACCTTTGGTATTACACAGATTCCTGGACAACAGATGACCGAGACGACTCGTCTCCTCTTTTCTCGGCTATTCAAATATGTATTTATATGATTTATTTTATATTATGTAATATAAAATATTTGATCGTTCGAGAACCGCCGGTAGCGACCGCTCGCGGTCGGTCCATCGGCGACACATTAACCGGTGTAATGCGCACATTTGTATGCGGCTCCGACGGTGACGTCACCGTGCCTCCGCGCCCGCACCGACACCGTGAGAATTAATTGGGCTCATCACAAACGTACTACGCTAGTCTACTAGTAGTACACACCCTATCACCAGTCCTCATACTTACTAACAAGCTAACCGACTAACGTTCTAACACCGTCTGCTAACTGACTAACCATCCTAGTCCCGATGTGAGTCTTGTTCCGTGTCGGTCATGAAGGGCTGCATGCTGTTTGCTGTTTTATTACTTATAAAAAGCTAACACTACACATGAGGTCAAATACTATCGATAATACTAATATGTACATAAATCATATCTTAAAAAAGTCATACAGATACGCTTAAAAAAATTTTTTCCTTCTTTCTTTTTATTTATACTTATATCATCATTAGACCTGAAACTTCGATGATAAAATCGTTTTAAATTCTATCATCATTATCAACACACACACACACACACACTAGTACTGAGATAATCTCAGTTTGTGCCCACGTGCTATTTACACGCCAAATGTTTACCAATTACACATTTTGTTGGACACCATTTTTATCACATTTATCGTGGCTAGGGTTATTCTGATAACATACACGAGACCTATATATTTTTATCACTATTTAATTATACAGTGAGTGTCTTTATAGGTAAAGTGCAAATAAGAAAATTAGGGAAACTGGACTGATATTTATCGACAAGAAGTTAAATCACATAAATCTTATTATTTATATTTTGGAACGAAGTTCCTTAAGGCAGGCAGGCTTGGAGGGGATTGGTTTTGCTGCGGCGACAGAACTGAAAAATATGTGATAGTAAAACCGTAAGAAAAAATGCGTGGAATAAAAGCGTTAAATGAGACGTGCGCAGGCGCGACAGTCGCATACACAAGCGAGTAGTGTATAATACCTTTCTCTTTCTCCCTCTTTCTTTTCGTTCGCCGTTGCCTTCATTAGCCGAAGGAACTTCGTTCCTACCTGGTGTCCCACGACACCACATCATTTTATTTTTTACAAAGTACACAAAGATGCCAACGGGAAATCCATTAAGGGCCTATTACTAAGACTCTGCGTCCGTCTGTCCGTATGTCCGCCTGTCGTAACGACGTAATCGTAAATGTAGACACGTGAAATTGTTGAAAAGTTTATTACCATAGCTGTTAGAACAACAATAAATAAGAGGCAAAAAAGTCAAAAATTAAGGCTTGTACGTGTATGTATATGAATATTTAATTTTATACTTGTACATGTATATTCCGTCATCAATATTGCACGGAGTTACGGAATCCTGAGTACCTAATATCGTATCAGCGTATCCGACACGCACTTGGTCGGTTCTAAGGTCCTCTTACATTTTCATCACACACTTTTCCCACAACCATTCACTGGTGTCACGTTCACCTGTTGAACCCTTTTTTTGTGATATTAGGGGCACCTTGCGCTGACCATTGCTGCAACTGTCTTCTTGTATACTTTTCCGTACACCGCTACCGCTTTTTCTTCACTCTTAGTGCGTGTTCACACAGAATCCAGTGTACCGGATCCAGTAAAACGGACGTTCTATTACACATTACATTTGTGAGTACACTCTTCTTGCAAAATTGCAAAAATGTTTTTATTAAAAAATACTACCGTAATCTTTCATATAATTGCTTAAAACATTTTTCTATAAAAAAGTTTAATTTTGATTTTTGGTAGTTTTGAATTGAAATTACAGTATAACTACGAATTCGATTCGATTTTGATACATGCATGTATGAATAACATTAAACGTTAGTGTGAAAATAATTTTTTTCTTTCATTTAATATATCAAAAAAAAATATGTCCGTTCTATATGTTATAAAGCTGTCGATGTCACGACCTAGCGATGTGATAAGGCTTCGATGTTATAAATTCGATTCAATGAGCTTTCGATTTTAAAAGCTTTCGATGTCATGAACAATCGATGTAATAAACATTCGATGTGATGATAGTTCGATATAATAAACTATCGATGTAATGGAATTCGATGTGGCGTATGGAACCCTGGTCTGGGTGTGTTGTTGTCGTGCGGTCCATGGCACCCACCACACGGGGATTCCTAGTGTGAGGCTATGTCTAGCGTTATTTATTAAACAAAAACTCAAGACGATTGTATAACGCACCATACTGCCGAATAGCCCCGATGGTCGGCGCACACTGTCTACAGAGAGAGCAAACAACAAACATTTGCAGAGATGGAGGTGTCCGCACGGCAACTACACTTACACATTTTATTATGATACGGGTACTCACGATGTGTATTTTGGTACGCCGATATTTCGACCCAGTTGCATGGATCACCTGAAGTGTCACCTGTCAAAAGTTTCTCCGCGCCACCGCAGTTCAGCCGTGACCACGATCCACAATAAAATGTGTACAATCCGCGTTCAATTAAATTTAAAACTACACTTACGACTGTTTTCAATAATCTATCCATAGTGAGTGACGCCCCCCGACCAGGTGGACTGTCGACCTGAAGAAGACAGCGGGCAACCGTTGGATTCAGATGGCTCAGGACCGGTGAGAGTGGCGCAAGTTGGGGGAGGCCTATGTCCAACAGTGGACGAATAAAGTCTGATGGATGGATGGATGGATCCATAGTTAGCAGTGATAGTCAAGTTATTTCAACGTCGGGCTCCCGAACAGCGGGGCCCAGTCGAATCCCATCCTAAACCACACAATTAAAAGTTCTCCATAATGTTCTCAAAGGTGTGTCAAAGTCTACCAGCTATTACCTCACCCGTCACACGATGTAAAAACGGTGTCATAATACCAGAATGGTCCCTCACTGGACAGTAGACAAAATTCCGAAACATTCCCGCATCCCCCGACCGCGCGACAACCCTACCCAGCGTGACTCACTCGCACGTGTACTCGAGCCCTGATAACAACGATACCGATTGATGACCTTTACCGATCATTTCTCGATACTTCTATCGATTCACATCGAAACAACAAATTCATATTCACTATCACTTGCAATCTATCCGTTACAATGTAATTACTACACTCGACCTGTCTGTTTTTTAAATAAGAACGTCTTTAAATAAGGTTAGGGTTGTCAAAAATACTTTATTTATATTTATTTTGGGCAAGCGTACTTAAAGGTACTTTATAGACACACATAATGCATATAAAAAAATGCAAACGGATGCTCCGAGGGTAGAATAGTTAAATTAGGTAAAAATCTATATGATAAATGTATCGGTGCGGGCACTTACTTTATCATCAAAACACAAGCCACAACAACAAATTATAATGAGACAGGTTACGAGTGGATAAGCTATTCTTAAGTTATCTAATCGTAAGTTTACTATCTATTCGTTACTTAGGTATCTATTCGTCAGTTCGCCGTCTATTCATAATTATATAATCCCCGCACGTCCCGCATCCGACGTAGCAGGTCAACCGCTAGTGAGGGAATTCACACGGTCACACCACCCCGCCGGGCGGCAGTGCAACCGATATGATGTAGGTGTACAGTACCTACCACCCGTATGACGGTGGAATATTCAGCACCAAGTGAGGTTGACGACCTAACCGTTAAAGGTTACCGGTTAAAGGTGATCATTGACCACTGATCACTCCTACATATCTAAGATATGGTGCGCGTATTTATTTTCGTTTGTTATTTCTCCCCTATTAAAAGTTTTGATAAAATTTTATATTTAAAACAATAAAGTTTATTTTAACCCTATATTTTCGTCCTTGTTAATAAGAGTGAAAGGGGTAAGTTTCCGTTCCTAACCATCCTGGGTTAGGAACGGAAACTTTAATGCGTTACGGAGATTTTATAAGATTTTTCACTTACATTGCCGGCCCTTATATTCTAAAACCGATGTTACGCTTACGGATAAATAGTGGAACTAAAAAAAGAGTTCCAATAAGAAAAGATTATAACGTTAAATATCTAGGGGTACCGAGCAATATTATGAATGAACTGTATTTTTCACTATATCTATTTAAATGAAACAGTACTAACTTAAACTTAAGCTTATTGATATCTTAGTACACTTACAAAATTTCAGGTGACCTGTCAATGTTACCTGCACACTATGTAGACTTTCAAATACACTTACCTGCAAAAGAAAAACACATTGACATAAGTATTACGTTATTTTGCGACAAGCAAGTGCAAATCTTAACACCTACTTATCAAAGTAACACCTTAACATAACATAACAAAGTCGCTTCCGCTGTGTCTGTCCCTATGTATCTTCTAAACTATATCTATCGTTTATACGGCATACGAGTTCAAAAAAAGTATTTTTTTTATATCAATGAATAGCCATCTACTGACGTCTATATAATGATCCAAACCCCACTATCTGTGTAAAAGTAAAACGAAACCGTAAATTGATTTTAAAATTTTGTACAATCCTTGTCGTCGTTTCTGTTAAATGTGAAAAATTTAGATGTACCAAATATATTACTAGGCGAGCGATAATATATGTAGATGCAAAAACATTCGTTAAAGAACACAAAGCATTAATTGTCACAAACCATCAACGTAAATTAAACCTTTGCCAAAACGAATTACATATCGAATTGTGAGCACACAGCAGAAATCAAGCAAACAGCGCATCTCCGCAATTCCTCGCCGCGCACACGCCGATCCCGCAACACCACGTAGGTACCCACCAATACCATCCTGCCTACATACCTGTTGAACCACCATATGCCCCGCCATTGTTCCGAGCCGAAACGACCGAGAAAAAATAAAATAAACGACGATCTCTCGAACATCTGGCGTTGCCACCCCCTTACACCCCCGTAGAGCGAGACGGCGACACACGTTCCCGGGTGGCGAGATAAGGACGGACGTGTACACCCTTGAGAGCGAGCAAAAAATCGTAAATTGGATGCGCGCACGCATATACCGGGTTCCGTTTCCGAATTTGAATTCTGTAAAAAGGCTTTTTTTATTTGCCGTACGGAGGAGATCATAAGATTTTTAATCTGTAGATGCTTTCTTGTGTTTTTTTAATTTAGTTACACGGCAAGTTCTCTTTATAATCTTTAAAAACTGTGTAAGTACGATTTACGAGATTATCATCATCACAATGCAATGGATAACTGTCCCACGGCTGGGCTCGGATGTCCTCTAACAATATGAGGGGTAGGTATCTAGGCCTATCTAGGTATAGGCCAAATCCACCACGCCATAGTCAAGTGCGTACTGGCGGACTTCACACACTTTTGAGAACATTATGGAGAACCCTCAAGATGTCAAGGTTTTCTTCACGATGTTGGCCTGTACCCCTCAGATAGTGAAAGGAGACCCGTGCCCAGCAGTGGGACAGTAACAGGATGCAATGATGGATGATAACATTACACAGATTTGCTCGACCAATTTCATTAAAGATTTCAGACTGTTTTTACGGAATTAAGATAGCGAACGAGCATGCAGAACCGCCTTCCGCCGCCGTCCATGACAACTGTGACCGACACAGAACAAGACTCACATCCGGAGACGGTGTTAGAACGTTAGTTCATTAGAAAGAAAAAAAGAAAGAAACGTTTATTCTGTAAGTTCGATACTTCGTCAGAGATTACATAATAATAAATGGTATCACTATGATATGGTAGACTATTTTATTTGGCATTGAATTAGCAGTTGCAGCTGCAGAAGTATCACAGATTTGGATTGGAAAATTCAGAATTTGGTCACAAATACGTCGCTACCCTTGCGGACTAAGATGTTCGGCTCTACAAAAGTGTAACCGGATCCACGCTTTTCCAAACTTCTACTAAACTTCCGTTTATTTCTACCACCAGTTATTAAATTCCCACGGTCCAGCAAAACGAGTACATTCAGCAAATACCGAACCCTTCCTGGGGACATTACAATGCTTCAGGGCGAGTCATCAAACATCTGTTGGTAATAACCGCCGCGACCAGGCCGGCGCGACGCTCGCACAGTACGACCGCGCTGCGGATTCGCGGATCTGTATGGACCGGTCGATTCAAAGGTGGTTGACTCTGACCAAAATTTTAATAGATCGCAGTTCAAATACTGAACGTTATTCTAGATTGTTCTGGATGGGATTTTTGTTTTTATATAATAGTCGACTTACAAGCAGACAGGTCACAGAATGGACACCGTCGCCGATAGACATCAGTAACATCGAAGAATCACGGATACGTTAATGAAACATTGATCAAACCAACTATATCCGCGATCCGCGACCAGTGCATTGACAATATTATTTATCTATGGTAAACCCACACATTTGCACTTGCTATAAAACGTATCCACACTCGTGAACAAGTTACCTGACAGGCGAGAGAGAACGAGACGGCGATACCAAACCGCACCCGAGCGAAAGGGAGAGAAGCGCAATGGGACAGATGTTCGAAATATGAAAGTATGCGGGCGTATTTTTTTTCTTTTTTCTAATTGCCGAAGGTAGCTTAGGGTTGTCTATTTGGCGCTTCCTGGCTGTAGGCGTGGGAATCCGTTGCCGATTTTATTGGCCGGATTCTAAATTTAAATTTTAACTGTTGTAGTGGCAACGTGGTTTGTGAAATGTATTTTCGGTTGCTATTAAAGATGGCTAACGGGTTAGTTATTAATGTGGATTGATTTTTTTTACATAATGAGCAGATATGCCATTTGAGTGGTCACCGTCGACCATGGACGTCAGCATTTCAGCGTCACTAATCCCGTCTAATGTCTATTTCAGACGTAGGGCAGCCACCGAGGCGAATAAGAGTCCCTCCATCATACATTGTCGGGTTTACAAGTAATTTCTAATTTTCTTGTATACGGTATACAAGAAATCGGTATACAGTGTACCGACGTCAAACTCCATTTCTCTCTTCTCTCTTATTTCTTGCCCAATAACGCATTGTTGATGCTTTATAAGCTTAGATCAAAGAAAGTACTGGCTCTCAATATCACGCACCCGATCCCTCAAAAACTTCAACTATCACATCAACAATCCCTCCAACACTCCCCCCCGCGCCGGCTACCTGCCGCACCCCTCGCACACCCCATTCTCCTCGCGCAAGGGGCGCCCGCGCACCCTCGCTTACTCGCGAGTATCTCGTGCACTTGTGTGTGCGACCTTCCGATATTATTAATTTGTTAACAATCAGTAATGCCTGTATGTACTACGTTTTAATGATGTTATAACATTTATGGCTATTTTTTATACTATTGAGATTATTTTTTTAAATTATTTTCATTTTTTTATTCTTTATTTTAGATTATGTTTGTGTTAAAGAAATACATGTATGTATGTATAAGTAAGTGACCTAAGTTGTTTAGAACAAATATTAAATATTTTCCCATTTACGTAACATTTTCCATTGATGCTCCGCTCCTATTGGTAGTAGCGTGATGTTATATAGCGAATAGCCTTCCTCGGTAAATGGACTATCTAACACAAAAAGAATTTTACATTTCCAACCAGTAGTTATGGTTTAAGAATCTTTATTTCTCAGAAGATTTGATACAATCACTTATTGAGAAATATAAATGACAAAGTATGAATTTCATTAAATACAAAGTTCGATGAGCACTACTAGAATAAAATTATACAATTAAAAGTGGGTATCTTAAAATTATTACCGCGACGTCGACTCCGTATCAGTACTAAGCGGCCGGTTACACCATGTGATGAGCGTTAACCACGAGTTATCTTAATGTTCGAGTTCATGTACATTGCATAGAATGCGACTATTAGGTTTAGAGTGTAATTTCAAATTTTAAAGTAAGTGAGTATGTTTAAAAGTTTTATAGGTCAATGTTTTTGTGATTTTATTATTGTGTATTATTATATGTTGCAATATTGGTATGTCAAAGTATATTTGACGATTTATTACATGTCATATTATTATTTATTTATTATTATTATATTATGCTATATTTATTAAATAGTAGTATAATAATTAATTTCAAAATAAATTTAACGTAATAACAATTTTATTCTTTAAAAACAAATATATATATTTTTTTTTATAAATTCGATTTAATACTGCACTGATAAAAAAAAAAAAAAAATTGTATTATTTTATTTGATTACCTTATAATAAGTTTTAAATAACAGTATATTAAAATAATTATTGAGTTTATTAGTATAATTTAAAATAGTAGGTTATTTTATATTAATTTATTACATTTTGATTTATTATTAAAAATTTGTAGTAAGTTATAAATATATCGATTAAAATGACTTGATTAAAGATAGAAAATAAGCATTTATATTAATTTTGTTTAATTATTGTTTTATCCTGGCTAATATTTTGTTTTTAAATATAGATCATTGTTAGATGAGATAGTTGTTAGTCAATTTGTTGTAAGATTAGATAATTGTTAGTCGTTTAATTGTTAATAAGTAGATGTCGTGTTTGATAAGTGCTTCTTAAGAGCTTTTTTAAATATACAAAATGATTTTGAATCCCTTACATCTTTAGGTAATTTGTTATATAATTGTGCCCCTTCATATAAAATAGTGGTTTTTCCATATTTAGTCCTAGGAGCACGTAGTAATAGGTTGCTTGCACGTCGTGTTTTAATTTTCTGTATTTGTACCTTTTTTGTGAATGTAATTCGGCAGTGGATATCCTGTGTGATTATTTTTCTAACGAGAAGGCACATGTTATAGGTATAAGTTTGCTTTATATTAAAAAGATTTGTATCCTTGTAGATTTTGGACGTGTTTGTTAAGAAATTATAATTAAACAAAATTTTAATTATTCTATTTTGCGCAGTTTGTAAGGTCCGCAAGTTGGATTTTGAAGCTGATCCCCAGACCTCTATTAGGTAGTCCAGATGCGACTTAATAAGTGCGTTATATATTATATAGCGTACTTTCATAGGTAGGCAACGGATGATATTTTTTAAAATTCCTATTAATGAAGTTAGTTTTGAACGTATTTTCTTTATTTGCGGTTTCCATGTTAACTTCTCGTCTAAAATTAGGCCAAGATATTTTTCTTCCTTAGATCTTTCTAGTGGGACATTATTAATTGTTAAGGGTGGGTGATTATCTAACTTTTTATTTACTGCAGTAAAAATCATGTATTTAGTTTTTGATTCGTTAATTGTAAGTAGGTTATTCAGAAACCAGTTCTGCAAAAGATTTAAGTCACTTTGTGCATGATCTATTAAAGTATTTATTTTTGAACCGAAATAGAACAGACAAGTATCGTCGGCGAATAAAGTTAAATGGCCTTGCAAACCGACATCACAAATATTGTTAATGTAAATAAGGAACAGGATTGGTCCTAGTAAGGATCCTTGAGGTACACCATAAGTTATAGGTCTTGTACTGCTAACAGATGACCCTATTTTTACAACTTGATGTCGATTTGTTAGATACGACCTAAACAAGTCCAAAGCTGATCCTGTGATCCCAGCATGTTTTTGTAGTTTTTCTAATAGCAGACTGTGGCTTACGGTATCAAACGCTTTTTTGAGATCAATAAACACCCCTAGCGCTACATGTCTTTTATCAATACTAATTTTTAAATCAGTTATAAGATCCATTGCAGCTGTTAGTGTGTTAGATTTTGGCCTAAAACCATACTGGCATTTGTAAAGAAAGTTGATACTATCGAGATGTTTTGTGAGCCTAATATGAATAACTTTTTCAAAAATTTTCGAGATAACGGGTAGGATTGAGATAGGTCGATAGTTACTGGGATTGCATTTGTCACCAGATTTGAAAATGGGACACACCTTCGCAATTTTGAGTGAGTCTGGGAAGATACCGTTTTTCAGACACCCATTTATTGATTTGCTAAGAGGTCCAGCTATATAAGTTTTAATACATTTAATAGTTTTTGCACTAATACCGTCAATACCTGAACTAGCATTTGATTTTAAATTTTCAATTATTTTAACAATTTCATTAGTAGATGTAGGTTTTAACTGTGATAGTGTGTTAGAGTGTATTTTTATATCTTGGATATTATATGAGTTGTGATTTTTTTTGTGTATTTCATTTGCTAAAATTTGACCAATAGTTGAAAAGAATTCATTAAAGTGTTCACAAATTTTTTGCTCATCTGTTACAATTTCTGATTTGATTTTTAGTGTTGGCAATATTTGTTTGTTTCTTATTTTGTTACTAGATAATTCATTTATTAAGTTCCACATTTTAATTGGTTTCCCACTACATCTTCTAAAAGCGCTACAATAATAGTTACTTTTTGCTTCTTGTATTGCTTCAAAAGTCTTCTTCCGTTCAAGTACAAATTCTGCTCTTAATGCTTCGTTATTTGGGTGTTTCTTAGTCTCGATCCATTTCGTATTCCTCTCTTGTATTGATTGAATAATTTCTTTATTTATAAATTCCCTCTTTGGTGTATTAAGTATTTTAATTTTCGTAGTTTTGTTAGCATTTATAATAACTATTAACTTTTTTTCCAATTGGTGGTATTCATAATCTGTTTTGTGTAGATCAGCTTCTTTAACGGATTTGTATAGCGTTATATAGTCAACTTTCTCATATGTAAACTTCTGGGCTTTAATAGGTTGAGATTTAAGTATTTCAAAGTAGATTTGCTTATGGTCAGATAAGGCACTCTCTAATATGGCTAGATGATAACTGTGACCCCTTAAATTTGAGCTAATATGATCTAAAATTGTTTTGGAGTCTGCTGTTTCCCTCGTGCAAAATTCTTTGTTTATTTTATTAAGAATAGAGTATCCATTGCATAGTAATGTTTCTTTGTAGTCTTTTATATCCTTTTTCCTTTCAAGAAGGTTATAATTAAAATCTCCCATCACAATGGACCTTTTCCTTTGTTGAAGTTGTTCAGAAAATATTTGCAGAAATTGTTTTGAATGTAGTTCCCGAGATAAGCCCGTTAAAACAATCAAACAGACTCTTCAGTTTTTAATATAAATTATTTTATTTATTTATTTTAATTATTGGAACGAAGTTCCTTACGGCAGGCTTGGAGGGGATAGGGATTTTGCTGCGCGACCGAACTGAAAAATATGTGATAGTAAAACCGTAAGCGTGGAAAAAAGTGTGGAATAAAACCGTTAAATGAGACGTGCGCAGGCGCGACAGTAGCCGAAGGAACTTCGTTCCTACCTGGTGTCCCACGACACAATTATATTTATTTACTGTAGCTACTGTATCTTGTGTTATTATACTTAAGTTCCTTTTGTTTTTTCTTCTTTGTCATGTTGTTCGCTGCAGTACTGATGCGAAATTAACGCTTTTCTATTTCTATTTACTCACTTCAGATAGATTGAGTATTACAGACGTGTACGTAGAACCTACATTACGTATTAAGACCTGCTACCGCCGCCCCCCGCCCCCCGCACCCCGCGCGGCACCCGGCCGCGGCGACGCGAGGGGCGCCCGCGCACCCCATCCGTACAATTTTTTACACCGACTCGCTACGTTGGGGTCGTATTTGTAAACGCTGTACAACACTACGGACGGTTCGATAAAAGAACGCTCGGATCTTTACTGGTCACTTGTCAGATCTTTCTGGTCAACTGAAATGTGAATAAGTTGGTCAAAAGTATCAAGTAAAACTTTCGAGTGATTCCTTTGTGTTGTTATTGCTTAGTTAACTTTAAGCAATGAACTAATAACCGTGGCCGTACTGAATACTCCCCTTTCATCCAGTCATGTGGTAACAAGCCAAGTTCAAAACTTTTTATTAACGTGATACTGTAAAAGTTTTAGTACACTATACACAATACCAATTATTTTTTCTTTTCTAAATATTGAATCAAATTTAATGTTTAATTTACCTTTGTCGAAGTTCGCAACGACTTTTCTAAACCAAACACACCACCACAATCCACAATCAAAAGTTAATTTAGTTCTAAAAGCTAATTTAATTCTAACTTGGTTGACAATGGCTTTATTGTACTATGAGAGACTAGTAGACCACTCGCGGCTTCACCCGCGTAAATCTTAATTAACAAAAATCCTTTCTAAGTTCTCACATGCGTCACTTGATGAACCTATAAGTATACAGTTTCAAGTGAATCCATTGAAGAAATAAAAAGTTTCAGTTGATCACCCTTTTTTCACACCCCCCAAGGAACATCCATGCCAAATTTCAGTTTCTTGCGTTCTAGTAGCTGCTGTGCGTTGCCTGTCAGTCACGGTGAAGGAAAACATCGTGAGGAAATTTGCACACCTGAGAGTTCTCCACAATGTTCTTAAAGGTGTGTGAAGTCCGCCAATCCGCACTTGGTCAGCGTGGTGGACCTTGGCCTGTACCCCTCACGTTGTGACAGGAGATCCGTGCCCAGCAGAGGAGCAGTTATAGGTCGCGTTGATGAATCGTAAGTATATACATATAATTAAATTAATAACACTACACAAACACCTGAACCAATTACGCTATTACATTCTTTGTTTTATTTGATTGCGCAGTTTAAGAACGGAAAAATTTACTCATGTTTACACACTAAATTACCTTGCCAAATAGTTTTACACAACATCGTTGAATTGTAACTAAAACAAAACCGATATTTGAATTCAACTGATTCATTCATCCGTCACTAACTAGAGTCGAATACAAAATTAAATAAATACGTTCACAAGCCCCAAATACCGGTCATCATGTAACATAGGCCAATCCATAGATAATAAGCTATTGTAAGCGTTTTAAAACCGGGAAATTGTGTACGTTTCTTCTTTATTCAAAATCATTTATGTTTGCAAAATTATATTCATATCCATATCATATTCATATACGTACATAATATTTTTATGCACATAATTTATGCACGCAGTATCACTGATACACTTATTCACATTTTTTTTTAATTCTATTGCAGTATTCCGCTATTCTCTTTTTATCTGAGCTGCAACGCATAGGTGTTCATGATGTCCACGGTAAACGATTAGTTAGTGTGTATCCAATAAAATACAAACAAAGTATCTAAAACAAAACGCCGCAAAACCGCCGCGTTCCACCCGCCGTTCGGTCTGTACCACCCTATCTTCCGTCTCTGTCGCACACTCCGACCGGAATTGGGGTCATATTGAAACTATTACAATACCGAATATTGTATATCAGTTGAGCGAGGCTGACGTATGAATATGGAGCGATTGTTTAATTGAAAATACGCGACATACCGAGAAAACAACTTTAACCTCTAGACAACCTTACGTTAAACAAACTTACTACACTTCAACCCACCACTGAGCACGCGTCTCTTTACCTGAGCGGTCACAGAGCATACTTCACCACGGTGGAGCAGCGTGGTGTAGTATGACTACTAGTTGAGTACTAGTTAGTTGAGGGGTTAGTGGCCAATCCAAGTTTCGGTTTCTATACCACCCGAAGGCCTCCGACCGGACTTGACCACTGCTTAATGATAACAAACTAAGTGCCCTCTTGAGCACTAAACTTTAGCTCCAGCGGTCACCCATCAAACAACCGCATCCGCGATGCCTTCAGTACTGTAACAGAATTGACAACTATGGCCGTCGGTGACCACTTACCATCAACAAGCTTTTTTGCTCATTTCACAGAAATTTACAAAAAAAAAATATCGATTCAAACCCAGATCCCCCATAGATTACGCTAACTTTCACACCACGAGGTCACACATCCCCAAAACAGTCAACTTTCACGCATATTCAAACCGAAGCTTTGTGTTGTAAAATTAAAAAATAAAGCAGGTCAGTACCCGCTGGTCAAAGCCCGAACAGCTGTTCCGAGCACCGGTGACAACGAGAGAGACAAAAAGATAAAACGAGACGAGAGTACTGCGCACGAGTCGCCAGATACTACCTTGCGGTATAACGACGGCTGTACACTCACATCGATCGCTTTAAACAGTGCGAACGTTCGCTGCATCGAACAGCAAAAACAATGCGCTCATCGTTACTCTATGCTACGTTTAGATAGATCTGTGACTTGCCGTTGTAAAAATAAAAAATATTAAAAATATTGGATAAACGATTTCTATAATTATAAACCTATCAGATCAATATGAAAGCAAATAGCATTACAAGGATATTTCATTTGTCTGGACGATTTCCTGGGCAATGTTGAAATTCGGTTTGAATTATAAGTCACTTGACTTAGCCTTCTATGAAACTGAACGCCTACTAGCCTTATTTATTGCTACATCTTAAACAATACAAAATATCGCAATTCTGTTTTTATTACGATGTTATCCTTATAACGATAATTATTATGAATATTATAATCATTTATCATACTGAAATGAGATCAACCTAAAAATTGACATTTAATTTTTTAATAATTGAAACTCATCTCACTTTAACCAATTTTTTTTGTAACTAGTCGATAGTACATAAACCGATCGTTGTTCGCGCGCGCTCGCGGCGTGAATGTACACCCACCGCGACAGCCCACCGTAACGACAAGTATTTAATCTCCCGCAAACTACACGCGGATACATTATTGCATGAAATCGGTTTTGTTGGAACCGCGTGTCGTTTAAATTGTTTGCGCTTACGAATAATAAACGACGTAGAAAGCGGGTTCCGCACTTCCTCCTCGCTGGCAACCTGCGATGCGTTTGGGGGGAGGGGGGAGTTGTTCCGGTCTTCTGGCCGGTCCAGTCTATTTATTCGATCCCCCAAACTGATAGTACTGATACCCAATGGGGATCAGTAAGCCTTCGTCGTTCACGGACAACAAAAACTTTAAAGTTATCAAACGCATCACCCATGTTTTTGCCGGTAAGGAAACCAGAGGGACAAAAGAAAGTCTTCGCCATACAACAAGTAAATATATTCCTTCACTGTCCGCCACTCCACGCCGAGCGTACATTGCATTAAGGTCTGCGCACATTACGTCAACTCAGCTCCGACACGACTCCGACTAACTCTTAGGAAAACATTGAAATATGAGTTCTATAACGTATTGCTTGCAGAAGAATTTTCGGTCGGATGGAAGTTAGCCACTCGATACGACTCGTCATACGTTCGAAATTCAATTGTAACGGACACGATGTGAATCCCATAATTAATTGCTTTTCTACGAGTTCAAGCGTAGTGGTGATCTTCTATGTAGCGAGCAGACGAATCATATGAACGTAAAAAAGTGGTCACGTTGCCCATGGACATCAAATGCATCACAGTTACGATGCTAGCCAAGAAAATACCAGCTCTCAATCTCCGAGCCGGACACGACAAGTTATTTGGCGGCTGACACAAGCAGAGGCTTAAGAGTTTGCCTACTTTCATAGTATTATGTCCTATGGTATTTTACTTTGGGGTAAATCGGCAGATATCGATACAATTTTTGTGTTACAGAAGAGAGCTATTAGGGCAGTTTATAAATTAAAATCACGCGAATCACTGCGTGACAAATTTAAAGAAATAGAGGTACTAACAGTCGCTTCGCAATACATTTATAGCAATTTGATGTTTATTCGCAAAAATGTAGGTTTATACAAACAAAAATGCGATGTTACCAATCGGCAAACTAGACATATGCACCAGTTAGTTACCTCCTCATATCGCCTGCGTAAGGTTCAGCGATCTTTTGTGGGGCTCGGTGTACGCTTTTACAATAAATTGCCCAAGTCAATCATTGATCTCCCCATACAAATATTTAAGAAACGTATTAAAACACGGCTTGTAGAGAAAGGTTATTATACTATCGATGAGTATATCAATGACAAGGATGCTTGGTAATAGACATCCGCATCCGGTTCCGCTCAAGTTAGTATTTAGGTATAAAATGGTAGTACCTAGCAAAAAAGACTGTAATTCGTTTTTAAGCACTACATAATTATATGTATTTTTTTAAAAGATGTGCCGAGGAGTTTTCTTTCGCCGTTTCTTTTTCTCCTCGTAAGATTTAAAATTTAAAGGCACCTTAGCGTAACGGTGGTAAATGCAAAAAATGACGTTCATAAGTGTATTCTAAATACCTACATGGAATAAATGATTTGAGTTTGAGTTTGAGTTTAGCTCTACCATCAAGAGTTGCAGTCGAGTATTACGTCAACTCAATTCCGATTCGACTCATATGAAATTAAGCATTGAAATAAGAGCTTTATCATTCATTATTGTTGAATATCGCTATCGATCCCAAATTAAACCGTAAGTAACACGGAATCAATCCAATATTTCAATTATTCTCCGAGTTCAATCGGAGTCGAGTTGTAGTCCAGCTGACGTAATGCGCGCGGTCCCTAAAGGAACGTGTTACTTCAGCACACACGAGCTACACGAGGCCTGGTACGGCCGCGCCGAACCGGCCCGCGCACCTGCCGCGGCCCGACGTGCGCCCGTCGCCAGTCGCCAGTAAGTACGGCCGACGGTTCTAGGCCGCTCTGAAGTTAGGCTTTCGGATATAGTGCGCAGGTACTGTACTTTAGAGAGAGACGAAGTCGTCATTTGGAACTGAGATGCGCCTTTTCCCTCCCTCACGACATTTCATTCAAACGCAGCAAGAAGACGTTAGTCCACAACCAGCGGACGGTAGGGACGGTACTGATGATTACCTCAGACCAATGAGAATCCGTGACAATTACCACCTACATACATCCACAACCCTTATAGATCAACTGCTGTCTGCGAGGGGATGGAGGCTAGGTTTAATTCGCGACCGACATTTTTGTCACAGAAAAATGTATGGTCTCGGGTCGTGGGACTTAATTGTATTTTTTTTATATATTAAATAAGTTAATGCTTGACTACAATCACACCTGATGGTAAGTGGCCATGAAGTCCTAGGTGTTCAACGCACTAACTTAAAAACCTATTCACTGTCCTATTCTTTGTATTATCCATAATCACCAGCGACACAGAATCCTATAAAACATCCTTCCACCTCAAGGTCTCAAACTCTTCCGGTACAGATAACCAAACAAGCCACCACCCGAACGGGCTATCACCTCTTCACCGCATTCGGCGTCGGCCCACACGCCCGTACGACGCTCGTACGTGCCGATGGTGGCGAGTCAACGACCGCTGCCCGATACATCTCAAGGTCACGGTTTGAGGAAGTAGACCTTCGTTGATAAGCTGTCATTACGGTTTCATTATGAGTCATGACCATACCTTGATAATGCTTGTTAATATGCCTAAAGTTAGTAGTGATAGCCGAGCGGTTTGAACTTTGGACGTCGAACAGGAACGAGCGTGTTCAAATCCTGCACGCCCCTACAATTTTCGAAAAAACGTATGTGTTAGAAATTAATTACCACTTGCTTCGGTAATCAAACATCGTGAGGAAACCTGCACACCTAGGAGTTCTCCATGTTCTCAAACTCTACCAATAAGCGCTTGGACAGCGTGGTGGACTATGGTCTACGCCGCAGTGTGAGAGGAGACCCCAACCCCGAAATTACCCGGAGCAAAACAACTCCCTTTTATGTAAACTATAAATGACCAAACGAAACACCTGATGGCAAGTTTAATTGCCATTGCCATTGCCTTCGACATTGCATTCGACATGAGCAATGTCGAAGGCAATCACTCTCATTTTATCTGACCTTCGACATTGCCACCAAAACAAAACACATAGAAAACATTTCACGGTCCGTTTTAAAATGAGGATGGTGTCGATCCAGGAGAGTGCAATACTCGACCACCATGCAACAGCTGAAATCGAGATTAACCGAGTGTTGGAAATAAAAAAAAATGTCAGTAAAATTCTAATCTAAAGTTTTTTTAATCTAGTCACGTGGCAATTTACTCATCTAGTATTTAAAGGTTGGTGCTAAATACACAAAAATACAAACGGTGCGACAAAACAACAACTACTAATAAACACTAAAACTACAACAACACTACGCTCTAATAGCACGAAAACAATTAGAAGTGATTAATGAAGACAATAAACACAAATCATTGTGATGATAATGAGTAATGAATTAAAAATGTTTTTATACAACTCTATTGTAAATTTCAACCTAAACGCATATTATTTAAATGTAAACTAGATAATGAATGTAATAAATGAAATAAATAACTATTAAGGATAAAATTAATTGCATTGACGTACAATCTATATCAATGCGATAGTAAATTCGTTTTAAATTATTAATATATTCACTGCAAACTTAAAACAACACTCAATTTATAATTAGTGCCTACTATATACATATACACATAATATATTATAGTACGCTGACAATACTACGAAATCAAAAAAGACTGATAGTCAATCTACTTACCACAAAAACTAACCAAAAACACACAAAGCGAACACAGTGCTTAAAATACACAAAAATACAAACGGTGCGTCATCTAACAACAACAATAACAACAATACACAAAACAACAACAACACAATAGGGACGACACTACGTAAAGCGTAATAACCGCTCGCTCACCCATTGCGGGGGCACGTCCGCGTGTTGGTGGTGATGGTGGTGGTGGTGGTGGTGGCGGCGGTCCGGCTGCTGGTGGCCGTTGGCCGCCGCGCACGACGTCGCCGCCACGCCGTACTGGCGTGACAAAAGTGCTACGATTTACGAACTTGTATTGGTTTGTGCGTCAATCAATACAATACAATTGGAATACAACTGGTGATAAATTACACAGCGTGCGTCAATAGTTATACAATTAGAATACATTTGGTGTAACATTGTTGTGTGAGTTTCTGGTGAGGTAAATATGACGGTGTGATGAATGGCGGTAATCTTAACCGATGTAGTGAGGTATGGTTTCGTAAAATACAAACAATACATTGGGTGTTAACATTAAAGTGTTCTGAATACAATTACACAAGATCTGGAATCGATCGAACGACACACCTGCTTAACTTTGCTGATAAGAATGTTGCTTCCAAAGTCTTAGTATGTCTGTAATGGATGGATGGAGCCCATTACATCCAAAACGGACATGTTTCTTGGTTATAATAGTCACTGACAGACTTACAACGCACTGTCAACGACAGACATGAATGTCAGACTGACAACGTACCAGTGGATTTACAAACATTAAACTTTGTATAGGGCTCTTTAAGAAAGATATTCTTAAATTTTCATCCCCTAATTGGATGTAATGGAAGGGGGGAGGGGCCAGATTAAATAAAAAAAATACCATTACAGAATTTATGGAAACTCTTCTCCTACAGGGACCATTAACTGATTATAAAAAATAATAATAAAAAAAAAACAAATTTTTGCAATTCACATGTGCTAGAAGTGAAACTTCATAACAACGAATACTGTCACTCCAAATATTGATGTTTTGCTTTGTTTAGGTCAGCCGCCATTTTTCCGATGCTTCATTCGCGTCATTTCCGTTACAACAAATTCCAAATCACAACGATACTAAAGAAGTATTCACTTCAAAAAAAAAAAAACTTCCAAGCCGTACCAAGATAACTACCTAGCGAAACATCCAACAACTAGCCTACGCGAATGACGCGAATAAATAAATTCCCAAAACTAAAAGGTCAATACATTAGTGAGCACTGTCTCTTTATTTCCAGACGCTCCCCCCCCCCCGCGCACCCAAGCCCCCCTCTTCAACCCCCTCGCCCCTGACCCTCGTTTAAGTGCCGTTTTATACGACTAGGTGCCGCCGTAACGCTAAGGAGCCCCTCTTTAGATGCTTTGTTAGGAAAATAAAATGTTGATAAGTCTAGTACCGACTAGAGGCACTTACTAGTGTTGCGATATTACTCATTTTCTAAGTTATTATTCGTAGTAGGCATGGCATGATTCACAAGTAACCGTGAAAAATCGCGTGAAAAACTTTTTCACGTGCCACGAACGTTACCTGCCGTGACGTAGTCGGTTAAAAATCCCGCAGTTACTTTTCGGCTACCTTAGCTACCTTTGGATATTTCGCAAAGTTCACGCCATAGATTATTCACGCATCGTATCGTAGATCAGTCGGATATTTGCGTCCGTCAGAATGGAGGGTCAATCATCGTATTTCACTCTGATATTATGTTAAATAATTGCTTATGAATTGCTTATATTTGCTTATCATGATGAGAGAATTGCTTATTGCATAATTTAAAAGAAATAACAAATTTAATGTTGACCCTCCATTCTGACGTCAGCTCCGCGGGTCAACTCTCTATAAAGTAGTAACTACGTAGAATTACTAATGTTTTAATGGGCCAAAAATTGCTTATCAATTGCTTATTTCACAATTTGGAAGCCTGCACCCCGTTATTAAATTCATAAGCTAAGTACGACCCTAAAATCCCCCAGCGCCTGTTAAAATTGTATGAGCAAAGTCACGAATGTTGGAAATTGCGTTTCAATTACAAGGTTCTTAAATGCCTACCGATATTGAGACAAAATAACTAAAATAAATAAATAAAATTAATAACGCATCACACTCATAGCCCCACACTAGGATTCCCTGTGTCATGGGTGCCATGGACAACACACAAGACAAGAACACACAGACCTAGACCAAGAACGAAAATTTAAATTCATCATTCAAATTTTCGCCTCGCTGGGAATCGAACCCAGGACCCTCGGAACGGCGATCCGACGCGTTAACCATTGCGTCATCCGGGTCGTCAAAATGAACCTACCCTCCGTTAACACGTTAAGTGCGGAACGGGGCATAAGAAACCCCGATCGTGTCTGGTCGTTATAGCGGTAAAGAAAAACTTAAACTTCACTGTCGTGCGGGAGGCATAACTTCTGGGTCAGTATAGGAAAGAGAACTATATGTCGGATCATGTCGAAACTTTTGCTGAAGAACTTTAATTAACACGGATGATGAAATAAAGCTGGGTGGTGAATCTCAAACAAAATCACTGATGAGATTTCAAAAACAGGCCAGTCAGAAATATTGTAATTAATAAATAAATTTCAACTAAGTACCTACGTTGATTTTAAAATATTGTGTATAATATTGTATGTATGTATAGGGAGGGACGCCTTTCGCCAGCAGTGGGATCCGACAGGCTAGCTGTATATCTGTATTGGAATTTTCTTGCCGCTTCTTCTTCCAAGACTACTCACGGTAGGGATTTGTTGAAGCGATGGCGTAGATTGACTTTCGAAAAGTGTTTGTAAAAAACCAACTTCGAATAAATTTCATTTCATTTCATACATACAAACATAAAAAACAGTTTGCGATCACCCCAGACAGTGCCGCAGCTCAGGGAAGCTGCTGTTAAAGAATGGGACCGGTTACCACAAGAAATGCCGGATAACTTGATCCTCAGCATGCCCAGGAGGATCTCCGCATGTGTTTGAGGCAGAGGAGGAGTTATTTTGTATTAGATAAACTACAATTTATTAATAAAAGGTTTTTAAGTTTGCTTAAACTATTTTTTTATTAGCAGTGATAGCGGTGTGGTTGAACATTGGACTGCTGAACCGGAGGTTCCGGGTTCAAACCCCGCACGCACCACTAATTTTCAAAAAATTATGTGCGAATTAATTATCACTTGCTTCGGTGAAGGAAAACATCGTGAGGAAACCTGCACACCCGAGGGTTCTCCATAATGTTCTCAAAGGTGTGTGAAGTCCACCAATCCGCACTTGGCCAGCGTGGTGGACTATGGCCTATACCCCTCACACAGTGAGAGGAGACCCGTGCCCAGCAGTGGGACAGTTATGGGTTGTGATGATGATGATGATTTTTTTATTTCTATCAAAGTTCTATTACCATCGCCTGATTAATCGCCTATTTTTAGTATAAAAAATTTAATAATTCGGGTTGAATTATTAAAAAATAATATTAGTTTAATTTTTTAATTTCAGAAAGTGTATTTTTAAATAAAAAAAGATATAACGTGAACATTTTCCCTTGAGTAAGTTAAATTTTGAAAATATATCAGCTTTTGCAAGTGATCTCAAACTATTGAAAATCTTGTTTTTAATTTGATACCTGACTAGAGTCATAAGGGTCTTTCAAACAATTTTATTCTTGTGCATTGTTGTTGTTTTCGCAACACCTCGTTAAAAATAAACGTTAAAAATATACAGTTATTTAAATTAACGGAGAGTAAGTTCATTTTGTCTCAATATTGGTAGGCATATAAGAACCTGTGGTGTATTCTTGTTATACACTCCGCGGGTAGTAAAATAATAAATCAGTTGTGCCGTGAACTCCGAGTTTGATTGCTAGCGATTCCTAATTATATTTAAATAATTACCAAATACTTAACTGAACCTTGTAATTGAAACGCAATTTCCAACATTCGTGACTTTGCTCATACAATTTTAACAGGCGCTGGGGGATTTTAGGGTCGTACTTAGCTTATGAATTTAATAACGGGGTGCAGGCTTCCAAATTGTGAAATAAGCAATTGATAAGCAATTTTTGGCCCATTAAAACATTAGTAATTCTACGTAGTTACTACTTTATAGAGAGTTGACCCGCGGAGCTGACGTCAGAATGGAGGGTCAACATTAAATTTGTTATTTCTTTTAAATTATGCAATAAGCAATTCTCTCATCATGATAAGCAAATATAAGCAATTCATAAGCAATTATTTAACATAATATCAGAGTGAAATACGATGATTGACCCTCCATTCTGACGGACGCGGATATTTTTATTATCGTATTTCGCCGTAGACTCACGGTCACGACGACGCACAGTGGTCTGAAAATCAAGCTTCATACTCATAGAAACTGATTGTCAGAAATCAATAATTAAAAAATGTTATTGTAATAAGTACACCTCCCTTTGTTAACTGTTATAGTATGAAGGTCGTGAGTAGCTCCATGTGTGAGAAAAAAAATATTGTATATTTTTTTGTATGGGAAAAAAACTTCAAAGTGGATTTTAAAAAAACTGATCATAACTGAGGGTCTGGTATTCACATGAGTTATTACACCTTACATGGCGATTAAGATGACATACAATTGTTATGCCTTTCGGTGCCGCTTTGCATGTAGCAAGCTTTTGAAAGTTTGAGTTTTTGGTAGATGATTATTCAAGTCTTCATTTTATATTATAAGGATACCTATAACTTTCAACATGAAAATAATTGAAATTTGTATATACACAAGGAATAAATACGTACTTAGGATATATTTAAATAATAATTGTTTAAAAAATAGGAAATAAAAAGCACATATTCAATAAAAACTGTCACAATTTCTTTATTTGATTATACTATTAAATATTATTTCAGTAAATTATATAATTAAATGTAGTAATACTCAGAGCTTTACATATATATTATTCTCTATTACTAACTACTTATAAAAGACCAATTATCTATCAAAGAGTATCTTCTTCATCAGAGTCCAGCATAGGTGCATTAACATCAACGAATTCAATATTCTCCTTGTCTATATCTGCATCGTCATCACCAATGAGAAGAATCGGTAATAGGTGTGCGTTTTGATTTTATCAGCTGTGGCCTTATGCTGGACAGGTAGGGATCTGACGAAACAAGAAGACCATTGAAAATGTCTTCGTTTGTTGCTTTTCTCAATCCGGCTCAATTGCTGCAATCTCAGCTTCAATCATAGCTTGTTCTTCCTTTATATTCAATTTGTTTTCACTTGCAAATTTGAAGTAAAGCGGTCTGCAGAACATTGTGGAAGATGGCTTTGGATTCTCCCATAACTTTTCTTCGCCACAAAGTGTTAAAGGCACAAAGGAGCACATAAAATTACTGTAATCATCTTCACCCCCCATAGTTTGCTTGTATATACTTTGCCCTGAAGCACCATCAAAGCCCCACTTGCATGTAAGTGTTAATACTTTTCTGTCCAGACATGATTCCAAACGTAGGAATTTCCCAAGTCTAGCAACAGTTTTGTCCAAAATCGCTTGAAGCTTAACTTTTACCCCTCTTTCAGTGATATCTATAGTATTTTTTGGTGGGTAGCAGTCCTTCTTCGCCTCTAATATAGCAGTATATGAAGGATATAGGGGTATTCCCTCTTCTTTTAAGCAAACTCTTAATGTTGTATACTGCCATTTTGAAAGTTTCAACGAAATCAGTATACCTAATGCTTTATCAGCGGAATATATGGGCTGAGCTTTCTTGGGCTTCAACAGTTGCTTTATCTTAGTAGCTTCCTCGGGATGTTCTGTGATTAATTTAATTATATCTGCTACGTTTTTGTTACCAGCACTTAAACCAGTTGCAAAAGCAAGGCTTTCATTAGTATGTGCTAGTAGCTCTTCCACTCTTCTTCTCTTCTGTAGCGGGCTTAACTCAGAGAACACTTTTCTTGGACTCACCTCTGTTGATGTTCCAACACTGCAAGTCTCTGCATTCAACCCTAATGATGTTGATGCGCCCTCATTTACACTGCAGTCAAAACTAGAACATGGTTGCTGCTCTTCTAACACCAAAGAAGGTGTGATTTTTTCTTTTATGAACTCAGGCCATACTTTTTTATGAATGTTTTTCTCGTGCGATTACACGAGATCCATTTGTTTTTCAACGAACACACAAAAGTCTGACAGAATTGTTTAAATTCTTTATTTTCATTTTCTGACAAAGTAACGTTTTTCACCAAAACTTCAAATAATTCGCTGGGTTTTGAAAAACAGCTATTGTTCGCCACAAACATAAACATATCCAAATTGGTACTGAAGCTTTCCATTATAACACGAAAACAAATCGAACTAAATAAGTATAGTAAGCGCGAACAAGTGCAAAGAGCTACTAAATTAAGTTAGCATATACGTCCTACCTATATTATAACTACCCTCATTTACACTTGCTGTCGTTAATATGCTTATCTTATCAAAACTTGAAGGTAATTACTTAATGAGTTACTTTATCAAAGAAATTTTGTAGTATAATGTAAAAAAATCTGCAACTTTTTTATTGTATTCATAAAGAAGGTCATTAGCAAGTTGTTAACTAATGACAACATCAGTAATGTTATCATCATGTAATTATATCAAGGGTATGATTCAACTACCAAAAACTCAAACTTTCAAAAGCTTGCTACATGCAAAGCGGCACCGAAAGGCATAACAATTGTATGTCATCTTAATCGCCATGTAAGGTGTAATAACTCATGTGAATACCAGACCCTCAGTTATGATCAGTTTTTTTAAAATCCACTTTGAAGTTTTTTTCCCATACAAAAAAATATACAATATTTTTTTTCTCACACATGGAGCTACTCACGACCTTCATACTATAACAGTTAACAAAGGGAGGTGTACTTATTACAATAACATTTTTTAATTATTGATTTCTGACAATCAGTTTCTATGAGTATGAAGCTTGATTTTCAGACCACTGTGCGACGTCAGAAAGAGCAAAATATAATTTACTGATTCGTCGCTATACGAATGGGTTTGAATAATTAGCTTAGGCGAATGTTTAAAAATAAACTTTATGCTTAGTTGCCTAAAGTATTAACTTCTTTGCGATGGTTTGTAGCACATCGTAAAAATATTTGTTTGTTCACGAACGAAATATTTATTCAAAGAGTAGAAGGTGTGACATTAGAACATTGTGAAAAAAATAACTGTTCGATAAATTTAACGTGATATATATCGTGAAAAAAATTAATATTTTCGCGAAGTGAAAGTTAAATAAAAGTAACTGTATTTTCCATGCCTAATTCGTAGGCGTGAGCTGGTTCAGTTTTAGCTCAACGTCAGACTAAACAGTTTGTCACCGGAGTGGGTGAGGGATAGGAAAGGAATTGTAGCCTAATAATAGTAACCTGTAGCCGACCCTATGAATATGAAATTATGAACAATAATTTTCAAATCCAACTAGCAGTTTGCAGAGATTTGAACGTTCAAACAAAACACTTCAGCTTTATATTACCATACTATATGTAGTTACGCCCGCAACTTCATTCGCCTGAAAGGATTTCCCGCGTAAATCTCGTTCCCGTGGGAATTCCGGGGTAAAAAGTAGTAAGTTAAAATAAAATTTTGTGTTTCAGTATGGAGTAAATAACAACGAATACTAGAGAAAACAGTTATTGTAATCACAGACAGAAACTTTAGTTTTATTAAGACGCTTTTATTAGCTTCAGACGTATGTTAGTTTGTTGGTATGTAACAGAAACTTTGACCATGATTTTGACCCCCCTTAAACCGTCGCATTAACTCGAAATTTACTTTCCAAAAGCTACTCAATGCATTTGTATTAAGGTTCTTTTTTTAACTGTCAGTGGTTTAAGTATAGGTATAGTTGTGGGTTGAATTATGATAGGCATAGATTAGATGAATTGACACAGGTCCCCAACCTACCTGCTATACAGGGTGTTAGGGGCTCAAACAGAAACTTAGTGAATGAATTTTACTATTATATAAATATACTTCTATATATCTCTTACACATAGATCTCAAGGTCAGCGCCCTAAATATTGTACTGTTACTGAATAGAATGGTAAAATTCATTCACTATAGCTAAGAGGGGCCGGAATAATAATGAAACATTTTAAACTTTTCGAAAAAAAAAATAGTTAAAAAAAATTATATGGTCCAAAAAAATGCACCAAAAAAATTTTTTTTTTCAATGTAGTATTACTTAGAATCGCGGTCCGAAAGCGTGGTTACAAGGTTTCTGTTTGAGCCCCTAACACCCTGTATATCAGTGTATTCCCTGTATATCCCTGTATACAAGTACAACACACAGTATATAGCAGTACGCGGCGCTCGGTTCAGTGCGTCCCCGTTGTCTTTACGACCGGCGGGATGTTTGTGTACTGACGGACAGACAACTGTTTCTGAACGTTTATCCATACATACTAATATTATAAATGCGAAAGTGTGTTTGTTTGTTTGTTTGTCCTTCACGTCGCAACAGAGCGATGTTATGGTATGATTTTTGTGTGTGGTGATATTTCGGAGGCTGGAGAGTAACGTAGGCTACTTTTTATCCCGATAAAACATCTTATTCCCACGGGAAGATCCATTATGACGCCTAATTGAACCACAACAGTAACAGTAACAACACAAGCAATAATTTGTTTTGTCCTCTTTAACTTCGTAAAGCATCTATGGATTGATATACATTTTTGAATAGACTTACGAGGGGCGGCTGGTAAGTTCGCGGCCTAAGGTCCTTAACTAAACAAATATAAAGTTTTATATTTTTTATATTTCAATTTCAATGTAGTCCCCTTCAAGTGAAATCCACTTTTCACATCGTGAAAATAACGCTTTCCATCCACCAAAAAAATATTCAGAAGTGTTCTCTTCAAAATGGTTGTCTACGGCCGCCTTCATCTAATTGTCATCCGAAAATCTTCGTCTCCGCAACTCCTTTTTTAAATTTGAAAAAAGAAAAAAGTCACTTGGAGCCAGGTCTGGACTATAGGGTGGGTGGTCAATTTCAGAAAATCCCGTGGGGTTAAGGGCATCCCTTGCAACCCAAGCCGTGTGAAGGGGCGCATTGTCTTGAAGAAAAAGCACACCGCGTGCCAACTAGCCTCGTCTCTTCTGCACGACTGCCTCACGTGGCTGGCCCAGTAAACTTGCGTAATACTGACCATTCATTGTAGTTCCTTTAGGCAAATAATCCATTAATAAAACTCCCTCGCTATCCCAGAAACTGGTGCCATAAGCTTCGATGCCGACTTTTCCACTTTGAATTTATTGGTGGCCTTTCACCCTTTTTTATCCATTGCTCTGATTCTTATTTGGACTCAGGATCGTACTGACGGATCCACGTTTCGTCAACGGTCACAATACGATTGCAAATTTCATCCAAATCAGGCTGACACAATTCTAAAAAATCTAGTCGTCGCTGCTTGTCAAGCGGTGTGAGCATTCGCGGTACCCAACGCGCACAAATTTTTTTCATATTTAAATGTTCCTGCAAAATTTCTTCAACTCGCTCTTTACTAATCTGTAGGTCTTCTGCTATCTGCAACAATTTTATTCTTGGATCAGCCAGTACTAACTTTTCAACTTTTTTGCCATTTTCTTCGGTCGTGACTGTCACGGAACGGCCCGGGCGAGGGTCATCTTCACAGGTCTCTCTCTACCTTGTTGAAATAGTCGAGCCCATTTTTTTACCATCGTATATGAAGGAGCAGAATCGTGTAGAACTGATGACATCTCTTCAAAAATTTCTGCGCTTCTCACCCCATTGCCTAGTTGGTAATGACCCTGCCTGCGAAGCGAGGGATTCCGGGTTCGATTCCCGGCCGGGGCAGATGTTTATGATTTGTGTTGTCCATGCCGCCGGCGACACGAGGAATCCTAGCGCGGGAATGAGTGTCATATTGTTTATTTATTTATATAAAGCTTTGTAACATGAGAGTGTTCTCGCTATCTGTACCGTTGATTCGACTGAGAGCCGGCCGCGAATTAGGAGCGAGCATCCCCGCGTTTCTTCCCCCCCACCCCCCCGCGGTACCTGAGGGTGTAGCGGGGAGACGGGGCTACTTACGCTTACTTACTACCATTGTTACTTTGTTCTAAGATAATTATCTTGGCTTGGGTCGGTGTACCAACATGATTTACTTGTCCCAACGATTCGTTTTGCTTACGGACAGTCGAACTATCTAAGAGGCGCGACTGAAGAGTTCCTATAAGGTGTCGACTTCAACGACTCGTTATTTGTAACTCGAAAACGATCGGTTAAATATAGGAGCCGGGCATAAGGTACCTGTTATAATTATTAATTACCCGGCTGTTTATAATCAGGTTCTTTTACATTTTTGTAACTAACGTGATTTGACTACTACACGTTTCTGTACTTTTATTTTCACTAACAAAACATTTCAATCACTACACAGTATAAAACAAAGTCGCTTTCTCTGTCCCTATGTATGCTTAGATCTTTAAAACTACGCAACGGATTTTGCTCTTTCCTCTTGAATCATTCTATCTATTAAAAAAAACCCCATTTTTTAATAGATAGAATGATTCAAGAGGAAAGTTTATATGTATAATATATTAAAGTTTTTCGCTAAATGAAAAATAACGCGCGTGAAAATAAATTCGTGTGCTGGTTACGTTTCACAATTTTGGACTTGGGTACCAAGGGACCGGTTTCCCGAAGCGAAGCGAGGGCGGGTTTACTAGTTAAAACATAAATAATGAACGCCTTAACTCTCAGGGCTATCACTCAGGGCTATCGCGTCGTGTAACTGCGGCCTCATACCCCCGCAATAGGACTCCCTGTATCACAGACATGAACAATAAATAATACACACAAAAGACCTGAGAACAAATATTTATGTAGCACATACATTTCACGACCGGGAATCGAATCCCAGATCGCTCGCTTCTCAGGGTCACCACCAACTACGCTACAGGGTCGTTAAGAAGTTTCAGTATAGGAAAACATCGAGTGGAGTGCTATGCTACACAGAGAGGAGTTCTCACATTTCTCCATGATTTTCTCAAAGGTATGTGAAGTCCGCCAACTCGCAATTTGCCAGCGTGGTGGACTGTGGCCTGTAGCCATTATATTGTGAGAGGATACCTGGGCCCAGCAGGGATACACTTATAGTTTGCGAAAAAGAAGAATGGAAAAAATTATAGAAATAGAAACTTTTATTACTGCAACATTATCAGTTTAATTCGTTCTATGTTAATTTTTTCTTTATTACACTACGAGCAAAATGCAGCGATATCGGAAACCGTTAATCATTTCAATATTTCACTTCTATTAAAGTTTTTTAATAGATATCAATGTCTCCCTAACATAGTTAAGACCCTTTTGTGAGAGCGAATAAATGAATATAATTATTATTTTTGGTTTGCTGTTCTTATTTTAACTTAGCTACTTGTCACATCTAAGATATTAGTACCTGGATGATTTTTTATTTATTTTTTCACATGTGGACTCGAACGGAACTTCAACGTGCCAAACCTAACAAGGTCTGGTTTGGACATAGTTCAAAACACTTAAACCAATCAACCAAACACATTTGTCAGAGCTAACACTTTGCGTAGTTAGATACTTTAATACCTACCTAAGAGACGACTCGCTGAGTTCAATTCTCGCGTGAGCGTTTAAATGTGCTAGCTAGGTAAACATTTTGTTTATTATCATAAAGAACGTATTATTTGAAGTAAGTTGTTGTTTTTACAACATTATGTATTTCCATACAGGGCGGCCAACAACAACAACAACAACTTCGTTTCAATTCTAATATTTTCGACTCCCGCACCATAACCCAAAATCACAAAATTGACAGATATATTAATCAAAATATTAATTTTATCAAATTGATAAGTTTTACCCAACTATGTTTCTTACAGGTGGTGTGGAACGGTTGAACGAAGATGCAATATTTTTCGTGGTTATAATATTTTTCGTCAATATATTTCGTTTCCGTTTGCAATATTTTTTATGTTTTAAACTAATATTTACAACAATTTTTAGGGCATTATTTTGTTTTATTATTATTTTTTAATTTTCATTTATAATCATAACCTCGTAGGAACATACATTACGGCATGGTGTAACCCACGGTGGCTCTGCACCTAACTACACCATGACAATGTCAATAGTACCAAAACCCGTCGGTGCGTGCGTCCCGCCGCGGAATGCGCACCGACCGGCAGATGTTGCGCTTTATATGTCTACCAACATGTACCAACATACACCATCACACCGCCCATGTCACTGGTGCGAGTGCTCTCATCTACTCCGTTGGTTATCGACAGTACAGCCGTGCACACATCACATCACAGATAGAGCCTACAGTTCGGCCGGGGCAATACCACCACCACGCAGAGGGCAATAATTATGTATTTTATACTGAATATAAGTTACCGCTTGGCTACGGTCTCACCTGACGGTAAGTGGCGACGTAGCCTTTAGATGGTGAAGCGCGTTAACTTAGAAAACTCCTATTCACTCTCGACTTGAAGACACACACATTATAATCGACTGGGCACATCGACGCAGGCAACTTATTCCAGTCCTTTGCAGTAATAGTCCTTAGCAGTAAAGTGCTTTGCGTAATCATGATATTGTAAAAAATGGGTTACGTAGTATGGTTTTTGATACGTTCTCTTACACCAACGATGGTAGAGCCTCCGTTCCTCTGGTAGATCATCCGGGGTAGTAGGTACTACCGCCCGCCGCGGCACCTAGTACCTGCTTTAACAGCTATTGCGTTCCGGTTCGAAAGGTGTAGATCCGGTTATAGTGTTCTGGCTTCCGCCGCCGTTCACGATTCCCTGGTCTGTCGGCATGGGACAGCGATCAGTACCTATTCTACGAGAAGACCACCTCCAATGCGGCCTAATATGAGTAAAAGAAATCAAAATGTGTGCAATTAACACGTGCTAGAAGTGAAACTTCAAAAAAACGAATACTGTTAGTCCAAATATTGATGTTTCGCTTTGCTGACGCAAGCAGCCATTTTGCCGATGCTTCCTATCTCATTTTCTCCCACGTTAAAATGTGTCTGTGTCTTTTTCGTTTCAGTTTCATTTCATTTGCGCGTCATTTCCGTTTCATCGAATTTAAAATCACAACGATACTAAAGAAGTATTCACTTCCAAAATCCTGAATCTTCGATAGATCTTTGTCTGTATAATCATTAGATCTATCCTAGAACTCCACCTAATCAATCCGCCGCGCCACGGTACATTCCAGACGCGTCTTCCAACCGAAGGTAGTTACTCGTTACTCCAGCGCCCCAACAGGTTCCCAAACACGTCGGCCCACCGAGTCAAGGAGTGCGCACATTACACCAACTCGACGTCAACTCCACTCCGACTCCACTCCGTTTCAACTCCGACGTTCCGTTCCGCGATCAACGCTTCATCGACGTCAACTCGACTCCGTCTCCACTCCGTTTCAACTCCGACGCTATTTACATTACGTCATTGTGTCGGTCGACGCGTGTGCGAATGTTAGCTTTGTCAAGGTTTTAGTCGCGTTGGCGTCGGTCGGTCGTGGAGTCGTTGTAATGTGCGCACTCCTTCATGCAGATTCCACGCCATTCACGAGGACTCGTGAAAAAACTCACCCCGCAACGATCAACTTAATTGCACCGCAATAAGTTCATTAAAATTGGTACAGCAACGCTACGTTTGGCCCGCGGCTGCGTTCGTCTCGATATTTTATGACTTTGTGGTTGAAACTTAATCTACTAGTGACCCACCCTTTGATTTAAATGATAACGTTTGTAGAGGTACTATGATGGAATAAATGTAACTTCTTCTTCTTAAATTAAATTTAAGTTAACCAAATAATCGCACCAAAATGACATTTTTGTTTATTTGTCAGACATTTTTGTTAAGTGGTCAGCTTTAAGCCTTTAATTATTTCAATGAAATCCTTTTTTTATTAATTTTAATGAGTTAAAAATACGTCACATTAAAACGTAATACAACATGTGTAAAAACTTTAATTGTAATCCCGCGGGAGAGATGCAAAGAGCCCTAATATCTCTACATATAATACCTATATCTTACAGTAAAAACATTGACACTGGGTTATGTCTGTACATATTGGATAAGTAATTGAGAAAAAAAATGTATGTATGATCTTCATAGAGTCAATAGAAGCCAAAATACTTTTTTAAGAATTTTTGTCTATTTGTATGTTTAACTTAAAAGAAGTCTAACTTAAAAACTATTGCATTATTCATCTTAATGCGTCGCTTGGAACCTGAGATATAAATGATACATCTGGTTTCCGTATAAAACCGTATATGGACCTTGTAAAAATTCTGTCCTAATCTAAGTTTGTAACAGATTTTATTATCGTCTGTCCGACGCGAGACAACCACTCATTCTATATGTAGATAACGTTACATTACAATGTAATTGTAGAGTTAACAAAAACAAGAGCGGACATCTGTCCGTGCGGTGCGCACCAATTATATCGAACCTGCTAAACGTGTCGCACCGAACCCGGGAATTACCGGTGACATGTCTATTAGAGGTTCGGGGAGGCTGCCGCGACGGGCGGACCACATCTATATTTACAACTAGCACTCAAACTCGAAAACTTGATAAGACAACGGAATGCTTTAAATTTAAACTGTTTTAATTGTGATCAAAATAAAAAAACATGTAAAAACCGCATCTAAATCGGCTCAGCCGGTTTATGACAGCAAACGTACAGACAAACTAAAAAACGGACAAAAAATCTAAAAATCATTGTAATTGCGACAACAAATACCGAAATTCCCATAGAATCGGGATACACGCGGGAAATCTCACGCGAACGAGATAGCGGGCACATCTACTATGTACCTACACATAATATTATTTAAATTTGTAGTGCTTCGATAAATTTTGACTTTCGTCAAGTGTACATAAGTTCCTAAAACGATACAAATGATTTGAATACGAATTTATCACAGAATACACCATCAAACACACTCAAACTCGTATTCCGAGACAATCTTAAAAAAGCCGTGTAAAAATACAGCATCGGAGCGATACAAAAACACAAGTTTTTGCACAAATAAAAGACCGGGTTGATTTATAAGGGTAGCGGGCCTCGGGGCTCGGGGCTCGGGGCTCGGGGCTCGCGCCCGGACGCTGATACACTGCGTAGACCTTTCTTTTTGATATGTTAGCAATACTATTTTATACTATGTACTATATTGTAACGGAGGAATTTTATACCTCTACGTTAACAACAGCGACGCGTCGGATCAGCAGGAAGTGGTGAGGTGAGGTGCGAGGAGAGAGAGGAGAGGAGATATGATGAGGAGACAGTTTCTCAAAGGTTTCAGATGTTCCAACAAAATGTTACTGGCCAGCGAGCAGGCATCTCCAAAAATAAACAGATGATTAATAAAAAAAAGTAATCATGTCAATGTTGTCATTGATTGGAATGGTGTGGAAGGCGGTGCACGAGTATTTTATTTGCCCTTTATAATATGTTTTATACCGACCCGTCGCAATGGTTACCACTACGGACTGGCGTTCGATGGGTCCTGGGTTCGATTCCCAAAGAGGCCGAAATTTGTATGAGTGGTGTGTTGTCCATGGCACAACATGGGAATCCTAGTGTGGGGCTATAAGTGTTTAGCTGTTATATTTATATATTTTAGAGATCCCTGTATGAAAAATCCCTGGTAAAGGTCTGCACAAATTCGACTCAGATTCAGCTCATAGTAAACATAGAAATATGAACTTTATTACGTGTTATTTACGGTCCAATTTTCGGCCGAATCGGGATCGGCCGTAGGTATAAAATGCAAATCTATACAGTACCCGTACTATAATATCAAAGATGCACAATCCACGATGAAATAATTACAAAATCCCATATTACAACATGGAGCAGAAAAAGTCCTACCTTACAAACTAAAAAATAAAGATGATATTTGTGTGAACAGTGTGTCATAGGAATCAGTCGACTTGAAGATTTTGAATGTGTGAATTGTGTATGTAGTACACAATTATAAAAGTACTCACGATTTTTCTGTTTTATATTCATGTTTTATCATTCAACAGTTACATCGACTCTTTTTACAGATTACACAATTTTACTTAAATTACTTAAAATAAAAAGGGTTATTCATGAGCACCCTGATGGTAAGTGGAAATGAAGTTAATAAGAGGGTGAGCACGTCAATATACTAAAAACATTAACATAAAAATAGCAAAATTGTGAGTACCCGTTAGATATATAAAATGCATTGTAAAACACACTTCAAAATTATGTACCGTTTCCCTATTGGATTATTATTCAGTACTAACTTATCAAAAGTCATCTATCTACTAAGATACTTTTTAATTTTTACTACAAACGGGTACTCACGATTTTTTTTTTAATATACGATGCTAAGTTAATCCTTGACAACAATCCCACCTGATGTTAAGTGGCGATGATGTCCAAAGATGGTAAGCGTATTAACTTTGTAAATACCTATTCACTCTACTGTTGAAGACTCCATTCTTAAGAATTGTAAGTAAATAGCCGAATAACGTACAACGTGATGGTAAGTTACCAACGTCTAAGACATCCGTAACACCGATTAGATAGTACAATCAGAAAGAGGAGAAATGAAAAAAGTACCATAAAACAAAAACTCACCATCCCGTTATCCATCCCGCCATATGGTGACTGGTATCCAGCTTTATCTGTGACTACAAAACAAATCCAACATTAATACACAATCACACACGACTTCACTTCATAAATCACTTCACCGATCGCCCGGCGCCGAATCGCGTCCCTCAAACGCGTTAGTTTGCGTTATGCCATTGTGTTCTGTATTACCAATCGTGTACGATTCCAGCTCGTTACAGTATTCGTGCCCTGCAGGTCACATAGCTATTACGAATTCTTATCATAAACCGAGAATCGAACCAAATCCAGAACAAACACATCCTTAAATCCTAGGACGTTCTAAGTTTCATCGATACACTTCTTGTCTTTCTGTTGTTTACCTATTCATCACTTTTTGTAAGGGTGGAGTTACCCCCCTCCCCGCCCCCGGCTATAACCTGTACAAAACAGACAGTCGCTCGGCGGGTTAATTCGCCGACATTAGCACCGAGTAGGGTTACCAGGTTACCATCTCAAAACTTGAAAATTGCGGACAGCTGGATAATTATTATAAAAAATCCAGACATTTCTAGAAAGAAATTATATTAGATGTAACTTTTTTTTTTGTGATGACACTGATTGGTTATATTTTTATAAAAATGTGATGTTATTTGTGTTACGCTCGCGCTTAGCGCTTACGAAAGGTTATCGACTGCTTCTATTAAGTTTTTTAAATTTCCATTCAAATCAAAAGATCCTACAAAATTCGAATTCAAAAACATTTAATAATGTAAGTATATTTACAATACACTTACGAACGTCATTGCTTTGCTTCTACCACCGTTTCGCAAACGTACTTTATCATTAAGAAGACTAAAGACACTCCTCAGCACATCTTTCAAATAAGACAATTATACAATAAACTTCTAACCTACACCTAACCGAAGACCAAAAGTCTCGACCCGTCCTCACCAAGCCCGACAGGTGGTTACCCGAGCGGGGCGACAGCGGCCGCGGCGCCACCTCGCGCTATTACCAGACAATAGGTAATTAACTGTTTCGCGTTATTAACTAATGTGAACCATTCCTCCAACGGACTCGTCTCACTGCCGGCGATTAAATCGTAATGCTACGGTTTACAAAAGAGCAATGCAAAGTCTCAATACAGGTATGTTCTTGTCTTTTGTGTTGTCCATGACGCCCACGACACAGGGAATCCTAGTGTGTAACATTATTTATTTATTTATAAAGAACAGAAGGTTATCGTCACACTCGTCGGTGCCGAGGCTGCCGTGCCGATTGTGTGCACGCCAGTAATAAACATATAATTTTTACAAACAGATATAATTACACTGTTACAATTTATTATTATGAGTAACCCAAAATTCTGGATCAGTTACAATCATGTTATTTTTATTTTTATTGTACGAACCAACGAGCTTTTTTTCCGGTGGTTTGAACGGGTTTCGTCACGTAGTGAATATGTCACTCACACTTCAACGACCTCACACTCTGAACAATTAGATGAATCTGTTAACCATACATTTGAACTTATTCGACGGAATGAAGCCGCACCGAACTACCGCATCCAACCATCGGGAATCGAGAAGGCAGGTACGGTACAATCGATGATAAAATTACTTCATTATCAATAACGTCTCGTCTTATCGCGCAATCGCTTCTCTCCGCACGCGAAACAATTACCTAACCAAAGCTTTGTCGCGGTTATTTATTGTGTTATCTTCATTATTTACAGCGAGGTATTCTGTTAATTATGATAATTGCTGAGCTAATACTGACGACAATTATGGCTGTCGCCATTTTACATAATTACTTATACCAAAATTATTTTTGGTACTAGACGCTCGGTAGTGAATAACGAGGTTTCTGCCTTTCTGGGTTCATTTCGTCGATATTCCATTCTTGGTGTGGCGACATCGCACAGACGGCACAATGACGTCACGACAAGCCTGAATCGCGCTATCGAAGTTTTTTATACCGCTCGTACATATAAGTTCCATACATGAAAAGTCGGAGTGCGGCCGCTGTCCAAACATGACGTCTCGCCTACAAGGAGATCTTTTGCTAAACTAGTTTAGTTATTACTGTTTTACGGCCCACGGTAATAATTTCTTATGCTATACAAAGATCATCTCCCTCATCCGACGATTACAAGACCTAATGGCTGAACGTGCCCTTTGAGGTACGGACGCGCTCAACAAACACCTGACCATGTCTGCAGTTGCAGATCTTGTTTAGTTTATTTAGTTTGGTAAGGTAGCGACGGTAGTTAAGGTATAAATATACAAATAAATGGTCACAAACACACTAAAACTAACTCATTGTGTCGCAAACGATCTCAAATCACACATTATTGCTATGATTGAACCTGGGACGTTTCTCCCAGCAGGAAGGAACATTCGCAACATAACTCATAATTTAAGTCAATACAGAAAGAACCTCATCGAAACGTTTGTAAAACAATATTTTGTGACGAACAAAAACGCATCTATTGCAAACTATGTGATAAAAGTTTTAATATAACATCCATTCACGCAATATCAAATCTTCCACTAGGGTTGTCACATGAAAAACAAAAAATTTTGGTTAACTTTAAAAAAAGTCTCTCAAAGTCAGTCGTGAAACTTTAAAAGTACCTATGTTTTTAGAGCTCGAAAGCTTTAAAAAGCATAGGTTTCTAAGACGTTGCTATTGCGATGGGCAACGGAGGAAGTTTATTATTATTATTTTTAGCGCATTTAAATAAAATCTTGTTTCAAAAAGGTTTTATTTTTAATTTATTTCTATGTTCAGCGATTCGTCCGTCATTCGTGAACCAATTTGTAAAATTTTTACACGTCGAGTGACAGTATTTAAATTTTCATAGGATTCCCTATTTTTTTTAATAAAATAGGTTATCCCAACATGAGATAACCCAGTAAACACAGAAATACAAAAACTTTCTCTTCACAATATTAGGACAGAAAACATCAGAGAAATGTGACAACCCTACCATCCGCGCTCGCATCACCTCGTCACGGCACACCCCGGCTGGAGCTGCGCAATCAATCCACCGTGAAACTGCCGTTGATTTATGGGGCTTTATTTCGATATACTTTCATGGTGCCCCGAGGGTGAGCGTTCCGTTGGCTCTCCACATCTCCAGTGGGGATTAGTGCACCAATTAGAGGGTAGATCGCAGATAGCGTCGGGACTAACCGGATTGGACCGGTTATTGCCAGTTTGTGTAAGGGCAGCAAATGATTACGTTTGATTGGGATCTTTATAGTGTTAGATAATATAGTCTAAATTTTTTTTATACGGAGATGTATAGTTAGACAGGTCAATTAAAACGCTTCCATGGGTCCAAGTCTGCTAATTTTGTAAAGGTTGAAAATTGTGTACGATTACATTTTATTATTTAGTTTATTTACCCGTATAGCGCAATGGTTACCATGCGGGGCGCCGTTCCAATGGTAATGGGTTCGACTAACAACCACGACTGAAAAACATACATGATCTGCCACATACATATTTGCCCCCGCCGGGAATCAAACCCGGGTCCTTTCGCAGGGTCAAACGGGCTACGGGATCGTCGAATCAGCAGAACTACGCGATCGCACCACGGCCAACAAAACTAACTTGAAGCACCCATGTCAAACGTTACAGATGGCCGAGTACTCGTGCACTTTTTATCAAAACCCCGCTCTTAACCACCGGTCGTGTCGCATGTTCAATCCAGTTAATCCAATCCCACGCCCACTTATTAGTCAAACTGACAACTGTTAATTTGCACCGCGACCACCGCCGCCTGCCACCACCGCCACCGTCCGCGGTGCTCCAGTCGACGCGTGCCGGACGCGTGTTCGAGGCCTATTTGTTTTTTTTTGGTCGACTTAATGTGGCATGTCGCTCATTCTCCACCGTCGAGGGTGATGGGACGGAAATGTACTTTACGTTAAACGGTCAATACAATTTAGAAGGTCTAGGAGTAAGTTATACGATTTGAAATTTCTACATCCACGTTCTCGACACTTTCACAGTCTAACCTAGTGCGGAGGACAGAATAACTTGCCGATAAAATTGTACAATCTCTATACTATAGGTAATATGTCAATCATATAGGTATATAAAATTCTCGTGGCACAATGTTAGTTACCATACTCCTCCGAAACGGCTCGACCGATTCTCATGAAATTTTGTGTGCTTATCGAGTAGGTATGAGAATCGAGCAACATCTATTTTTCATAGCCCTAAATGTTAAGGGTTATTTTTTTTTAATTTTTGGACAATTTTTTTATGGTGTGGCATAAAAAATACACATGATCCCAAATTTTCACTTTCCTACCCTCGCCCCTTAAATTTAAATCGCAATTTTAGTAATCTATATGGCGGAACAACGTTCGCGGGGTCAGCTCGTAATAAAGGATGTACCTATGTATAAGTGAAATTAATATAACAAAAATCTACCTATACTAACCCACGTCATACAGCGGTAAGTTTTTTTATTTTATTGATTTAAGGCAGCAAACGAGCATGCAGCACCACCTTCCGCTGCCGCCCATGACAACTGTGACCGACTTAGAACAAGACTCTTCAATTCAATTCCAAAAATTATAAAGATACATTATATCTTTATAATTTTTGGAATAAAATAAAGATTAAATTATCCTTTGAAAGGGAGGCTGCGTGATACACTTTCTTAATCAAGAAGTTATGTACTGAGTAGGTTACGTATACGTTTGATAATTTTACACCGTCATGGCTGAAGATTCTACCACACCAACAACAAAATACGGACGTACTGAGTGAGGTGGAGTGGGAGGTAAAGTTGAAGTTACACTCCTCACAGTGTGAGGGGTACAGTCAATAGCCCCCCCCCCCCCCACGCTGGCCAAGTGCAAATTGGTGCATTTCACACACCTTTGACAACTTTATGAAGAACTCTCAGATGTGCGTATCCTCACGATATTTTCCTTTACCGAAGCGAAGATAATTAAATTAAAAAACCATAACACCATCCTGTCTCAACACAAATATTTTTAATTTACAAAGTTATACTTCCACTTCCCCCACGCACGTCACTTATTCACTTCACAAAACAGCAACCATGGATTAAAAAGAACGTAATCCCGTAACGCATTTATTATACCATCGACAATAACAGCCCCGGCACAACCCCCGGGACGTACAGTCGCGCGCGACTCGCGAGGGGCGGCGCGAGCGCTGTCCCATTAAATTGTCAGATTTATCATTCGACTGTACACTGTCGACAGTACATACGGATACGGGGTTAACTTATAGTTTAGGCGTCGCCCGAAATATTATACATATAAAAGTGAAACTTTTATTACATCGTCTCAAACTTTTTCGTCTGTGTGTTGCATGTCGCGTGACGGTCGGCCGCGGGGTAGGGATAAAGTGAAAGGCGCTCGTCAGAGCAGCCAAGGTCAATATGGCGGCACCTATAGTTCGCAGCAGCTGACCGTGTAGTGTATAGACTATTACTCATTTGTGCCAGTGCTCCACGCTATTTTGTTTGTTTTTGTCTAAATGTCTATAATGTGAAAAAAAGTTTCACTTTTACCGTGGTTTCATAAAACCACACAATCATTTTTTAATAAGATATTTACATTAAAAAACCCCGACTAATAAAATCTGTAATGAACTGATGATCATCCAACGCTTTAACAGATCTCCATAAATTATACCTAGGAACCAAGTCGATCACGTCAGCTTTCAAACATTATACTGGCGTCAAGCACTTAATCGAGTAATCACACGACAAAAATGCCTTAAATCATTTTGGAAAAGAGGTCTTAAACTGCAAGGCATTCTTATTTTCATTTTTTAATTTATTAGGATTACCAGTTGCTACAACACTTGCAAAGAAAATAACTTATAATCCTACGCACATTCACGTATTAATATAGATAACAGAATGGACCATACTATGAATACGGCCCTCATAACCCTCCAAAATCACTCCAGTTCACGGTCGACAATACTTGTAACATCAACTCGATCATGCATGCGGCCCTCTTCGTCCCTCCCATCACGTACCGTACGAGTGCGAGCGAGAGGGCAACCCGGGGATAAATCCATAGCCGCGTGTGATTAGTGAATGAGCGTGAATTAATGTACTTGGCCTGTGTAATTTTTATTACAGTTAGGGAGGGTTGCCAACGGTCCAGATTTAATTTTGTCAGGACTTTTGAATTTATCCGGCTCTTGAATTTGCCGCGCAGATTGGCCTTAACCCATTTATGCCCACTATTGGGCACGAGTCTTTCATCACGACCGAGGAGGCCTAGAGCATACTCCACCACGCTGCTTTAGTGTTGAAGATTAGAAGTTCTATTTTGTTATTATTATACATTAGTGTAAAAGATGCGCTCAGGAGTTTGTTTCCACGTTTATGGAACGAAATCCGAAACGGATATCCGAAAATATGGGAACTGATTTAGATAAGTTCGGATATTTTAAATTATATCCAACTAAGTATCCGGACGTTAACAATGGCGATGGCATCCCTGCCAGGCAGTCAGTGAGAACGTTAGCGATTGTCATCGTCCCCTCCACGCTCCAGCGACATGGGGCACGTTTGATTGCTCACTGCACGTGTTTAACATATATGTACATACTTAATGTAATTTTATATCATAATTATCATAATATCGGGATAGTAGTGGACGTCCAATCTACCTGCTGGTGGTCATTACGTGCGCGTTTATATGACGCGAAATTTTTCGCGGAGCCGCCGCGCGAAAGGTTTCGTCGTCTAACTGGGGCCTACAGCTCCCGGACTAATATTATCTTTTGCTAATTTTTATTTAAATAATCCATCAGTGTAAGCCGTGCGGTTTGAACGTCGGACTCCCAAACCGAGGCGCCCGGGTTCAAATCACGCCCGCACCTCTGGCCACGAGAATTGGCAAACTTCACACACCTTGCAGTTTTCACGGCGTTTTCCTTCATCAAAGTAAGTGTTAATTCATTTACAACATAACTTTTTTTTAATATGATTTATTTGTTCTAAGTGTAGGTAAAAGATTTTGAAAATTAGAGGTGCGAGCAGGATTCGAACCCAAATCCCGTCGTCGGGGCCAACGCTTAAACCACTCGACTAGCACTTCTTATAACAGACAGATAAAAAACATTGACTTCTTCACACACTCAATCAAGATTTCCTAAGTAATATCAGTATATTTACATAAACACAAAACCCCAAGATAATAAACATTAATTTCTAACATAAAGACTGTTTCGAGAATCAAACCCGGTATATGTCAGCAAGCAACATCACTACTAAGCTATAAGACCCAATGATATTATAAGTGAAAAAGTAAATACGCGAAAAGTGGGGCAGTCAAATTCAGCCAATTGTCGTACTTTTCATGTGGCTATCTCTTTCTGTCTCATACGTTCCGCAATCATCTTTCGCATCCATAGTTACAATAATGTCATTGGAACGGATCCAAAATTGCAATTCGCGTTGTACGTTACGTTCACTTTTAAATAGTTTTATCTTAAATAAAACCACCTTCCATTACTAATTTATTTAAACAAACTACCATATATACCGTGGCGCTAACCCTAAAAAGCCAAAGCCATTGAAATCACGTTTCTTAATTAAACAAAATCGGTGGCAAACAAAATTTAACCCTAAAAAGCGTTCAGTGTTTGTCCGCAAACAACGCTTAGCGGTCGCCCCGACCTCGGTCCAACCCGCTATTTGTACTCCTGAGCAAATACGGGGTCGTTCCGACCGGACTGGATGGCTGGCCCACTGACTCTATTAGATGTTGTCCAATGTACTCAATTCATAAGGTGATCCATTTGATATTTTCAATGCGTTACCGTATTTCCTTCGAAATTTTTTGGTTCATAGCCGACAAAGGGGCAGCCGACCTGATTGCAAGTGGTCACCGTCGCTCGTGGTCACCAGTTTCATAATGGCATTACCAATTAGTTGCCGGCCCAGGTAAAAAGGGAGAAATAAAGAAAGTCTCAAGCCCCAATGTATGACGGCGATAGGTAGCAAATCAGGCTTTACTGAAAGATATTAATCCCAGTAATAAAATGACTTCACTTGATCACAATATTGATTATAAAATGATATGCCAAGTTCAACAACCAAGCAAGACATCTATCGCATCTTATGACACCCTGGTACATCGGCACGAGATTGGGATCAGTATTCCAGACCATCCGGATCTGTCCTACTTTAGAACAATTGCGATTAAAAAATTCAAAATGCAATAAAATCCATCCATTAGAGTCCTAACTTTTTCCTACTAGTCTGCACTTTTAAGCTATCTCATCATCGTTATCATCGCAACCCACACAGACTGACTTCCACCTTTGAGAACATCATGAAGAACTCTCAGGTGTGGTGCAAGTTGCAGCACACCTGAGAGTTCTTGCAGGTGCAGCCTGCAACCTCTGTGTTCTTTCACCGAAGCAAATTATAATTATTGTCTAATACGCACATCATTTGAAAATTGCAATCTTGCAACACTGAGTGGTCATACCATATCCTGGCAAGAACACTCAGCGGGTGGTACTAAACCAACCGGGCCATTAATCCACGAACCCGCTGTGCTGTCGTGTTACATTTAAAAATCACCAACACCATATACAAACGCAAAATATCTCGCGTGCACCATTAATTTATGAAACAAAACAAATATGGTCAAATTACCCGCGGAGATAATCAACATTTGAAATTATGTGGAAAAAACCCATGAATTGATCGTCAGCGACCATTTACGGGTTTGGTGGCATGATACGCGCAAAATGATGCCTTATGTGGTCCGTGCAAGATAGATTATTGCGATTTATTGCCGTTTCAAGATTCCATAGACTGTTCGACACACATAATCGCGTGTAAGATCTTCTGATAAAAAATTCGTTTTGCATCTGTCTTTCTGTCTGAATGTCAGTCATTTTAATTTAATTAGCTTGTTTCGCTTACGATATAGAATCTCTATTATACCTACATACATCGTATTATTATAATATGTACAAGAGAGAGGTGTCTTTGGACATCCGGTTGGGTTGTCCGTCCGTCGGGCCGTCAACCTACCCACCAACCTACGTCACCACACGAAGGGCATGCCAAATGTGAATAAATACGATACACGAACGATAAGGCCACATAAATATGACAGGTCGTGGGGCCATTGCGCCGTCCGTCAGATATATTACAATTAATCATGCATATTACTTCAATTTTTATGTAAGTAGGTAGCAAACGAGCATCCAGCACAACCTTCCGCTGCCGCCCATGACAACTGTGACCGACACAGAACAAGACTCATCGGGACTGGGATAGTTAGTCCGGTTAGGCGACGGTGATAGAACATTAGCTGGTTAGTTTGTAAGTATGAGGACCGGTTCTCAAAGGTGTGCGAAGTCCGCCAATCCGCACTTGGCCAGCGTGGTGGACTTGTACCCCTCACGTTGTGAGAGCAGACCAGAGCCCATCAATTATGGGTTGAGAAAAGAAGTGTGTGTTAGTCGCCTTTTAACCGCCTCCAAAAAAAGGAGGTCAGGAGGTCTTAATTCGACTGTATTTTTCATGTGTTACCTAATAACGTTTTACTGGATGTACCGATTTCGATGATTTCTATATTCGAAAGCTGGGGTCTGTCATGTGGTCCCATTTGAACGAGATCTGACGATTAGTTTTTGAGTTAACCCTTATAATGCGTATTTAATTGACTTCAACTTAATTGTAATATAAACAATTATTGAAGTAGATTTCTTTTTGTGATAATTATTTGTACCAAGAGTACACAAAATACCGTTTAATATTATCAATGTGGAACACAAAGTGACGTTAGCAGACAGATCGTATTGCAGTGATCACAATGTCACTATGACCATTAAATTGCGTTATCTGTACCGATTGCAATAACTACAATCAATTATACTTTATTTAACACTAAATTGGATACAGTCATGATCTCGTTTTATATTATGACGACCCGTATGTTAACATTATATACACTCGCAAAACAAATTGATTGACGTAAGAATCATCAAAATCTGTCCATGCGTTCGGTCTCTAGAACGCCAGGAACAACAAGCTGTTGTAAGTATTATTACTTTTTAAAAATGTGCCGAGGAGTTTCTTTCGCAGTTTCTTTTTCTCCTCAAAAATTAAAAAAAAATCAATATTTAAAGGCACCTTAGCGAAACGGTGATAAATGCAAAAAATTGACGTTCATAAGTCTATGCATCATACCTACATGAAATAAATGATTTGAGTTCGAGTTAAACACATTACCCTCCGTTGCGTCGGGCAGTCTATTAAGGCATCCAGTTCTATCCCAAACTCCCGAAAGAACTATTTGAGGCTATAAAATATATTCACTATTCAGATATAAAATAGATAATGATGTAAACTAGATAGTAAGTTACAAAACTCTCATTGATGTTATTGCTCTATTTGCTCAGGTGCCGCCGTTGCCAACGTTGAAGATGGCGGGCAACATTTTAAATTCGAATTAGTTTTTAAATTTCGACTGTCATATTCAAATCAAGGGTTCTTTCCGTTCGCATATGTTATTTTTTTTATTTTGACGTCAAAAATAGACTGATTCAAGTGTCATTATATCTATTAACATTTTTTTATTTTGACGTCAAAAATAGACTGATTCAAGTGTCATTATATCTATTAACATAATTTTTATTTAAGAACAGTAAACGAGCATGCAGCACCACCTTCAGCCGCCGCCCACGACAACTCTGACCGACACAGAACAAGACTCACACTAGGATTAGTCCGGTTAGCAGACGATGTTATCAGCGTTACTTGGTCAGTTCGTTTAGTACGTACTAGGACTGAGGCAGGCGTCATAAATAACAAGCGGGTAAATAAGCGCGTCTAACCGTCTGTCAGAGATACTTCATAAACAAAGGTTATTAATTTGTAAATGAAATCACGAAACGTAACGTAAACACCAGGTCAGCTGCCACCGTGGTGACCCCCGGTGTCTGGTGACCCCGGGCCCCGCACGCTCGCGAGGCGTAGTAACCCGCGGGTTATCGCCCGTTACACATGTTTAATTAAATTGATGGACCTCGTTAGTGTACTACGTCGATAAAGATGGACAGCACGGAGATAACACTACGTAGTGAGCGTGTAGTGGATGGAAGTTGCCCTCGTGCTGGAGGGACCCGGGTTTGGGTTTGGCATTTATCACCAAATAAACACTCTTAACTGTCTCTTTTCCTATAACTCTTGTTTAAAGATCGAATTCGGGAGACAACTAAAAAAGCCAAATTACTCCATAAATCAATGAAATCCTCCGTGTCTGTAAAAGGTGCGAAATAAACAAATGATAAATAAATAAATAACATTACGTCTTGATTGTCCGTTGCCCATAAATTAACTAAAGAAATTCGCCCTCCCCACAGCCGTTGCCTTATTTGCCCATTTTCATATGCCGTAAATTGAAACAATTGACGTTTTCTTGAGGAATAATTTCAAAACATTGTTCGACATAACTCGAAAGGACGTAAGTCGAGGACTGCCTGTATACCGCTTACAATCTAGAATGCAACAGGTGGAATTCACATCGCAATATCTGCTTTCCGCGGCATATTTGATTTAATAAAGATATAAATCATCGCTTGCAATTATCATCGAATGGCGACCGACCTCGGCCGACTTCTGTTACCGATACACAGTGATTGACGTCCTACACGCAACGGAGAACGTTGATATCTCCACAATGAATCAATAAATACTGCCGCTTGAGGATAAAACACGATTTTATTGCTGACATTAGTTAAGTAATGGACGTGGTTACGTTGAAAAGTATCGGCCCGAGAATGCTGCCTTGGTATATGCCTTTTTCATAATTACGTGTCAGTCGCTTTTGTCATTTGGTCACTCATATGTAAGCTGATGAAGACGACATTCCTAAATTATAAGGAGATAATTATATCTCCTCTATTTTAGGAATATCGCGGAATATATATTCCACACAGAGTATCCAATACACCTAGCTAGTGTCTTGTGTCGATTCCAAGTGATGGACAGAGTTAAGCAACAGCGGACGCGGTCGTTAGTCGGATGGGTGAGCGGTAGTGGCAACAAATTCTTTAGCGCTACGTTAATCTGTCGCGTCGGTCCCGGTCGTTACCGTTCGACGACAAGCGTTAAGCCATGTCGGAGGCCTCCGGGCGACATAAACACCTCCGACAAGTGGGATAGTCACTAAACCTCCAACAAGCTGCACCGGCTGCTGTAAACATATCCAAATTAATACATGGCATATCTGTCTATATGTCTCCCGTAATCTAATCAAGTAATGTTACCAAACATGACCACGAGCCGTTAATCTGACCTGTGTGTAGCGATCTAATAGGAAGCCAGTCTGACGAAAATTACCGGTCAAGCGCAAGTCGGACTACCACAAGAGGTTCCGTATAGTTTTACAAGGCAATAGGCGACTGTGAGTTGACATACTGACACGCTTTTATAAAGTTATGCTATACTAAGCGGAATAAATACAAAGCAATAAATTTTGACACTGTGCTGTTCACCGTTGAGGAGTTCCCGTGGTCGGAGCCAATCCTAAGACAAGTATCCAGTAATTGACATATTCTAAAAGCGTGTGTTTTTAGTTTTTTAATTATTTTTCTTTTTTAGACTGCGAATAAACATTTTTCTTTCTTTCTTCCTTGCCATCGGTCCTTGTGATAAGTCCACAAAGTTTGAACGATATCTGATCTGATCACTGAAAATGAGTCAAAATCGAGTTCAATAAAGCCAGTTATTTCTTTCTTTCATTAATTTTTCTTTCTAATTGTTAATTTGCCATCGGTCCTTGATAAGTAGGCCAAATTTCGAGTTAATCCGACGGTTTGAAGGTTCAAAATCATGTTCAAAGTTTCTGTTGCATACTAAACGTATGAAGCTGATAAAAGCTACACCGCATGGATCCTCTCAACGTCTCAACCCTGGACCTCGCCGGTGGAACCCAACCCAATGATAACTCAACTTGTCCGTATCATGTCGCGCCAAACGGGAGTTATTAAGGGCAGAATATGATTACTGGTGAGCAGAGTGTACCGCCCGCAGAACATCTTGTAGTGACAACAAAAAATCACACTTGTAACACTTTTAGCCAATCGTGACGAGCTGTATATGGCTCTATATACAGGGTGTTGGATTTACTTAATATGTAACGGTCGGTTTCTCAATTTCTTATTGCTGATAAGAGATAGAACAGAACAGAAAATATAAATTTGAGTTTTTACAAAAAAGGTAATTAAAAATAATACTAACCCATGATCATAATTAAGTAGCTGTACCTGCATTTTTGCGTTTCAGTAAACATAGATAAGACACGTTGAGTACACGTGAGATCGATCTAAACTCCAAGGATTGGTATTGTTTACGAATAAACTAACAATCACAGATAATATGTATAATTATTGTAACAAGCAAACAGACTTTAACTAGGTACGCTTAAGATCTTGAAATTACTTAAAAAGTACACATGTGCCAAAAAAGAGCAATTGCACACTTTGATGGCTTCAGAAAAGACTGATAACCATTTAACAATTAATACGTCAAATATGTAAACATAAACAAAATTCTTTCATTAAAAAAAGGAAAAAATTTAACAATTTTCATTAAATTTTTGTGACATAAATTATATAATTATATAGGTATATTATTATATTGATATTTACCAACACCCTGTATACAATGTGGATCATTAATTCACACGCGCTGGGAACTTGTCAATGTATTGTAAAATGTACAGCTCGCGGTACAAGCTACAGGCCGACAGCGATAATGCTGTCGTGAAGGAAACATTCAGGTTTTGGAACAATATTTTGTTATAATATTATTTTAAATTTTTATCATCGCAGGCACTAGACATGGGTCTCGCCGTTATGGTCCATGCAATTGGGTCGAAATGTCGGTATAAATAACAAAAATCGTGTTAATCGTAACGGTTAAAATATTATGTTATACGATGTCTTTAAAAAAAATTTCGCGGGTGCTTGAAGCAAGAAAAATTCCATCAATTTCATGTTTTTTTTCGTGTTCGTTAACAACCGTTATTCGAAATATCGTCGTATAAAATACACATCGTAATAAAATGAGAACTAACTCACGAGTTCTAACTATTTGTGGTACCTGATCGAGAGAGATAATCCTATTACCGAGTTGTGTCAGTACCTACCGACCCCACCGTTCACTTAATTGTATATTTAACTGTTTATAACACAGTTCATAAGACTGTCCGCTATTTGCTTTCAGCGGATTCTCAAATGTTTTGGACAGTATATCGCTCGAAGGGACCCCTGACAGCTTAGAAAAGGTAGTTGGCAAGGTCGACGGGAGAAGACCACGCGGTCGCTCACCTACCTTGCCAATTACCCAAGCTTTAAAGACGGCCGAAGACAGAGTATCGTGGAGAACTATAGTACACCGAGTGACCAACAATTCATGCTAGACACGACCTTCAGCAATGAAAATACCGAATAAGAAGAATAACACAGTCCGCTGCCGCTCCCGCTCCGGCCCAAGCTCCACCATCACACACTGATCAACACGTCACTAAGCACACGAATTCTATTGGCGCCGCGGACCGGGGCCGCCCGGCCGCGCGGGCCCACGAGCGACCCAACATCGCTCACATTTGGCAACACCTTTATGACATACGTCACACATGTAGAGATGGGAAAGATGTATTCATAATAACGGATTACGATAAATACGATAAATGTCCCCGCGAAGACACACTACCTTTTCACGAACGGCGCTCTCACGGGCATTTCCGTGCCTCTAGAATACTCTAAATGTAATCGTAATCAGTAATCATGATTACATTTTGAGCAAAATGCATCAGATGAAGTTGTAATCTGCAATCATGATTGTAATTTTGCCCATCACACGTCATTATCATGTCTATTTTCCAAGCATCCTTGTCATTAGTATATTCATCGATCGTATAATATTCTTTCTCTATAAGCTGTGTTTTAACATGTTTCTTAAATCTTAGAACCGTGAAAACCCTATCAGAAAATGTCTAGTAATATTCGATCAGACCAAATCAAAATCTGTTATATGTAACACTAGTTTTTGCTTGAACGACAAAATACCATTAAACTGATCTCAAGGGAACAATTATTATGTATCAGGATAATAACTATCCTGCATCCTTTCCCGGGTCTTTAACTATCTCCATACCAAATTTCATCTAAATCGGTTAAGCAGATTAACCGTGAAAAGGTAACAGACAGACAGACTAACCTTCGCATTTAAAACACTAGTCCAACAAACAAGGAAAACTGAAATTCAGTACAAAGCTTACCTACGTATAAAAATACAATTATTTATCCTCTCCGCCGAGTCTTGGAATACTAAGACACCGTAAATCAAATTTACGCGTTCGCACAAGTATCGGCTCCGACTGGGGGCAAGCACGCTCGGTCGTCGATAGCGACGACGATTCGAAACGGACAGATGTCGTTATCGCGTCGGTATTCCCGTTCGATAGTAATTTTTTGACGTGAAAACTTCGTCGATTTTTGGTAAGGGAAAATATTATGGGTTAGCGTCAGCAACATGCTGTAACGTAGTGCGCCGGACCGGCGCACAGTGGGACGAAAATCAGCTTTCATAGACATAGGAATGTTAATTCATAAATATCGCTGTTTTTGTTGGATATGGCTTTTGTTTACAGTAACTAAGCCTACATATGTAAAAAAAAGTAATTGGGCATTTATGCGAATGATTTATATTGTTTTCGAGAAAAAATTGTATGGAGCTTTCTTGAAAAATCCGATTTTCTACGGACCTGCAAGTCAAACCGTAATATCCTTCTAGGGAGTGTTACTACTAATTATTTGTAATTTTTTGACATATCACATACAACGGTTACTTCTGCAGAATTTTTTTTAAAAATCGATATGTGTGATCCTTTTTTTATTTAATTTTATTGCATTGAGTTTTTTAAACACTAAGTACTAATTACATTTTATTACCTTTCTGGTGTGAATAAGTGATATTAACTAAGTAAACAATTATATTTTCTAATAGAACATACCAAAAAAAATTGTTATTGTTATTTTATTCTGAAAAGTGATTAGGTAATTAGGTAGGTTATTCTGAAAAGTGATTGGCTAATTAGGAATGAATTCTAGTAATAATAAAGAAGTAAAGATATGAGCACTAATTAACTATTATTAAAGAGAGTAATTAAGAAATCGTCAATTTGCTAATCATTTAAAATCAGTCCTATAACAACTATAAATGAACAATATTTTTAACACATAATTCAGTTTATTTCAAACTTTTGTGCTGTTAACATTAAATCGTAATCCCGAACTGTGAAATATTTAAAATGGAAAGTCTGCGTACCAATTTAGACTTGTTTGTTGTGCTGAGAAGGGAAGGTACTTCATTCGATTATGAAGTATTGTTTAGTGCAGTTGTAAATCGACTTGGTGATAGCATTTCGGACGAAGATCGGGTGACACTTAAGGAATTTTGTCGAAGATTCACACGTGCTGCATCACAAAGATGGCAGAAATCTCACCGCATTCTGGATACATTCAGAAAGCAGTACGAAAATTGGCTTCAGTCTAATGTCGATTGGCCAAGTTGCGTGCCAATCAGTATGGTCATGCCACAATCCAGTGAAGAAGAACAGCCAGGACCTAGTGCACTTTCAATCTGTCCAGGACCATCGACATCATCTATTGGGACAATGACAAAAACATCAAGGAAAGCATTTGAAGATCTTGGAAGCAAACAAAAGAAGAGAAGGTCTGATGATCACAAAAATGAAAATCCAAATGAATTGGCATATTCCGCTGCAGTTCTTTTAAAGGAAGAAGGTCGTGAAGATATCGCATCTGTTATCGAATATATGTTGAAGAATCCAGAAGCAGCAACAAAATTTAACGAAATGATTAACAAACCAGTTAAAAAAGTTATCTTTACTCCAGAAAAAGCACTAGGATTGCTTCTTTCGCTGAAATTGTCAAAGTGGCAATATATGACGCTGAGAGAGACTACCATCCGAGAGGGTGCAACTGACATTTATCCGTCATATTATAAAGTACAGCAAGTAAAAAAACAGTGTTACCCTAGTAAGCAATCAGTGACTGTAACGGATTCATCAGCAAGAATTACGCTTCAAGCATTGCTTGACATCACAGTGAAGAGGATCCTGGAAAGTCTTCCTGAAAGTGTGCAAAATAAGGACTTAAAGTTAATATCCAAGTGGGGCTTTGATGGTGCTTCGAACCAAAGTCGTTATAAACAGAAAATGGATGGACAACAAGAAGATTCAAGCATATTTATGACGTCCTTGGTGCCATTAAGCCTGACTGATGGAGACGAAATTTTGTGGTTGAATCCCAAGCCATGCTCAGCGTTATATTGTCGTCCAGTGCAGTTCACATTTATTAAGGAAAGTGAAGAAGTGGTCATCAGTCACAAAAAGCAAATGGACGACGAAATTAAGTTGCTTATCCCCACTGATTGCAACAGAAACAAGGTGAGCCATCAACTTAAGATGACAATGATTGATGCTAAAATTTGTACGTATCTTTCGGAAGCCAGATCGAATGCATCGTGTTATCTCTGCTTAGCTAAGCCTACAGAGATGAACCGCTTGGATATTGCAACGTCAAAAACAGTGAACAGTGATGTATACGAATTTGGACTATCATCGTTACACGCTCGTATAAATACGATGGAATGCCTTTTACATATTGCATACAGACTGGACTTCAAAAAGTGGGCTGCACGAGGACAAGAGCACAAGGATTTGCTAGAGAATCGAAAAAGAATAATTCAAAATAAATTCAAAGATGAACTCAATCTATTGATTGATATTGTGAAACAAGGCTCAGGGACAACAAATGACGGGAATACAGCAAGAAGGTTCTTCGAGTTCCCCGATATAACTGCAGCCATCACTGGGTTGGATGAAGAGCTAGTCAGAAGATTTGCTGTTATTCTTCAAGCAATAACATCTGGAGAGGTAATTGAGCTAATGAAATTTAAAGAATATGCACGTAAAACTGCAGAAAGATACGTGGAGTTATATGATTGGTACCATATGTCATCGACCGTTCATAAGCTGCTGATACATGGTGCAGACATAATCGCCAATAATAACATTGTTCCGATAGGTAAGCTTTCAGAAGAAGCCTCAGAGGCCCGCAACAAAGACTTTAGGAGATTTCGGGAACATAATTCGCGAAAAATGTCCAGGCAAGCTTCAAATGCCGATATATTAAATATGCTGATTCTTTCGTCTGATCCATTAATCTCTTCTCAAAGACCGAAATTGGAAACTAAGAAAGGTAAGGATTTCTTCGCTGAAACTTTAGAATTGATCAAGTTTCCAGAATCTCCATTTGAAGTTGTAGATATGTCCAATTTGGAACCTGATTCTGAATTGGGATCAGATGAAAGCGATTTTGATTAATTAGTAGATAAGTGCTTGTTGTATTTTTATTTTATTTTTTATACATTTTTTTATCATTTAAGGAAATTTTTTATTGCCCTGTACAAATTTTTCTGATCACAAAACATGGGGTCTGTTGACTTGCATCAGCTCCCCTCCCACAAACTTTAGTTAGTAATGTTATTTTTTTCTTTTGTAACTCTAGTCTTTAAGAGGCCTTGTTTGTAGAGATAAATAGACATTTTTATTTATTTATTTCTTGTATTGTTTTGTATAGTATTATCATACATAAGTAGTGTGTAGTAGGAGAGTTTAATTTTTTATTAATAGTTCTTTATTTTTATTTGAATATTATATAGGAAAATGTTATATAGTATACATTTTTTCATTTTTTTAATCAAGTGTTTTTGATATTTTTTGTCATAGTATTTGATATTTAAGCTCATTTAAATAATTTAATAAGCTAGCAACAATAAATATATGATATTTATAAATGAACAAAAGTATAATTATTTACTGCCCTCACTTCTCATAACTTATTAACTCTACAACGTGTCTGGGTTGCATGCTCTTACAAAATGATAATACACAATTTTTATCACTCATTTAGAGAATATTTAGAGTGGATGCCGAAAAATTAAGCTTTAAACTAAATAAAAAATGTACATTATACTTAACGATTTTTAAAAAAAATTCTGCAGCTGTAACCGTTGTATGTGATATGTCAAAAAATTACAAATAATTAGTAGTAACACTCCCTAGAAGGATATTACGGTTTGACTTGCAGGTCCGTAGAAAATCGGATTTTTCAAGAAAGCTCTATACAATTTTTTCTCGAAAACAATATAAATCATTCGCATAAATGCCCAATTACTTTTTTTTACATATGTAGGCTTAGTTACTGTAAACAAAAGCCATATCCAACAGAAACAGCGATATTTAAGAATTAACATTCCTATGTCTATGAAAGCTGATTTTCGTCCCACTGTGCGGCGACGCAACCGGTCTGCTTACTTAGATAGACATACTAATAAGTTATTTTATAACCTATTAAGTTTTCACTTCAGTCGGCAGTCCTAATGTTTTCTGTTAGTTCTGTTGTCTATAAAGGTACCAGCGAGGCTTGTTTGAGCGTGCGCCGCTTCGCTGCCATGCACGTTGGCACCGTAGACCGAATGCAAACGAATCTATCATCCATAGCACGCCGGCTTAAATCTCTGTTTTACGTTGCATGACGGTGCAGGGGCGCGCACACAAACAAACCGCGGCTGGTCTTCAAAAGCCACTCCACTTCCAATGCCACTCACGATAGGCATTTGTTGATGCGATGGCGTAGTTTGACTTTCGAAGAGTGTTTGTAAAAACCGAATTCGAATAAAAATTCATTTCATTTCCTTGTGTTTGAAGAAAACCTACTGGTTCAAACATACTGTACAGTAAATAACATTGACATTATAACATTCATAATTTTTTTGTATGATAGCATAAGCAAACAAAATAATAAACTTTATAACTAAGACACGAGAACAAACTTTTAGTACCGAAGGTTTGTTCTTAGAATCGAATCAGAGACCTTTGACCACATTATGGCAAATTGAGCAACAGATAGAGTTAATTTGTACTTTCAACTGTTTTCACCGTTGAAAACACGAACAGTATCAAATTCAAAATCAATTATTCACATAGGTATCACTGAGAAACGGCGAAAGAAACTCCTCAGCACATCTGCATGACATGACGGGACAGCGGCGTGCACTCAAAGGCGTGTTACCAACCTTTAGGCCCCCGTTAGACGACGAGATAGTTTTCGCGCGGCCGCCGTGCCACGATCATCCGGGTCATATAAACGCGGCCTTATAGTTGAGTTGGTGTAATGTGTGCAGGCCTGTAGGCAACTGTCGTAATCGTATCGTATTTTCGTATCGTCCGCGACTCCGCACACGCTCGCCCCCACCGTATCTCACGGTGCTATGTGGATAAGCGCACCCACCGTTTGTTTATGTGTTTAATTGACAGTATAATGAATCATTTAGTCTCGGGAAATATAAAATTCCACTTATTCAGATCAGATCCATAAATAGAAAATGATTTGGACGCAACGTGGGTTACTCTGTACTTACTGATGTGTAAAGCTGCGTTTGCACTAACTGAGGGTAACTTTTTATTACGATACGGGTACTCACGTTATGTATTTTGTACGCCGAAGTCTCAACACATCGTTACGGCATTGCATGGATCGTTGTCACGGCTGAACAGAATACATATCGTGAGTACCCGTATCAAGGTAAGAGTTTACCGTCTCCCTCGGACATTAGTAACATCCAAGGCATCACCAATGCATTGTTGGTCAACGACTTGTGCACGATTATTATCACAGCTGAACTTGATTGTGCAGTCAGACATTAATGTCTATGAACAGTAAGTATGGCAACACCACTAGACACTACATTCGACAATAACATAATCCATAGGAATTACAAACGGGGACAGCTACATTCATACCTGATACCCATGCTCTGTATTGTTCCTAATAAATTAACAAATACATTTTTTATTCTCGCGGTGCTATGTGGAAATACAATTAAAATAAAATAGAATACAATGGAAATAAATTAAATAAAAATAGAAATACAATTCACCAAGGATAAAGTACCGCAGAAACGGATACTAAAGAAGCAACTTGTTCGGAGTAAGTTATACTGAATATATCCAAATTCAATAACTGTTTACACAAGTGGCTGCATGCAAACATCTAGTTTAGTCACGGATACACCGTATTTGCACTACACTTGCTCATTCGACCCATTTTGGGAACAAAATTACTTATTTTACAAAAACTAGGTACAGAAAAATGCTGAAGAAAGAGTGAGATTAATATGTGAAGTCTGGAGTGTAAGGGCCTTCATCTATTGTTCACCGATTGCGACTATGAAAGGTTTTAGATATGTATATATAGCAGTATCAAAGTGCTAGCAATAAAATGGTCCCTGCTTTTTCATGTTTGCAACTCGTCAGTAATGCCTTTGGTATTTGCACTGTCCATGCCTCCATGCGACAATGATCACTTATTATCAGGTGGCATGTCTACTCGTTTGTCAGCTATTACTATAGGAGTAGTAGACCAGATAATATATTTTTTTGTCATAACTGGTCCCAAACCACAGGCCAAGTCCAAGAAGTAAGACTGTGTAAATTAGATGTGTCCCAATAATCATCCTTAGGAAACTCTAAAATATAATTATGACCAAATATTCCACCCAGAGGAATCCCAAACAATGCAAACTATAATCAAAAGCTATCAATGGTCGAATGGAGCAATAAATATGACGTTTAATAGATTCCATTCAAGACAATAATCATAGCCTTGATCTAAATGTATGGCAAGGAGACAAATGGGAGTTACGAGCTTCTAAATATTGATGTATATACCATAGCTATTACAAAGTTTTGACTTTACTCAAACTCAAACTGAAATCATTTATTCCATGTAGGTATTCATCAATACACTTATGAACGTCAAGTATTTTGAATCTAGCAGCGTTTCACTAAAGTGCCTTTAAATATTAAATTTTAAAATTTTACATTTTTTAGAGGAGACAAAACCGTGAAAGAAAGTCCTAGGCACATCTTTTAAAAACAACAATTAAGTATTACCAATTACAAGCTTTTTTACTAACTACCTGCCAGTATTACTTGTTTCTGCTCAAAATTACATTCAATCTAAAACAGATGTAATAAGCTCAAATGTATCATGGAATTTGAGGGAAGCATTAACTAAGGCTGTTTTATTTCAATCGATTAACAAATAAAAAAGATATGGTGATTAAAAAAATCATGACATGTGTAAACATGTTTTCCAGTGTGGGTACTGAAGCATGTTTTCAGAACAGTACAAACATACAAGATACGAAAGGCTACAAATACTGAATACAAAGGCAACCTTAGAGCTGTGGGAAAGCATTGTAGATGGTTGCTTAAAACAAAGAAAAAGGAAAGTTAAAAGAACATCAAAATCATCAAAAAAAATATTGATAATGATAATTTAAATATCCAAAATGAAAAATACGTAACATTTGACTCCTATAGGAAGTTGAATATGTCTTTACATAATTACATACTTATTTTATGATGCAGCTTAAAAGTATGTGCCATAATTGATTTGGATTCAAGGATTATCAACATGATTATTACAGATTAGATATACATATTCATACCTAAATAATAATAATTATAATGCTATTTAGATATACTGCGATGTAAGATTATTTAGATTTTAGGAACCATGTTTATTATGTGTTAATAGTATACCTGTATAATTTAATAACTTTTAAATATTTTTTTATTATATTATACCCTAATTATAACACATTAATTTGGGTAAAACAGATCGACTCAATTATCAAAGTCAGTCAAGCAACAGGTACCAGGTTCGATCAGACCCAGGTTCAGTGCCAGTGTAATGTTAATAGACCACAAACAATCCGACAGTTCCTGGGAAGTGGTCACCAAGTTACTACACAATAAGTACTGGATGAATCAATTAAACTCATTTCATTTATTGCCTAGCTAGTGGATAGTAATTCAAAGTATAAAAAATTATCTATGGCCAATAGTTTGACTTTTATTATTGTACATACAAACATTTAAACGGATGCTGTTTAAAAGCAGCTTATTAAAAGTACCAAATAAATGTGTAGGGGCATTATTCAGAAGTTAATTATAACATTGGTTGTGTCATATAGAAAAACAGTGAACAAAGTTAAGGCAAGTTAGGGCAATCGAGAATGATTTTGTTACGAACCGTGTATAGTATAAACGGATAGACGATCGCCTATACCAAGTTCACGCCTGCCCTGTGTAAATAAACAAGTTCAAATTGTAAACAGACGCGTAAAGAGAACATAAAAACGGCAATTCGCGATCTAAATCGGCGCACGCGACGGTGCGTCCGCACAACGAATCATTAACACCAGCGCGGACAAAAAGATGCACTCAATGCATTCACACTCAAAAATTTTTCGCAGCGAAACGAACGGCGGATCCCATTTTACCTGTTTGTACCGTTACAGCTGTTGCGAATGCGGATACATCCAGAAACGATTCAACTTCAACACAAATTCAGCGAACACAATGGGTTGATCACATTTGACAATTTACTGTAGGACCAAAACATAGCCTCTGAAACATCTTCGAACGATAATACGTCGACGTCTACTATTGAAACACTCGCGTTAACTATCTCGCAAGGCTCCGAAATGTGTTTTTAATCGAAAGAAAGCTTCGTTTGGACGCATTCACCGAAAATGCTGCACGATTGGTATACTGAAAATGGCATAACACGCAAACAGTTCGTCTTAAATTCACAATGAAACACTTCACTTTTACACGATAGTTCGTTTGAGGGACACGAGACTGGCCACGGTATGCATTTTTTCACTCACCTTGTTGTTTATTTGCTATTTTATTAAAACAGTTTTGAAAAACTTCATATAAATGCATAGGCTCGTCATCGCTCGTCGCCATTTTGGAATTTACTGTCCAAATAAACCATAGACAAAACAGAGCGCAGTTGGCGAAACCGTTCCATTCCACCAAAATTCTACGTAATATAAATTAGAAGTAAATATCTAATCGTATTAAAGTATTTTGTTAAACAAATCTGAGGAGTGTATTGTTGTTTTTTGTTAATACCAATTAATATTAAACTTTAATAAATGTAACGATTTATGATATAATTTTATGCAAATGGTTAGTTTTAAGTTCATTTTGGAATACCGGCATAATAATATTAGTCCATAGCGTGACCCATAGAGGTCATAAAAAACTATAAAAATTCGCCATGTTTTGCTACGAATTGACGTAAGAAAAGTCTACCTACAAAATTTTCGAGTGCACTTTTAAAAAAACAGAAACACTCAGGTCATCTACATGTAACATGTTCTCACTGAATTCTATAAACAGTCAAAATCAAGTGAGTGCGGTATAACGATAACGAACGTTGAATAAATAAAGTAAAAAAATATTGTTTGTCATCATCTTACGTCTAACCTGTACTGTTTCAGATTCTTATTAGTTTTAGCCAACTATCCTCCCGTTACGCTAGTGTTTTCAAACAAAGGAAACAAAGTACCATTAAAAACAAACATGTGAAGAGTAATGAAGGCGCGGCGACCGTGTGTGATGCAACATTTTGCTCGGATAGCTTGGAAGAGTCCCTTCGCAATTTCGATAAAGATGTTCTAGCTGAAATGCGTAGCGTGGACGTCCGGGCCGTTGCGTCTCTCGCCGGAGGTCGAAATGTTCTTAGAAATATAGCCAATATTACATCAGCCAAGAAAATATCTCATGTTTCATCTAATTCTTTTGAGCAAAACAAAAATGGTTGGTCACAGCCGACTGTCACTATTGACCTGCGCGGAAAGAACACTAAATTCAGTTTTACAGACAATTTCGTCGGTCTCCTAGCAAAGAGCGTATATGGAAATCAATTCAACTACAATATACATGTGAGGGGGTTTAAAACTGAGCGCAGTATCCATGCAGATCTGAAGCGGAACCCTAACATCATAAATAGACTCCGTAAGTTCTTGGGTCAGTATGCTTAGCTGCTAATAACTTATGGTTTGCAAGGAAGTTCTTTGCTTTTTTATTTTGCAACGGAATGTGTGTGAGCCGGCTTATGTTTTCGTACTGTAGTATAGTTTGAGCAGTAGTACTATAAATGCCATCAACAATGATTGACAGGCTGCTATCTTACGATAACTTTTTGAATCAATGACTTATGAAATATTAAGACATGGAAGTCTTTACGAAATTATGCAGTAAACAGTCACTACCAGTCCAATAGATAATTTGGAATGGCAAAGATCAGAAAAATTATCACCTCTTCTTTCTTATTCTGCTGTTGCTTGTAGACTACCGCTTGTTAACAAATTAAAGTTTACGCTAGATTCTTGTTGAGATGCAATGCTTAATGTTGTGAGATATGATGTAATTAATAAATGAAAATAAGTAACGAATGAAAAAATGAATAGGTAATTAACGAATGAAATAAATAAAATAAAATAATGTCTTGGCTGTAAATATTCAAGTGAGGACAAAAGAATTTAAGATGTTAGGCATGTTAATTCTAAAAGTGCGAATGTTAGTGTTGATCCTAAGTGTCCAATTGAGTAGAGCAACAGCGTCCACGGTCAGTAGGTGACGGCTAGTGGCAAACAATTGCACTGTTTCCATGGGTTGGAGGGCACTTAAAGCAGTTGTGCCTGGTTATTATCGTTAGATAGCAGTTGTTAAGCAATGTTGATTGTAGGCCTTCAGGCGGCATGAACATTTTGACACGTGGATTGGTCACTAAACCCTCCACCAATCCGAACCAAAACAGTGTTGTGTATGCTGTAAGCCTCCTCACTTATGAGGGGAGACCTGTGACTTAGTGGGCCATTAATGCGTTGAGTCTTTACCATGCATGGTAAAGAATCTTTCAGATCAAGGTTTGTGGTAGCATAGAATACTGTGGGGCTCAGTGTCCTATGACTAAATTGTTTTGATGTTGGTTTCGTTAATTCAATTGATTTTTTTCTCACACTATCTGTTTTTAGATACGTTATGTAAATGTCTACAATTCATAAAATATATATCTTATCAGTGTACTCAATTTATTTTGAGATAAAATATTTGCCGATGTCTGTTGTCAGCGTTTTGTTGTATTTGAGTCAAGTTTATGTTAATGTATGTATGCTCTAGTACCTGCGTGTGGTATCTTTGTTGTTTAAGCGCAGATGGACTGTTACGTCTCGTTTAGATTGTCGGCGAGATGAGGCGAGCACGCGCGAATACGAGTATAGTATTGTACAAACGGATTAATTGTGCATCTTTGCTATGTGCAACGAGTACTCGTTAGGTTTCCGCTCGGTGTAGGGTTTTGGCACGAATCAAGAGGATTCTCGTCTGTATTCGTGCACGCGTTATCCTTCATTCAAAGATCTATGAGAAGGAGAGATAATAATAATAGTCACGAATATGTAATCGGGTCGTCGTGGTCGTTTTCGTGCACGAATTTTCACCGAGAAGGGAGCCCGATTATTCGGTCGAGTATTTAAACAAGCCTTAAATATATCAATTTAGATTCAGCCTTCTAAATGTAGGAGGTAACTGGCAGATATCTTCTATTTTGTATGGACAGTGGACATGGTGACAAAACAGAATCCATATTGGCCGTAAAGTGTTAATGTAATGCGTTATGATCTTCATGTTCTTATACAGTAATAGCACCCGACATATTTGTCATATCAGGTGGATTGTAAATTTTTCATGGTAACACTTTTGTTTATTTTTAACCAATTGTGCTTATTACAAGGAACATAATTTGAAATTAACTTTGTGTCAACCCAGTTTCTATGCCGCCTATCACTTTATTTTTATTATGGTTACTTTTTCAGTTTAAAAATAATATGCAGAGATATATTATTGTATGTGATAATTTAGTTTGATTTCCAGGGCTAAATGTCACCGAGACGCAAGACAAGTCGAGCGGCACCCTGGGGCCCGAGGCGGCTCCGCGGTTGGAGAAGCTGCTCAGTGAAGACTCAGTGCTCACCAGCCAGCAGAAGGATAAGATCAAGATCGCCTTCGCTGAGGGATATCTTGCTGGTATGAGGCTCTTCAGTTATATCAATTAGTCTAGAGAAATTTAGTTGGGGAAACATAAGAAAGTTTAATGTAGTCTTGAAACGGAAGTTGCAATTGTTCTACTCTCACTGCTGGATGAGTATATCACCACAAAAATTTAACGTGAAACGCTTTAATCTTAGTTGAGAGGTACATGGTCTGTACAAGTGTACATAGGCTGCAAACAATCATTCGAAGAATACTTTTCGAGAATTAGATAGCGCAAGAAAAAAAGAAAGAAAAAAATCTATGGGCCCGTCTGTGAACTACAAGGGACGCTTAGCTATGCTATGCTATTACCCGTATGTAGGGTCTGCATACGGGAAACTCATACTCTCACCCTCCATAGCTTCACTATAAAACTAACCGTACACGCCCGACAGCCTGTTCCGATTTTTTTTACACCTTTATCTTATTTTTCACTAGCTGTGCCCGCGACTTCGCCCGCGTGGAGTTTTAATTGTTGCAGGGAAATTTCTAAAATAAAAGTAGCCTAAGTTACCCACTCCTTATTACATCCGCTATCTGCCAGTGAAAGTCGCGTCAAAATCGGTCCAGCCGTTCCAGAGATTAGCCTAAACAAACAGACAGACCGACAGACAGACAGACAAAAATTGTAAAAAATGTTGTGTTAGTACCTACCTTGACTTGCCTTTCTTTTAGCCGCAGGTCTTCATTCATCTCTCCCCTCGTTCTCCGTTGCAGGGTCGCAGCCGGAGAACGCCCGCGGGACCAAGGCCTCCAAGTACCTGAAGCTGGTGCAGCAGCTGCTGACCATCGTGCTGTTCCTGGCCATCTTCGTGAGCCTCATGGCCTCCGTCAGCGGGACCGTCTTTCGGTAACTAGGCTTTATTTACAGGCGGTTCGGTAAGCAGTTATTGGTAACTAGTTATTAAACTACTCTAACTGTTACTAAAACGACAAAATATCGTTAAAATGATCCCAAGGGAACGACGTATTATCGGGATAAAAACTATTACATATCCTTTCCCGGGTCTCTGACTATCTCCATATCAAATTTCATCTAAATTGGTTTAGCAGCTTAAGCGAGAAAAGGTAATAAACAGACAGACAGAATTACTTTCGCTTTTATATAATTTTATATTAGTAAGGATATGGCGGTTATGGGCAAGCCACAAAGCGCCATATCCTTAACTTGCCTTACCTTAGGGTTCAATCCAAAGATATTATGAAAAAAAGGAAAATATTTATTTTCAGTCTAAAATGCCGATATGTTACGCAAGTTGCACTTTTCAAATGTTATAAATTAGCAGAATTGGACCCATGACGGTAAGTGGTTACCGTCGTCCTTTGACATCAATAATTCTCATCGCCGTCGCATTGCCGGTTAAAAAAGAACGTAGAATAAATACCGGTTCGCAAGGTCCAAGCCGGAACACGACTAGTTGTTTGGTGACCACCGACCACACAGCCGATAGACTCCTATTATCAGGCGAATGGCTTCTGTCAACACATCTGGCTTATAGTACCGATGTTGATATAAATTCGTGCCGTCTCATTCTTTCCCGTTGCTTAAATTAATCTATTTCTTTCCAACGTTTTGTGTGGCCTTGAGTTAGCCAATCACAGCGTTGAATTAGCCAGTCCCCCCGCTTCGTGTTACCGCAGCCAGTTGCCAGAATGCATTCAATACGGAAAATCAAACATTAGGTGTCTATTGGCTGTGCGGTCGGTATTGGTGACTAACTCGGGCAAGAAGGTGGTAGCTGGCCACTGGGCTACGGCGTCGCCACTGGGCCACTGCGCCTGGGAATCGGACTGGGGTCAGATTCCCAGGGCCGCCTCAATACGGCGCGACTGAGTTGCTAGCGGAACGTACCCATACTAAGTGATCCTACAGGGAGCGAGGTAGGGGGTGGGGGGATCTTCAAGTATACCACGTTCGGTCACAGTAATACTACGGGTGGTTACCGAGGGGGGGAACGGGGCTAATTTTATTTTAGAAATTCGTCACGTAGTACGGGTACGTTCCCTGGCGAGTGTATCACTAGCAGCGGGCTGGTTGTATAGCTGTGGACACCAACATGCGCAGGATCCAGCTGGGCAGCCAGGTGGAGGTGGACCCCGAGGACATCAACGTCACCTTCGACGACGTGAAGGGGGCTGACGAGGCCAAGCAGGAGCTCAAGGATGTGGTACGTACCATCGCTGTTCTGTTCAATAATTTACTAAGGTATCATAAATACCCTCGAATAGATTCGATCTTAAATGATCAACCGAGTTAAGCAACAGTAGGCTCAGTCGTTAAGTGGATGGATGACCGCTGGTGGCAAACGTTTCTTGAACATTCATGTGCTTCGGAGAGCATGTGAAGCCCTTAGTGCCTGTTGGTATGGATTGGTACTTCGGACACTTGGGTTGTATCTATTATTAATTTATTTAACGGCCGCGCGCGCCGAGCCCGAGGACGTGAGTTGTTGGTGGTGGCGCTGTCTGTTGGCTTGATTGTGAACTAAGTGGTTAGCAAGTTTGCTACGTACGTCAAGCTCGGTTTACGACATTGACAATAACAAAAACTAAAATGTTGACTACAGCTAACTTCAGGTTGTCGGTTTTTCGTGACGCATCGTAAAAATTTACTATCATCATTTTCCCCTAACGCGCCAAAAGAAGTATAACTTCAAAAAATCATGCATACTCTCAATCGACAGGTAGAGTTCCTAAAGTCCCCGGAGAAGTTCTCCTCGCTGGGCGGCAAGCTGCCCAAGGGCGTGCTGCTGGTGGGCCCGCCGGGCACGGGCAAGACGCTGCTGGCGCGCGCGGTCGCCGGCGAGGCGCACGTGCCCTTCTTCCACGCGGCGGGGCCCGAGTTCGACGAGATCCTGGTCGGGCAGGGCGCGAGGCGGGTGCGCGATTTGTTTAGTGAGTGTTGTGCGCTTATGATATCCTGGTACTTTCGGGGTGGGCGATGGACGTTTGAGAGGTTTGTTCAGCGAGTGCTCCGCGTTTGTGACGTCCTGGTACTTTAATAGATGCTATTGGGGCGGAGGGTTAGACCAGTGAGTTGTTGCTTCTTGTGTTTATCGTCTCCTGCCACTTGTGGGGATGGTAATAAGATGTGTATGTGTTTAGTGTCTTGTATTCATAATGTTTCAGTTTCATAAGAGTGTTCTTGTGTTCATGGTCTCTTAGTACTTTTGATTTATTTTAGTAATAGACTTGTGCGCGATGTCTTTATTTATTTAGTGCTTTGTGTTTATAGTTTCCTAATACTCTTGGGATAGTGGTATACCTGTGCACAACCCGTTTAGTAATTAACGCCGCACGCCATCTATGTGCCTGGCTGTGGACTACAAGGAAACTACCAGTTGATGAACGATGCCATAGTACTCGACTCGAACAACAGATGGCGCAATAGTAGTTGAAGTAACCAACGCCGACGTTTGAAGAAAGCTACTCAAATTACCGTTTCACGGTAAAGTAACGACCATGTACCACCCGACACAGCACACCCAATTTTAATTTTATAATAGTATTTAATTATAAAACTTTTTCCTTTATGTGATCACCAGAAGCGGCCAAGGAACGCGCTCCGTGTGTGATCTTCATAGACGAGATAGATTCGGTCGGTGCCAAGAGGACAAACAGTGTGCTGCACCCTTATGCCAATCAGGTACGTAGCATTGGATACATTGAGGCCGTAGGACACAGGTGGTATACCACTTGCTGCATGTCGCTGGATGGGAAGGGACTATCTGGAATACTTATATCTTGGATTAAATTGTGTCTGTGATGTTTGTTATGTTCATAAATGAATAATTATACAATCATAAATTCTAAGTAGGATAAGACACCATCTGCATTACTTATTTCGAGATTTTTTGTATATTGGCATCAAAGAGGCCACGGACGCACTTTGCACATCACTAAAACATTGATAATAAAAAAATGTGTGCCATTCACATGTTGTAGAAGTGAAACTTCAAAAAAAGTAATACTGTCAGTCCGAATATTGATGATTTGCTTTGCTTACGTAAGTCGCCAATTTGCCGTAAAAGATATTGCTCTAGGACCCCGACCTCGGAGCACGCAAGCGGATAATGCTTCCTATCACATTTTCTCCCACGTTAAAATGTGTCTGTCTCTGTTCACTGTCGCTTTTTCGCGTCACTTCCGTTTCACCGACTCTCAAATCGCAACGATGCTAAAGAAGTCTTCACTCCAAAAACCTTTGCCCCGTTGTAAGCGTGTAATAACGGCATCGTGTGCCCCGCCGGCAGACGATCAACCAGCTGCTGTCGGAGATGGACGGGTTCCACCAGAACGAGGGTGTGATCGTGCTCGGCGCCACCAACCGCCGCGACGACCTCGACCAGGCGCTGCTGCGCCCCGGCCGGTTCGACCTGGAGGTACTTACTGTAAAATGAAAACTTGACAGGTGCCAAGGGACACCCGGATGGAACAAATATGTTGTAATAATTGAATTGAATTAATTAAAATAACCAAATGTTGATCGGTAGTTACACTTCTAGGCATAGACTTATTATTACTATGGACATCTAATCTCATAGTAAAATCGCGAAAAAAATGCCCCAGTCAGTTATGTCATGTCATGTCATGCAGTTAACAAGGTAATTTAAACACTAAAATCATTCCATCACTGTTTAATTTCGATTGCAGTCGTGAACGCCAGCTATTGCAAGAATAAAAATGTTAACAATGTGATTTAAACACTAAAATCATTACATCACAGTTTAATTTCGATTGCAGTCGTGAACGCGGATTTGTTGCTCTCCTTGCGGTTTGTTGCTCATTTGGCTCGGACATTTTTTAGCGCGGACCCGACGTCCATAGTAATAATAAGTCAATGCTTCTAGGTATTATATTTCGCTGGTCTATGCACATTGCAAACAAAAAATGTGTGCAATTTACACGTGCTAGAAGTGAAACTTCATAACAACGAATACTGTCAGTCCAAATATTGATGTTTTGCTTTGCCTACGGCAGTCGCCATTTTGCCGATGCTTCATTTGCGTCATTTCCGTTTCAACGAATTCCAAATCGCAAAACTAAAGAAGTATTCACTTAAAAAAAACCATCATCGCTTTCAAGCAGGTATAGTACGGCCGACGGTTCTAGGCCGCTCTGAAGTTAGGCTTTCGGATATAGTGCGCATGTACAGTACTTTAGAGAGAGATAGCGACACGAACACTGAGCGTGTGTCTGAAACAAACAATGCTCAAAGTGACACCGCGCGCGTCTCGCCACCATTTCGACCCTAAAATTGACTTCTGCGCAGCGATCCGAACAAAGTTCAGACCGGCCTGGAACCGCCGGCCGTACTATATTCTCATACAACGACCCCCAGGTGTCGGTCCCCACGCCGGACTACTCCGGGCGCGTGGAGATCCTGCGGCTGTACGTGGCGCGGATATCGGCGCACGGCGACGTCGACGTGGACGCGCTCGCGCGCGGCACCACCGGCTTCACCGGCGCCGACCTCGAGTCGATGGTCAACCAGGCCGCTCTCAAGTTAGTTCCCCTGGTCGATCCGAACCGAACGTTGGGATGCGTACGGGTACTCACGATTGCGGTAGATTTTAAAATGACATAATCGCCGACACTAAACGTTATAATGTATACGGGTACTCACGATTTCTAATTGTGAAACAATTAAAACAATTAGAATTCGTGAGTACCCGTATACAGAATATTTCGAATTGTGAAACAATTAAAACAATTAGAAATCGTGAGTACCCGTATACATTATAATGTTTAGTGTCTGCGATAATATCAGTTTAAAATCTAAACCAACATTGTAATCTAAAGGATACACCGACGCCGGCAAAAAATTTTTTTACGTACATATATTATAATGTATGTGGAAACGGGCAGGGCGGCGATCGAGGGCGCGAAAACGGTGTCGATGCACCACCTGGAGGAGGCGCGCGACAAGGTGCTGATGGGCCCGGCGCGGCGCGCGCGGCTGCCCGACGACGAGGCCAACGCGATCACCGCCTGCCACGAGGGCGGACACGCGGTCGTCGCATACTACACCAAGGTACGCCCGCCCCCCGGCCCCCCGGCCCGCCGGCCTCCCGGCCTCCCGCCCGCCGGCCCCCCGGCCCCCGGCCCCCCGGCGAGACGGACGATAGTTATAACCGACTTCAATAATGGAGGAGGTTCTATGTTCGACTATGAAGGAGCCACCCGATGGTCATTGGTCATCTTCGCCGTAGCCATCTGCGGGAACATCAAGTTGCCCGTCAACAAACGAGTGAGAAGGAAAGTTAGTACCGTCTCACTCTAGTCCGTATAGTATAACCACGGTAATAGTATCCTACAGTATTCCATCTTCATACAAACGGTCGGAACGCGAATCATACCTACGCGCCTCGGAGTTTAGTACACATTCAGTACACAACAGCCACAGCAGCGCCATAGGGACGAACGAACGTGTGGGTTTGTAATCGGGAAGCGTGCGTATTGTCTACCCACTACATTCACTACAACTAGAAAGAGGCGGCCCTAGCGCGCGCGGCTGTAGGCATTTATTTCAAGGACAGGGCCGAGTCACAATACTGTATGATACTATTACCGTGTAACGTAGTAACGGTGTGTGTGTGTCAGGACGCGCACCCGCTGCACAAGGTGACCATCATCCCGCGCGGGCCGTCGCTGGGGCACACCGCGTACATCCCCGCCAAGGAGAGGTAATGACGTTTTCTTTTATTATCTTCTTTACCTTTTTTGTGGTGCTAAGATAGCAAATGAGCATGCAGCGCCACCTTCCGCTGACATGACAACTGCGACCGACACAGAACAAGACTCACATCGGGACTAGGATGGTTAGTCCGGTTAGCAGATGATGTAAGAATGTTAGTTGATTAGTTCGTTGGTAAGTATGAGGACTGGGACAGGGACTGTTAGTGAAAGTTAGTCTTGTTAGTTGTTGTTAGTAATAGTCCAGTTAGTAATGGTTAGTAAGAGTCAAAGATATAACATTATAATAAATATCTTTAATTTTTTTTAAGTGAAACTTCTTTAGTTGGTCTGAGAGGATTCAAGGTCGTGACACACGAGCTAGGGCGTTGAACCCGTAACGTTTTTGTAACCCCCTTTGCGCGGTGCTTCGTAGATCTATTCTGTGTTGACCACTAACACCATATTTTAATCATTATCAAAATAAGTGAATATAATATGAATTTAACTTTTGAGAAGTTTCACTCCAAATATGCGCACATGGTGCACATTTTTTTTGTGTGTATGTTGGTTGTGCGTCATGATAGAGGTTCAAGTGTGTCAGGTACCACGTGACTAAGCAACAGCTGCTCGCCACCATGGACACCATGATGGGCGGGCGGGCCGCTGAGGAGTTGTTCTTCGGCCCGGAGAAGATCACCTCTGGTGAGTGCTGCGGATACATCTATTTTAAAATACGATATGTCTATATATTACAATATGTATATTGTACAGGATGTTAGGGGGTCAAACAGAAACCTTGTAACCACGCTTTTGGACCGCGATTCTTAGTACTACATCGAAAAAAAAATATTCGGTGCATTTTTTTGTCCCAAACAATTTTTTTTTTCAATTTTTTTCTTAAATTTTGAAATACGTCATAATTCTTCCGGCCCCTCCCAGCTAGACGTTCTATGTGAACGCGCCCTAAGGCGTCGTCCTAATTGGCAGCGATCGTACGATGGCGCGATGCGTACTCGTCGTGCGATGGGTTCAAACATACAGATTTCATAAGAGTGTCCCATTTTAACCTCGCAAGTAATTGTAATGAAACAGTATGTTTGAACCCATCGTACGACGAGAACGCATCGCGCCATCGTACGATCGCTGCCAATTTGGACGACGCCTAATACGTGAGGTGAGCCGTGGTATACACGTCAAACGTGCTGAATGTAATGCGCGCGCCCCCGCAGGCGCGTCGTCGGACCTGCAGCAGGCGACGGCGATCGCCGCGCACATGGTCCGCGAGTGGGGCATGAGCGACAAGGTGGGGCTCCGCGCGCTGCCCCCGCGCGCCGGCCCGCCCGAGCCGCTGGGGCCCGCCACCAGCGAGCTGGTCAGTGCCGCACGCCGGTCCTAGTGCACGGAGACCACCGACCGCGCACCCAGTAGACTCCTAATAACAGGCGAATGGCTTCTGTCAACACATCTGGCTTATAGTACCGATATAAATTCGCGCCGTCTCATTCTTTCCCGTTGCTTAAATTAATCTATTTCTTTCCAACGTGTCGTGTGGCCTTGAATTAGCCAATCACAGCGTTGAATTAGCCAGTCCCCCCGCTTCGTGTTACCTCAGCCAGTTGCCAGAATGCATTCAATACGGAAAATCAAACATTAGGTGTCTATTGGCTGTGCGGTCGGTGAAAGAGAAGGATATACTGGGTGATTTTTAATTCACTTGACATACTCGAGGATATAAAAGATTGAGAGACATGGTCATAGGTAATGATTAAAAATATAAAGTCGAAGTTCTACACGATAATTATTTCAAAAATGCCAATCAAAATTATCTCAAAACACTCGGAATGTATGGGACATCAGCTGTGCGCAAGGCGACCGGGGTTAATGACCTTTAGTGGAGTAGTTTAAATGCGCGCGCTCAGCTTGTCCACATTATGGGTTTGTAATGGATAATTACGTCAAATTTTAAGCACCCTTTTTAATTATATATTTCGAATGAGAATCGAAATTTGTGTGTTTAAATTTCTGTTATTGGTCGGGGTGTGTGTGTTCTTGTCTTGTGTGTTGTTGGAAACTTTAATATTCAAGAGTACCCTAAACCGAAGAGCATGTATGAGGGGAATAATGAAAGTGAACGAAGCGAAACAAGTATCTAAGGATCGTAGCAAGTGGAAAGAAGTGGGTCTCTGCCTACCTCTACTTGAAAGAAGCGTGATTGTATATATGTATAGTATAATTATGTATGCCAGCTGAGCCGGATCCTTTTTGTAATATAAATTGTACGTAAACTAAATATTGTTATACCTTAAGTTAGTTATATAAGACTTAATTCAAACTGAAATAAATGATTTCACGTAGGTATTTTCAATACACTTATGAACGTTCTTTTTCGCATTTACCACCGTTTCGCTAAGGTGCCTTTAAATTTTAAATCTTAGAGGAGAAAAAGAATCGGCGAAAGAAAACTCCTCGGCACATCTTTTTATTAAAATAGTGCTTAAAAACGAATTACCACCTTTTTACTAGGTACTACCATTATATACCTAAATACTAACTTGAGCGGAACCGGTTGCGGATGTTTATTACCAAGTATCATTGTCATTAATAAATACTCAATAATATCCTTTATAATATTGTCATTAACATACTTTATATTACAAATAAAAAGAGTATCTATGTATGTATAGTGAATATTAAACTGTGCCGTTGCGTGTTGTCGTGTACAGATGGACGGCGAGATCCGCAAGCTGCTGTCGGAGAGCTACGAGCGCGCCAAGGCCATCCTGCGCGCGCACGCCCGCGAGCACCGCGCGCTCAGCGACGCGCTGCTCAAGTCAGTACCACCACCGTGTAGCGTGCTGGCCTTGTGATATTATAATCTTACTCGTACTAGTAAAAAAATATCAAAATGTGTGCAATTCACACGTGCTAGAAGTGAAACCTTCGAAAAATAACTCTTGCTAATGTTCCTATCTCATTTTCTCTCACGTTAAAATGTGTCCTTGTCTTTCTCGTTTCCGTTTCGTTTCATTTGCGCGTCATTTCCGTTTCATCGAATTCAAAATCATAACGATACTATAGAAGTTTACACTTCAAAAACAGACTTCAAAAGAATGCAAATCAAAGACTTGTTCTCTCATCAATGCCACTGTCAGAACTGGAACAAATTGGACCACACGGGAAGCACCGGCTTTCAAATGAAAAAAAAAAACTTCAAAACACCAAAAATGGTGACCATAATGTGACATAGCGTAATAAATGAGTATTGTCCTTGCAGATACGAGACGCTGGACGCGGATGACATCAAAGCGATAATGTCCGGCGAGAAGACCAAGATGGAGCGGCAGCGGGGCAAGGACGCCGCGCCCACGCCCACGCCCGCTCCCACGCCCACGCCCACGCCCGCCGCGCCGCTGCTCGGCCCGCAGCCGCAGCCCGCGTAGGACGGTCAGTGCACATCTTTTGTGATATGCCTTTTATAAGGTTCCGTACCTCAAAAGAAAAGGTGCAAAAAATCACGCGCTTAGATTTTTTGCACATGCCATCATTTCGAGATGTCGTGTAAAAGTGGAAACTTTACTGTAAATTGTTATACTTATATGTGAGTTGAATTATAAATGCTTGATAAATTTGTAGGTATATTTCCCAAATAAAAAAATGTCATTAAAGAGTAGAAACGGTGAAAAAAACTCCTCAGCATATTTTTAAAAATTGATTATTGTCATTGTTTCAGGGCATGAGGACTTCCAAACGTAGCGGGCGGGTGGACGCGCGCCGCGCGTGTATAAATATATGTTATATATAGAGAAAGTGTGTTTGGAAATTTTGCAGGCGACATTGTTACTAGCTCAGTAAATATATAAAATAAATTCAATAAACATAAGTATAACTGGGATTGCGTATCATTGGGAAACATTCCACTCTCCCTTGTATAGAATGAACTGGTGAAAATGGTCATGTGACACCATGCATTGCCAATGCATCGCTGGTCATAAAAGAACCCATGGGTCCGTATTATTATGAGCCCATGATTGATTTGGAGCACAGGTTGTGAAACTTATTTCGACGACCGCCCACTTTGAAAGTCAATTATTTTTCAGCCCTCGCTTCGGAAAACATGTCCTTCGTACCCACATTCGGTTATTGATAGGCGGGATTCTTTGAACTGACAACTTTTAATTATGATCCGATTGAAATAAAACAACGTTAAGTACTAAGTGAAGCTTACCACAATATATTAGTGAAAACCGCACCCAAATCGGTTCAGCTGTTTCTGAGATTAGCGCGTACAAAACCACAGACAAACAGACAAAAATGATTTATTTTGGGTTCTGTTGCGTTTATAAAGACTGCCTGTAAAAGTTTTCTCATATATCTTCTATGTACAGACAGCGAGCAGTCACAGATTTATTATTATGTATAGATGACCCGATATGATGATATGATATGGAGTACTATGACATGGGCTTAGAATAATTCCGAGTCACAATACTGTATTATACTATTACCGTGAACATAGACACCAGTTTGAAGTTTAGCGCCATAGACAAAACTATTGACGGATACGTCAAGGACGACATCATCATCAGGTTGAAACGGAACACAGGAGACTAAAACATGCGTTGTGTCACCAAAACAACGATTACATACCAAAAGTCTTTATTAAACTCACTAAGATAACATAAGTGATTAAAATACGTTAGCAAATGGAAAAGTAGACGCCGCAGTCACAACATCACAAGCACAACTAGCTTTAACATTGTTATATTATCATAAGAATATATTACTTTATTACATTCCTTCACAGCGGTACAGTGCACGAATAATTATTGGAACAGGCAATATGGGAACAGAGCTTGAGATTCCAGAAAAAACCGAAAAACGTTCCAATCCACAAACATAAAATTTAGAGAAAATCGAGATTTAAGTTCAACCCATAGTTCTATTCTGCATACATTGCGGGCTTCTAAGTCATAAATGACATTTATAGTAGAGTGGTCAAATGCTGTAATATGCATCACGTAGTCAATATGCATCACGTGACCAATTTGGTATTATTAGCTCAATTTCGACATGAGTGTGGGTTGGAACGTTTTTCAGAAACTACGGCCGCTTATAAAATTGAGAGTAGCCAATATATGGAATTATTTTAAATTATTTTGATATAAGCTAGCACACTCGTACCCCCGCACTAGGATTCCCTGTGTCGCGGGCGGCATGGGCAACACTAATTCCACATCACTAACACCCAAGTGTTAGTGAACTCGAGAACACATTTATCTGTGACATAAATCTGTCCCGTCCGGGTATAGAACCCGGTACCCCTCGCTTCGCAGGCAGGGTTAGTACTAACTAAGCCACGGAGTCGTTTTAATTTTTGATTATTTACAGAAAAGTTACGAATTCAATGTCCTCAGTTACAGGAAGAATCTCAACAAGATCTATTTAGTAATTTGAAAAAAAACGGCCGCAATAGTTATCAAATATTTTTACTACGTACTTAACTATAATTCAATGGGCCGCTTTAAATTACTGTTAGATATGGAAACTTAAGTATCAAAGTCTAATGAGTCCCCAATAGAACACAATGTTCACCTCCTAATATGTTTAGATGCCTGTTCTTAAGTAATTGATTGTTGTGAATAGGTGTTTACTTACACAATAAAATTGCTTTTGTTTAACCATTCCGCAATGAAAGAATTGTAAAAATATAAGTAAATATGGACCATAGTGCTTCGTAATAAATAACATTTTCAAAAATGGTAAATTCTTAGTTAACTCCTTTAAGTAATTATATCTTGAAATATCAGAACGACGCATTAATTAATTGTACAGAAAGCTGTAAATTTAGAATATGTATATCACTATTAATATTGTGCTCATCTATTGAATAACAATAACGTACAATGTTAATAGGAATCCGTTTACAAGCATAAGCTTTTAATTTTAAATGTAAGTAAGTACAAGATGATAGAATTTTCGCATTTTCATTGTTTACTTTTGATCTAACATTAAAATTGGTATATAAGAACAACATTGGACCAAAACCGCTTCCTTGGTAAACTCCTCATACAAACACAGTTCCTGAAAGCCAACGAATACCGGAGTGACATGCGACGGTAGGTTTTGTTACATTTTGTTATGTGATCTATAATTGTAATGATGAATTTGATTTAATTAATTGATAGTGTTAAAATTATCACAATTATTTAAGTATCGAAAGCCTAATTAAATTCTACGTAATGACCAAACATGCATGTTTCTCCAATATGCGTCGACCGGTATATTCTAGATACATTCTTACAAAAATCTTTTTATTTCACTTTTTTTTCACCATTCCCTACACAATAACGCTAAGTTCAAACAGCTCCATGCCATAGCCTAATCGTATAAAATTTCTATAACAATTTATCATAGTCCTATATTCTTGCTAATATGTATTTAGGTAATATTTATGATGCTCTGAAATTTTACTCAATATAATGGCCTTTCAAGTTAATTTACTATACGCCAACTGCAAGATCTATGAGTGTCAACATATCTTCAAACTAAATATAATAACGTCGAATGCCGTCATAGTATTTAGTGCTAGGTAATAGCTGTGACGTAACACTCGCATCTTGTATGTCCTATGCGGATGTAAGGGTTACCTGCCTTTGTTAAACACTACTGTCCAACTTACTACAAGTTTCCTCATATATGAGTAATTACTTAGTCTTTTAACATTTCCAGTATAATATAATTCTTGAAAACTTTTCCAAAAAAAAAATATTTCTATCAAGTTTGGCAATTTTCAATTTAAAATAATTAATTTTCAAGTCATTCCTATAATTGTTGTCTAATTGTGATATGATGATTTACAACACCCTTCTAACACTGACCAGCCTAAATGGACGTCATAATACACCTTATTCCTTTATTGTTTCCACTTTAAAAATACACTAACAAAGTGAATTTCCACCTTCCTCAAAGCATCAAGGATCTCAAACACTTATCCAAACTCTGTCACTGTTCACTTCGATTTATAAACTTTACATTTACCACCAACTGCTTTTTGCCTTCTAATGAAGACATTCAAAAGGGGAGGGGGGGTTGTTCTCTAATACTAAGGCTTAAAGTTCTTTAGACCTCACCGATGACAGCTCTAGCTAAAATGTTTAGGCGGTGTTGTCCAAAAAGCCAATGCGTTAGCGTCGGTCGATAAATTACCGACCTGTATGCCACACCCTTCGCACCCCCCACCCATATCTGATCACATTTGTATCACGCCAACCCTAAACCGTCTAATCACTGCTGGCATATCCCAGCTGTACATTGTGCGTTGAAACGTCTCTTCAAATCGTGACATACTGTCTCCAAAACTATAGATACCAGCAAAACATACCCATGAGAACTCTTGCAACCGCTCGTGACGAGCGGACTGGCAATCACTGGTCCTCTTCTGGCACTTCTGGGCCAGGGTCCTGGACTTCCACCTCGGGTTCCCTCACTCTGTTCGAGTCGAGCTCAATGACCGGGTCAGCGGTAGCCTCTGCCAAGTTGGTGACCGATTTGGACTTGAAGCACTGGAAGTCCACATGCCTACTCTTGGCCTCTTCCTTCTCCCAGGACATGTGGATGAATGGTCTCTGGACGTAGTTGTAGATGACCTCGGCCCTGCCGCCCGGACGTTTGCGGACCTTCTCCTTGTAAGTGGGGTAGCCCTCGACACCCAGACGTATCTTCTTCAGACCGCGTTCCTTCATCACTTGTTTGGCGACATCCCTGAAAGTTTAGTTAGTGAGTACATTTGCAACTGTCCATGGTCAGTGGTGAACCATTTCTATCAGCATTACCATTAAAAAAAACTGTAACCTCTCGGTTCGAGTCGGTTCACAGTATATGTATGTGATTTAAGTAAAATTAAAAGTTAAACAAATGCATCGCTTCAACAACTACCCTGACTGGCTCTGGAAGATGCGATAAATAACTTTTGAGGAGTTTTTTCCTACTCAGTGTTCTTTAATAATAAGTGAATGCTTGACACCAATCCCAACTGATGTTAAGTGTCGATGCTGTCTTAGATGGTAAGCGCATTAACTTAGTGAAAGCTCACAGTTACAGACCACTCACCACAATTTATTCCTAGCTTTATTTAACTTCCCATTTTATTAGTTACTTATGACTACTCATACACTTACCAATTACACACACACACAATTTGATTAAATTGTTAAACAATGTTAATCAAATTCAGACATTTACTATTTTTGACCTTTTAGTCAAGTTTATTATTACATTCAAACAAAACAGACTTAAGTTTACGTTGTTGGATTACCAAATGAACTGATTTTGATACAAAACCTCCCCCACCCACCTGTTCTCGATGTACTTGAAGAACCGGTACAGCGGCGTCGACAGCACGGTCTGACTGTACTCGTCGCCCATCTGCGGGGGGTACTCCTCGTCCCACTCCACGGAGTCGTCGTCCAACAGCACGACCACGTGGCACTCGCGGTCGCCGCGCTCCGCCGACTCCACCATCAGGGGCAGGATCAGCCGCTCCAGGAAACACTCGAACTGTCTGCGCGCACCTTCGTTCGACAGCTCGTGGAGGAGGCCCCGAAGGTTCTGTAAGTGTTGACGAGGTTCTTTTCACGGCCCGTTTGATTGTTATAAATTTTCTTCCAGATCCCTATTTAAATTAGGTGCTAATTACAAGTTACAATTGAAGAGAGATATCATGGTGCACCCCATAGGAACAAAGTTCATGTCTCCATAATAGAAGTTGATACCATTACCAGTAGATTCATTTTAAACACCTCTTTAAAAAAAAATGTACAAAGTGACTAATGTTGCATAAGTAGAGGAATGTAAGGCACAAAGCATAGAATTCAAAGCTGCAATATTGTAAGAAAAATAAAGAATTTATCTTTGTGATTCACATCCTTATGGCTGACATTGATGATGTGTTTCCGTTACGCTTACATCCCTGTGATCCCTGTATATTCATAGACAACAGACAATTTCTACCGGTTAACTCCTGCAAGCCACGTTAAAGACCTTTAGTCAAATCTTTTTTTTCCCTTTACTATGATTCTACCTGATAATGAGATTTAATAAAGTTAATTTTGATTCTATTTTAAACTCACCTGACAGCGAACAGTATTAGCGTCGAATGGTACCAGCAGATAGTCACACGCCTCTCTCAACTCCTGCACCGAGACAGTCGGTGGGCATCTGATGGTGCCACCACGGTAGTACTCCAAGATGGCTCGGAACACCGTCGCCGATATCCCCTCGGCCACTTCGTACTCCCCGCGCTCATTCGGATGCGTAAACTCGAGGCCTGGTGGAGAAATTGGGACATCCAATGATCTTTTATATGCAGTGGTTAGAGTCTCAATAGCAATTTTGAAACAAAACACTGATATCATATTTGTCAGAGATGGTGTTACGAGAAAACTGAACAATATCACAGTTGATAAGCTCGGACAAACATATCTGCATGAACAAACGTCATAAAGTAAATTATCTTAATGTGTGCCTACACTCTAAAAATAGTTGGTGAAATTACGCAAACTTCTTATTAGCTCAACGTAATTGTATGACTGTAATATTGTTTGATTAAACATAGCGAAACTTTTATTGCATGTTACACTTTCCTAATGCAAATTGATTTTGAACAATAAACAACTATTCTTATTTTTTTAATTTTACAAATGAAAACTAACAGTTTACTAAGTAATAACTGAATAAAAAGATTATAAATATACTTAACCACAATTAAACAATGAGCATACAGATAGGATTTAATTAATTACTACTACCAGTATGAATCACCAACTAATGAAAGAACAAACTTGTAAACCATAAGAAAATATTAAGAATTCAGCACACTCACTGCAATGTCATTCAGTTATCTGAGCAAGGTTCATAATTTTCCTTTGTCATTACCACATTAGTTATGCCCTTGGTGTTAATGATTTGAATGAGTAACAGTTACCACTACCACACACCATTAGTCCATGACTCATCTACCAGTACAATACACAATTGTTGACATAGATTACACCTTTCTCTCACAAACAACATATGAGCATGTTAAAAGTAATAAAAGTTAGTATAACACAAATATATCAGTATGCCTTAATTATACTACTTAACATCGTCATTATGTTATCAATATATATTATGATTTACAATGCCACTATGTGCTTTCTCCAAAATGAAGAATAATAGGGAAGTTGGCTATATGTTAATACAAGGTTTATGTGACTCAATTAATGTTAGAGATCTTCGGGAAGTATAATAACTTCTGATGGGTTGGCCACTAACCTTGCAACCAATCTATACTGAAGCTGAGTTGTGTTACATCCTTAAGGCCTCCTTTATAATATGGATACCCATATTCTATAGTTGGCTGATATTGAAACAAATTTAAATGATCTTTTGTGAGGATTGTCCAACCTCATTTTGATTACATATCTCGTCAACTTACTGCCTTACCCACCGGTATGGACAACACTCTTTGGTTCATCATTTATTATGTGTACTGGGAAGGACTGGAATAAATTGCCAGTGTCGGTGGTCCCGTTCGATTATAATGTGAGTCTTCAAATCAAAAGTGAATAGGCTTTCAGTAAGTCACACTTTACCACCCAAGACAACATCACCTCATACCAACGGGAGGGATTGTAGACAAGCATTTACCTCTATTAATAATACTAAAAATAATAAAAAAATCACGTACCCGAGCTGAACATCCGACCCAGCATGGTGTTAGGATGTGCCGTGAACTGAGCTGGATCGACAACGAACCGCGTGTTGTCCACAACGAGGGTGATCCTGTCGTCCGCGAGCTGGTTCTTGAGGCCGTTGCGCGGGGGGTCCTGCGAGGTGGACGGCGTGGGAGCGCTGTTCTTGATCATATTCGTCGGGATCCGCAGTCGAACGTTGGTCGCGTTCCGCTTCGACAGGCGCTTTCTACGCTCCTCGCTGTCCCGCCTGTATTCCTCGGTGTCGCTACTGCTGCTAGCGTAGAAGAAAGATCTACGCATGGCCTCCTGGCCCTTTATTTGTGAGTCTGACATAGGCGCTCGCTCGGCCCGCGAGCCCTCACATCACGCACGACACTGCCTGCCTACTGGCACGATGTTCTCAGAAATGCTGGTTTCGACGAGAAAGCGTTATAGGTACGTCACAAACACTCGTCACAAATTCACAATCACTAGATTAAAGATTTCGTCGTCAGCTTTTTCGTTGAATTGAAAGTTGAAAGTTCAAGTGACAATCTGACAATGACGTCGTCACGCGTCACGTCGTCAGTGACTTGAGTGACTTGAATTGAATGAGTAATGACAATTTTTTATTTTGTGTTGCCAGGTGCAAAAACTATTATAGGAAGTTAGGGTTCCGTGGAACTTTAAAATATATTATAAATTGGTAAGTTAATAATATAATTTTTGCATTCGCAGGTAGATATACATTAATTCTCTGGGTTAAACCTGAGTTGATTAAATATTCGTAAAATTAGAGTCTTATATATTATGATGAGTATTAAAAGCAGTAGTTTTAAGGGGAAACAAAACAAGTAATGAGAACAAATAAAGAATATCCTTGGATTGGAATGTTATATGCGCAGCGTAATAAAATAATTTTACGCCTTAGCTGTTCAATTCCTTTTTGGATATACATTTACTTACAGATTAGACGCATCTGATGATGATCATATGTTATTCCGTAATTCGTTTTAATACTTTTAATTAAGCATCAAATAAAGTCGTTTTTCTCCATGTCATTTATTTATTTAAGGTATACAAACACAATATATTATACAGGAAAAAAGTTGTTAAGCCTTTCCCATGAAAAAATGAATAAATACCTGTGTAAGTGAAGTGTACAGTAAATACTGTGATTTTGATTTTTTGAATGAATGAAAATGAATCAAAATGAATTGACAGCACAGAGTACAATCACTGATTCACTGCGTTGAAACGCAACGCAATAAAATTTAACGCTACCTTGAAAAAAATGCAAATCAAGAGATCCGGTTAATGACCTTTCGCTGTCATATGGAGGAAATTGATTATTTTATTACAAGATTTTCCTTTTTCTTTGACTTTTTCCCAACCCACCTAGTCACTGTGTTTGTTGTGAGACATGTTTTTAAATTTAAACCAGTTTGGACCGCGTTGTGACGTAAAAAGTGATCGAATCGCTGTGTAATTTTAAGGATCGTGGTACCTTTGGTTGTTAATCTTCGGGCAGAAAATTGCTAAAAATGGATATTAAAGAAGAGTACCAGGATCCGGACTATCAAGCATCAGCCAGCGTGAAGACACCCGCTCAGGTCGTCTCGGAAGAGGCTAGGCTGGACAAAATAAAGAAAATAATTCGTCGTGAATTTTCTAACGAATTAGAAGCCAGGGAGAAAGAAGTAATGCTTATTGATCAACAGTAAGTTATTTACCATTCATTAGGAGTTAATTAACTGACAATTAACGGTTGCGAAAACATGTGTTAATAATGCCATGCGGTATTTTCATGTTTATTTGACAGACAAATGTTTTAGGTCAGTTTTGTATATAAACAATCTGTAATGTCGATTTTTTGGTGGTAAAACACATGGGCAGGCAGTGCACATGGTGGTGGCTGGCCAGTATTCCCCATGAGCAATTAAAACCAACCCCAACATTTCTTTTTGTATCTGTAACTGTCATGGAAAATATCATTTATTATGTAGTTGTAAGGCTACCTACCACACCCCTATCTTCAAAGATTCAAGTAAGAATAGTATGCCCAACTTGTAAATAGAAGTCAAGATTTTTAGAAAGAGAACAATTTGTGATTCACAAATAAACAAAATATAAAATTCTTAGATATATTTTTCAATAATGTAATCTTCTATATACATAAATATATCCAAATAAATAACACTCATTACTAATGCCAGTACCACCACCTGCCACTTCCTGTACTTAGTACCATTTGAACTGTGTAATTATTGTTTTTACAGCAACTGGTTTCTGGTAGAAAGGTGTTAAGCCTCCTTATGGGCAACACATCTGTGACCAAATTGGGACAAGAATCTTACTAACAATTATCTTGATGTGCTTAAACAACACTGCATGTATAATATATTTTGTCATGAGTCCATTACAGTCTACCTCTAGACTATTATTAATTTATGTATTTATTAACATCATGTTGTCAAATTGCTTAGATGTAGCTGCACTAGCAGCAAAATTTGTGTCTCATGAAATTAAGTGAGTTTGAAGGTAAATTAAAACCAGAACCCAAGAAAATGACATTGAATATTTTTTTCTTTCTTACATCTTTTCTTCTTTCATTCATCTTCTTGATCAGCAATGCATTGATGATCGCTGTAGTGTTGCTGATTTTCATAGACGACAGTAACCACTCGCTATTTACATTGCAAACAGTACATATTGCAAATATTTATTAAAGTTAGTATGGTTTATAAATATTTCCAGAATGAGTGCGTCACGGAGACTACTCCACAAGCTTCGGTATGCGCTGGTGAACAACTACTTCAGACAGGAGAGACTCCAGCTGTCCAGCGGCCACTTAGCGGATGACCTAGAGGCCTTGAGCCAGGTGCAAGCTAAGCCAGAGGTATGTTTATTTAGACCTACCCAAAAAGTGATGGGCAAATTGTAATATGGAGCCAGACTCCATCTGGTGGTCTCTGGTGTCTGTCCGTCTGTCTGTGTCTGTCATTTTTTTTTGTATTTTGCTGTGTATTTCAATAAATATTTAATCATAACCATCCTTCTGAATTCGCCTTTGTCGAGTAACAATTTAATATAAACATCACTTGTTGCAGCTGTCGAACCTCCTCAGAGAAGGTCAGAAGCGTATCCATCCGTCAGTGAGAAAGCTGTTGGGCAAGGACACGGTGGATTTAAGCGAGATATTCAAGTCCAGAGAGCCAAGGAACAAAACCAGGAAGGACTATTATGTGAGTACCATAGTAATTTAGTTAACAGTAATTTTAAATCAGCATCAGCAACACCAAATGTTCAATGTTAGCAAGCTAATTTGTTTCCTCAGCTGCCACTAGATGGTGATCAATGTTAGCAGGACAATTTAGTGTCTTAAGCTGTCAATAGATGGCATTAGTAAAACACATTCTGAATCACGCTATTGAAGTTTGTAGGATGCATAAGTAAAATGCAATAAAGTTCATTTTTTGAATTCACTCTGAATACGATCGTAGTTTTATTCTCCTACGTACGTACCGGGAGCATTTTAGTGACTTGTCCAACTAAAGATTAGCAGTGGTTTTGTGGACACTCTGAAATTGTTGGACGTAATTCCTTAAACTGACATTACTTTATGAACTGATCAAGTTAGAACAGAGTTTGAGTGAAACTTATCACAATATGTTAGTGAAAACTGCAAGTAAATCAGTTAAAGATGAGTGCGCGCAAACGCACAGTCAAACAGACAAAAATTCTAGCAATCTTTGTCATGGGTGTTGGACTCTTGTCTACGTCATGATATCTTATAGTACTGTACTGGTTGTATTGTTCTGTCCTGTAGTCAGTGGCACATTACTGTACTTCCCTGTTACAGTCTATGGTTATAGTCCTGTTATAGTCTATGGTTGGTTGTCTTAAAATATATTAAGCTAAATATACTCGTGTATCAATTAATTACCGAAATCACCATATATTATGTATAATATGTATAATATGTATATGTAAGTGCAATTATAAGATATAACAACGGGTTCTATTGAATTAACAAAGACCCCCAATCCCAGTTTTTCTCATGTATCACCAAAAATGTTAATAATTACAGGCCATGATCAAAGCAAAAAATGTGACCACTCCAGCGGACTCCACGAAGACCCTCCGACCAGCGACCAAGCCAGAGGAACCAATGGAGACGGAAGTCCAGAACACCCCGGAGTGCGCCGAGCCCGCCAAACCCAAGAAGGTCCCTCGCCACCTGGAACCCAAGATAATGAATGTGTTCACCATCGATGAAGCCACAAGGAATAAGACCAAACAGCGGTACAGGATTATTATTGGTGAGTGGATTCTTTGTCTTCCTCAGTCTGAAAGTTGTCCAACACGAATACATCACTCATGAGGATGACTTATCAGAAAACAACCAAAAACAAAATGGTATCATCGATTTTCATTCGTAACTTTGTTACCTTTGATTCTTAATTGATTACTCTTACTCTTGATTAATGCAATGCAACAACGAAACATGCTCTTACAAATTTTATATGAGGCCAATATTTTGCCAGATAGACCACAAAAACTATCTGCACACTTGTTTCCAAGATAGCGGTCGTGGGACAAGGGTTGCGACCCCACGGACTTGGGTTTAACTTTTCCCTAATCCATTCTTATCTAAACAATTAAATTGCGTCCTCTGACAAACGCAAACGCAAATGTAACTTTTCAATGGACCGTATCCAATACGAATACGTCACTGACGAGGATGGCTTATTCGGTAACTTTTATGGATTATTTAAACTTACAAATATCTGCTAGGGAGTTTATTTCGCCGATTTTTATCCATAACGCGATGAAGGTTAGTATACACTTTATTGTGTATAAATAAATGATTGAGTGTATTTGTTTATACTTTTAAGGTATTGAAATCTAATTATTTTCCTATCCAATCTCCTCATAGTACAAATAGCGTCTGTCTGCTACGTTTATAAGTCTTGTGTATTGAGATGAACAGGCAAGCAACTCCACAGCTACGCATGTCAGTTGCAGGCAACGCGCCAATTCAATTTCCTCATAACAAAAAGATATGTTTCTCTACTGAGTTTGTGTATTGAGAAGTACCGGCAAAAAACTCTGCAGGTGTTCGACATTAATTTGTTTGTGCAAAAATGCAAATAATGCGAAATAAATGTTACGCATCGAGAAGTACCGGCAACGCACTCCGCAGGCAACACGTCCAAGTACGCGCCGCCGGCGTCCCGCGCGGACCGCTCGACGCACAAGTGGCTGCTGTACATCCGCGGGGCGGAGCGCCAGCCGGACCTGTCGCGGGTGCTCACGGCGGCCACCGTGCGGCTGCACCACACGTACGCGCCGCACCACACCGTGCGGCTGCAGTCAGTATACCGCCAGTATTGTTTTATCAGCGACAAGCCTACACCCGCGGCTTCCCTAAATATATAACAGTTGATAAAATCAGATAACTTTCGTACTAAGTTTGCGCCCCCCTGTTACCCCCTTAGGGGGTGAATTTTCAAAAATCCTTTCTTAGTGCTCCCCTACGATATAAAAGGAACTTACCTCAGCTAGTGGTTTGAATGTTCTCCATACGGAAAATCAAACATTAGGAGTCTAGTGGCTGTGTGGTCGGTGGCTGGCGCACAACGAACTGTACGTAAACAATGTCCCGACCTCCAGCAAGCCGCCGTTCCACGTGTCCCGCCGCGGTTGGGGCGAGTTCCCGGCCAAGATCGAGTTGCACTTCGCGCTGCCGAGCCGCAACCGTCCCGCCACAGTCGAGCACACCATCAAGCTGGACAGGAACTACACCGGTCTGCAGACCCTCGGTGAGTGGGTTCTCGTTGAAATGGACATTCACGGCAATTTTTTTATTTTTTTTTGATACAATGAATATGAATTCGAATCTTTTGTTGGCATAAAACCGGTATATTAATGATCAATTACATGATTCAAAATTAGTTTCGATTAGAATTTGATCGATACGAAATAATAAAGAAATGTTAATAAGTTTATGAACTTTTTGTTGAACTAATTGTTGTTTTAACAGGTGCAGAGACAATAGTAGACGTCTGGTTGTACAGTACACCGGAAATGTTAGAATATGAGTACAAGGAATCTTGTAACGATCATATTAAAACAGATCAAGACATACCAACAGACATAGATAAGCGTATACCCGCTACAGAAAATATTAAAGTGGAATCTGATGAACCAATGCCAATGCCACAAATTATTCATAAATTCAAGGAAGAACCGGAAGAGGTTAATGATATGGAGAATATTGATGAAGCCGCAAATAGTTGGATGGATTTCTTCTCAAACAACACATCCGAACTTAATGTAGATGATATGCTTATCAAAAGTAATGTAGAATCTGATAAAAATTCAATACTACGTAATGTTTTATCTAATAGAAATGATATACAATTGAATGAGACTGAAATGCTTCATGAGAATCATGATAACACAGATATGGAAACGGACGATGATAATATATTAAAAGTACCGATGGAATTAGTGAATAAACCGGCCATAGAAAAGAAAAGAATAGTGAAATACATAGAACCAAATACAGGCAAAATATACTTTCTAGAAATGGATAGGAAGTTAGATTTAAGCAAAGTACAGGAAATTATAATAGAATCAGAAAATGGGGCGCAGACTGCTAAAATTAGTCCTATGACGTCTAACGGATTGAGGAATGTTAGGAAACCTAAAAAACTGGTGTCTATACTAAAGCCAGAGTTTAAATTAGATAATATTAAAAAAGAGGAAGTAATAAATAATTTTCATCATATAGAAAACGATCATTGCTACTTAGGCACGAATCGTGAGCCAGTTAAAGAGGAAGTGATTGATGAGGAATACGAGAGCTGTGATGAATTAGATGCAAGGTCTGATGAAGAAGAATTGACAGCACTTCAACTGATACAGCAAAATGTATTGAAGTTGTCCAATGTCAGAATGGTGGTAGATTATACCCTCAAGAAGATTCCAGTGATATCTGCAGAAGCGAGGAAGCCAAATTATGTGAAAAGCTTTCCATTTGTCGTTGAGAGTGAGGAACGGTATTGGAAGCTGGACTTTGCTAAGCGGAGGAATATTGAGGTAGGTTTGGGGTTTCGTTCTCTCTTGTTTGTTGGCTAACAACGTATCGGTGATGCGTTTGGCGTTACTGACGTCGATGGATGGTGGTGTTCACTTACCAGGTGGCACGTTTGCTGGTTTGGCTGGTCAACTAGTGTCATAAAAAACGGCGATTCGTTTACATAATACCACTTGTTATAAGTAAAAATATTGCGAGGAGATCTGCGTACCCAAGAGGTTTTTTTAAATAAAATTAACGTTATAAACGCTAGAAGATATCACACATACCCGGCATGGACAGTGCAAATAACACAACACGAACCACACTCCCCGACCCAAGATCAAACATTCATTGGTCACATAAATATCTTCCCGACTGGGAATTGAACCCCTTACAGGTCGTCAGCAATACAACAACAGTTTTAATAATGAACCTTTTCTATTTCTTTTTCCAGTGGTCGAGGGCTAAACTCATCAACAAGATCCTGCTCGACAAGTTTGGAGACAGTGAACAAGTGTGGAGAACTAAACAGATACTGATATACTCAAGACTACACGGATACTATCCATTGAGAACAGACAGTCTGCACCGGCAGACCGACATCAGCGACCAGGAATGGTCTTCGTGGAATGATCTGGAAAATTCTAGAAAAATCGAGACCAAGATAAAGTCGATATACCCAAACGCAGCTGACATAAGCACGCTGTCAGTGTTCGATAGCAAGGAGTTCACCGAAGACAGCATAGCGTGTGTTGATATTGACTCGGAGGAGGAAATAGATGTGGTGGAAACTAAGTGTGATGTGAGGCCAGTGTTGCCAGTGTACCGGGACGTGACTAATTTGCGAGTGTTGCCAGTTGAAAGTGAGGACGATAGACTTAGGTTTTTGTATATTGAACGGCAGTGTAGTGACATAGGTATAGAGTTGCGAAATGAGGATGTTGGCAATGGCTGTTCTTATAGGTGAGTGCTCGAGCTTTTTGTTGAATACTAATTGTGACTACTAAAATTTTGACATTTAAAATATTAAAATCTTATAATCTATATTAATTGACCAAAACAAACAACACATTGCACACTGTGAATGGCCAAATATGTCTGAACATGCACATGTCATGAACTATATTTGTGCAATAAAAGAATTTGACGACGACCCGGATGGCGCAATAGTTAACACGCCGGATTGCCGTTCCGAGGGTCCTGGGTTCGATTCCCAGCGAGGCGGAAATTTGAATAATGAATTTAAATTTCTGTTCTTGGTCTGGGTGTGTGTGTTCTTGTCTTGTGTGTTGTCCAGGGCGCCCACGACACAGGGATTCCTAGTGTGGGGCTATGAGTGTGTAGCGTTATTTATTTATTTATTATTTGAATTTGAAAGACCGGTTGGCACTGTTCCAGCGCCGTCCACGCGGTGCTGCTCTCGGCGATGAGGAGCTTCGCGGAGGAGCTGGTCCGCAGCGCGCTGGCCTGCAAGCTGGACCGCCGGCGGCAGTCCGCGCGCTCCCCGCCCGTGTGGCTCGGGTCAGTACCACCGTCTACCACCAGTCTACCACCTAACGGTTACTGCCGTCGTGCTCATCGTAAAGGGTTCACGGCATATTACGGTTCCGGATAAACCAAGGCCGCTGGTCTTCCATCTTCTCTCTGGAGACGGGTTAATCCCCCGGGGTAACCCGGTGGTTAACCCGACGGGGAAATCCCCCACTTACCTGTCACATATTTTTCCCCCTGTCACATGACGTCATACTTTGATAGTGCCCTTCCTCCACCTCTAGGTAATTAGTGAATTGGCCCATATCATAAAATCTTTCAAGTTCAGGACTTATCTGAACTCTTTGACATTAATACGAAAAAGATATTCATTTACAATCGAAAAATTAAAAATTAGAATCGTAATATTTATTAATTTGCTTCCTACTATTGCTAGTCTAGTCATTTTTTGGGCTATACCAATCTAGGCTTTCACCCGCCGGAATAAAGTCCCGATTGCCCCCCGCAGCCCGTCGTCCCGGCGCACGGTGCGGCTGGAGCACGCGCTGGCGGCGCTGCGGCGCAACCCGCGGCTGCACGCGCTCACGGCGCGGGCGCTCGCCGCGCGCGCCCTCGACACCGCCGCGCCGCTCTGAATATACTGCTCTGTACCAAACACCACCTTTTATTGTACCCCCCTCCCCCCGACCTCGGCCTGTGTAGGTGTGTGTGCGTGTACGTGCGCGTGTACCTGCGTGTGTGCGTGCACGTGCGTGTGTGTGCGTGCACGTGCGTGTGTTGCGTGTACGTGCGCGTGTACCTGCGTGTGTGCGTGCACGTGCGTGCGTGTGCGTGCACGTGCGTGTGTTGCGTGTACGTGCGCGTGTACCTGCGTGTGTGCGTGCACGTGCGTGCGTGCGTGCCTGCGTGTGCGTGTTTGTCCATGAGTGCTAAGTATTCCATCAGGCATTAAGTCTGCCCATTTTATTTGTTAAAGTTGCAATAGAGAATAAATAAAAATAAACGATTACTCCGGCCATCACAGAGTATTTAACACAACGTTTCCTGTGTATGAAAAACTGTTTCTCAGTAAAATGGCGAATCAATGTGCCAAAGCAAATATTTTTAAAATTCTAAGGAGAAAACTATGGGTTAGAACGCAACGAATCTATCATTATTTAATCTAATATTAGTAAGTATGTTCCAATAATTTGCCATATCGGAGAGCAATTAATCTTTCCAATATGAACGGTTAATTAGCACACAAGTTTGACTGTCAAGATGGACCACGAGGGTTAAGCTCAAAGCACCTACCCAGTTGAAATAAAACACAAAATAATCACGCAAACTTTTATTAATTAAACTTATACAAACAAAAGCAAATTTATACATCTAGCAACATATAACACTTAGCAAATAATAACCTGCGCGCGCTTAACAACACTATCTATAAAGGTACAGCAACATATTCTTAGAAAAATAATACAAAACATAGAACAGTACATTGTGCCAAACAGAACTCGCGTTGTCATGGCAACGGTAGTTGTAATGTGAATGAAGGTACTTTCTAAATACATTAGTTTCAATTCCGCGCATTGACGGTATTCAATTCAATGCCTTGATTTATAATTCTAATTGAGATTATAACACCAAGCGATGTACAGTTAAGTACGAACCCAGTTAAATAATATTTTAAATATTAAAACTCTTAAGGTTATCTTCAAATAAAGGTACCAACGAGGCTTGTGTGCGCGCCGCCTACATACATATCAGTCGATAGTCATTAAAAGTCGATGGGTGGTAGCGGCGGCGGATTGCTCTTGGCTTTAAATAATTTGAAATCGTCTTGGATGTCTGTAAATGAAAAAAAAATTAATGTCTGTCTGTAAAGTCGGTGTACGGACGATAATTTTACGTGATAACGTCATGAGAAAATATGTAGAAAAACACAAATACACGTTGCGTTTACAACATTTGTTATAAAAAGTAGCAGAACTATTCTAAATGCTAGCTCTGACGTCATCGGAACGGGTAACATACCGTGCGCGCCTATCAATTTATAAGAAGTTATCACGTAAAATTATCGTCCGTAACCAGACTTTACAGACAACAATTTTTTCCTATAGCCTAAGCAGGCTGACGAACAGAATAGTGATGGTAAGTGACCACTGATCACCGTCGCCCATCGGCATTAGCAACACCCAGGCGTCATCAACGTGTTGCCGGCCAACAACGAAACGATGGACCCGCTTCTTGAAGAACCCCATTTTAAAACGAAATACTCTACCACTATACAAGGATTAAAGTGGGTGGTACAGTCTTGCGACCCCAACAGTATTCCTGTCACTATATAGCTTCATTAATTGTTTAACAGTCGAAGGTGGACCTAAGACTTGACGTGTCAAGTCTTAGGTCACGTCGTGACGTGACGTTAAGACGTGAAATCCTTGGACTTAAGATGGGTTACAGGAGCTAGGGTAAAGGGTCCATCCTTTGACTCTCTTCAAGCAACTACACCTTTTAATTTTGATAGCTATAGTCTACTTGACTACCCCTCACGTGAGAGCAGACTCGTGCCCAGCAGTGGGACAATTATGGGTTGCGATGATGCTGAGTTTACTTGAAACAGTAGCATACCCTCTCCGTAATGCCCTGATGCTGTCGAGGAAGGCATTTGGTCAAACGGAATACCTGTAATGAATGTAGAAGACGACGAGGCTCTCAGCAGCTCGCTGAGGAGTACCCGGGACGGCGCGGACGCGTACTGCCGGGGGGTAGTTCTCCTCTTGCTTTTGGCATCTAGGAAACATGCGATTAATATAATTATGCACTGTATATCGACTTCCTTCTAAAAATATCATGATTCTAGTCTCTGATCTGTAGTAGGTGTGTCGCGGAACATGCACTTCGCCAAATGAGCATTTTTCAAAACGAGTATTTCTCGGAATGAGTAACCTCTCAACTAGGACGGCGAAGTGTCCAACTCCATTCGATAAGTTACATAATTATGTATGTACTAATTTTGTCAATTACGGGAAGTGTTCGTTTTGCGCGAAGATGCACATTTTGCTAACTGCACAATCTGTATCAAACTCTAAACATTATAAAAAGTCTAGACTAGACTATGTCAAAGCATTAACACCACCATTGAACACAATAAATAACTCAGTGCCAATAGAAAAGTTATGAGGTAACAAAAAAATTAGTCGAATTGAGAACCTCCTTGTTTTGAAGTCGGTTAATGACATTCAAATAGCAAGTAGGTATGTATAGTAATATGAGCCAATACTAACACCTCCCGTATCCAGTACTCCCGAACCTCACGGTAGACCGCTGCACGCGCCGCTTCAGCCACACAGCGGACACAGTGGCCAGCCCGATGGCGCAGCACGCCACCACCCCGTACAGGTATAGCAACCATTTCCACTGTATAATTAACACTGTTACTTACGCCAAACTTTATTGCTTCTTCAAACTACGCGCAGTGTACTGAGCACGCAAGTTTTGTGAGTCAGTGGAACAGACTCGCGGGCCGATACAATCTGTATGCAACACCGCCATACCTACCCATGTACCTACTCACGATTTTTTTATTTATACCAATATAGGTATAAATAATGTCGATATTTCGACCTAATTGCATAGATTTCTAGTCGAGATTATGATCGATGCAATCGGGTTGAATCGTGAGTCCGTTACAGTTAAAATGTTTATTTAGTGTCCGCAGTAATAAAAGAATAAACTGAATGTAAGATATAAAATGTAATTATGCAACAGAACATAATTTAGATGGGCCATAACTATAGCGCGTTTAATATCCAACAAATTACAGCATAAAACAATTATGAAATTTATTACGGAGTGGTTTTTACAAACACTTCGAAGTTCAAACTTAGTATCGCCTTAACAAATCCCTGTCTTGAGCGGCTTTGGAAGAACAAGCAGTATGAAACTCCCAAGATGCTTTTTTCCTACACGGTTACAGACAGCACGTACTATTTACGGCTATTTAATTATATTTGTAAACGCAAAGAACACGTTTCCAGCCGAGAAGCGAAAGCGTGTTACAAAAATACAGTATAATTAACTACTTGTAGGAGTTAATTATATAAACTCACACCACTCCCACGCGATACTTTGGCGGGTAGACAGTGGCGCGGGTCCCCCGCCCCCGGGGCCGACTCCGTGCCCTGGGGGCAGCTGTAGCAGGTGTTGTCGCCGCCCCTGGACCAGGTGTTAGCCGGGCAGCTCGCTGGGAATACATCGAGAAATACATAGCAGTCATTACGCAATCCTTTGAGCAATAGCTGGAGCTTAATTAATATCGTTTGGATGCTTTTGTTCGGGTGATAGGCGCGAAAATTCGCGCGAACACTTGCACCAATCAGTTTGTTTTCTTTTGTTCGCGCGTCTTTTTTTTTAAAGATAGAAATATGTGCATTACATGCGGTATTACATTGTAAAATAAGAGTGATTAGAAAAGGTTGACATTTCAAATGCAAACGGGTATTCACGCTTAATTGAATTGTTAAACCTGATCATGACAAAAATTGTAGAACACCAACAGTGTTGCACCAAACTACAACAATTTTAATAACAAAAATCATCTATGTAAAAACATGAAAGTCACCACATATTTTCTGGTCTACCAGCAGGTGGAACCCAGCGGGACACGTCACCACCACATCGACGTCTCCAGGGTTCAAGTTCGCAGCCAGTCGGTGGAACTTGCGGTCACCGATAGAACCTGTAAATTAAATTCGCATCTATTAATTTCGTAAGCAAATAAGAGAAACATAAATATAGTGCCAGTGCTTAGGATTTGGTAATTCATTTATTTTAGATACCTTACACCGATAACACTTAATACACAACTATACAACATAATGCTAGAGAGTAATCAATATATTACAGGTGCGGCACAAAAGGAAGGCCCCGATGAAGTTTATTTGACGTCTGTCCGATCATCAAGTTTCGTATAAATTATTACATAAATTTGAAGGAGCAAATTGCTGTTCTTCATGGTCTATAATGATGTGCAAAAAGTCATAAAATTTATCGAATGTATAACTTTAAGACCCAAAGGTAATTAATTACATGGATATTGAAACAATATATATATTTAAATATTATGGACTAATGCGGGACCATATAAACAAAGTATATGGTACCGCGAACAAATTCCTTCACGTTTTTACTAACAAAATACAGTGCCACCTTTAATAAAGTAAGTAAGTCAATTACATAAATGAATATACTATAAATCATCTCAACCCAACAAGGCCCACTACTGAGCTCAAAGCCGAGGAGACCTTAAATATAAGGTGATTCGTAAGACTCTTGTGATATTAATAGGGGGTACTCAGTATTCGATTCTCATTCCAAAATATGTAATTAAAAAGGGTGCTTAAAATTTTTATTCCAAAAATGTATCGATGCGACTCGCACTTGACCATATTTTTTCGATACTAAATTAACATTTTTCACGTCACTATTTTAATGTGTCAAAGGGGCCTTAATTTTTTGCCGTTACTATAGTGTACTCAAAATTAAGTATAGGGCGCCACAGCAAGCACATTTTTGCAGCTACACAATTTACAGACAGACACATTTAATGAAATACATTTGAAATTACACAAATGTAAAAGATGGAGTAAGTAATGGATAATAAGCGATCTCTACAATATGATTTTAAACTTAACTCATCGCGGATTGTACTCATTTTATTATGATACGGGTACTCACGATATGTATTTTGAAACGCCGATATTTCCGCCGTGACCACGATCCATGCAACTGGGTCGAAATATCGGCGTTTCAAAATACATATCGTGAGTACCCGTATCATAATAAAATGATCTCTACAATGTTCTCAAGGTTTTATGAAAGCTAGTAGAGCAGTGGGTACCTATTTGGTTATTTATCCGTTCTTCAATCAATATAGACGTTTGAACCTATAAGTATCTTCTTTCTCTCTCTCTCTCTCTCTCTCTCTCTCGCTCTCTCTCTCTCTCTCTTATAAATAACGAAATAGAGTACAAATTCCATGAACACTAACGTCTCAAAGTGTGTGTGACCAACATTCTCTGCGTGTTGGCCGTTGATGGTGGCAGCGTCCTGTTATGTCCCTGGTGGGAGAATACCACTGTAGACAAAATATTTGAAAGATGATTTTGTAATTAACAAGTCTTGATCAGGTGGTCAGCACAAAAAAATTACGGAATGCGAAGTCATGAATGATTGAATGTTTCGTTTGTATAATTTCATAGCTTTGAATATGTAAGTAGATACCTATAGTATCCACCGCTAGTTGAAAACCAGTTACGGGCTACGGCACATTAAAAAAAAGTACTTTGTTTGTACTGCAACATCGACCAATTTATTGATGTCGGTAGTTGTAATTTGCGGTATGTTTGTTGCGAAAACTATCGAATTAAATATTTTATTTTCTATGTCTGTTCCCGAAATTAAGTATGGGTTCCAATCCCGCACGCATAGAGATACGTCAAAATTATATCACTTGCTTCGGTGAAAGAAAACAACGTGAGGAAACCTTGCACTCCTGAAAGTTCATGATATTTTGACAGGTGAGTGAAGGCTACAAGTCCGCATTGTGCACTGTGACTTGTGACCTGTACCCCCCCCCCCCCCCTCACATTGAGAGTGGAGGCCCGAACCACAGAGTAAGGGAACAGAGTCAAAGCTTCTAAGAAGCGAGCTAATTTATACCTATTTTGGTAGGGTTGGCACAGGGGATACAATTTAATAAACAATAGTTATTTGTTCAACAAGATGGAAAACACAAACTAAATAGCTTAAGCGAGCTTCGACGCGAGTTTGCCGACGCTACGGCTGGCCGGCGAACCGCGTGCGTCGTGCGTTTCAGTCGAATTAAATGGATGCGGTTACAGAATATCACAATAACATCTAATATGTATGAGGTATCTATCTACCCTATACATTAAAAATAATAAATAATAATCAAGTTAGTACCTACTACTTACCTGGTAGAGTCTTTGGGATAGCTAAAAAATGATGTGTTTTTATTCTTTCTATTATTGTTCATACACACTGTACAGTAAATCATATTTACACTTTTATATTAAAACACTAGGTTTTATAAAATTACATTTAAACACTATTTAAATTATTAAATTATTATCATTATCATTAACATTAAATTAAATGAAAACACGACGCGCGACGTGTACTGCAGCCCCTGAGCTTAAGCACAGGCCGAGCCGGTATGAACCGATTTCTCTCCGTACGCGACGTAGCGCCTGTGCTCACGCACACACGCGCCTCAAGCTTGTAGTAGCAGTGGCGTAGGTAGGCGTGGGCGAAGTGGGCCCTCGCCCACGGCCTCGCGAGGCCTCTTTATGCGATGCCAGATTTTGGGAACGAAAGAAATGGGGCCTCGCTGATTCGACTTGCCCACGTCTATATTGCTCTACGGTACGCCACTGTGTAGTAGTGTACCTATCGTAGCGCGCTTGTATGAAGCTTTGTCTCTGTTCCCTTACTCTGTGCCCGAACCTTTCAATAGCACAGTATGGTTTACGAAGAGTCATCTCTTCATCTAATTGTGATTACCTCCAGCGGCTTGTATAGAAGGCGCTGCGGTCACAGCAAGGAGTACCAGGGAGCACAGCAGATCCCTATTGCACTCTACGTCACACTTGAACACTGGCGGCGACTTCATTGATATGGACGTCATGGACCGAATGAAAGATTGACCTGTCTAAAATTTAATTACATTGTGGGTGTCTACAAGCCAGTAGTAAATACGCTTCTTAATTAAATTCAAGATCATTTATTATATCTATTTCGCAAACGTGCTTTAAATTACTTTATAATGGAGGAAAAGAACGGCTTAACTACTATAAAATTATTTACGTAAAACAGAATTTTAAATCTAGAATCGAGAAGTGTTTAAGAAAGAACTGTGGGTGTTCCCTGGCAGACTCCTGATGATTCATATAATTTGGTTGAAAATAACGGTATAAAAGCAAAATAAAAATATTCGGTTCAGTATCCACGATGATAATTACTTAGATAAGCATTATTTGTCGTAACAGTTTAATAGTACTCGCAAGTTAGTTACCTTATCTCGTAAGCATACAGGCTCATTCATGTAGACTGAACAAAGTTGTCCACAAAACAAAGAAGACAACTTTGGGCCAAGTATTGCAAGTGATCGGAGATCCTGAAATTTAAGGAAGTTAAGAACGTATGAAAATAACTGTATAAAAGGTTGTTTATCCAAGGTATAATTACATGATGATGATCAGCACATTTCATCAAAGTTAGTTTTTTTGTCAGTATGATTTACCTACCCGATAAGAGCAGTCGTCACATATGTAAACAGTCGTGAAGACCACATCAAATGTCGGTAAATTCATCACCGTTAGTTTTACATTTCGTATCACTGCGTCATCCTGCCGAAAATAAAATTTAATTAGAATAAGAAAGATTTATTCCGTCAGTTGCACTTCGACATGACTTACTTAGGATATCATTATTTTCCAACCCTTTACGTCCACCAGCAGAGCTTCTTTCCACTTCATGTGGAACTATACTTATGTACTTAGCGGTATAGACTACATGATTTGAATCGATGTGACTACATCGATTCAAATCAAACAGAGTGATGGAGGAGACTTCCTCCATCACTCTGTTTTATCGCGGATTGTGGGGGGGTTTAGAGGCCATCCTAATCATTGGTAATTTCTTCATTCACCTTCATTCACCCCCACCCATATCCAAAAATCCTAAATATCCAAAAAATTATTCGTTCGAATTACATTTTGACCAGAATTTTAGCCATGGAAGGAAAATAGATTTACCTTCATACAAATATAGTTTCCATAATTCTTCGCCTGAACATCTTTGACGGTAATCCTGGTATTATCAACGGCAACATTGTCATAAAGCAGCATATCGCTCCTATCCGACTTCCAAACCAGCTGCCCGCTGTCTGAACAAATTGTACCAGGAACACAGCAGTCCAACGATATTGTCTCGTTATCCATAGTAAATACTTCGTCCTGTAAAATCATGATCAATTAGAATCCAGATTCTTCTTAGTTTACCTATTTTTGAAGATCTTTACCAAATTCAACAGTTTTTGAAATCTAGAAAGAAAGAAACATGAAGTGAGTAACAACCAAACTTTATCTAGTTGTTCTGAATAAACTTTTCACTTACCACTTCTGGTCGTAATAATGGTAGGTTCCTCAATCCACGAACGAGTTCAGACAAATCAGTTGCTCTTTTGACTCTGCTTTTACATTCTCTATAGACACCGACGTTGTCTTTGCAAAACTTTTCAAAACCTCTCGTATTACTTATCACAGAATGTTCGTCTTTACCGGTAATCGTCTTTGCATTTGATTGATGTAACTTAATTTTTTTATTGTTTTTCGATAAATTAATAACATCCACCACATCAATTTTATCATTTTCATTGATATTATTATCAATATCCTTCAAATATATATTACTATCGACATCATTGGTTAAAATAGATTTTTTTCGTCGCACCCAATTCCATCTAATAGGCTTTATGAAATCATTTTTGAATTTAACCTCTTCGACTTTACGTCCACCTTTAAACGTTTTGGTGTGGAGTTTCACAAGGAAGTTCTCAGGGACCTTTTTATATTTAAAACATTTTAATCTTCTTACAAATGATTTCAAATCTTGTTGAGACATTTTTTTTTGCATTTTTAAAACGTTGTCGAATGTCGTTTGGAGGTCACATAAGTAGCGGTGGCCTCTTGAAAAAAGGAAGAGTATCAAAATTGAGAGCAAACAGTTTGAAAAATATTGCTTAAAAAACAAGTACCTAATAATACTATAATAAATATACTCTTTAGTGTGCACAGCAGCAGAACCAAACAAAGACAATCCTAGAGACATTGTTAAACAAAATGCATTGGGATCTTTGGGATTCTTGGGATCAAAAATGCATTGATACGTACTGTTTTCTATTGTATATGATATCACAAACACTATTATATCAATTGTAATTAGTTAACGTTTAAAAAGAAACGCGAGTAGTCTATAAATTTTACTAAACAAATATCTGAAGGGTTACATAGACAATAAATATATTATATGTGTACCTTTTTCACTACTTGAATGTTTACTGTCCCCATGTTTTGGCATTCCTTTTACCGTTTGGTCGTAAACTACCTTAAAATAATTAAATTAGTGTATGCCTTTTGCGATGTGAAACGGTTCATAATGATTTAATATTTTTATGATTACTTAATTTGATTTTTAATATGATTTAATACAGAATTTACAAAAAATATGCTTAATAGTGCAAAGAAATGTGGAAAGAAAATCTGGTAAACTGATATCTATTTATATCAATCATTTTAGTATAATAATAATATAATTGATCATATTTTGTTTATACCCCAACTCTCATATAAACTCATTGCTTACCTTTTCATTTTGTGTTATTGGCTTTTTAAAAGCTAATTTAATTAATAATTTATTAAGTAACTTTTCTTCTTTATTAGCCGTTGTTGTATTTGGAGTCATCTTTTCTAATACCGTTCCTTGACGTGTTATAGAAGAAATGTCTACGTACTTGCTGGTACTGAAATAATGTGACAAATGAATTAAAATTTTGGGGCTGGCTACGAAATAGATTATGGAAAAAAGAAAAAAGCAGGAAGTCCAGGAAAACGAAGTGTAATTGACTTTAAGTTGTCAAACTTAAAAACAATTTTTTTTGGAACTTTGGAATATTTTTTCCATTTCTGAAGTAAAATTAAGAATAATCTGCTCATTATTCAGAAAACAAAACATACATAGGTCTTAACACTCTGAACAATTTTAGTCGTCCCTGAGACATTTGAACTTAATGGCCTCAGTATGATCCTGCTTAAGTCCAAAGATCTGTATGTAATAAAATAAAAAAGCTACAGGACTCAGATATCCGGGAGTCTATAATCTGTATTTATAATGACATTAAATTTGATAAATATGGTAATTACTTACACTGTCTGTTCAATAGCTTGATCTTTACTTTTATAATCACCATATGAATCATTAACTGATTCCTCAGCTCTTTTCTTCATTGCATACTTATTCCATTCATCATTTAAATGATCTGACTCAAAATTTAAAACAGAAAATAGAAGATCTCGTGACTTATTTATATCATTAACATCTTTACAGTTACGTTTAGAAAAATCTTTATGTGCATTTAATTTTTTAGCTTTATCATCTAAATTTATAGCGTCAATTATAACTATCGATGGATTTGTGGCATTATCAGTATTTTCTTGTGTAACTTCATCATTAGTTGCTATTTGAGTCTCATTTATATTATTTCTTTCAATAAACTTATTTTTCATTGAAGAATAGGATGTTGATTCATCATTTGCATCTATACTCAAGCTTCTTATTAAATGGGAATCAGACCAATTCTGTCCCATTGACAATTGCTGTTTGTTCGTCATTTGTTGATATTTCTTATGAAGGAATTTAGAAGTGACAGATTTAAATCGATTGAAAAAATTTTCTTTCATTGTCTTATGTTCAGATGCCCCTTGAAATTTCGTAGTAATTGTAGTTGTTTTTATTCGACTATTCAATTTTTCGGTGTGTGACTGAGGACTTTTAGTTTCAGTTTTTGAATTACTTTCCTTAGTCGACATTTTATCGATATGTGTAAACATTGTTTTGTTTTTATCTTTGAGACGCTTTGTTGATTTCAGGCTTGAAGAATCTAACTTTTTAAATGATTTTGACAGGAATTTCGTGGTTTTGCTTATTTTCGAAACATTTTTTTTGATTGGTTTCTGTCGTAGTTCTCACGAAATCACCTCTGTTCATATCGGAAATAGGGATTATAGTCGATTCTGTAGATTGAATGGGTTGTTTTGAATGAATAATGCTAACGCCTAATAATCTTGATAACTCATCAATATTCTGATGTAACGAATCAATATTCGCAACTTGCTCCGTTTCATGATTGTCATTTTCTTCTATATCAGTAGTCGGAAGTGAATCTATGTTACTTGATTTGGTTTTAGAATTTACAATAGGTTCCGTCGCTTTTATACTTTCTTCTTCTTTGCTTTCACTTGACGACTTTTTAATTAACGTCTTTCTTTTAGACTGGGTTGTAGGAGATAAAAGTTCGTTCGTTTTTCTTTTAATGTAATCATGCCAGAATGAGCCACCACTGTCTGTTATTAAGGGAGATTCTATTTGAGTGGTTTCTATCGTCTGTCTTTTTTGAGGAGACTTTTTGAAAATAACTGAATCCATTGCGTCATTATTAGATTTATATTTGTTTTTCTTACTGGATGTTTTTCTAAATAACCATTTTAACTCTTTCCGTTTTTTCTTATCCTTCTTTATATCTTCAGAATTGTAGTAAATAGGATCAATTACAGGTAGAACATCAGATAACATCCCTTTAGTCGTGATTTCTTCAGTACTACTACATTCCGTATTGCATATAATATTTACATTAATGTTGTCTAGTGAATAAACATGCTTGACATATTTTCCATTCTTTTTACTATTTGCATCTGATCGCTTATTTAAAAGTGTATTTGTTGTACATTTGGAAATAACGTTGAAACACTCCATGCCTTTGGTAAGTAGATTTTCATTGTAAATTTTATATGAAGCAGCTTTGTTTAAATCTTTAGCTAAAGTTTCTAAATTTTCAGCTAATGAATCACTCATAGAGTATCGAACAATATTTTTTGGTTGTATATTTCTTTTGTCCATACATGAAAATGATCTGCAAGTCTGCCCTTGGCATTTACCTTTTACCCTTTTGTAGTAGTCGTCTAAAGTCTTTTCAATTTTATATACGGAATCTTTCAATTTTCTACCACCACTGGGATTCATCCAGAAATATGTTTGTATTTCTGTACAGTGGTCGGTCATATACTTTGCCATGTTGTCGAACTCAAATATAAGTTCAGACATGACAGCATCACTTGCAGCGCATGCTCGGCACATGGTTTTATTTACTTTACAACGGCAACTGCACACTCTTTCATTGCCAAAGTAGTTTTTAATTGTTTCCCAATTAATATGTCTTTTGTTAACCAACTTTGTCAGCCTGAAAGTATTAGGTTCTATTTCATTTTTAGAAATGATAGCATCACGTTTGGTTAATTTCTCTTTAGTTTTAGTTACATTACCATTCATTTGCAATAAAGCTGCAAGCACGTCTTTATTTATTGCAACAGTTTCCGTACTAGCGATGTTATTTTCATTACCTATTGCAGTTCGTTTCGGCGTAACAATTATCTCGTTATCTTCTACTACAACAGAAGTTAGTAAGTCACTCCTTACAGGTTTTAAGATAAAATTTCCTCTAGGAAATGTCATACTTTTATTGTCGACCAATAAGTATAATCCCGGCGATAGTACATTATAGGTTGTTGTAGATGCAGTCGATGGATCTTCGAAGGTATGAATTTGGTATTTAATGTCAACGGGTGTTGACATAATTGCCGAAAACACTCTTCTAACTCTCATTGAGTTCAATGAACGTTTCTTTTCATGCACGTTGTACGGTATTGCTATATGAACTTGTATTGCATTTGTGACTCGATTTACCTGTGATTCCGAATGTGGAGTTGACTGGAAATATAATGAATCATGTTTGTTTGACTCTAAATTTGGATGAAACGCATTCTTTTGTTCATAGTTAAGTGTGCTTTTCATGAGATCAACAACAACCTCGAGAGCTGCTACGTCCTTAGCTGTAAATGTTTCTTCTGTCTGAACATCACGTTTCCCGTGTTTAGTTCCATCCACATTCGAGACTAACTTTCCTTGGACAATTAATTTGCCTTTTGGTTTCGTCACAGAATCTAAATTTGTCTGTAATAGTAAAATGATTTGCAAATTTAAAATTATAACATTGTTTAAAAGCTATCTACCTCTTTGCAACCTATAACCTATCCCACTGGTAGTTTCCGGTCTCCTCATACAGTATGAGTATACTCCACCACCTTTGACTGAACTGGTTTCCTCACGATAATTTCCTTCATCGAAGCAAGTGATAATCAGATTGTAATTCGATCATTTTTTTTAAATTAGGGCCACTCGGGCCCCTTGTTCAGGAGTCCAATATTCGAACTACTCGGCCATCACTGCTTGTGAATATAAATGCTTTCTTACTTCATAATAATGTGCATCTGGATTATTGGGAGGTTCCTGTTCCCATTCTTCGTAATATATGTCCTCCGGTTGGTCACTGACACTGACCAAATTTGCACTTAACTTTGATTCCTGAGAAGAAATTTGCCAACACAAGACAACACAACGCTTGTTAGTATGTTTTTAGTACAGAGTTTCTCTGGTGTAGGCGATATTCAAGAATATTATGTATTATATTATTCATGTATTATTCATACTGTTATTGTGAAATATTCTTTGAGAAAATGAATTAGGGTCGAATTTCGTGCGTGGGTCAATAAATAAAACCATTACGAACAAAACTTCAGAAAGTGTTTCTATAAAAATTACATTTTCAATTTTTTCCTCATCGTATTGTTTACGGCGGCTGTATATTCTCGTGCGAGAGCACTCGCTATGTCTCGTCCGAGACGCCTCGGCCGAGACGTGCGCTCTCGGAGTTACCGTGGGGTGGGTACATAATGTACACTCTCGTCAGGCTCAGTTGCATTTGCGGACATCGAGAGGATGAACGCCTTAGAAATTGCATCCGTATAACCGATTTTTATGAAATTTTATATGCATATTCAGTAGGTCTGAGAATCGAGTACTATCTATTTTTCATACCCCCAAGTGATAAGGGTTGTCCACCCCTAACATTTTTTATTGTTTTCAGAAAATATTATTTTTTTATTTTATATTGATTCAGCATTTAAAATACACATAATCCCAAATTTTCACTTCCCTTCCCCTCAAATTTAAATCGTGCTTTATCATACACTACAAGTAATCTATATGGCGGAACAACGTTCGCTGGGTCAGCTAGTATAATATAATAATAATTTAACATAAGTATAATAGATACTATACAATTATGATGGTATTTGTAGAAATTAATTTGAAAACACAAAGATTTGTAATTTTGACAGTGCCTAACGTGCCTCTTACGTAGTTTCTTTGACCTCTTTACGTAGTTTCTTTTCCGAGCGTGGCACAAGTATAGTTACACGTGTGTTCCGCACGGTCTCTCACTGTGCAGTGTGCACTGAAGCGCGCAACCGCAAGAGTGTACAGCAATTCTCTCGGCGTTCCTCGCGAGACATTTCGAGACATGCTGCGACCCTTTGACTCGGGCGCAAAAAACTGCCACGGGAGCAAGAGCAGGCGTAACACCCCGAGACATCACGAGGCGCGGCGAGCGCTGCAAAGTACACTCTCCTACGAGTGCACTCGGCTAGCAGTCTCGCGAGAGTGTACAGCCGCTTTAAGGTTACCTTAATATCAGAATCTTGATTGTTCTCGCTACGACGCATAATTTTCGAATTTTTAACGGTTGTTTTTTGATTAGCTGATGACAAATTGTGTTTCAAAAGGTCTTCATTATGAAATGTCAATGAATTTGACGTTGATATTAATAAGTCTTTCTTAGTGAGATCTGTGGCGATTGGTTCATTTGGTGCCTGTTAAAACAGAATTCATATTATATTTGAATTGCAAATAGAATGATTAGGTAATTTCTCTAAATCTAATTTTTTCGATTTATATTTAAAATATCTAAACATACTGTAACTTCTTCTAAATCACTCATGCCATAATCAACGCTTTCTTCTTTAGCAGAGCTATCTACAATGTCTTCTGTAACTTTATTTGGTGACTCAGTACTTTTCGCTTCACCTGAAATCGTTTTACAGTTTTTAAAATTTGTTTTTAGTTACAAACACCTTATCATTCGTTTCATAGTAAGTATTAATAATCATTATTACTATATGTTTTTGTAGATTTTGTTGATGTCGAGGTTTGTAGGCTCAAAGTTGTACCCTTCATACGCAGTTTCAACTGATGAAGTAAATCTGTAAAACATTTTTGTCTCCATAAGTATTCGGTATTATAAATAGTTTATTAGATTATTTCAAAAGCTGGGTCTACGCTAGACGAGCCGAGCACGAACGGAGCGCGAGCCGAGCCAAAATTCGTGTAGTGTGGACCGCCTGACGAGCCTCGAACGCCATACTTGACACTGCGTGCGAGCGGCTCGGCTTGTGCTCCGCTCTTGCTCGGCTCGTCTAGCGTAGACCCAGCTAAAGAGTTTCAAGGTACCTGACAACGCTTTGAACCGTTTTTGTCTCAGACTTTGTGCATCCTGTTTATCTTTTAGATTGTAAACAAAAGCTCCCTTTCCGTTTACTTCCTTCAAATTAACTAATGGTGTAGTCGATTGAACTGACACTGTACAAGGCATAAATATGTACATTTTATCTTTGGTATTGAAAAATAATTGCATGCTTACGATTAATATAAAAATTTTAGGAGATTAAATTAAAACTTAAATTAATCAAATTGATTAAAACATTGATCTATACTTATAAGTACCTCCACGGACAGCTCGCTCTTTATGATCTTCACCATATAACTCCACATCCTTCTCAAGTATACTCATGTCCTCGCTAAAAACTTAATTAGCATTAACACTCTTATCCATGCCATCCGTAATACTTATATTTCCATCAACAGTCTTGATCATTCCAAATTTATTTAACATTTCTAGTAAAGCGAGGCCCGATACATATTTCAAAATAGTATCGCTCCAAAATCGTTTTGGGTCAATGTTTTCTGGTTCTGGTAGTATCGCATCGGTGTTAGGTTTGTAATATGTTGGTAAGTCAATGTTTATTATGACATTTGGACGAGTGTAGTCTTCAATAGCTTCTATAACTTTGACGATTTCAACGATTTCCATTATTCTGTTGAAATTGTTTGTAGTTTACGAATGGCAAGGAATGGCGTTTAATAACTTTACTGAAAAGTTAAGGCTTAAAGATGCTAGATCTAAACGGAAATCAAATTAAAATTTGTTAACTTTTGGTATCACTGATAAACTTAATATAATAATCATCATTCCTGTTTGCATTATTTAATTCCTAACCTATATCCATACATAATCTTGCTCATACTATTAAAACAATTCTACTTTTCACAATATTGGAAAATTATTAAATAAGGAAAAAGTAACTCACTCACGGTTGTTTTCACTTTTTTCGACGTTTATATTTTTGTCTAAAAATGATTTTGTAGAAGTTTTCGGAGACCACGGTACTGAAAATAATTATATGACTTTCATATTATTCTCCGAGGGCTAGTTACCTTGTTCACATAACATTATCACACAATCATTTATACAACGTCATATCATTTATACAATGGTAGTCGGTTTAGATTGGATATGGGTGGTATGTAAGTTCAGTGAGTACTTAATTACAATGCAAATTATTACACCCTTAATAAGAGCAGTATGCACTCAACGCTTTAGTTAATTATAACAATATAATCATATATCAAACTTACTATCCTGATATCCTTTTTTCAGTATTGGTTCATTATATACAACGTCATATTTATAAGTGTGACTGGCAATATGTATACTTTTCGGATCTGAGTCAACTGGAAGATTGTTGAGTAATGGAGTGTCTGTTATCTCATTTTCTATGTTTGTTTTCTGTATAATATCTTTAGTATAAAGTACTTTGGGTATTGCATATTTTATATTATGTGGGTATTGTGGTATTTTAGTGAAGTTAATGTTTTCGCCAGTTCTCTTTGTTGTTTTATATAAATCATCTTTCTTTTTATTTAATAGCTGTTTATTGAAGAAATTATTTTGAATAAAATGTTTACTAGGATCTAACCACGTTTCCTTTACTTTGTTTTGTTTTATAGTTGTGCTCTCTTTTATTATATTGTTAATATAGCTGTTATCGGTGTTGTCGTTATGTGTATTCATTTCATAGTTTTCTTCAGTACCTTCAGTTTTTTTTATACCGTCCAAATCTATCAGAGTAACGTCCACACTTTTCTTGTCAGTTAATACATTTGGATCTATGATAGATTTTTGATAATAGTTATTTCGCTGTATGTTGCTAACAATTCGCTTGATTTTATCGTTTTTAGCTCGATGTACTTTTACGATATCATCAAAACTCTTACTCCTTTTTTGTATTCTGTGTGTGAGGTTGTTATCTGGATATTTTCGTACATTCTTAGTATTGAAATACTTCTGATAATTCTGTTGTATATTATCGACAAAAGCATTTTGTATTTTTTTATTTTCATTGTTAAGTTTTGACGCTGTTTGAATCTTGTTATCCATATTTTTGGCTTTTGCATTCTTGACTAAATTTTCGTCCATTTTAGTTGAGGACACAAATTGCTTTTTCGTAAAATATGGCTTCATCTGGGGTAGTTCTGACATTGGAGCCGTTACTGACTCAACGTCTATTGCATTCTCTTTGAGAAATTTGTCAAAATCGTTCATTTTCATTGGTAATACGGTATAATAATATTGTTGAGGAGGTGCATTTATTTTAGCAAGAGGTTTGACCTGAAATGTAGGATTATATTAGCCTTGAAATAGTAATTTTAAATATTATTACCTAACTTTAGTAATAATAAATACATAAAAAATAATAAATGTAGCAATCACAACATAATATAATATCGCAATGTAAGTAACATTAATTTTAAATTACCCCTGTTTCAGAGCTTTTTTCATACGACGCTGAATTTTTTGCTGCAAACGAAATAAACATTTACTGACTTTTTAAAAGATTATAATGTAAATGATTGTGTGAAAGGCGTAGTTGGCAATATAATTTTGGTTCTAAAACAAAATTGTTTCATTTTTGCTTCTTCGGAAGTAGCAATGTGTAATGTATCGTAAATTTATGTTGCTTATGGCTAAAATTACATCCAGCGTCTGCACTGACTACATTAAAACCAGTTACCATAGCCAAATCAATTAAAAATATTCATTCGTAATACTGTTGCCTTACAAACTTGCTTGGTGCCTAAATTTTCTTCTAGGTACGTATCGCTATCGTCATAGGCTAGGACTGTAGTATCTATTATCAACTCTGACGAATCGTCTCCTTTGTCTGATCCTGTTGGATACATGTTACGATAAGTGTAATTCAACAATTAGCATTCATCAAATTTCAAGAGTCATTATTGCGCTCTAAATACTCTTCCCAAATATTTTCTTGGATATTGAGAAAGAGTATTAGATGCTGTTGACCACTCTATTGATTTATTAATAAATATACGTTTTTAAAAATGGATGACTCCCATGTATATAAGATGCCCCCATGTCCGTATGCTAATCTAAAACCGTCTTTAATAAACAAATAATCTTAAAATATTGTATTAATTATAATTAATTAATATCTATATCTAGATCTAGATCTATATCTAGTTAATACTAGACATAGATCTGTTTCAATTGATCAGTAAAAGTTAGGCCAGTCTAGGGACCTGGATCCAGCAGATTCTAGATTTCTTCAGGGCATCCGTTGTTTTAGTTCAGTAACTACTTGTTCTTCTCCTAATTTGATAAGATCTCCACTCAAGAATTTTTGCTTACCCATGTTATCCTTATAAAAGTCTGAAAATTTGGACGTCAAGAGGTTTTGAGTGTATTTTTGAAAATTATTTGATTCTTTTTTAACAGTATTTTTCGTATCTCTGTCAAAAGTAAAGCTTTTTGGCATTGAACTCGTAGTATATACTTTCACCATGATATCGTTTGGATCGTGATTTATTGCATTTCCAGAATCTTCTAATTTTGTATGCAATGTAGTTGGCGTCATAAACTGCGTAAAATTTTCATTGAGAATGTCATTATGCCACATAAGGAGGTCATTGAAATAATCAGGGATATATTTATAACTATCTGTTATATCATTAGTGGCAGACGTGGAATCAGTATCTGTTTGATCGTTAGCTTTACCTGACCTAATAACATCTTTTTTCAAACACATCATTGGGTTGTTTGCAACCAAGTTTCCTTGGCTAATTGCAATATAATTATCATTGTTTATAAATTCATATACATGTGGAATTTCTTCGATTGTACTTTTGTTGTTCTTGGGACTTCGTACCGGGTATTTAGCAAATCTTACAAGGTTGGTCTTTACTGATAGTATTTTAGGAACTCCGTCTGGGTTATCTGAGACATTAATACTGTCTATACATCGACTTTGAGAAGTATGCATTTCAGGTGACATTTCAGTAAAGTGTTCATTGCTTTTTAAAACTATTTGTACTTTATCTAAATCATTTTTCATTGCATTTATCCGTTCTTTGTGCAAATCATTGAATTGCATTAAATTCAGTTTAGTAACATCTGCCATTGATTTCATATCGTGGACATTGACGTGAAATATATTGTCTGTGAAGCGATTTGTATGTTTTGTTGTTGCAGGGTTATAATTTAAGGAAATCGGTTTCAATTTTCCTGCATGTAATACATGTGTGGGTTTATCTGTAAATTAAATATTTAATTTTTGTGCTATTTTTTATTTAGTGGAATCTTTTTGTGGCTAAATCAAATAATCTCAAAGCCAAGCTGATTTAATATTACTATACATTAGATTTTTTATAGTTACATCCAACACAAAAAAATAAAAGGTCATAATGTATGTCAGGTATAATTTCTAAATAGAACCAATCTTTACTGAATAAATAAAACGAGAAATTTATTTAATAGTTCATACGTTAAAAAAGCATTAATGTAAGCATGCTACCATTTTATCATAAATCCACTTGTCCATTTAATTTACGTATTACATCCATGTTGTATTTTACACAACATTTGCGTCATGGCATCAGAATGGTGATTTTAGTATAGATCTATAATTTGCTAGTTAAGTCGTCCCGTAAGAATTCTATTATCAATATAAAGTCGTTTATATTACTGGTATTATTGTATATCGTTGAAGCCGGCTAGCTTTCACCTTGTTACTTGCATTAGCTGCCAAACAACTTGTCGGGTTCAGGCTGGGGGAATCAGAGCCAGTATTTTCTTCCTTCCTTCTCTATTCTGTTTTGGCCGACAACGCTAAAATTTATAATATATCTCTTATATATTTATTTAGCATGTATTAAAGCGCTAATTATATGCCACACTGATAGTTTTCATCTTTTTTTATACGATGCTAAGTTAATCCTTGACAACAATCCCACCTGTTGTGGCGATGATGTCTGTCATAAAAGAAATTGTTTGTGCCAAATAGAAATTTCCTCACTGTTGTTGTTGTTCATTACAATGTTCAAATAAAATACGTTAATTTAAATCTGTTACTGTTAGAGTAGCAAACGGACATGGTATCAGGACATCAATGACCACTAATCAATCAGTCATTGACAAACCTTAAGATCAACTTAACATATAGGTCATAAAGACTACAGACATTATGATAAAATCAATCCCTGGAGTTCATACCTTCAACAAGAGTCCAGAAGAAACAGATTTTACGTAAACAGCCGACAAACGAACAGACGAGCCACCTGATGGTAAGTGGTCGTCGTCGCCCACGAACATCGGTGGTACCAAAGGCATCATCGATACGTTGCCCGCCGAAAAAAGAAGGAAGATGAAAGAAAGAAAATACTGGTTCTGAAGCTCCGCCGGAACATGACAAAGCGTTTGGCAGCTAAGTCGACCGAGGGGTGGTAGCTAGCCAGGCGGGCTTCACGGAAAAATGATAATAACAATATTCATGTTAATTACTAAATATTGATAACATATTCCTAACGCGACGAACGGGGGTGGTTTCAGTCGTCTCTTATAATACTTTGGTCCACCGGCATGGGACTGGGGTCAGTATTCTAGGCCTCCCCAATTCGGTCAATGAAAATATCAAAGCTGGAGAGAGTTTCAAAATAGTCCACGAGTCCATAAGAAACAGATATAATGTAACACTGTCAAATACTTTCTTAATTACTTCAAAAATATTTGTAACATTCTAAATTAAAATTGTACTTACCAAAAAGTAATAAATCATCCTTTGCAATCACTTTACTAGAAGGACTGTTCGTGTCAGAGGATTTTTCGTCCTTGGCAATGTCATCGAAATAGCTTTCATCATATTTATCTGATGTGTAAATTGATCCATCTTCTGTTTTAATACCAGGTACTGCCTGTCCTTCAAGAGTACGATTATAGGCATTTTTATCAGACATCATTTTTTGTGAAGACAAATAATCGAAGTTAAACTTTTGGGGTTCTGTGACGGTATATATTTGGTCGTCTGTATCTGTTTTTACACTAAATATTTCTTTAAATTTTTTCAGCGGGTGGAACCTTACAACTCTCGTTTGCTCCCTTTTTTCTATTTTAGACTTAGTCTTTTTACGTAAATGCAACTTTTCTAGCAAGCCCGTGATTCGATGAATATTCTTTTTAGAATCACGTAATTTAACTATTGCAGTGGGTTTATGTACAAGATCCTCTACATATCCACATTTTTTATCGGTAACGGCTATTTTAGAAAGCACATTTACGCTGGTGACGTCCTCCTCGAGATCTTTCGTTTGCAATTTTCTTTTAAATCTGATGCTATTGTCTGTACACGAATCGTCAATATCAGATCGTTTATCACCCAAATTAAGTTTAAAAAAATTTTCTTTGGCTTTTTTAAATTTTCTTTGATCTAAAATTTCATTGATAATCTTCTTATTTATGTCTATTTTTCTCTTTTTTGAAGATTCAATCTGCAAATTTTCTTGATGCGTAACAGTACTTGAATTTTCATTAGTTTTAGATGTTGCAGGCTTTAGCGATATAGTTTGCGAAGAATGGAACTTTTTTGGCGGTTCTTTATCAATGAAAACAAAAAAATGTTTCTTCAACCACGAATCTTCTGACTTCGTAGATATTTCTTGATCTTCCAAAGTTCCAGAATCAACAAATCTTCGTTTCTTCTTTGTCGATTGTAAATTCGGAATTTTCTCTAGAATATACTTTCCAATATCATCCACTTTGTGGTGTTTGTGGGCTTGGTATCTGATTAAATTGGAATATTTCTGCTCTTCTTGATCTTTATTATTTTGAAAATTTAAATAATGCCTATACCCATTAACATAATCATTGTATGAGATTTTACTGCTTAAACCTTCATAACTCGTGTCTTCGGTAGTAACGCCGGTTGGATCATTATCGTCATCCGATTCGGTTTCACTAATAGCCTCCGAACTTTTACTAATAACAGGATATTCATCATATAATATTTCTTCATCATTATACAGATTATCGATATTTTCTTTTAAACTCGAATCCGCAAAAGTATCAACATTTCGGTTGGAAAGTCTTCCGTCATATGGAACGTATAGTTGTGTTGGCATACTTTGAGTTGCTAACATTTTCCAAATATTATCTTCATTTGTTTTAGCTAACAACTGTTCATATAAAGTTATCATAGAAGCGTCATCACCAAGTATTGGTATTGTACGCAATGTAGATGTCTGATGAATCTGGTCATGCTTGTGACTATATGGATGACGACTTTTCCTGATCTCGGTGGCTTTTACCGGCGCTTTTGATGATTTTGTAAATTGAGCTGCTGTTTTTGCTGTTTTATGTTTTAATTTACATTTAACGCTACCTAGATCCATAATCTTTTTAATATATTTTTTAACAGTAGTTTTGGTGTGACAGACTTCTTTATGAAAATCATGTGCTAATTTATCTTTAACTTTTTTGTATGTTTTTTTTAATTCATTTTGAAGTTTATCTTCTATGCTTTGCGCTATTTCTAAACTATCTTCTTTTATGGATCTTGCTGCTAATACATGCGTGCCATCAGGGAAATTGTGCAAAGTAGCTCGCTTTTTATCACTACTTGCTTCAGTACTACCTAGTGCCACATTAGGATTAGAATAAGGATATGATGGATTAGGATCATATGGCGTAGACCGTGCATAAAATGTTGCTTCAGTGACGGTACTTGATACAAGATTCGTAACAGATTCGTTCTGTTCTCCGATATATTGTATTTGTTTTTCTTTTATCTCAGTAAGTAAAGCGTCAATTTCCGCTAATTCTGAAACTCCTGCGTTATTTATTGCTGGTTCGTAATTAAGCGTACCTGTAGGTCTAGCCAACATCATTTCTAAAAAAGATGATTTCCTCTTAGTAGACTTGTGTGTAGGTTGTAGCCCATACAAGTCTTTTAATTCAGATACTTTATTTGTCACTACAGATAAAGCGGTTGTCAAGTTATCTACATTATTTATCATAGCTGCATATGTGTTGAAGGAGGATTCACCATTATCATATAAACTTCTTTTGTTGACGTTATTGTCCAATGTTGGGCTATATTTCTCAATTAGATTTTCAACAGGTACTTCTTTTTTTCTTCTCTCAAATTCTTGATTCCAATGTTTAAAATATTTTTCTTCATCCGTCAATTCCTGTAGTTCTTTTTTAGTTTCTTCATCAACTTCTTTATCGGATTTGAGAGTAGTTTTTTCATTTTTAAACAATTTTTCAATTTCCAGATGTCCTCTTGTTTTAGTTGCGTCTATTTTTTTATTCTTACTTTTGATTTTATTTTTGTGGTGGCGCCAAAATTTATGGGATTTATTCTTTTTCGGTTTTTTGTTTGTACGACTACGGGTTAGTTTAGATTCCAATACCTCCTGCGTGTGTGGTTTAGGTGTTGTACTTATAAATTCAAAAAAGTCGTGTATATCTTTAATGTTAACACTTGAAGCCTTCCTCTGATCTGGTTCCACCTCATTTCTTTTACATCTGCGATGTATTTTCTCACGCTTGTGTTCTGAATCTGATGTATAACCAATATTGATTAAACTATCGTCATTATCATCAAATTTGTTTTCGTTGGCAATACTTTTATATATAGTGTGTCCGTTCGCGAGCACCATTAGAATAAATAACCTGAGAAATAAAAAGTTACCTTATTGTTATTGTCATAAATGAGATTATTCAACTTAACAAGGGTAAAGGAATAATTATTTCTTAATCAACTTTGCTTTTAGTTTAGCAGTAAAAGTGGAGTCTACTAAACATTTAAGTAATATGTTTTCAAACTCTTGGGTTTTACATGTTAATGAAGTGTTAAGCTTTTTTTTAATAAGGAGTGAAAGCCGTGTGGTTGAACGTTGGCCTGCCGCACCGGAGGGTCCGGGTTCAAAGCCCGCACGCACCACTAATTTTCAAAAATCACGTGCGTATGAATATTTAATTATCACTTGCTTCGGTGAAGGAAAACATCGTGAGGAAACCTGCACACCTGGGAGTTGTCCATAATGTACTCAAAGGTGTGTGAAGTCCGCCAATCCGCACTTGGCCAGCGTGGTAGACTATGGCCTATACCCCTCACGCTGTGAGAGGAGACCCGTGCCCAGCAGTGAGACAGTTATGGGTTGTGATGATGAAGCTCTTTTTACTTTATAATGTGAAATGTGGCGCAAATGTTTTCACCATTTATGCGACGTTGCATGTGTGGGGCAAAGCAGGTATGTACGGTGCTTTTAATACTCGCACTGTCTTATTGCTTAGTTGCTTAATTAGCAACATTTGCACTTTTCAACCTGGGTCGCTGTTACACAAGGAGTCATGTTAGAACTTCGCTCTTAGATGCAACACAAATTGCTGAGAATTTTGAAGCTAATTTTGAAATTTAACTCTTAATTATAACTACATATTTATGCATGGCGAGATGTCGATCGAGATGGCGGGACGCGTGAGGCCGCAACGCCAATGCTGCATGACGTCCACGACCGCTCTGGCAAGAGCGAAGAGCGAAGCGGCTGAGAAGACTTATGGCTGAGAAGTCTTTGCTTCTTTTGCGTACAAGCCTAACTTATACCTATTTAACAACAAACTCAGTACTTACCATAGAAAATTAACCAATAACATTTGCAAATGATTAAGAAATCCAAAGCTCGCATGATAATAACATAAAATACTTACAACACACTTAAAAAGAACAACAATACTTCGATCGTACAAATATCTTTTGATAGATTTTTCTATTGTTTTCTATGACAATGACAAATGTATTGCTTCTTTTTCTAAATTAAATTGTAATCTTGCAGTGAGATGTAATTGTCACAGAGTAAGTACTTAAGTGAATAAGCAGTGATAGCCGTGTGGTTGAACGTTGGACTGCCGAATCGGAGGGGCCGGGTTCAAACCCCGCACGCACCACTAATTTTCAAAAATTATGTGCGTATTAAAAATTTAATTATCACTTGCTTCGGTGAAGGAAAACATCGTGAGGAAACCTGCGCACCAGAGAGTTCTCCAGAATGTTCTCAAAGGTGTGTGAAGTCCACCAATCCGTACTTGGCCAGCGTGGTGGACTATGGCCTATACCCCTCACACTGTGAGAGGAGACCCGTGCCCAGCACTGGGACAGTTATAGTAGTAGTAGTTACAGTGATGAAGAGTTTGTTCGAACGACCTAATCTCAGGAACTACTGGTTTGGTACTGGAATAGCAATTTATTTTTGTTGGATAATGCAGTTATCGAGAAAGGCTATATGATTATAATATCAAGCTACAACCAATAGGAGCGGAGCGGACCAAAAATGGGAAAATATTTAACATTTGTAAAGGTACATGACAAAGCTTCCAGAAGCGACGCGAGGGCAGCTCCACGAGTTTACCAAAACTTAAAAACCAACATCATTTATTACTTTAATTCATTTTAATTTAATGATCTACATTAGTCTGAAAAACTGCGGTACTGGAAGTTTGGAGACGGCAGGACGTAGATGCCGACGTCGTAGTCCAGCCCTCGCCCGCGCTCGCTCTTCATCCGAAGGTTGACGAAGGGGTAGCCCAGGCCTCCGGCGGTGATGTTCATCGAGGCCTTGCTGTGCAGCTCGTCTAGAGCTAGGATACCCTGGAAACAAGAACGTAACATGGTACAACACACTCTACAAACTCTACAACACATTCTACAAAGACAAAGCAATTCAGTGGGTGTTATTTTTCTTTGTCCACCAATTTTCTTATTTTTTGTTTTAGTTTTATCTAAAAACGGAAATAGGACACCAGGTAGGAACGAAGTTCCTTCGGCTACTGTCGCGCCTGCGCACGTCTCATTTAACGGTTTTATTCCACGCACTTTTTTCCACGCGTCTCATTCCACGCTTACGGTTTTACTATCACATATTTTTCAGTTCGGTCGCGCAGCAAAATCCCTATCCCCTCCAAGCCTGCCGTAAGGAACTTCGTTCCAACAATTTTGATTTCCTTACAAGTTCATTAGAATTCGGTCGAGGTTTTGAAATATTTCCCCTTGAACAATGCACCCGTATCTCGTTCCAGTAATGCAGGCCCTAATATTTTTTGGTCCATATCTCAAAAACTATCCAAACGATTTCGACGAAACTATTACTGCTCAGTAAAGTACTTGTAAGTCAATACATATAAAAATAATGGTCTAAATCCGTCGACTACTTTTGAAGAAATCCGTGCACAAACATACGTATATAGTCATATGCCTACCAACCAACAACATTTTGTACATGTTTTTGGAAGAGGTAATAGATTATCATAAGTCAACACTTTACAGATCCAATGATATTGCATACCAGTACAACTGATAACCTTTTAACCGATTTCAAAAAAGGGGGAAGTTTTCAATTCGACTGTATTATTTTTTGTGTGTTATCTCATAATTATTTACTGTGTACTGGTGTACCTATTGTACTGGCTGGTATTTGGTCGGTGATAATTGTGTACTGATGTACGTCGGTGTACCGATTTCAATCATTATTTTTATATTCAAAAACCGGTAATTGTCATAAGTATGGTCCTGTTCGTCCTGAGCGAGATTTGACGAGACGTTTTTGATCATAATATGTTTTTATCCATAATGATGTGTATTTAATTCACTTCGACTACGTTAATCATGTTCACATTTTATTAGATACTTGTCGATGTAATTATGATCAATTTTTGAAGTCGGTTTTTTAAGTTACATTAAATAAATAAAAAATTTAAAGAAGATTAAAAATAACTGAACTAACCTGAATAATATTATTATTAGGCGACGAGTAGAAGTAATATTTCACCCTCTTTATAAAGGGTATGGCGTTGTACTGCACCCTCTCATGGTGCGCTAGTACCACGCGGTTGGCGGTGTTGCCCAGCTGCAGGTGGTCGGCGGCGGCTGCGGCCAGCATCAGCAGGGTCACCAGGAGGAGGCGGTTCATGACGACGCGAGGACGGCGCGGTTGCGACTGGTCGTGTGGTCGTGTCGTCGTGTCGGAGCTCGGAGGTTATCTGCTGCGATACGGTTGTGGGGTGGCTGTGATTGTGTCGTATTTGAGACAGTACTCATAATATTTGGTACTCGTTTCGTTTTGGAAACCTGTTACTTGGTACTCACACTCGAAAATTGTTACACGTGGCAAACACTTGAGCTGTCGAGCCTGGTTGTAATCATTAGATAGCATTCGTTATGCCATGTCTGAAAACTACCCATACTTGGATTAGACACTAAAACCGTCCACCAATCCGTATTGGAGCAACGTGGTGCACTAAGCTCGAGGCCTTCTGATTGATGAGGAGATATCCGTGCTCAGCAGTGGGCCATTAATGTACCTACTGAAGAAATATTGGTGTTTTACATAAATGATCTTCCGTAATTTTTAAAAAATGCAGAAGGATAGGTACTAAATATTCATTGTTTGTTTTTTATTGAAGCGCTCATAGCCCCGCGGCTTGCGTCGACAAAGTTAAGCAACAGCGGGCGGTCGGTAGTTGGATGGGTGACCGCTAGTGGCCAAATTTCCTTCCGTGTTCAGGAGGGCACGTAAAGCCGTCGGTCCCGGTTGTAACCATTTCGTAGCAGTCGTTAACCCATGTCGGATACCTTCGGGTGGCTTAAAAATTTCCGAAACTTGGATTGATAACTAAACCCGCCACCAATCCGCACAGGAGCAGCGTAATGGGGTATGCTCTAGGCCTCCTCAGGTATGAGGAGAGACCCGTGCTCAGCAGTGGGCCATTAATGGGTTAAAGCCACTAAATATTTAATTATATTTGAGTGTTATTATACTTGTGTGTGAAGAGAAATTACCTTGACACATTAGAAAATCGCTGCAATTTCAGGTGTAGAATTTGTAGAAATAACAAACAATGCTCACCTACTAAATAACACCGACCTTTAAAATACTCGATGTGTATTTTCTTTCCTAGGTAACAACGCATAGGTGTTTCCTAGGGTGTAGGTAACAGTGCGTGACGTTCGTAAACTTTGGTTTACTAACAATTAGAGACAAGGCAATCATCAAGTATATATACATTTTAATCGAATGAAAGAATATAACTTAACTTACAAACAAAATATGATACAAATTATTTAATAAGTACATAAGTAGAACTCAATGAACGGCACATAACAAAATAAAAGGCAATGAAAATGAAAAATTGTGCTCGACTCACTTCGCCTTTCGTAGTGTAAATATCTCCATGACATAATAATATTAGTTATTATTGTTTATGATTTCTTTTATCTTTTATCTTTAATTATTTTTTGTGACGTGATTAATTAACAATAACTGACTTAAAACTATATTTGCTAGTTACTTATTTTAGACTGAAATATAACAATATTTAATGCCGTCTATGCGGTCTATGCATACTTTTAGTAAGTGGAATTGTACGATTACCGAACAGAAATTTGATCGCTCAGTAATAAATACATGTGTAAAATAACTTTCTAAGTATAATTACATGAACATTACCGGTTTAACTTTTTAGAGGCGACCATCTCAGTTCAAAGCTAGCTACACATCTGTGACCGAATTCAACAAGGCTCTTACTAACAATTACTAACTGCACTATTACAGTAGTACTCCCAATGTTTATTATCTTATTTCTTTAAATAACTGACATATCCGTGTTGTAGATACATACCTAGCAATTGAAAAGTTGTATGTAAACATTTAAAACACTCACACTTAGTTATAATTATGTACTTAATTATTGATCACGCTCATCCGTTATGATTCCGTGATAAAATTATTGCAATGTTATGTATTGTGGTTGAATTAACCATAATTCTTATGATTAGGTATACAATGATCTCGCCGCGGAGTCATGTATGAATTTATAAGATTACAAAATTATATTACCATTCAGATTACCTTTTTGTTTCCAGTGCTTAAGTTTTCAATTGTAATCTACGACAAATCTCTCATTTTTGGTTTATTCCTTGTACGTGTAAGACCTTCTAAGTACCTCACCGGAGGGCCAAGGCGGGGAAGCCGCCTACACTCAATATTTTGCATTGAAACGTATTAGAACATTACTTATGTCGCCAAGTCGGTTTGTCGTTCAACAATAAATATGAAGTCTTATTGTAAATATTGCACAGTATAAAAAACTGATGAGTTATCTTCAAACAAAGGTAACCGAACGAGGCAAGTACCTATGTGTGGGGTCGATATGTACTTAGCTATAAAAATTAGAGCTCAAATAAATAAACAATACACACGCTAAATTATGTACTATATGAAATGTGTACGTTCATAGTGACAATGTGAAGGAACCATTTGATAAAATGAATTACAGTCCAATTTCGAACGCAGAGCGCGCGTTGCCGGGCCTCCAGATGTAATCGTTATTATTAAATTTTGCCCATCTCTGGTTTAAATATATGTAACTGTGGTATTTGACTGTGTGGTCGGCGACGTCACCAAGACGCGACGAGAGAATTTCTAAACTGGTATTGGCTACATAGTCAAGGTTTCGACGCGGTGTCGGAGCTATTGGAAGTCGGGCAGGACGTAGATGCCGACGTCGTAGTCCAGCCCTCGCCCGCGCTCGCTCTTCATCCGAAGGTTGACGAAGGGGTAGCCCAGGCCTCCGGCGGTGATGTTCATGGAGGCCTTGCTGTGCAGCTCGTCTAGAGCTAGGATACCCTGGAACCCACATAACAGACTTTGAGAGGACTATTAGCACTCACATCCTCTGTTCACCGATCTTTTTTTTGATAATGTTAACAATAAAAGAATTGTAATATATCCTGTTACATTGTAAACTTCCCACGAGATCACAGGAATGAAAAAAATCGTATCTCAATGCTTTTAACGTGGCTTTTGCTACTTTATTTGTTATGGTAACCGTTGTTATAGCGAGGTATTGGGTGTTTCGTTGTGTCCCTAAGTGTTATTGGCGTCTATGGGCATTGGCAATCATTTTACCATCAGGTGGTAGATACCTATATAAAACGTTTACACACTCATACCCCAATATGGCATGGAAAACACAAATAATACCTCACTAACACACACGAGCATTCGCACGCGGGGTCACTATCAACTACGCTACGAAGTCGTCAATAATAATATATATAATAATAATATATAATATACATATACATACATACATAGTTAAATAACTACACCAATAAGATTTTGTATATATTTCGAAGCAGCAGTAGAATTATCTTATGTCAACATTTTGCAGATCCAATAACATTGAATCGACGTAACATATCTACTGTTAACCTTATTATAAAGTAGATTAAAAAAACAAATCTAACCTGGATAATCTTGTTAGAAGGCGACGAGTAGAAGAAGTATTTCACCCTCTTCATGAAGGGTATGGCGTTGTACTGCACCCTCTCATGGTGCGCCAGTACCACGCGGTTGGCGGTGTTGCCCAGCTGCAGGTGGTCGGCGGCGGCTGCGGCCAGCATCAGCAGGGTCAGCAGGAGGAGGCGGTTCATGACGACGCGAGGACGGCGCGGCTGCGACTGGTCGTGTGGTCGTGTCGTCGTGTCGGAGCTCGGAGGTTATCTGCTGCGATACGGTTGTGGGGTGGCTGTGATTGTGACGTTTTTGGGACGGTACTGACGTATTTGGTACTCGTTTCCTTCGGCAACCTGTTCCTTAATACCCTTGAAACTTGAAACCTAGTATCTGTACTAAAAATGTTAGACGTGTCAAAAATTCTTGAGCGTTTCTGTGCTTCCGTGGGTACGTAAAGCCGACGGGCCCGGTTGTTATCATTCGATAGCAGTCGTTAAGCTATGTCGGAGGACTACGGGCGGCATGGAAACTTCCGAATTAGTCACTAAACCCTCCAACAATCTGCACTGGAGCAGCGTGGTGGAGTAAGCTCGAGGCCTTCTATATTCTATATGATAAGGAGACCCGTGCTCAATACTGGAATATCAAAAATTGCAGAAGGATATTAAATATTTAGTATATTTGTGTGTTACAATAGAATTTGTAAAAAGTAGTACTAAATAAAAAAACTTTTAAGATACTCGATTCCTGTCAAAAACCTCGAAAAACCTGGTTTTATTTTTCATCTAGTACCGCTCATCGTGTATTTCTGCTTAGCCGTACCCGTACCGTAATATTTTATATTGTGGTCAATGAAGTTTAAATAAATAAATAAATTGTGGGCACAACTAGTCTCAATCGCAGTTTATAACGTGGTCACCGTACCAATACCAAACTATGTCGACAGATTCACTACGTTGTTTATACAAATATGGCCACTACCGTTCTTGGAACTCGTCTATGAATGTTGAACACGAGGAAAATCGAGTCGATGCGAAACATAAATAAATATGACGTAGACTCACACCAGTAATTGAGCATTATGTTGATGTATCCAACATCGGAGTACGTATTACCTATGTGTATAAATATAATTAGGTATATAAAATTCTCGTGTCACGGTGTTTGCCAAATTCCTCCGAAATGGCTGCAATCGATTTTCATGAAATTTTGTGTGCATATCGGGTAGGTCTGAGAATCGGTCAACATCTATTTTTCATACCCCTAAATGATGGTCCACCCCTTAATTCTTTTTTTAGAAAAAAAAATGTTTTTATTTTTTATTGATTATGCACAAAAAATACACACAATTCCCTACCTCCACCCCAAATCGCGCTTTTTGTATTTTTGTATGGTGGTAACATGCTCGTTTGCTATCTTACCTACAAAAAGAAATGAAACAATCCAGCATCCTTAACACTTTATTTAGCTATCGTCCTCCAACAGCCGACAGTACTCCGCGTTGAGCGCGTGCAGCGCGCGCCCGCCGGCGACCAGCGCGCGTTGCGCGCGCAGGTTGGCCGCCAGCGCGCGGAGCCGCGCCGAGCGCGCGCGCGCCGCCGCCAGCCGCGCCTCCAGCCGCCGGGTCGCCGCCTCGTGCGCCGACGACAGGCTGCGCGTCGAGTTGCGGTACTCCTGCAAGTGATGCTCTTGGTGTTTATGTGCGCCTGGTAGATCGTTGTTGAATTGTATTGATTTTGAGATATTATTTAGTTTTTTAGTATAGTACGGTCGGCGGTTCTAGGCAGGTCTGAACTTTGTTCGGATCGCTGCGCAGAAGTCAATTTTAGGGTCGAAATAAGACGCGCGGGGTGTCACTTTGAGCATTGTTTGTTTCAGTCACACGCTCAGTGTTCGTGTCGCTATCTCTCTCTAAAGTACTGTACCTGCGCACTATATCCGAAAGCCTAACTTCAGAGCGGCCTAGAACCGTCGGCCGTACTTTACCTTATATTTGCAATTATAATAACAGACAAGTTACGTCAAATTACGGTACTGATCTTGGTATTTATGTGTGCCTGGTACATTGCAGCAAATCTTTATGCCCCGTTTTACGAAAATTACGCGGACAATTTAAAGTTTATATGGAGGAGTGCAGAAAGCTTACATTACAAATTACTATAAAATATATAAAATAAAACATTATTCACTCCTAAATTACTTTAAGTATATGCACACAATAACGCACTTGACATGAATTGACATGGACTTTTTAAATGTGTACGTTCAGTGTCAATGTGAAGTAATTCTTTGGCGGAATGAATTACGGTCGAATTTCGAGTGCAGAACGAGTCTCTAGTTACGAATATTTCTCTCTACTCTAAGGTTAGTTGGTCAGTTTGTTAGTACCTGTATAAGGACTCTAAGTATAAGGACTGGGACAGAACCTATTAGTGATATTTAGTCCTGTTAGTAATTGTTAGTAAGAACCTCGTTCTAATCCGGTCACAGATGTGTTGCTACCCTTGATGACTAAAATGGTCGCTTCTAAATATAATTATTATTGTATTAATATATAAAAATGAAAAATGTGTGCAATTCACATGTGCTAGAAGTGAAACTTCAAAAAAACGAATACTGTCAGTCTAAACATTGATGTTTTGCTTTGCTTACGTAGCGTAGGCCGCCATTTCTACTTCCGTTTCATTTCATTGGCACGTCATTTCCGTTTCGTCGACTTCCAAATCACAACGATGCCAAAGAAGTTTTCACTCCAAAAGTTGCTCACCCTCTCGGAGAGCTTGGCCGCCTCCAGCTGCTGCCGCAGCCCGGCGATGGTCTCCTCCTGCGCAGCGCACCGCGCCTCCAACCCGCCACTCCTACTCCGACACTGTTTGACCTCCACCGCCAGTCTGTCCGCCGCGCTGCGCTGCTCTTTGAACAGCCGGTCTTTGTCCTGACGACACATCATCATCATCATCACCATCACAACCCATGACTGTGCCACTGCTGGGCACGGGTCTCCGTTCACAATGTGAAGGGTGCAGGCCGTAGTCCACCACGTTGGCCAAGTTCTGGTCAATGGCGGACCAATGGCGGACTTCTCCCACCTTTGAGAATTATGGAGAACTCTCAACTGTGCAGGTCTCGTCACGTACCCCTCACGTTGTGAGAGGAGACCCGTGCCCAGCGGTGGGCCAGTTATGGGTTGCGATGCTGATGATGACAAAAGGTATGTGGCGACATCGCACACACGTCACATGGTGACGTCACACGCCTGAATCACGTTAGCGAAGTTTTCTACACGGCTCGCATATACAAATTCCAACCGTGATCAGTCGGAGCTCGGCCGCTCCCCAGGCATGACGCCTCGCCTACAGGGAGATCTCTCTAAAGGTAATACTTACATTCAGCCGGTTCTGAATGGCCAAGTACTTGGCCTTCATATCGGCTGTTTCGGATTTCATGGTGTTGGCCGTGTTCAGGAGGGACAGCCGTTCGCTTTCCAGCTCAGCCACGCGCGTCAAATGCGCTTCACACTGTTTGTTCTGAAACGAACAATGTTTATAAGCAGTTGAGGAGCTGGGTTCAAATTATTACATCAGCTCTCCTTATTACATTCACACAAGTTCCCATTATTACATCAGCTATCCGCCAGTGAAAGTCCCGTCAAAATAGGTCAAGCCGTTCCAGAGATTAGCCCAAACAAACAGACAGACAGATAGACAAAAATAATTGTAAAAAATGTTATTTTGGTATAATTATGTACCGTGTATATTATGTAGGTATGCATTTAGTAAAAAAGCGGTTATTTTATTTAATAGATTAGAAAATACCTACCTTTTTGTCAAGAGTGCTCTGAAGTTTCTCCAGCTGTTCCTGCATCAATTTAATTTTAGCAGCTAAACATTTGCACACGCTCTCGACCGTCACTTTGCCTGGAAATTAAATAACCACATTATTAGATTTATGTATGTCAATTCAAGACAAGAGAGCTCCATTGAAAAGGGTTGTGGTGCTAAGCAAGTAAAGGGTAAGTTTAAGGGTCTTCAACTTTTTTATGCGACAAGCTGATATACGAGCAGCCGAGGTATGTGGTCACAGTCGCCGATGGACATCCATCTAAGCACTGGAGAACACGACTCGGGCTCGGAGCGACTCTCGGGCCGCACTTGTCACTCGGCAAACATAGACAGCAAAGTGTAACGTGAAGTTTAAGTTGGCTAACCTGTTTTTGCATCATTAAAATTCTCCGAAGGGAACTTATTTCCGGGATAAAACTATCCTATGCCCTTTCCATGATGTTAAACTACCTCCATACCTGCCTACCAAGCTACATCTATATTGGTTCAGCAGATTAAGTGTGATAATGTTTACAATATTGGTATGGACTTACCTTTTAAGAATGACTGCGGTAGAACATTATCCTTAACATTAACAGACACAAAAGCATACAAAAATTCATGATCATCACTCATTTTCTCTTTAACACAACAGTCACATATCACTTTTTCAACAACAACATCGGTATTCTGAATACTTTCAAAGGAATCACCGTTAAATCTCTGTTCCTGAATAACATTGTGTGTTGCAATTTTTGCATTTGGATTTCTATTTTTTTCTGTACAATTCGTCCTCCACGAATCGCTTTTGATACTTGTATTATTGGTTTTTGGTGAATTTGATGACGGCGAAGTGTTGTTGTTGTTGCAATGATGTTTTCTTGCTGTTCTGTTGTCATATAGGTTTAGTTTTAAGTTTGGCATGGAGAACACGTCTGGCTTTTTCTGGAAAAAGGAAAATGTGAATTAGGCATTGGTTCCATTTCCAAAGGCCACTGCGACCATAGCTCATTTATTGTAGCCAGACTTATCGGCTTAAATCGGGTCCCCAAAACATACCGTAGGACAACCAGATACCTGCAGTGGGTTATTGCCATACAATTGCAGGGGATATCAATGCAAGTTTCCTCTGCCTCACTGCAGAATCTACATTTTTTTTATTGAATCAAGGTAGCAAACGAGCATGCAGCCCCACCTTCCACTGCTGCCCACGACATCTGTGACCGACACAGAAAAAGATTCGAATGGGGACTAGGATGGTTAGTCCAGTTACGAGACAGTGTTAGAACATTAGTTGGTTAGTTTGTTAATTATGTATGAGGACTGGGACAGGGACTGTTAGTGAAAGTTAAGTAGTCCTGTTAGTTGTTGTTAGTAATAGTCCAGCTAGTAATTGTTAGTGAGATTCTTGTTGTAATTCGGTCACAGATGCGTCTAGTACTTACCATAACTTCTTCAATTTCTTTCATTAGACTTTCCGTTTTCTTTTCTAATTGTTTATTAAGCTTTTTAAATTCATTTTCACGTGCTATAAGGTCAACTGAATCCATTTTTGCAAAGTTTTTCCTTTATTTTAGTCAAATAATTTCTTAACCTACTCACATTTACATTTCTAAGTAATGACACATTAAATTAAATAAGATTAAAAAGAGCCATAGAATCTATGTCTCTTCTTATATTTTATTAACCTTTCCAATTTAGTCGGCTTATATTGTATTCAAACAACTTCGTTTCTATGGTTACAAGTAAACTAGGTCATAATAGCTACAGGTATAATGCAACCAACACCACTACTATTTATTATTATTACACGATTGTAGTAATTTGTAATGGAAGTCATTATTAATAAATATTAATATACAAATTTCAAGCTCCAATTATATTGATAAGAAATGTACAAATGTAGTATTTTGGTTGTTGTTGATGAGAAAGTGCCGCCATCTATGATCAGCTGTTTAGACTAAACAGGTGTAAAGACCACGCGTCAAAAACAGCTGTGCGCGGACCAATCACAACACAACATCATAATGTCAATAGGCAACTCATTTGACATACTGCTTTGTCTACCATATGATCCTGAATGGAAAAACCCGGGTTATATCACTGTTAAAACTTTATCAAATATCTTCCTTTGACAATAAAACGGAATATTCCAATGTAATTCCTACAATAATGGTTCGTTTAACGGTGTAAATCAACAAAATTGTTAACGCGACAGAGCGAGAGGCGTGACGTGCAAGCGGGATGACACGAAAGCTTAGTGTCTATTTCAGAGATTTTCAATCGATTTACCAATGAGAGCCCAGTTGCCAGCTGTTTTTTTAGTTCTAGACGGTCGCAATAGCTGCGTGGACGTGCGTTCGTTTGTTGCTATCATTTGGACTGCGTCGAGCGGCCGTATATTAATTTAACAGTGCAATAATGTGTTTAAAGAGAAAAAGACACAATTTTCGGAGTGTTATATTATAGCGTCGGTGTTTTCCCTCGGAGACAGACGATATAGCTTGCTTCGAAGGTAAGAATCCATTGTCTTATTTATTATGTTTAGATTTAGCCATTTTGTGTACGTGGAAAGCTTCCTCTGTGTATTTTTATCGCGTACATTGCTTTCGGACACTCCATATCGCGTTTAAGTAATTTAGAAAGTTAATTGACTGAACTAAGTGGTGTTATACGACCATGTTGCATTGACTATACGTGGTGTGTCAATTTGAAGCGAGGATGTACTACTTTACTTGGCAGTGTTGCACGGTTAATAGCACTGTAAAACGGTTTTTAACGAAACTGAAGCTATGAAAAGCATTAATAAACTAGAAATAGCGTGATATAATTATAGCATTAAATTTAGATAATATATCAGCGGAAAAAACAGGTAGATTTCTTAAACAGGTAGGCTTTGCTGAACAAACCCTTTTTTTTATCATATAACGGGTCGAACCAGTATTCAGCTGTTTACAAATTTTAAACGATTTTCGTCCTTAAACCCAACGTATAAGCTTCACATTGTATAAATCAGACGACACAATATTCTAGTGTTGGAAACTTTTATCGATATGTTATTACCTGATTTTCTGTTTAACGGTAAATGACTTTTTATGCAATGTCGGTGATGCGTGTGCCTATTGTATTTAAATATCGATCGAGTTGGAAGTACACGAGGGCAAATTCTTTATAACATAAATGATTCAGACGTACTGATTATTGTCGGTCAGTTGAAATAGGTAATTGTAACTTGGAATAAGTCTTACGACAGATTACGGACGGTTTCTGTTACCTGTCTGTCCCTTACTGCCGATGAGAGGCCATTATGACTAACTGCATTTTTGCTTTTCTATGAACAAAACACTTTTCTACCAAGAAACTGATCTGTCGTTCGTATCTATTCTACTTGTGAAGGTCTATCGTGTATCAAGGATAAGCTCGACATATAGATAAAAACGGACTTTAACAGTCAGCTCAGGTTGTCTGTTACAATGCGAGGGGTATAGACCAAAGTCGGGTATAGTTCAAGTGTGAGTTGGCAGACTTTACAGGGTTATTCCGTCCGACCCAAGACTGATCCGTACGGGATCAGTTGTATTTTAAAATATTTTCTATTCCGGTCTGATCCCCGTAATCGCTTATCAAAAAAACGAGATCAAACCGGAATGGTTAAGCTTACAGTGGTTCAGACCGGAATTAAAAAAATAATAATTGGCAGTGGATCAGTTTGGGGGATTACACCGGAATAACTGTCGGGTCAGGATTCCGCAGTATTGAGATTATTGTTATTATTATAATTAGCAGTTACCCCCATGCTTGACTTAGACCAACGATAGACCAACTTACTGTGTTACTGCGTCGTACTGACTGCATGTCACTGTGGGTGGTCAGTTAGTAACATTTTTGAATTTGTCTAGTATAAGTATTGTGTCTAAATATTGAATACGCTCAAAACGAATTCACTCCGAGCTGTTAGCGTCAGCGCCGCATGGGTTCGACCTAATATGGCCACGAAGCCTCTAGCTGGGCTGGGCGTGGCTGAGCCATCGTCAGCCTCAACGTTAGTCGTTAAGCCATATCTAAGGCCCGGTATCAGACAATGGATGCGTTCCCACGGCCAGTTCTGCGAGACAGTTTTTTGCTGGACCCTGCAGCATTGACTGGTTGTTCACAACTAAGCAGTGGTTGCTAAGCGGTTTGGCTGAAGTCTCTGGAGGCCTGGGATATTCATGCACCTAATTTTCGAAAGTAATGTGCGTATTAGAAAATAATTGTCTCCTGTTTCCGTGATTAAACATCGTGTCAAGCTTCGGTGAAGGATAACATGAAGAAACATTTACATCTGAGTTGTGTGTAGTTTACCAATCCGTAGTTCGTCAGGGTGGTGGACTATGGCCTGCACCCTTCAGTTTATGAGAAATACATTCATTATTGGAGCCAATTTGCTTATTGATATTATCCGAATGTTTGAACAAATTACAAAATTATACATAATCTATTATTGTTGTAATTACTTAATTACCTTTTACAACTTCATTAATTACAGTTTTCGCCCTGGGGCATCGTGGTGCAAGAGTGCAACCATTCAGTAATGAAAAGTGTACGGTACTAATCGTTTTTACCAATTACTTGTTAATGTATTAAGGAGTGGTACTTAACATAGTGGTGGAAAAATTGGTCTCTCGCATAGGGAGGGTTGGGTTCATTCCTGCACGCTGCATTTCCAAATTTATACGAATATTAATAAAATTAGTACGACCCGTATGACACATAGCCCGGCGCGGCGGCCTGCGCCGATCCTAGTATACTAGTATACGGTACTGTGGGCGGTCGGTAGTTGGAATAATAAGCCATCGATGTAACGTGTTCGATGTAATGTTATTCGATGTGGCGTATGGATAGTCCGATAGTGGGAAAATTTCTTGAGCGCATTCGTGTTTCGGAGGGCATGTAAAGCCTACGGTTCCAATTGTTATCATTGTAATAATTATAAGGCAGTCGTTAAGTCATGTCGAAGGTTTCGCGCTACATAAAACTTCCGCCCTTGGGTTGTTAACTAACCTTTCCACCGACCCGCACTGGAGTATGCTGTAGGCCTCCCCAATGATGAGGAGACCAGTACGTAGTGGGCCATTATTGGGTTGAAGCCAGTAATTGACCAGTAGCCAGAACATGAACACGAAGTTTGACGTCTCGTATGGCGCAATGGTTACTATGTCGGATCACCGTTTCAATTTCAAGGGTTTCACAGGACACAGACACAGGATTCAATTCCGAGCGAGGCGGAAAGAATGAAGAGTTTAGGTATTATTCTCGGTCTGGGTATCTGTTGTCCATGACACTGGCGGCTCAGGGAATCCTAGTGTGGAGCTGTCTGTGTAGCGTTATATTATTTATAGGTATTTGTCGAGAGCCATTGAAAAGATAGACGGTGAGTAGTTCCATATTGAGTTGGATCTGATATTAACTGTAACTGTAGACATTTCCGCAAACCGACTGACTGGCTCGGATATCAGGTCCTTGTATAATTGTAGCTGGACTAATAATACTGTTGGAGAGTCGGTCAAGAGCGAGCCGTTGCGATAGGATCGCGTAGTTGTAAGGAAGAAATAAAGGAAATCTTGTAATACAGAGTCGGGTTATCACCTCGAGATTTGTAGTCTTTACTGGATTAATAGTCTTCAAAATTAAATGCATAGATATGTATTATGCACTAGCGAGCCGCCCCGGCGTCCACGGATGCAATGTAGGTATATACAATATAATATGTTAGTCAGAGATGTAGCATTCTAATGGTGAAACTATTTTTGAAATCGGTTCAGTACTTTTGAATTTATTTGTTACAAACGTTAAAAAACGGCATTCTTCTTTAAAATATTAGTCTATAACCTACATTATTTTTAAGACACCCCTCTGTGCGGCCTTCCTAAGTGTTTGCGTAATAATAGGTAATTAATAATAACAAGCCCCTGACATTCTCCAACTGACAGTATTGACACTTTATAAAGTCGTTTCGAAATTTTAATTCCGGCTTGTCCCCCATGACCTAGATCGGAGAACGGGGTCAGAATGTAGGTTGTGACCTGGTCAGCCTAGGCCCTAAGAGAGAAAGGGATAAGGAGAAGTGAAGTGTGAAAGTTCGGGTCATTGTAACCAGCAACCAGCAACCAATATAAAACCCTTATTGGTTTATTTATTGTAAGTGAATGTTGATGTTGAAGCAGTGGCAGCCGAGTAGTTGAGCGTTGGACTCTCGAACCGGGGGGCCCGGGTTCAAACCCAGCACGCATCTGTAATTTCCAAAAATATCTGCGTATTAGAATTTAATTATCACTTGCTTCGGTGAAGTAAAACATCGTGAGGAAACTACTTTGGGTGTTGTAGGGTTATTTTGTTTTATAGTATCGTGCTATTATTAGTGAATTGTGTTATAAATTATAGAAAAATAATAGGTATAGTACAAATATACTATAATCCTATCGCTAATTGATTATTGCGTTTTTTTGTATTAACTATGACCAAACGTATTCACGTCGCCGCGTCGGTCAATCAATTGATTAGTTGATTTTAAGATAAATTAGACTTAGTGTCTTTTTTGTTATTAAAGTAATAAATAAAAAAGCAGTAAAATATGATTTAAAAATAACCGTATGCTGTGTATTTAAATCAATTTTGTAAAGTTACTATATTTTTCCAAAAGAACGTCAGACAAATGTATGTGCTTAAAAGATAGATATATGCCAGCGCGGACTAGACCAATAGACCGCATAGTAGATCAATAAAAGGGGAATATTCCACCCATACATTGTTTTGTTATATCTTGATAAGTGGGTCTAATTTAGCTTACAAGATTTGACTCACACTAACTAACACGGCAAGTTAAATGAAAGCGTATAACAAGCGGTCACAGTAGCACGTATTCTATGAATATTTTCACCTATTTCCGTTCAAGAGATAAAGTTCTGTGACTGACAGACAGCGGACGCATATTATTAGGGTTCCGTTCTTTCCCCATTGGGTACGGAACCCTAATAATACCATGCTACGTATTACTATAGCATGCTACGTAACAATAGCGAAATGTCAGTGCGATATGACCATGAGTCATGGTGTTCATGAGTCAGTTAAGACTGACCTCATGGCCCAAATACACTCAGTTTTGATGAAACATAATTCAAATTAAGATAACAGTTGGATGTAACTGAGCGGATGATCCGCATCCTTTTGGGTCGGAAACGTGTCGGCGATACTTCTGATTACGGATTATGTTTCGTTTAATGACAGGACATATTCATATATTATTATTATATACGATTTTCATGAAGTTTTGTATGTAAGTACTACAACAATTTAAAATGTTAAATACATACCTAATTAAATAATGTTGCAAAACTACAATACAAGGTCTGTTCTCAGCATCTAGCTAGCAAATCCAGCGCTGGTTTACAGTACAGACCTCCTAGATGGTACTTTGGATATGTCTACCATGTTTGCAATAGTTATAGTAAACCACTGAACGCAACCGATGACCAATAACCGGTTACTGAATTGTTTCACCGAGTTCGGTACGTGAACAATCGATATGAATAATGTATGGTCGCAGCACTAGCCCGATTTTAGCTGCGTTCAAAGACCCCGCTCGTCCTTATAACGCAGGGGAACGTAAGTGACCGTCCGGTTATAGGGCGTCGTGGTCGCGAACGCGTCGCTAGCATGGCGATGTAATGGAAGTAATTGTGTGGTTTGTTATTGGCTAATTACGATGTGCTGAGAAGTTTTTGCGGCATTTCTTCTCGACGATAAAGTGCCTTTCCGAAGTGATGGTAGCTTAAAACAAGTGACGTGCGTTAGTATTGTCAAAGTATCGACATAATGAGGGCCGATTTGAGTCTTGTTCTGCGTCAGACAGTTGTCATGGGGGGCAGTGGACAAAAAAATTACCACACTGCATTAGTCCACAGCTTGGTTTTCACGTCATTTCCTCCCACGTACGTGTACTGTACTGTGGGACGAACTTCCAACATCGGTGTCCGCTATGCTATGACATGGGGTCCTTCAAGAAGCTGGTCTATCGCTTCCTTCTTGCCTGGCAAAGCATTGGTGATCCTTTGGTGTTTGATGATCCTTTTGTGTTTGGTGATCCTTTGGTGGACTTACCATCAGGTAACGTGTCTGCTTGTTTGCCTGGTTGAGGAAAAAAAGGTTTTCGTACTTCAAATTTAACGAGAGCGGAGCCGCGGGTAATAGCTAGTGCTGACGTACCAGGTGGGTTGTCTGTTCAATAGAATTAATATTGGCCATGAAACGCGCCAAACTGATATATATTTGAGTAATTGAAGTTTCACATTGGGAGTTGTAATTAATTAGATTAGGTTGTTAATGAAATTACAATGTATTTAAACTTTTAAGTCAATTGGGAATTTACTTTACTAAGTTATTAACTAGTTTTAGCTCGCAGCTTCGCTTGCGTGGGATTCGGAAAACGATATAATACCATTAAAAATTATCCCAATGTATTGTCGGGATAAAACCTATCCTATCCTTTGCCGGGTCTCAAACTCGCTATTCCCATCAAATCGATTCAGCGGATTTAGCGTTAAAATGTAGCACTGAGATACAGACTGAGAGATTATAGGAGCGTAGAGTTCGCCGAGGTAGGTACCTAGTACCATTTCTACCGTGTAATTATTGTTTTGACAGAATTTGTAGTCCGGTTAGAAAGGTCATCTTAGTCTTCACGGGTAGCAAGTAGCATCACATCTGTGACCGAATTAGAACGAGTCTTACTAACAATTACTATTTGGACTATTACTAACAACAATTAACAGGACTAACTGTCACTAACAGTCTCTGTCCCAACCCTCACGCTTACTAGCGAACTGACCATTATACCTTCTGCTAACTGGACTAACCATCCTAGTCTTGTGTCAGTCACAGTTGCGATGGGCGGCAGCGGAAGGGTGGTGCTGAATGCTCGTTTGCTGCTGCGTCTTAAATCCATATACAATATACATGACATTTTCCCCAACCAAAAATCGTCTTACGCACCTATAGAAGTTTTCACTTCAAAAATTTACAGAAATTGATCTTTAGATGTCAATATTTAAAAATAGTATCGATAAGTAATCGAAGGTAGCACGCATCACTGGCCCAATGCGATCGTTCGGTGTGGTTCGGTCGGGGCCCGCGGGCGGGTCTTTAGCCTCTCGGTGTTTTGTTTTGTTTGTGCGCTTTGTTTTTTATAAACGTGCAATGACCAGGCCGCTAGTGATGCGCGGCGTGTCGATACACTTGTCTTGTCGATATCGCTACTTTGTCTTGGGTTGTTTTATATTTAGTCGGCAACGCGTTGGTGACGCCCCTGTGTTGTCAATGTCCATGGGCGCCGGTGATCACTTAACATCAGGTGACACGCTCTGCTTAGGCCATAAAAGAGGAAAGATTTTCATTGCGATAAAATTTAATGTGTGGACATGTGTTAGCAGTGCCAAATTGACTGTAATAGCGATTAAGTCCCGCCGTGACAGTGATCTATGAAATCGGGTCGGGTTTCGCTATCACGATAATCGTGAGTACCTGTCACATTTAAGTTTAGTCGTTTGTCGACTGTTGAAAAAATAATCTTCAAGTAAAAATACCGACTTCAAAATAAGACTTATGGTTTTCTCATGGATTCTATTGTCAGAACTGGACCATTGATAGGGGACACACGGGAAGGACCAGCTTTCAAATAAAAAAAGAATCATCAAAATCGGTTCACTCAATCGAAAGTTCTGAGGTAACATATAAAACATTCGAATTGAGAAGTACCCTTTTTGAAGTCAGTTAAAAAGATTCTGAACTACTCCACGGATGGAGTTCTTTAACGTGCAACTTTGTTGTCCAAGTTCGTCGACTTTAAAAAAACAATTGCCCAGCTGTGGAATATAAATAGAGTCGGTCGCAGTCTGCTCTGTGCTAAACTGGTTCTGATGCGGTTTCACATGCTCGTGTAGGGTGTGTTGAGTTCAAAGCACTTTGTTCGGTTCTGTAACCTCTGTTTTAATGTTTTGGCTGTTTCGCGACCTAGAATACCTACAGAATAAATGATAACGTCACACACTCATAGTTTCACTCTGCGATTCCCTGTGTCGTGGGTGAAGATCACACAAAGACACACATACCCAGGACCAAGAACAGGCATTTAAACTCGTCATTAAAATTTCCGTCTCGCTGGTAATCGAACCCAGGACCCTTCGAGCCATACCGGTCGTCAAACTATCCTCTTGCGGACAGACCAGGGCATGATAAGAGGCGAGAGAAGCCAGCTTGCGTCGATCCTAGGTGATCGACCGAGTTAAGGTACAGCGGGCGGCCGGTAGGTGTATGGGTGTTTTTTCAATATAGGGTTCACTTATTAGTTCGGCTTCAACGAAATAACAGGTACGTCTTCACAATACGATGCTTTATTTGTAACTGACTTATGCAATGTACAATGAACAGATCAGTGTTAATTGACACGAACAATGGGTGACCGCTATTGGCACAATTTCTTGAGGGTTTCCGTGCTTCAGAGGGCACGTAAAGCCGACGATCTCGGTTGTTATCATTAGATAGCCTCCTAAGTTACAAGGAGAAGACCGTCTTCAGTAGTGGACCATTCATGGATTGAAGCCATTGTGACTGGTATTTATTTTTCCTTGAGGCCAGCCTAGTTTGAGTTAAAAAATTTAACGCCAATAATTATGGTTACCATAGCAACGAGGTAATTTTAAGTCAATAAGAAGACTATTAGTCGAGATTAAACTGTATGTATGGTACTAAATCCAGTGACCTAAATCGGTATCTGTTTCCTTAGCCTTGTCAATTGTTCACCAGGGGGCACGAATTGCTAATTGGTAAGAATGAGGTATTTTATGCCTCATATTTTAAACAAAAGAAATTAAAAATAATTCATGTACATACGTAGTAGTAACACGAGCGTATTGTACACTATTTTGGTGTGTGCCTTATAAGTCGACCTTTAAATGTCTAGGTCAATTAACTGCGTAGTAACTAGCGATTTATGATCGCCTGGTACTTGGCGGTAGATTGTGTGTGGTAATACCGTAGTTGTCTTTGTCAGTGGAATCCCAATGATCCCACTGTTGGGATCAGATATTGTTTGGGGGTGTTGGCCACCACGCTGGCCACTGGTGGCTAACTTTGTTCAAGTATGGTGGTGTATCCATCCACCCTCGTCTGCTTTGATTGTGTCTACTCTTGACATAATAAAATACGGACACAAAATGCAAAATCATTTTGACCTACACATGTCATGTCCACAGTTCAATGACCTTTAAAATCATCAAGGCTCAATTTACACTCCATTGAGATCCGGGTTCGACCCCTCGAACGATACAATGTAATGGTCACGTATTGTTTTACAAATAATTGTGGGGTTCGATGAAAGACTGAGTAGTAAGTGATTTTTTTTTATTTACTATTATTAATTATTGTGAAATGAATTTTGTAGTCTAATTGGCTAGGTGAATGTCTTGGGTTTGATGATCGGACAGGTAAATCGTGTCGTGTTTTTGTGTGTCCACGTCCACGCCAATTGTGACAGTCAAGTGTGAGACGTGATTCTAATTTGCATCGGTAATCAAACATCGTGAGGAAACCTGCACGCCTGAGAGTTCTCCATAATGTTCTCAAAGGTGTGTGAAGTCGTTCAATCGTATTTGGCCAGCGTGGTATAATAACTTTACATTCTGAGAGGAAATTCGTGCCCAGCTGTGGGACAATTATGGGATATGTCAAATAATAATGTAAAATTTAATTAAGTTGCAAAAAATTATAATAGGTATAGGGTACAAGATAAATCTTCATATCAGCTATTGTAGACGAATAAAAACATTAATTATATTGTAATAGAATTCTAATTCACTCGCTCCTAATTCGTTTTCGGTCAGCTAAAAAGCATAATCAATTCTAGTTTAATCACAATATGGTTCATATTGGTCTGTCGAACATTAAGTGGATTGCAAAAAATTACGGAAATATGACCTTGGGTTTAGTGCAATGCCCTTTACTTATAGTGGGTGGTGTTGCCCACTAGTCTAGAAGTGACCTTAGTTTTTTAACAATACATGTAATTGTAAGCTATCCGGTCTCGCTTCAGTGTTTGATAAACAAAAGGATGTGAAATTCAAACCGTTTGAGTCGAATTTGTCACAGATCCTGTGACTCAGTAGCGACTTTATTAAATAGCGACGTGTTTCGACACGTTCGACAAAACAAACCTATAATATTGTGTGTTTGTGTGAATATGACCTCGTAAACTCCAAGACCGTGTTCATATAGATACCGGTATTAACCAGGAAGTTACAAACAGACAGTAGAATTTTATTTATTAGTAATATGGCTACCGTCTGAAAGTGTTTACAAGTGGCGTTGGTCTCTAAAAATAAGAGGACAACGCCCCCTTTCGGTGCAATGTACCAGGGAGTCATGAGCGTTGCAACGTGCGTGTGACGTCAGCAGCGGCTATCGCGCTGTTGTTCGGCCGGCTGTTGCCGTGTTGATAGATATACTATGGATGGACAAATTAGAAAGAGAAAAAAATGTGTCTAGAATCTACGGCATACTCCTGAAAAAGGTCTGGCTTAACGCTGTCTATGATCATGAGCGGTCTTAACGTGCCCTCTGAAGCACAAACAAAATTCTCCAATAGTAATACTGACCGCACCCTTGGGAAAGCAATGTTTCGCTATGAGCTATTCAGTATTTTACTGCTGATCAACTCTTCTATCCTATGACTCCCTGGTATCTTCATGGAGTAGTTACACCTGTCGTCAATTTACCATTTTGTTTAACCGACTTCGAAAAAGACGGAGGTTCTGAATTGGACTGTATTTTCTTAAATGTTTTTTACCTCATAACAGAATGGGTGAACCGATTTTGATGATTCTTTTTTAAGCTATTGCATAGCTTTTATCGCGGGCCTTGAGCGTGGGGACCGAATCCAGAAATTCCGTAACGAAAAATCTAACACCCCAATCAGCGCCATCTAGTACCTTAATACTAAGGTATGGTACATATGTTTTCTACAAACTAGATGGCGCTGTTCTGATATAACTATATAACTTCTAATCATTATAATTGCATAAGTTGATAAAAAATGCTATGCAATAGCTTTACCGCGGCAGTCTCCGAGTGCCACATTTAATTTTATTATTTTTATTTGAATTCTGGTGCTTGGTCCCGTGTGGTCCCCTATACCTGAAGGTGTTCTGAAGGTCACGATGACAAAAAAAGCAAATCACGTGTCTCGCACTTACGGGAATGTAGGGACCGTCGATGTGGTCCTAGTGTCCGTTGAAACTTCGGATGGCAAGTTGACCATCGAACGCCTATATTTACGATGAAATCGCCTTGAGGTTGTTGGCAACCACACAAGGAGTACGTAGTCCCTATATTTAGGTAATTTCCGTGTTTTCCCAGAAGCACATCCGGATTGGTCTTCGTGATACACGTGGTAGGGTAAATGACCTATTTAGGGATCGGTTGGATTTTGAAAAACCTATTTGATTTTTTTGGGTTGAAATGACTTGTTCAAATTGCTCAATAACCGAGACGTTATTGAGCAATTAGCAAGCCATCCATACTCTGAATGGCTCTCTTGAATCTAAAAGCTTAGATTTTTTTTAAGAAAATCGACTTGTTAGGCTACAACTTATAATACGAGTATCTATGAACAAAATAGAACAGTATTGTGAACTGAACCCTACCGCTGCTACACGCTTCGTCCCTATCCGGTTTCTTTTAATCCCTGTTGAATGTTAAAATAACCCTTTGACTGCTGCTGACAATGTGTGTTTCACTTCTTTCAAATGCTGCGTTAGAAAGTGGCGGGCTTCGCTTCACTCATGAGCTACATTAAGAAGATTACTTGGGATTAGGGTTGCCAGTTGGCACGCGGGATTAATATTATTATTTGATTTTATTCAATAATTTCTCTTTCTAGAGGGATAATTACAATTTTAAACGACCTTAGACAAGCGCTTGAGCGGTTTTTTCTGATTACTAGGAGGAGGAGGTTTTACTGAACTGAATTTAGGGTCGTGGGTTAGTGATGTGTTATTAAATTTGTGTTGACCATGCCGCCCGCGACACAGGGAATCCTAATCCCCCGAAATAGGATTTTTTATGACGGGGGCAGAGTGAGTATGAGTGTGTTAAAGTTTATTTATTATTGACCGTAAAGAAAACATTAATAAAAAATGTTATTGGGGTAAATAATTATAGACAATTTTGTTAATTTTACCCAACTATGCGGCAGACAGTTGTTATATATGCATATTAATCTGTTTCCTCGTAACTTCTGGTTAACAAACCAACCACCTAACTACCTTTTATCGTTAACACCTAACACCTAATAGTCAACATTGATGACGTGTTTCCGTTACGTCCCTATGACCATAGGCAATAAACGATGTCCAATAGAAAGTTTCTGCCGCAAGCGTCTAACGCTTTGAACCAAAAACGGAACTTATAATAATCAATAGTCAAGTGTTAGGTTATAAAAGAAAACGTTCTTACTTAATCGGAATATCACGTTAAAATTGATTCCCAGCACGTGACAACCCTACCCGCATATAACGTGAATTCACGCACTCAATAGATATTGTAACGCCCCGTTTACATACTCGGTGAGAAAGGGCGAGGATGCGCGAATAAAAAAAATTATGCGAGTGTGTAAACGGCCTATTCGTGCATCTTCGGTATGCGCTACGAGCGTTCGCTCGTTCTCGATTCGGTTTCCATTTTTTTGCGAGAATCGAACTATTTCTCGTCTGTATTCGTGCGCGCGTCATGCTTGTTTGAAACATCTGTAAGAGAGAGATGAAAAGAGAAGAATGATTGTTTGTAATATCTATAAGAGAGAGGTGTGCGAGTGATATGAATAGTCGTGAATATGTAAATGGGTGTATTCGTAGTCGCTTTCGTCGACGAATATTCAGCGAGAAAGGAACCCGAATATTCGGCCGAGAATCGTAACGAGCTTCTAACGAAGCGTACAGTAGTGTTGCAATAAACCGCTATTGCGAAAAATTCCGCACGTTTTTCGACAGTCGTTTCTATAACTTTATAATCGAAATTTGATCAAAACTGCGAGGGTTGAGCGGTGTTCTAGGTTACGTCACTAGCCCTGGACACGTGCTTTTCGGCACTCGGTCAACGTGTTTGTTTGTGCACAATTAGAAATATTTTTACTTCATCATTATACGCTGTGATTTGAGTGTAAGCGGTAGTGCGTAAGATTTTCTACTGGTTTCTGTGAAAATTGTATTGTTTGTGTTACATAGGTGAGTAACTGAAATAATTAAATCAAAACAAGTTCTTTTTGAATTAATTGTTACATACCTATGTGATTTATTTTCATAGTAGGTAGTTTAAGCATTTACACTTCTGAATCCGTTTCTGTTTTAACCGAAATTTACCGTTTGGAACGAAGTTCCTTAAGGCAGTCTTGGAGGGGATAGGGATTTTGCTGCGCGACCGAACTGAAAAATATGTGATAGTAAAACCGTAAGCGTGGAAAAAAAGTGCGTGGAATAAAAGCGTTAAATGAGACGTGCGCAGGCGCGACAGTCGCATACACAAGCGAGTAGTGTATAATACCTTTCTCTTTCTCCCTCTTTCTTTTCGTTCGCCGTTGCCTTCATTAGCCGAAGGAACTTCGTTCCTACCTGGTGTCCCACGACACAATTAGTTTTATTTAATATCCATTTCCGTTTCTGCGGCCGTTGTGTTACTTCCGTTGCATCACTACTGTAAAGTCGCCCCTCGCATCCTGATTAAACCCAGTAACTCTTTATAACATTCCTACTAAGAGCTCTAGCCTTTGAGTTGAGAGGTGGTATCACCGTCAATCTAGTAGGTTATCTTGATATAGTATCTGCTTGCCGATGGTAGTTTTCCACTTGTCTTCAAATGGGACATTTTTTTAGTTAAATTAAAGAGACCAGTTTCTAATAAGATCACTATTTTAATAGGATTCTGTCCTAATTAGTGTTACATTCAATTTTGGACTCTGTATTAATTAGTTAACGTATCACTGAACGTACCCCTCACATTGTGAGAGGAGACCCGTGCCCAGCAGTGGGACAGTTATGGGTTGTGATGATGATGATGATGATGATCACTGAACGCTTGAAATATAACTATACTTTTAGGTTTGAGGGGTCTGTTACAGAAGTCATTTTTTTTTTATTACATTTGAAGATAATACTGTATTACACAGTGGGAAGGCATGTTTACCTGTTTGGCTGGCAACCACCGTCCTAGAATCGACAGTGTAATGTTTTATTTGGTCAGAGTTAATTCCCATATTTCTAACTACCCTCCCCCAGTCTAGACGCACCATCTGTTGCCAGCTAATATGATATGTGGTGTTTAGTTTATTGTTAGACACCGCGCGGTACGGACGTGTTTTGATTGTAATGATTTGAAGTGGATTCTCGGTATTTAAATCAATCGGTCAATCGGAAATGGTTTGGAAAATATTATAACTTTTTTATTATAATATTTTGGGAAATATAATTTTAATAGCCATTACGAATAATAAAGCAGAATCAAAATATCGACTTCCTCTAACATCGAAATACTTCATTTTTAATATTCTTTTTTCGAATTAAACCTCTTAATGCTTAGTAAACTCATAAGAAAATTAAAGTCTTTAAAAAACACTTGTTTAAATGTAAGTACTTACGTACATATGTTAGTGAAGTAAAGTAAATAAAAAAGCAGCCCTATGTACTATTAACGGTGATGATGAACACAAGTCACTAAACAACTAGGTACATACAGGATGTTTCTTTGTGCAAAAAAATAAAACAGTATTTAATACGGTCAAAAGAGGTTGCATTTGCGAGCATATTTTCTGCTAAACAAAAGTGCATCCCCTGCGTCCTACACCCCCCTCCCCCCGTCTAGACGCTACCAGCTGATCGGTGTTGTGATGCCGCGGCGGCACGCGCGTCAGTTTGTTGTCGGCCGTCGCGCGGAACGGACGTGCGGACGTAGGGAAGGAATTACGAATAATGTTAATATCTAGTTTTGAGTGGTTTTTTTGTGGATGTATAGAGCATGTTATTTAAGTTTGTCGGGAGTGACTGTTATTATTGTTACTTTAAAAATTAAAATTTTGCAAAGTGCATTGTTAAAAAAAATGTTTTAAAAACTTAAACTTACTGAACTCCGCGCTCTGCATTGAGATAACATGTAGTGAACGCTAACAAACCCAATTAATGTATAACAGTCAGTCATATATGTGTTTACTCTAGATGGGAATCGAACCTAGACCTCAATTAGCAGGCAAACATCCATCGCTAGGATTATTGTGTGGGCGTCATCAAGAGTGAATGGAGTTCTAAGTTGTGCGCCTACCGGTATTGCATTGCCACTTATCATCGGGTGGGATTAGAGGCGAGCGTACATTTCAAAAAAAAAAACTTACAATTGTTTAAATGTACTAAAACAAAAGAGTATAAAGAGTCACGTGTAATACGAAAAGTACTGAACACTTTGATTTAAATGTTCCCGTTTCGACCACCGAATCAAATTTTATGGCTGATAAAATAAAATTTTCTAACGTTTATTTTGTGATATAAAACTTACAATACAACTTACAAAATCGACCGACTAAACTTGTGTTCATGTTCAAATGCTCATATCAAAAAGTTCTAATGGGGGAAAAATGTAAATTAAAATAATTTCATTTCGACTTCGGCTCACTTGACGAAAGTTAAAATTTATTAACACATTAATAGTTAATGTGTTAAATAATACAAATATTAACCAAACAATGTTACTACATCAGATTACCTCAAAATAAATAACAAAAAAACTTTTTTATTTTCTAATAAACTTCCTTAAACTACAAAAGATGTAATCTCTACTTAACTAATACCATTGAACATAATATAAATAAACAGTAAATATAAAACCCTCGACACAGCGGTTTACCAGTGACCTCCACGAGGGTAGCTCGGCTGTATGCGTGTAATGTTAAATTAAATTAAAAAAGTAATTCATAATGACCAGTTAATTAGTTATGATTCCGGTCATGTGTACGTAGATTTTATTTAATAATGTCTGTGTAAGCAATTATAGCCGTGTGGTTGAACGTTGGACTGCCGAACCGGAGGGTCCGGGTTCAAACCCCGCACGTATGTGCGTATTAATATTTAATTATCACTTGCTTCGGTGAAGGAAAACATCGTGAGGAAACCTGCACACCTGGGAGTTCTCCATAATGTTCTCAAAGGTGTGTGAAGTCCGCCAATCCGCACTTGGCCAGAGTGGTGGACTATGGCCTGTACTCCTCACACTGTGAGAGGAGACCCGTGCCCAGCAGTGGGACAGCTATGGGTTGTGATGATGATAATGATGTCTGTTTTAGAAATGTTCTAAAGCTTTTAAGTAAAATCTATTAGAGGGGAGTCATAAATTATATTTATTAAATAAATATTTTTTTTTAGTAATTATTAAATAATAAAATTATTATCCTTCATTTGTTTACTGACGATCCAGCGCAATGGTAACATGCCAGACTGCCTTTCGAAGGGTCCTCGATTCGACTTCCAATGAGGCGAAATTTTGATTCATGAGTTAAAATGTTTGTTTTTGTTTGTGTGTTGTCCATGTAAAATAATACACAAATTACATTATACAAAATATATTTTTATAGAACACCTGAGTCATTAAAAAAAAAATTAGGGGAAGTTTACACTTCATCCCTTTCAGTATAAATGTACAGTTGCAAAGCATAGCGCACACTTGATGCAACCCCCAGCTGGGGAGGAAACAATGCAATTAAAAACAAGCATGGCTACCCTTAGTGGTCGGGGTTGGTACAGTCTGTCTGTCGCGGTGGGTAGTTGCTTTTGTATCTGTGGGTTCGATGTAACGTGAAAAAAGAAACAGTTACAATTTTTCTTGATAAAAAATCATTTATTTATAGTTGTTGTGTGTATGTAGAAATGAAAAGAGAAGTAAAGATAGAAGCACTTCAGTACCCAATACTATGTCAACACTAACTATTATTTGGGGTTGTAGTCAAGACAAAAACATAAAAAAATTGTAACAATGCACATTGATTGATAATGAAAACTAAGAAAAAAAAATTATTAAACAAATGAGATTCATATCATAGAACACCCTGTGCAATAACATGTGTGCAAGGCAATTATACATTCTGAAAATAAATTTTAATATTTTGAAATTTTTACAATCCATAGAACAAGTTGTTAATGTAACCCTTAAATGTGTAGCGTGTAACTTGAAGAATGTGTGTTAACACGTGCTATGAAGAAGTGAAAAATAAAAAGCTGGCGCTCAATTGTTGGTTATTGACATAAAAATAAACTGTACATGTGAATCAACATAATCAACAAACCACTCGAAACCTGTGATAATTGACAAAAGCTGTGATTTTAGTGATAATGTTTTGTTTATTTAATCCTAGTAAGTATACCTTTAATATGCTCTATGTTATGTCCTCTGCTTAAAGTTGTTCTGCCTTTCAGTTTATAGAAAAATATATTGTTTATTCGAAGCTGGATTTTACAATCAATTTTAGAAGATCAAACTACACCATCGCTTGCGCATGTTTCTACGATAAGCTGTATTATGGACTTAAGAAGAAACGGCAAAAAACTCCTCATCGTCGTAATGTTTTCAATTTAGATTGTCTTTCCTCTGTTCTCTCTTGTACTTGCCTTGATTGTGTGCAACGTGTACGTGTATAGCATGAAACGCACACAAATGAACAGTATCGTCTTCAACAGACATCGGCAAAATGTAATCATGATTACAGATTACGATTACTTTTGGAGACACGGTAATGCCCCCGCCAAGAACGATCTAACTACCTTTACTACCCGATATTTGACCCCCTGAACCAGATACACGATCATACCTAAACGATATTTGAAAATTCGGAGCCGAGGAAATAAAAAAAACGAAAAAATATTTTAAGTTACTGGAATATGGATTGAAACTTAAAAAAAATCTTTCATGTCAAAAGCAAAAGATGTTCAAAAAATTTTCATGGATTAAAAAATGTAAAAATTTTCCTAACTAGAAAAAAAACTCTTAACACATTACAAAACACGAATGCTACATTCATGTACTTTTTTTTACCTTCAATGTAAAAAAGCATGAGTGATGTCGTTATTTTTCTCATTTTCTCTACTTTACAAATTAACTACCTCATTTAGTATTGAAGCTATATGAAAGTATATTAATTATAAGTTTATACATTTGATTATTTAACATTTGGAGCTAACTACCACGCTGCTCCAGTGATCAACCTCCAGGGTACCATACCTACCAAACAGCGACGGTAGGTATCAGGTGACTGAACGTATTACACTGCCTTTGTTGTCTGAAGTCTGAGCGTTGACCCAGGTTCGGGTCTAGACTCGGTCTAGACTAGCGCGCGGTTCCGCTTACAATCTAATGTATGTTTAGGTACAGCGTGAACCTTTGTCGGTCTGCAATTTTGTTATGTATAAGTTAGCGAGCGAGGTCTCGTATTTTAGGGTTAAGTTTATGGATATGATTTTTATGGTTAGGTTTTTAATCTATGGTTTTTTCTATGGTTGAATAACTTTTTAACCTCTATACAGGGTGTTAGGGACTCAAACAGAAACCTTGTAACCACGCTTTCGGACCGTGATTCTAAGTAATACTACATCGAAAAACAAATATTTTGGTTCATTTTTTTGGAATATATAATTTTTTTACAATTTTTTTTCGAAAATTTTAAAATATTTCATAATTATTCCGGCCCCTCTTAGCTATAGTGAATGAATTTTACTTTATTAAATTATTTGAATTGAAAATAGTTGAATTTAAAAGCATTCTCCAGAAACGGATTATACTGAAAGCTAAACTAACTGTAAGCAACATAACTTGTATAAATTAAAAAAAAACCCTACGAAAAAAAATACTTATAGTTCAAAGAAGAAAAAGTAAATCGATTAAACTGTTACGCGTGAAGCACTTAATCGAGTAATTATACGCCAAAATGTCTTACATCATTTTGGAAAAGAGCCGATACTCTTACACTGCTGGACCGATATTAACCAAACATAGCTAAGAACCACCGCAAGGAAACTGGCTTTCAAATGAAAAAAAACCGCATCCGAATCAGTCCATCCGTTGAGAGCTATGATGCCACATACACATGCTCTTCTTTTTGCGTCGGGGGCTAAAAATAATCGTTTTTCGAATAACCTGGGCACAAGACACCTGTCATAATTATGATGACAGCGAGTGTGGTAACGGCCGGCGTGGTATCCGATGGTATTGTACCACCCACGTCGCCCACGCGCCGCCCTTGGGACCGTTATCAAGGTTCGAATCCGTCACTGTTCTATCGCGCGGTTCGTTATGTAGGAGTGAGTCTTAAAAGTTCATCTTCAAATCTTTTAAAAAGCCTAGAATTATCACAAGCGTTAGAAATTATCACAATCAAGAATAATGTTCCTTAAAAGTGTCAATACTCTCCAAAACTAAAGTGATTGAATGAACTGAAGTCGACGGAGCCCCGCTATGAAGGGTTCCCTTTTCTCCGTGAATAAAAAAGCGATCCCTGTAACCTAAGCTTCCTTCCGTTACAATTACACAGGCAGTATGTCGGGGTGAGGGACTTTGATCCCGAATCTTCCAGCATGGTGGATATCATCCGCCCCCAGTTTTATCTATTAATTTTAGTTTTTTCTATTCATTTCATTGGAGCCGGCTACGCTTTTTAGAGGCGACTATCTCTGTCCTCAGGGGTTGTAACACATCTGTGACCGAATTAGGACGAGACTTAATAACAACTACTAACTGGAATATTACTAACAGGACTAACAGTCCCTGTCCCAGTCCTCATACTCATTAACAAACTAACCAGCTAATGTTCTAACATCGTCTCCTAACCGGACTAACCATCCTCCCGATGCGAGTCTTGTTCTGTGTCGGTCACAGTTGTCATGGGCGGCAGCGGAGGGTGGTGCTGCATGCTCGTTTGCTACGTAAAGCAATAAAAAAATGAGGTATAAAATAATAATGAAACAGAACGGTACGGTTTACTATCGAATTAAATCAATTAAATAGCGCCAAAGTCACTGCATTTAATTCTATCGTTATTATTGTTACAGGTGAGTGCGCGAAAGCATTTGAAGACTGCGATGGGATAGAGGAGATCACGGTAAGGTAGAGCCCACTGTTGGGCGATAGATCATATTATAATGTAGTTAAAAACTTCTAAACTACTTATCATAATTTAAGTGAAGTATTGGTTACAGGATTTGACATATTAGGAAACATTAGAACTGTCACACTAAATTCAATACGGCGACCTCTAGAGGGTTGATTCATAAAAATTAAAAAGAATCGAGTGTGTGTTCACACGCGGTTTATTAAAACTTTGTATTGTGCTGGCAGATAAGCAGTGATAGCCGTGTGGTTGAACGTTGGACTGCCTAACCGGAAGGTCCGGGTTCAAACCCCGCACGCACCACTAATTTTCAAAAATTATGTGCGTATTAATATTTAATTATCACTTGCTTCGGTGAAGGAAAACATCGTGAGGAAACCTGCACACCTGAGAGTTCTCCATAATGTTCTCAAAGGTGTGTGAAGTCCACCAATCCGCACTTGGCCAACGTGGTGGACTATGGCCTGTACCCCTCACACTGTGAGAGGAGACCCGTGCCCAGCAGTGGGACAATTATGGGTTGTGATGATGATGATAATGATGATGATTGTGCTGGCTGGAAGGATGCTTTGAAAAGCATACCTTTCATAGATAATCCAGTTAAAATCCAAGATTATGGCACGGCCTCTTATCCATAGTGAGGGACAGATTGGCTATAGGAACCGGCAATGAGAACGTCGTGTTTCATAGCAGTACTAAAAACAGTAATAATAGTCGTGGGAATAGTTGCAATTAAGTATGTAAAGCTTTATAATGAGAAGTTGTAATACTGTTGATTTTTTTATTATTGTAACGGCATTAATTGACTGTAATTAACCACGTAAGGTAATGTAGAATTTTACTTTCTTTTTCCGCGTTTCCTAGCCGGCAATGTAAGGGTTATAAATCTTTCTAGTGCCATACAAATGTCATCGAAGCGGATCGAAAGTACAACTCGTGTTGTATGAACGTAACGGATCTAAGTATAGTTTTTTTTAAGTGAATACTTCTTTGGTGACGTTGTGATTTGGAATTCGTTGAAACGGAAATGACGCGAATGAAGCATCGGCAAAATGGCGGCTGCCGTGAGCAAAGCAAAACATCAATATTTGGACTGTATTCGTTGTTCTGAAGTTTCACTTCTAGCACGTGTGAATTGCACACATTTTGTTTTAAGCTATTGCATACGCATAGCTTTTATCGCGGGCCTTGAGCGTGGGGACCGAATCCAGAAATTCCGTAACGAAAAAAACCTAACACCCCCAATCAGCGCCATCTAGTACCTTAATACCAAGGTACGCTACGTATGTTTTCTACAAACTAGATGGCGCTGTTCTGATATAACTATATAACTTCTAATAATTATAATTGCATAAGTTGATAAAAAATGCTATGCAATAGCTTTACCGCGGCAGTCTCCGAGTGCCACATTTAGTTTTTTTTTATCTTTGGTTGTCTATATCGCCTATCGAAACTATTACCGATGTCTAACTATTGTCGACATTTTTACCGACATCAAAGACTATACAAACATACACATAACATACCATAATGAAAAACTTTTTCAATCACAGATTGACTAGGGATGCAGCATGCATGCACTTAGTATATTGCATGGTGGCGTAACAATAAAATGTGATGTACCAGGCTTGCATAAATCGCGGAGTGTCGATATAAACGCGGATCTAGGCCGCGGAGAGTCGCAGTGAAAGTCGTGACACGACTCGACGCCATTTTGTGATCACGCTAACTTTTTTTGTGGTGAGATGTAATTATGATTTCTTGGTGTTGCAATTGTAAACCCAGAGTCGCTTTTTGTTATTAAAACCGGAATTAATATTTTGCAATAATACTTATTACGTTTAAAACATTGACTTATTATTATTAGTTTAAAACGAAAATCTTAGTGAGAATGATTGATGACATACCTCAATCATTCTCATTTCATGAACATACCTAGTTCATCATCTTATCATCACGTTCCTGTGCGTCAAATTTCAGAATGAAGTTGTAATGAATAAATGAATTTGTATATTACGCACTTTCTTTGTTAACCTGTGATTACGCACGAAAATTATTGGTGAAAACGGATTTGACTAAGGAAAGTAATGAATTTAGTGATGTTAAAATAACAACCTTGTGGGTGATTGACCTAAAGAAAGTACTTAATTATGTACTTACAAGTGATCATTAAATTCTAATACGCACACAATTTTTGAAAATTAGAAGTGCGTGAATGTGAACCCAGGCCCCGGTTCGGAAGTCCAACATTTAAACCACTCAGCTATTACTGCGACATACATACATTTTCTTTTTTACAAAGTTCTTAATGCTCAAGCGAAATAGGAATTCCAGATATTTCAATGAGCACATCTATGCTAATGAAGATGACCTAAGGACATTACCAAGTTTTACAATTAAGGTTATACATTCGCCTTGTTTGAAAGTGGTCAATCCCCTCCGGATGGTATGACCGTTCGTCAAACGGAAGCAGGCCCAGCGCCACTGTGACTGTCAGTAATCAATATGTTGGCTGTGGTGTTGCGGTGGGCCGGTACCAGGGTATCATTAACTGGAAGGGAATCGGGGAATCGGCGGTATTGTGGCTTGGACCGTACTATAGATAGAGAGGTAGACGGCGATCTAATATTAATAAATATCATTTGTATAAACACTTTACAGAGAAGAGTATAGACCAATGAATGCTATCTATCGCACTAACACAAGAAAAGGAACGACTTACGCCAACGACACGAAAAAAAACGGAACAGACTGATACGATGTTTTGTCTCCCTTTGCGTGCCGGCTTGTTCAAGGAAAGCACAGTAAGAAAATTTGACAGCTCCGTCGAATTGTTCTCTTGCCACATACAATTAGGAGCTTCTCGTGGTATCTCATGTTGGCTACGCTCACCAGATGTCTGCTTATCAGTGGAAATGGTTACATACGTTTGTACCTTAGCTTTCGCACCCTGCATCGTAGCTGCTGAGCACATCTTTGGTGGTAAAGCATCCTGAAGGGCTCCATCCAAGCCGACCTCCCAGCTCGTAAAGCAACCTGCTGAACAATGGACGAGGGTACGGCATCCGGTCCTGTCAGAGCGCGCTGGACTGTATCATCCCGTTTAATCCTAAAGTCTTAACTCTAAAGTGAAGCACTAAACCGAAACTTTCCCGAACTTCGGCTGCGGATAATCATATGTTTTTAGCAATAATACATATAAATAGCTTTTCAGATATTTTGTGACACAATTTAACTGGACAAATCGTCATAATCCTTTTTTTTCGTGAGACACGTTTGGCGTGCGTTGACATGAGCTGCCCGGTGTTTGGAGCCATCTCTGGTTCCAAATAAGATGCTTCAAAACGGCCGCGCGGACTTCGTTTCTATAGTGTAATTATTCTAAGCCTAAAGTGGTCTAGGATTGGTGGTAGTGGCGGCTGGTTACCAGTGTTACTGGAGTCAATCGCTAAACAACTTGTCGTGTTTCGGCTGGGGGCTTCAGAGACAGCATTATCTGTCGTTCTTTTCTTTCGGTGATGCCTTTGGTCACGGTAATAGTATCATACAGTATTGTGACTCGGCCCTGCCCTTGAAATGAATGCCTACGGCCCCGCGCGCTAGGGCCGCCTCTTTCTAGTTGGGATGTTGGAGGGAATGTAAGTGGGTAGGTAATACGCACGCTTCCTGATTACAAATCCGTTCAATCGTCCCTAACGCCCTTCTGTAGCTGTTGTGTACTTAATGTGTACTAAACCCCGAGGCGCGTAGGTATGATTCGCGTTCCGACCGTTTACGTTTGTATGAAGTTGGAATACTGTATGTTACCAACATACCAATCGTTAGACAGTAGCAAAGATGACATCGATATTTATATTGTGAGATTACCGTCGCATGTGTATCATACACGTGCCGGAGTCGTGTGTAAATAACCTGCCAACACATAGCGGCTTAATGTACAGGCACATATACATACATATACAACCTTTTTCATACCACGGACCCCTAGAAAATCAAACACGATTTCAACGACCCCCCTGATTAAAAACACGGGAATACGTTTCGGACAACTGACTGACTGACTGACTGACTGACATATCAACGCAGGGCCTAAACTATAAGGGTTAGAAACTTGAAATTTTGCACAGGGGTTCCTTATTTAACGTAGGGGAGCACTAAAAAAGGATTTTTGAAAATTCACCCCCTAAAGGGGTAAAAGGGGGGGTGCAAAGTTAGTATGAAACTTTGCCGTTTTTGAAGGTATTCGAATGAAATTAAGAATGAAGGTCATTTCATTGAAAATTATGAAACACGTATGAAAGATTTTTTCGAAAATCATCCCTTAAGCGGGTAAAAGGGGGGCGCAAAGTTAGTATGAAAGTTCCCTGATTTTCTAAACTTTTATATATTTTTGGCGGGCGAAGCCTCGGGTGTAGGCTTGTTAGTAATATTTGGATTAAAATTAGTACTTAGTAGTTGTAATCCAATCGGCGGACCCCCATACACATACTCGCGGACCTCCAGGGGTCCGCCGACCACAGGTTAAAAAAAAACTGCATGAAGGCGATAGACACCACGATGTTATAATGAAAATGTACAATAAACAAAAATAATAATTAAAATGTGGCACTCGGAGACTGCCGCGGTAAAGCTATTGCATAGCATTTTTTATCAACTTATGCAATTATAATTATAAGAAGTTATATAGTTATATCAGAACAGCGCCATCTAGTTTGTAGAAAACATACGTACCATACCTTAGTATTAAGGTACTAGATGGCGCTGATTGGGGGTGTTAGGTTTTTTTCGTTACGGAATTTCTGGATTCGGTCCCCACGCTCAAGGCCCGCGATAAAAGCTATGCAATAGCTTAAAAATGTCAAGTGCAAGTCGGGCTCTGAAATGGGAATTCAATAATCAATTTATTGGCCTTATTACCGCTTTTAACATTACAGTCATAATTGGTAACACAATTTGTACACAAATGTAGTTTTATTTGCATTCAGAACTAAGTTGATCTTTTATACACGTAAATAACATTGGAATGTCTGTTTGTAATATTAAAATAACCGCTTATACGGTAGCACGGTGGATGTGTATACCAAATTTTTTTTTTTTATTTTGGTCTGTTTGTCTGTTTGTTTTGGCCAATCTCAGGAACGGCTAGACCTATTTCGACGGGACTTTCACTGGCAGATAGCCGATGTAATAAGAAGTAACTTGGCTACTTTTATTTTTGAAATTTCCCCGTAACCATTGAAATATTCCACGCGGGTGAAGTCTACCTGTCAGGTACTACTTAGCGTGATAGCTTTAACTGGCTGTGAGTGTGTGTAATTATTGTTCAATAATAATTGTTACTGTTTATTCTACGGTTATAATGTTGATTTTTCTTTTAAATTCTAATATTGAAACCTTGAAAACAATGTTATTTAGTTTAGTGAGTATTGATTTGACGCAGATTTTAACCCTGCTTCAATTCAATCAGCTGTTCAAATTCAAACATGGCTTTGATTGGAGTAACCTTGGGCGTATTACTAGGCGGTTCATTGAGACAATTTTTTGTTTGTATAGAGGATTAAGGAACGTGTTTAATTAATCACTCTTAAATTTTCTTTGTTACCCAAACCCTCACCAACTAACAACAGAGGTAGGTACCGTGTACCGTGTAGGTCATTGGAATGATCTTTGATGAATGAATGATCTCTGTTGAATTTAATAGGTAAACTTTTCCTTAGTCTGTTAGGCTATTGCATAGCTTTTATCGCGGGCCTTGAGCGTGGGGACCGAATCCAGAAATTCCGTAACGAAAAAAACCTAACACCCCCAATCAGCGCCATCTAGTACCTTAATACTAAGGTATGGTACGTATGTTTTCTACAAACTAGATGGCGCTGTTCTGATATAACTTTATAACTTCTAATAATTATAATTGCATAAGTTGATAAAAAATGCTATGCAATAGCTTTACCGCGGCAGTCTCCGAGTGCCACATTTAATTTTTTTTGTTTATATCGAATTCCGTCTCTTGAAAATTTTCTGACTTCAAATGTCACATTTATATTTTGGAATACTTGTGGAACCCTTAGTAGCCAATGAAACGTATTGAAATAATACTTACGAAACAAAGGATGTTTCTAATGCTGATTCAGCCATTAATTGCCTATGAATGATGAAATAACATTAATTTTCTCGTAATATAGTTTTTTATATCTTCCTGTATGGCTCAATGGCGTGATGGACGGACAAAACTAACACGAGTCATCGGCCCAGTACCAGGCTCTCATATCATAACAGTGCTTACGTCATCTTTTGGTATAAAAACGTATAGGAGGTCGTTATGAAACGCAATTGATATAGGGCGCAGCGTTAGAGCGAGATGGAAAAATATACCAAAACAAAAACAGACAATACTGCTTTTGTAAAAAACCAACTTTTATCGCAATTACTTTTTAAAGAGGTCTATTGTGAGAGCGAGAGGCGAGAGCCGTGGATCGGGAAAATAGAGACGGCAACATGGCAACAACGAAAGGCAGTTTCGAGACCGTTTCATTTTGAGCCGTAAAATGTAATGGTTAAGTTGATAATCATTTGCAGGGATTATACACGGGTTTATTATTTAAAATCGTGACCGGCACAGTAAAATTCGTGCCAAGGTTCGCACACGGTTGCGTCAAATCACTACACATTCGACATTCGTGTCATAGTAGAACCTGCCTAGACCATTTGTCGCCTATCGAGCTACGTTAAGCTTGCATCGATTCAAACATTATCTATTATTAAACGGCCGTGCGCTGTAGCGCTGCAATTGCTGATCCATACCGTGCACTCCGCAAAGTAAGCGCTTAAAGCCGCTTACTCAACTAACGAGTTGAAACTGTTGAATGTGAGATTTCGCTGCAGCGCTACAATTGTACGGGTCTATTTTCTGCCTGACAACAACGTTTCTATGTCAGAAGGGCTCGGGGGGCAGTGACGTAACAGTGCATTCGAATTTGTACGAATTTTAAAAACGAATTATCTCTTCTTCTATCCAGTTGAAATTGAACCATATCCCTTGTTGCTAGAGTTTGGTTTTCATTAATCTCGGTTACGGTTTACCTTGCCCCAGATGTTAATACCGTCAGGTCATATGTACGTTTTATCTCTATTCGATATTCAACGTTAGTTTGTTATGATAACGATTAAAATGTAATGTTGCGGCCGTTGCGTTGTATTGGCACGAAGCTCATTACCATACAAAGGCCGATTCGGATCTCAAGGCATAGAAGACACTGTGTCTTATTTACTTTGTGTTAAAGACGCACAAAGACTTACTATTTTCGTAGTTGGAAAACGGTGAGTACTCTTAATGATCTTGGTTCATTCGGGGTCTGAACTTGAACTCTATTTGTTTGGTAATAGAGATCACATTGCAATCTTTTGGTTTGAAGGGCGTTGGTAAATTAGTATGCTTGTCAGTTATGTCTTCCTGGTACATTAGCGCGATTATCATTAAATAATGCGTGTTAAAATTTAGCTAATCCCAAGGTGTCCTGTAGTTTTTTATAAGTATGTAATTTCAAACTAAACTTAGGAAATTTTATATTTGCAGTAGTAATTATTTGATTCTGGCAACATTTTTACATACAATTCTAAAGTAGAATAATTTTATAGCGACATTTGCGAACACTAAAATGTCCATAGTTATAATAAATAGGGTCTCAATGAAAATTGGCTACTTTTTAATTAAGAACCAATTTGTTTATTAATTCGTAAAGCGAAGTTTAAAAATTTAATCAAGGAATTCCATTGTTAATGTATAGTCATTAATTAAAGGTACTTAAATAGACTAGGAATATTGTGACTATTGCGAGCAAAGTGCAGGAAGATGTACTGTACCTACCTACCTTCCTTTATTTAGGTATTCTAGAATATAATTTTATCGGATCGTAATATGTACTCAATATTTCCTAGTACCTATCTATCCACATAGTTAATTGTATTGGTACTTTGTATGGAAAAGATATAAAATTATCATACCTATTAGTTGTTGTTTGTTTACTAAACTTAATGTTTTGTGTTTAAATAACGATCGACGTAATGTAATAAATATAACATAATACACCGAAAATTTTATTAACATATTTACAAATTGCCTCGTAAACGCGTCCACGTCATCCATGTTGTTGTCGGAAGGAGACAGTCAATAGATAAGGTCGTACGAGTGAAAGAGATGGCATATTGTTTGTCAACATTGCGCGCAATTTTAAATTTAGAACACGATTCGTTTCCGTGACTTTAAATAAAACGTGTTGCCATAATTCTGATTTTATCCATTTTATTGCAGAGAAATTTAGTTTTTTTGTTCATTTTTTATGCTCCCAGACGCAGTATGGCGTAATATACTGCCGTTTCAATCCAAGGGTCCTGAGTTCGATTCCGAGCGAGGTGGAAATTTGGCGAGTTTTTAATACGCTTTTATTAGCTTGAGACGTATGTTATTTATTTTCTAAGATAGGGTGCGTATTTGTGTGTTGTTCACCCGCGACACAGTGAATCCTAGTGCGAAGCTATGAGTGTGTAGCGTTATTTAATATTAATATTCTCATACAATTACTCAACGCAAATAGTAAAGAAAATATTAAAATAAATTATGTGACCGTCCGATAGAGTAGGTACAATATCGATCGCTATATAGTAAACAATACATTGTATACGTACGGCTGTTAGCTATCGCGCGTTATCACCGCGATATAACATGACATTCGCACCGAAACCACTGCGGGAATTATGACACGATTATGAAGGAAGGTAACTCGAACATAATTATTAAAACTCATAGATACATTCATTGGCTTTATTACTATGGACATATAATCTCATAGTAAAATCGCGAAGAAAATGTCCCAGTCAGTTATGTCATGTCATGTCATGTCATGCAGTTAACAAGGTAATTTAAACACTGAAATTATTACATCACGGTTAAATTTAGATTGCAGTCGTGAACGCCGGCCGTTGCAAGAATAGAAATATTAACAAGGTAATATAAACACTAAAATCATTACATCACGGTTTAATTTTGATTGCAATGGGGAACGCGGAATTGTAGCTCTTTTTGCGTTTTGTAGCTCATTTGGCTCGGGCATTTTTTAGCGTGGACCCGGCGTTCATAGTAATAATAAGTCAATGGATACATTACGTTACGTCCATACGACGCAAGTTGCACCTTGCGATCTGCTACGATGGCATTATTGTAACTAATGTGATAGATAATTACAGAACGCATGAGACAGAGAGAGATAGCTACATAAAAAGTAGGACAATTGGCAAAATTTGACTGTCCCACTTCTCGCACTCTTTTTTGGTATAACTACTGATAGTTTATATTTATGTCCATTTAAATATAATAAAAGTACATTAATCGATGGCTGTACCCCATATCTATCTATCTATATATATATGTATACAAAAGAATCCCTATTTCCCTTGGTCATCCCATCATGACTGATTGGCAAATTGCAATAAAATTTGTCACACGGGTAGACCGGCCTGGACTGGACATAGGATTATTTTAACCTTTGGATAATTTTAACGGTATTTTTGTCTAATCACGGAAAATAGCTAGGGCAGTATAATTCTTCTTCTTCTTCTTCTTCTTCTTCTCCAAGATGTCTAACTATAAACTCATCCCTGAATAAGAAACCCGGGATAACATCTTTCTCGTCAATTCTATAGGTACATTTCTATCTCTGCCCTGGTCTAGGGTATATCTATATCTAGACTACTATGTAAGACGAGTACGCGATTGGCCGATTGTATAAGACAGTTTACAAGACTGCAGACATGGAAGGCGATACTCGGCTTAAGAAGAGGTACAGTTGCAAAAGCCTATTCACCTTCGCCTTTGATCCGATCCAATTACGTTTATATTTCTGTTCTTCTGAGCGCGTAATTCGTTTGTAATTCGAGTATCGTATGCTTCTTTGTGTAACGTCCCCTACCTACGGTTTATGGGTGCCTGGTATCCCCTATTGTCAAAACCACATTTAAATCGGTTGTTGTTTCTGAGATTAGTTGGAACGGCACGGACAGACAGACAAACCGACAAAGAAAGAAACAGACAAAAATTCTAAGTGCATGAATCTGAATTATTTATGGATTAAGAATTTAACACGTTCGCGTGAGCAACGTCGTACGACGACGTTTTGAATGAATCGTGAATCGGCGCAACGTCGCCCAACGTCCTATAGCAGTCATACTTTTTTTCGGTAGAACACCTCATGTAGTCTAACAAAAGAACAAAATCCTTTAGCATGTCTTTTTTGCGCCGCAACAGAGACAATGACATTTTAAGTAATTGAACAGAGACGATTCCTGTAATTTACACCACCGCTATAATATCACTAACACATTTCGTTTCGTTTCTTAGATATGAATATTACGGCGGAACGTCTTTAGACGTCGCAAAATTTTGTATGGGATAATGGTGCGCCACAGCAACCCGAATTACCTTCGAGGTTGCTCACCCGAACGTGTTACGATGCAAACGAGCATGCAGCACCACCTTCCGCTGCCGCCATGACAACTGTGACCGACACAGAACAAGACTAGGATGGTTAGTCCAGTTAGCAGACGGTGTTATTAAAAAGATAAGAAGTTTAAGAACGTTAGTTAGTCAGTTCACTGTAAGAATGAGGACTGGGGCAGGGACAGTTAGTGATAGTTAGTCCTGTTAGTTGTTGTTAGTAATACTAATTGTCCAGTTAGTAATTGTTAGTAAGAGTTATAATTGATGAGTAAATCTAATACGTAATGAGAAGACTGTGTCCAAGCCAAGCAATCGCTTATCAGTTAACGATAACATGTACTGATAAGCGATAAGTCTTAGATAACACATTAGCGGCTAGTGGGTCACCCGCTATTATCGTATTTGTTGTGGATGTATGTCATTGAACTTATTAGTTTAGACAACAATATCATCTATTACTAACCTTATGATAGCCTAGTAGGTTGGTTGGTTGGATTCCCAAATTTCCTGAGATCGCATTTAATTTTCACAAATGATGTGCGTATTTAAATCAATTTTATGCTTCGGTGAACAAACCTGCACATCTATGGATTTTAGAATCCACCTGTCAAATGTGGAGTAGGATATATCAGGTGGACTATGGGCCAATGCCCCTCGCATTGTGAGAGGAGACCCGAAGCGCAGAAGTGGAAACGAATCCATAGGCGTTATTGTTAAAAAGCACATCAAATATTGTGTAGTAGTTTTTGAGATTGTCGCAGACTAACCAGAGATTTGGAAGTAAGTAAACATGCGGGCAGTCTTGGGGACTGTCGATAGAAGTGAAAACTAGTAACTTGTGAATTGTGTCGTCGAGCTATTTAGATTTTAGGAACGAAGTTCCTTATCGCGCGTTGTGAAAGGGGGCTAGACGGAAAAAATTCTTACGAAAAGTTGTCACGACACTTTTTGGTATAGTACGCTATTGTAAGCTGTGCGGCGTCGCATGTTTCTCTGTCTGTCTCTCTCTCTCTTATAGAAAGCAAGCCAGATATTTTCATTTCTATTTCGCATTAAACAGTGTGGTGTCGCGACGATTATTTTTGTTGAGTGTATACAGGTTTATTTTATTAATAAAATTTTATATATTATACTTCTTTCCATCCGGGTGTCCCTTGACACCTCTCAAGTTTTATTATTTTTGGTTTATAAAGACGCGTTTATGATCAAATTGGTCACGCGAGGTTTTGTTCACCTAAAAAGTGTCCAACGCGCCTAAAGTTTTCACTTCAAAAATGACTTGTCTGGCCGAAAAATTGGAGTAATGGTTGGCTCGCAATTTTAAGGATATATTTTTCCATTTTGTTTCATAATATTTACTTACGAAGCAGATTTATCGTATGTAGTTAGGGTTACCATGTACAAATTTGAGAAATCCGGAATTAAAGTAACAATTAAATGGTTCTCGACAATTATTATAGTTTTATCATAATTGTCATTTGTGAGCATTTTTATGTTTTTATTACCTACACGGTTGTATCGTAATTCGTTGCATTATAAAATTATTTTTTTATAAAAAGCGTAATATACAATTATATGTATACAATACACACATATGACACATAAGAAGTGAAACCTTTTACGACAACATTTTTTTTCCCCCATATATTATATATGTTATGGTTATAGCGGAAAAACAAGCAGACGAGCGATCAGATATTAAAGCTTAATATTTTTTTATAAAAAATGTGTGGGATTACACATAAAAACTTTAGGACGGAAACAATATTGCTGAAGGTGTAAATTTCATATCTACCGATATCTCAAATTTTCACTTCCGTACTATGTTTACCTACTTTCGATTTCATTTAATTAATTTTATTACAAAAGAAAAAAAAATGAATTGAATTTTTTAATTTTTATTTAAAGCTACCTTTTATTTTGAATCCCACGTCTCCGGTCAAATCCGGAAAGCTGGTTTCCCTACGATGTTTACTATCCCGAGCGAAACACTATCGTCGTCTCTCTCAGCCATCTTATCAGGTGTGGTGAGTTACATTAGGTTATAAATAGCATAACTAGTCATTATTGTTATTGTCATTTAACAGCTCTCTTGGGAGAGATGTTCTAGATATTTCACAAGTTTGTAGACTGTAATCTTATTCTATACGTATAAAAAAACTTCAAAAAAAAAAAGAATACTGTCAGTCCAAATATTGATGTTTTGCTTTCCTTACGTAAGCCGCCATTTTGCCGTAAAAGGTATTGCTCTTAGGACCCCGACTTTGGAGGACTTTGGAAACGTATTGTGATACAAACTATCGTATGTCCTTTTTGACGTGATATGTCTTATGGACACCGACAGCGCGCACGAAAAAGTGTCCCGTTCCGCCTGAGCCTGTGCGTGCAAGCGAGAGCGCGGAACAAGCGATAGAGATGCACGTTCGGCTTGCAACAGTTGCAACGCATCTATCACAAGTAACTTAACTAACTACAATAAACAGTACAACACTAACTTGTGTTTCGTACACTCTCTTCCCTTATGACGTTATCACGTAAAATTATCGTCCGTAAACCGACTTTATAGACAACCTTTTTTAGTCTCAAACTATCTCCATACCAAATTTCACCCATATCGGTTCAGCGGATTGAGCGAGAAAAGGTATCAGACAGACAGACAGACAGAGTCAGTCGATATCAGCATAGGTTGTCTGTTGACAAGCGTGGATAACCTATGTGAGGGGCCCCGAGCCACCAGTGGGCCTCCAGCGCCAAAGCAAGTCTCAGTCCCATTGTTCTGCGTCGAGTACAATTCAATAAACAAAGACCACGTGATTCCAATACTGCAATCAATTGCAGTAACGCATAACGGTGCAATGTCTGCTTGTACACTAATGTGCACGTGTACGTATTGCGTGCATGTTGCACGTGGAGACGGTTTTATACGCTACGACGGTACGACACGACGTTATCGTAACGTACGAGTAAGGTGCAAGGTATCGAAATAATCACATATATTATCTATATCTATGCGTTTATACTACTATATAAATCTGTAGCCTATCTGTCTGTCGTACATAATTTTTTGTCAAATATTCGTGTTAGATTCCCTTACGACAATTTTACCATTTTTGAATTTTTTGTTTGTCTGTATGTCCCGCTACAACTCAAGAACGGCTTGACCGATCATAATGGGAATTTACTGGAAAATAAAGGAGGCTATTGGGCAACATATAGGCTACGTTTTATCCCGGAATTCCCACGGGATAGGAATAACTGACGCGGATGAAGTTGCAGACATATCTAGTCGTCTATGGCTGCCTTTCCACCAGAGATGTGCTATGCAGCTCCCAGAAACGGCTTAGTGGACCCGGTTTCCACCAGTACTATGCTATGTGGGCCAATGAATATGATTAGTGGATATCAATCGCATCCATAGAAACTTAGCATAGCACATCTCTGGTGGAAAGGCTCTGTAAGTCTATTCTCGAAGGTGGCTTGCAAGCCGGTAACTGCTAGTGACATTTGTAAAGGTGGCGGTTCGCGGCCGAGACCGAGACAGGAGACCGAGACCGGAGACCGCAACCGTGTCTCGGTCTCGCTGTCTCCTGTCTCGGTCTCGGTCGCGAGTTGTCGCTTATACATTGCCTATGGTCAAGTGCCGGTTGCCTCGGTCTCCTGTCTCGGCTGCTTGTCTCGGTCTCGGCCGCGGACCGTACTTCCTCGACGTCTCATCTCGTCACATATCTTTAGCCTAGTTTCGTCCCTCCTTTCGTCACCTCACGTCACCTCACGTCACCTCACTCCACCTCACGTCACCCCTTCCTGCCCTTTCTATATTATTGTAGTTAAGTTAAAAAAATATCTTGCTACATATTTTTTATTGACTTTTTATTAACCACGTTGTCGTGTGGTCGTGTCGTTCGATGTAAAAACGTCATTACTCTTAAAGTATTTACAATGACGCATAATATTAAAATGTAGTTAAGTTAAATGTGAAGCAGCAAATATGGCGTTGCGAGTGGTCACTGCGGCCCAGGTGTTGTCGACTGTACAGTGGGAATGTCCATCCATCCAACTCGCCTACTTGCCTGGTTGGTAGTGACCCTGCCTGCGAAGCGAAGAGGTCCCGTGTTTGATTCCCGGCCGGTGAAGACGTTTGTGTGTGTGTGTGTGTGGGTGCGTGCGTGCGTGCGTGTGTGTGTGTGTGTGTGTGTGTCTTTGTGTGTGATTGATGTTCTCAAGGGCGTATGACCTCCGTCAAACCGTACTTGGCCAGCGTGGTGGACTATGACCTGTACCCCTCACACTGTGAGAGGAGACCCGTGCCCAGCAGTGGGACAGTTATAGGTTGTGATGATGATGTATATAAGGAATAGTAAGTTATCTTGACGCTCGGCGGTATCGTGGCTTGATTTTGTGCGCGGTGTACGCATAGTAGAACTCGTACACACGTATCAACATCCGGGGTTTCCTACGAAAATCTTGAAAAATTCGAATACTATAGTCAATATTTGATGGTTAACAAGGGTTAACAAGGTTAACACGCCGGATCGCAGTTCCGAGGATCCTGGGTTCGATTCCCAGCGAGACGGAAATTTGAATGATGAATTTAAATTTTAAATTGTGACAAAGCATTTTTTAAATTATTTAAATTAGCAGAAAACTTCATGAATGCTTTTGTCTGAAATTAAAGAAAAGTTAAGTTAGGTTAAAGTTTGCTATTTTTATTTACGCGGAAAAAGAATATATTTTTAAAAGATTTATTGTAACTATGTTTGTTCGGGTGAAATCTTGCAACTCAATTTTGAAGCAGTTATCTTCAACCGATTGAGCTGAAATTTTGTATGAGTTTAGTTTGGATGACTTTTGATTGATGTGACGTCATTCTAAAACCAACATGGCGGAACATGCGGTGCTGGACTAGTTATTTTTAATGCACTCCCACAATATGGGTGTCAAATGAAAGGGCTTGCTGAGAATTACTCAAAAAATAAAGTGACGTCACTCTAAATCCAATATGGCGGACTCAAAATGGCGGGCTAAGTTTTTTATGTTACACCTTATTTGTCGAATTATAATACAAACGGACTGAAATCCATTACATTGACATTTATATTGCTGCATGTTGCTGCGGTAGTTGTTTTTTTAAAGAATGCGTAGATGTGCTAAAAGCTTTCTATTTAACTATCATAATTTATTATCTACTAAACATTGGTTAAAATTACCGACATAGTTGTGAAATGCTATCAAATTGAGTACAGCCGACTCGGAAAGTGGGTCGGTGGACCAATCTTGTTCATCAAGGTCACATTCTAGTGTTATCACGTGGTTCGGCTAATTAGGGTTCCGTGAGATGTTGATAAGGGTTAAACTTTTTTGTTTGGACTTCATATAGCACATTAGCATGCAGAGCCGTTCCGCTGCCGCCCATGACAAACGTGACCGACACAGAAAAGTCTCGAAAACTCTTTTAGTTATCACTAAGGTAGTCCTGTTAGTTGTTGTTAGTAATAGTCCAATTGTAATTGTTGGTAAGTCTCGTTCTAGTTCGGTCACAGATGCGTAGCTACCCTTGAGGACTGAGATGGTCGCCTCTAAAAACTAAACGGCTCCACACCAATTAATTTACCAGTTAGTTACCAATAAGTTAGCACGAATAAGTAGTTTTACGCAAATATAATCAGTTTATTTCATTGCTTATTATATGTATTATTACTTTTTATTTAACTTAACCTTTTAATTTAACCCTTGTTGGTCATTCGTATTGGTCATTCGTTTGTCGTTTGTCGCTTGTCGGAACTTGTATATATGCGAGCGGTGTAGAATACATCGATAGCGTGATTCAGGCTTCGTGACGTCACCGTGTAACGTTTGCGCGATGTCGCCACACTCCACAGTCATTTCGGTTATTATTCATAATTAGAAGTGAAAAACAGAGAGTCCGGTATCAACATTACTCAAAGTTTCCCCATTTCAATTAAAATTTACCCACGTTTCGTAACTTTGATAGTGTTTGGTAACTCTGGTCGCTGTAAAATGCCTATTTATTTACCTTTCACAATAAATAAACGGTTCGTTACAGAGTATTTCACCCTTCACTCGTGTTAAGACACGTATCCTTTGTCAGTTATCCATAATTCTATATAATAACATTGTACTCGTAACTTGTTTAATATCGGTACAGTACATAATTTGAGAAAAAAATGTATGAAGGGTCTTCATAGGGCTTAGGCGGCATAGAATCTTCCGATACTTACGTTGGCCACTATTCAATCCGCACTGGAGCAGCGTGGTGGAGTATGCTCTAGGTCTGCTGAGGTAAGAGGAGAGACCCGTGCTCAGTAGTGAACCATTAACAAAGATATTTTGGATCAATTTACTTGTAATGATATTTATTTAATTGACTGGCCCTATGCCTAATAATAAGAATTATAATATTATGATTTTAATGTGCATTACGCTAACGATTTAGGATCGCCTGTTATGTTGGTGTAAATTGCGTGTGACATAAATAAATAAATAAATATTTAAACTTTAGATGCGTTACGTCCATACAACGCGAGTTGTACTTTTGAATCCGGTTCGATGACATTTTTGTATGAGATAATTACGGAACGTATGAGACAGACAGAGATAATATACTTACATATAAGCCAATTGGCCAAAATTGACTGTACCGCTTTTAGCGCGCTAATGACATACTTATCTATTCCTTCCCTATATTTAATATATGTTTATAATATATCTATTCCCTATCGTTATTACATAGAATATCAATGGCCAACAATGGATCTAATCCAAGAAGCCATGTAATTTATCTGCATTTCGTCAAATGGCTCTAATTGTAGCAAAAACATTGCTTGTCAACAACGCGCAAAAACAACGCGCATCAAATCGACCAGTTTTAAAATGTCAACTGGTTATACCTATTTGAATAAAATGTATTTACCTATATATTTTTTTTAACACATGGTTACGATAGTAAATGGACATTTATTATTGCTGTTGTTTGTTCAAAATAAAGTCAGTCTTTTTCGAATATCTGAAGTTTTTCATGACGCTGTAACTGAAGTGAGTTGATAAGTGAAATCACGTAATTACCGTATCGATTACGGCCAATCGGTCTATGTTATCCTAGTACCTAGTAGTGTACGTACACCTCTTTGTGTTTGACGTCGCATACCGGCTGTGGGCCACGGGCGTGGTTGCACGGTCCTTGGCCTACATTCGGCTGCACCCCCGCCCCAGATAGCGCTCGCAGCGCTCGAACGTTCAGTGAAAGGGGGCTACGAGGTCGCTGCAGCCGCTGAGGTGGCTACGCGTTCTATTTTTAAAAGCGGGGCGTAGCAACAGCGCACGAAATAGGGCAAGAGCGAGTGTTATGTTGCTTGTATCTATGGTGCCCTGGTACTTGTTGTAATGTGACGGGTTTGATGGAATAGTTTTTATGGAAATGGAAAATTGGAATGAAAAGTTCAAGCATTTCCAGATTCGAATGAATAGGGAATTTAAGATTTAATTAAATTGAAAAAGCTGACTACAATAAATTTTTGCTCATACTTTTTAAAATGTCATCATGAATTCGTTCATAGATTTTAGAATGACTAAGAACATCTTTTTGAGTTATCATTATGAATTGAGCTCGCCACCACAATTTTATTCATCTTCGAAATTCGACCATAAATTCAATGTGACCGTTATTGAAGTTCTTTTAATTTGTCAGTAGGTATTTTGTAATGATTGCCTACTTTTTTGGACCTATATTTTTAGAAGCGTTTATTTAACTTGCAATGTTTGTAATTTTGTCTGTATGTGCGGGTCAAATCTTGCAAGCTGAAGCTAAGTACTTCCTTGAAGTACAATGAGCATTGTAGTATGGAATCATGGGCTAAAATGGCATCACTATTACTTTTTTTGATCAGGTTCTGGAGTACACTTGAGGGCCTTGAGGCATGAGAAAAGCGCGGTTTAAAATAATAAAATAACTCTTTTATTGTTAAAAAACACTAAAAGGCACTCGGAGACTGCCGCGGTAAAGCTATTGCATAGCATTTTTTATCAACTTAGGCAATTATAATTATTAGAAGTTATATAGTTATATCAGAACAGCGCCATCTAGTTTGTAGAAAACATACGTACCATACCTTAGTATTAAGGTATTAGATGGCGCTAGTTGGGGGTGTTAGGTTTTTTTCGTTACGGAATTTCTGGATTCGGTCCCCACGCTCAAGGCCCGCGATAAAAGTTATGCAATAGCTTAAAAGGGTTTACTATAGTCTTGTCGTAGTTGGTAATCCCATTGATTTATTCAAATCCCCATCTATTATTTGCATTCTCCCGCCGGGTTATGCGAGCCCGGTATGTCTCTAGTTAATAATGTAAAAGTTTGCACGCTTCTTTTTAGGTCATGCCCTGTAACTCTCACGTCGAGAGGCCTTTGTGGCGAAGTATTACATAGTGGGGCTTCGTAGACCTCTTTGTCGCGTGGTCTTTCCTATCTACACTTCTTTGTAGAGTGGAATACGTTTAGTTTATGTGTGCCTGGTATATATTACTGCCTGGTATTTATGTGTGCCTGGTATATCTTTCTCTGTCTACGCTACATCTAAATCGACGGTCCCTACGTATATAAGAGTAAGTCAAAATTGTCATTTTTTTTTTATTCCATATATGGCTTTAGATTGTCCATACGCACATAACCATATAAGTTTTTTATTGAAATATGATGTATTTTACTGTAAATACAAATCGAACAAGAGAACAAGTGTGATAGTTATAAAGGATTGGTGACGTAGATGCGGTTATCTAAACTTAACGGTTTGTACTGCGTTTTAAATATCGCACGGTGCAAACGCGGTGCAAAGTACATGAAGACATGTCCTACTTGTTTGCCTATACGTGCAATAATTCAGTTTATTTAGGGAATTGTTTTCGTTTACGTTTATAAAGCAGTATAAAAAATTAATTTTATACTTAATTTTTCGTCAAGATCAATCTTTGGAGGCTACCAGTGGTTTAATGCAGACTGATGCAGTTGGAGAAATTTCAGATGGCTAATGAATGAATAAATGAAATGAATGAATAAAGGCAAAGATTGTCATCTTCAGATGGTTGTTCCCAGAGCAAAAGTGAACGAGGTGTTGAAGACTTATCAACGATTGTTCTTCGGGAGGAGACCTGGGGATAAGAAGAACTCTCACCAAACCAAGGAACGCTTCTACTGGTTGCATTGCCGTGACGATGTAGAAAACTGGTGTCGGCGGTGTCAAAGTTGTTCAGCCGTTAAGGGACCGCAGACTAGAAGCAGATGAAGCTGTATAATGTTGGGGTTCCTTGGGAAAGAGTGGCTCTTGATATAGCCGGACCGTTTCCAGTCACGAATGCTGGAAATCGATACATTTTGGTAGTGACGGACTATTTTACGAAATGACCAGAAGCGTTTGCACTACCCAACCAGGAGGCTATCACCGTGGCAACGACGAAGCTTGTTACCGAAGTGTTCTGCAGATTTGGCGTACCACTAGAGATGCATAGTGATCAAGGACGGAACTTCGAGTCGTAAGTAATTCAATAAGTCTGTAAAGTCATGGGAATACATAAAACTTGGAATACCCTATCACCCGCAATCTGATGAAATGTTTGAGAGATTTAACCAAACGTTGGAACGGCATCTGGCAAAAGTGGTGGATAATCATCAGAAGGACTGGGACGAATATATACCACTGTTTCTTATGTCCTATACGACTGCGGTTCATGAGACCACAACAATCACTCCGGCGTACGCTAATTTTGGAAGAGAACTGCGACTGCTAGCCGATTTGCTCTCGAGTGCTCCACCGGATACACCGATAAAAATTACTGACTACGCAAGGGAACTACGGAACACGATGGTTGACGTGTATGAGCAAATCAGAGAAGCAGGATATAAGGCCAGCTAACGAATGAAAACCCGCTTCGACCGACGGGCCAACGGTCCTAGCTTTGAAGAAGGAACCCTGGTCTGGTTACATAACCCCGTTAGATGAAATGGGAAGTCTCTGAACACGGCAGCGATAGTTCAGTTTCGGAAGCGAATCCGAGAGGAGGACCAGAAGAAGAAGAAGAAATAAGGAAGAGCAGCGAATAGAAAAGCGAAGTAAAGTGCACAGCGTCGTGTTGAGTCAACGTGTCGTCAGTGTTACCCTATCTAGTGAATAAAACAAAACATCATCTATTGAAGCCGGCCTTTTATTCCTTCCCATCCATTGTCCCTGTGACATTATTAAGAAAAGTTTATAAAAATATCATTAATAATGTGAAGAAACTGTTATTATAAAAAAATATTAATAAGTCTGAAGAAACTGTCATGATGATTAGATAAATAATTTATAATTATAATTTAGAAAATTAATCTTAGGCGCTGACTGGTAAATGGTGACTGAAAATTTAATCTAAAATAAGTGTGATTTTGAATGTTTCAAAATTCAGCTGATTATATTTGTCCTTTTTTACATTCCAAAAAACAGTCCAACTTAATATTTTAAAGCCACGTATAAAGAGTTACGTATCCATTAGCGAATTTTTAATATTTACGGGTAGCTATTTCAGGTATTTAAGATATCCATTTGAAAATAATAACAAATTCCTGTGTTTTCATAAAACATTTACTTAAATTCTATTTTGAAATTTTGTTTTCTTATGTGCGAAGTATAAACGGGTACGTTAGACATACTCGACATGGTATGATTTTAATGGTAGCGTAGAAGCAGTTATCTATCAGTTTTTTCAAGAAATTCATTAAAATATGCGTATATGAATACTAATATAACTTTCCTAAAGCTAATTAAACAACATAAAGAAAATTGAAACTATAATTATAAATATATTTTTTTCTAGAGCGGTTTGAAGTTTTATTTCACTCTCCTGTAAACCTCGGTTTTTGACATATCCCTTTCTACGTAGGGACCGTCGAAATATCTAATTAAAACGGGAATAGTTAACGGGAATAATATATACTGTAGAATCTCATGTCTACAGTTAAATATAGGTTAAAGCGGGCAGTTTAAATTTACACTTATTTGTGTAAGTTAACGGGAATAATATATACTGTAGAATCTCATGTCTACAGTTAAATATAGGTTAAAGCGGGCAGTTTAAATTTACACTTATTTGTGTATTAATTAAAACAGGGCCAGACTCACAGCAGGCTTTAACTAAGACTGTACTTTACAACCATAACTGTCCCACTGCTGGGCTCGGATCTCCTCCCACAATGTAAGGGGTACAGGTTATTAGTTCACCACGCTGGTCAAGTGTGAATTGACAGACCTTTGAGCGTCAGGTGTGCAGGATCAGGATTCCTCACAATATTTTCCTTCACCAAAGCGAGTGATCATTGATTTGTATACGACCATAAGCTGTAATATTCAAAACTAGTATCGACGTAGCCGCAAGAAATTTTAATAAATAAGAAGAAAAAATTGTAACGTTTTCTTCAAACGGAAATTACGTGTTGGGACGGAAGTTTTGTTGTACTTGAAACGTTTTGCCGGCACGGCGCCCACATTTATGCCTGTCTTTATGTCATTATTCCACTTCATTTTTAATACGTACGCAATTCCTGTGCGGGAGACCAACGCTGAACTCTCAGACTAAACTCCCCCTGGTATCTCCAGATGCACAGTAACGAGCCCACGCCCACGCCCGCGCCAGCCACCGGCCCGGCGCTGCTCCTTCAGTTGGGGAGGCTGATCGTGCGCGCGCGCAGCGCCAGCCCCGCGCGCAAGCGACGCCCCTCCACCAGTAATCAGGTAAAGACAACGCTGATTTACTTGATGACTAGACCATTTCCTAGAGACCCTGAATTTTAAGGGAGGCTCCTGTGGTTCGCTGGACATTAGTGGCACAGTTGAGTGTTCTTGAGTCCTTGATGTTTCTTGTACTGTTCAATATCTATAACCATAAAAAATCTCTCGTTTCCAGGTGCAAGTCCAGCCGAAGTCGGAGAGCGAGTCCATAGGCGTGGAAGTCCAACTCAGCGACCATGTCCAAGCGTTGTGGCGCGAACAGATTCCAGTTTGTATTGAGGTCAGTTCAGTCAGTCAGTCATGAGGTTAGTCAGGTCCAAGATGACAACATACCTTTAGGATGCTCATTATTCATTAGTCGATAGTTAAGATAAAAAAATCCAAACTTGGTTCCAGGTCCTCCTAGCCCCTGAGTGCCAGGAATGTTTGGCAAAACTGAGCCGCGTGGAGGGGGAGGCCTCGTACGACAAGCTGCACTCCCAGCAACGGGCTCTTCTCCTCGAGCGGTGGACCATGCGAGCCTTGATCAACAAGTGAGTGATGGCTGGGGCCAGGGCCTGGGATGGGCGAAATGTAATCCTGATTACAGATTATAATTACATCTGGGTATTTTCGTGCTTCCAGATGTAATTCGTAATTATGATCACATCTTGCGGATCTCTTGGTCAGCAACGTATCGATATGGTGTTGTGTCCAAAAAAGATATGACCACTTTACACCAGGTGGGCAAACTCCTGGTTTGTTGGCTATTCGATAATATAAGATAAGTTGTCACCTCTTTCTATTCCTTAGCCTTAATATTCCATGTCTTGTATGCAAAAGTCAAAATTTGAATTTTGAATGTTCTCATGTTCCAGAAACCACGACACCCCAGCCTTCATCACCCCCCAATGGCTCCTGAACGCGGTGCGGTCGCAGCTGCACTTCTCCCAACTGTCGGCCTGGCTGGCGCGCCTCAAGGAAACCAAGGTGGCTGATGAAAACCCCTCGGAGCGAAGGTAACAAGATAACTATTCTTCAACATATACCCGTTCTCATAATGACAGGCTTGTTCCTAATTAATATTCAGTTAGTAAGAGAGGCTATTAATGAATTGATGCCAAAATATGTATTGGTTGACACTATCTAAACAGCATCACTTGTGGGTCTCAGAAAAACCAGAGGTCCTGGTTTTTCCGTGACCTGGAGCGTGGAACCTTTTCACTTATAATGAAATTAAAATTTATTTATTTCTTTCAATTTTACGATTTATAAAGTCCGTGAGCTGTTACAGTAATAGATGTTGTTGTTGCATTGATCAGACCAGATAAAAAATATCTAGTTGACCAGATAATTACCACCATGGTCACAATTACAACCTCCAATTATAATACCAGTTGTACTTGTCATGTTCCAGGCGCAAGTTAAGCCGCGAGACGTGCAACTACAAGAAACTGGAAGCGAACACCGACGACAAGGAGCCGAAGGACGAACGCAAGCTGAATATCGTCTACTCCATCAAGATACCGGGCGAGAGTTACAAGATGGCGGAGTTCGCTCTACCACCCACCGACCACACCTTCCCCATCACCGACATAGGGAGCAACATTTACCTCAAAGTGGTCCTGGAGAGCTTGCCGCGCATCGACGACATCCCCACACTCACATGTACCTGCCAGAAGAGACGGCCCAGCAAAGAGGTTCCCTCTAACGTTCACGACGAACTTATCGGGAAACTCAATGATCTCACATTGGGACCGCGCTCCTCTAAATACTCCCCCGATGCCATCAACTCCAACATCGGAAGCACCAGTCGCCGCCTGTCCATAATTTCTAATCCGGGGTCAACTGAATATCTGTACTCGACGCGAGACAAATCCGAGGAGAAGGTAGTCGATGACAGAATGCTGACTCCCTGCAGCGAAAGTGGCAAACACAAGTGCAACTGCGACGACGAATCCGACGGCAAGGAGAATCACAGATCTTCCACTAGCATAGCACAGGAACCAAAGAAGTTGGACGAGGCCCGGCTCAGGGAGATAGCGAAGTACAAGAGACGGATGAGGAAGGAGAGCAAGTTGAAACGACTCTGCGACAGCACGTCTTCTGAAGGCGAGGGGTTGAAGAGTAAGGAGACTCACACGTCCATCCCGATCCTGCAGGCGGCCAGATTCGACAGGTTCAGGGCGATAGGCTGCTACCGGAACCAGACTTATCTGACGCTGCCGGCGAGTAGGATCGAGAGCAGGTCGCCGTTCGTAGAGGCAGTCAGCATACCGCCAGCAGAGTTCAAGAAGACGAACACGGTTTCCACCCAGACTGATGACATTGCCTGCCAGTGCGGCGCGGTGCTTCAAATGCAATGTCACAGTTGCTCCGACAGGGGCATGGTCCGATCCGAGGGGAACTACGACCTGGCGTCCGTGGATGCCGAGAACGGGGCGAGACGCAAGTGCGAGGAAGACGACAAGGCGCTGAAAAAGCATAAATGTGATAATTTTAGCAGTAATTCAACGTGTGATATAAGTTTAAATAATTTTAGTGATAGTGTTAGAGATGAGGCCTCGATTATAAAGAGGCCGAAGTTGCGGCGGTTTTTTCCGATCGTCGACAGGATTGAAAAGATAGTTGCGGATAGGTTTGCGCATAAGGATTCGGAGAGCGATATGCAGGAGTTGAATCTCCGAGACGACGATACCGTCTTCTCGGTGCCGAAGCCCGAAGTGAAGCGGCAGAAGACGAATTCTATTAACGACGATTGCGTTCTGTACGAAAAATGTGATTACGGAACGATTGACAAATGCGATATGGAATCTCCGATAGAAGACCAAAAAGACCACGTAGATCAAAAAGACCATGTAGACCGAAAAGACCAGAACGGATTCGTGTTCCCCGATCCTAAAAAGGCTTGTCCCGATAACCAGGTGCCGTCTCCTACAGAGATGGACAGATTCCGCTGGAGATTTGATTCCGCCGCGTCCATGGTGTTCCACACGAAGACTGGTCTACCGTTAACCTCTAGTCCCGCGCCGCTGCGACGCGGCAACAACTGTTTTGACTTTGATGATTCGATTAACGGAATTTCTGGTATAAAGAGGTGAGTTCAACTTCATTTGGACATCTAGACTTTAGAACAGGGTACACAGTAGTTTCTGGGTTTGATGTGTTGAAGACCCTCCTAAAGTTCTCTCTCTCTCATTTCCAGTGCTCTATTCCATCCAATCTCCCCGCCGTCGCCCGCGGCCGCGCCCCCCAGCCCCTCGCGCGCCACCCCCCCGCCGCCCCGCAAGAAGGAGCCAACGCAGAAGAAGCTCCGGATCGGTCCCAGCACTGGCTTGCTTGGTGAGCCTATTTTGTTTTATGATTGCCTGGTATTTAATCATTCAAAATGGGATAGATTACAAATATCATTTGTCATTTTTTATAGAGATCTTTTTCCATTGACGTATTATTATATGGACGTCGTATTCTTCTTTTTAAGTTTCACTTCTAGCACGTGTGAATTGTACACATTTTGATTTATCGTTCCAATCTCCCCCCACAGGCAGCTTCGAGGAGTCGGCGCTGAAGGGCCGCCTGGAGCCGGTGGCCACGGTGGCCGGCTTCACGGCGGAGCTCGGCGCGTCCGGCGCCTTCTGCCCGCGCCACCAGCGGCTGCCCGTCACCGTCTTCTTCTACGCGCCCGGCGGGACCAACGCCCCCTACATGGTACGTGGGCGCGACACGCGACGCTGGGACAATTTAAACCTTATCATCAGCGTAGTGCGATTTCTCCGGCACGGAGCGTACTACGATTTCTTAGTTTGTGAATCGATTATAATATCTATTTATCTTATATATAAAATTCTCGTGTCACAATGTTAGTTACCATACTCCTCCGAAACGGCTCGACCGATTCTCATGAAATTTTGTGAAATCGAGTATGTCTGAGAATCGGCCAACAACTATTTTTCATACCCCTAAATGTTAAGGGTGGGGCTCGCCCTAAAATTTTTTTTTTCATTTTTTGGATTTTTTTATGGTTATTTTTTTATGGTGTTGCATTAAAAATACACATGATCCCAAATTTTTACTTCCCTAACCCCGCCCCTCAAAATTAAATCGCGCTTTCTGCCAGTACTATATGGCGGGACAACGTTCGCGGGGTCAGCTAGTCTATATGTATAAAAGTAGAAGCGATGACTGACATATCAATGACTGGCATATCATAGCAGAGCCTATACTATAGGGGTTAAAAACTTGAAATTTTGCCCAGGGGTTCCTTTTGTAACGCAGGGGAGCACTATGGAAGGCTTTTGTAAATTCACCCCCTAAGAGGGTAAAACGTAAACCCTAAGAGGGTAAAAGGGGTGCAAAGTTAGTATGACAGTTCTCTGGTTTTATTAAATTTAGGGATTTTGGCGGGCGAAGCCGCGGGGGATAGCTAGTTTGAAATAATGTTCTTTCTAATGTTAGGTAGAATAAGAGTACGTCAGAACTATGTATAACACCTTACTATTAGATCTAATTTTTTTTATTCCTTGTCGATTTTGAAGTCGGTTTTTTTTTGTTAAATTATTATTTTAATTATTCTGTTTGTAAAAGTAGGCAAACAAGACGGACATTCGTCGCTGTCTTTTGCAGTCGCCTGTACCACTGAGGCAACAACGCGTTGCTGCCGCGGACTTGCTAACACCGGAGTATAACACTATCCATATTACACTAGGATAGATTGAACATAATTTATTAGACATACACCATAGATTAATGTAATAGTTAAATGATTTATTCATGCCGATAAACAACCAAAGGTGATATTAGGTAGTGGTCACTGTTGCCCATGAATAACAGTGACGCCAGAGGCATCATCGATGCGTTTTCAGTCTAACGAAGTAGGCAACTCGCTATTTCTGGCTCCGATCCTGCGGCCAAACATTACAATATTGTAATATCAGCACTTACTAGAGTCACATTAACTTTCGACACTGCGAAAACAAGATTTAGTCAGAACTTATAACCATACTACGTTAAAAGTAAGTTTTACCGTTTAATTTTTCATACCTAATTGCTAAATGGTCAGTCGAAATGAAATGGTAATACAAACCTAGAGTTGATTTTCAAACCTTTATTGATACTTACTTCACTGAACACAGTTCGGCGTTATTAATTTTATTTTTCTGTTTCAAATAATGTGCGCTGGTCGTCACGTTATTTAATTTTGATTATTGTAGTGTCTTTTTTTGTTATTCTGGATGATTCAAGACAAATCAATTGAAGTAAGAATCTTCAAAATCAGACCACGCGTTTGGTCTACCTAATTTTTTAGAGAGAACGCTACTATGGAACAAACAAACAAACAAACAAACAAACAAACAAACAAACAAACAAACAAACAAACAAACAAACAAACATAAATACATAGACAACACATTAGCCTCCTTCGCGTCGCACAGTCGGATAAAAAAATTAAAAATCAACAATACGAATGTCTGTTACTGGGGCTACGTTATGTAAGCATTTCTTTTTTTTCAAAAGATGTGCCGAGGAGTTTCTTTCGCCGTTTCTTCTCCTTAAAGATTTAAAATTTAAAGGCACCTTAGCGAAACGGTGGTAAATGCAAAAAATGACGTTCATAAGTGTATTGAAAATACCTACATGAAATAAATGATTTGAGTGAGTGAGTGAGTACATAAATATCACCGACACTGCGATCAAAATACGTGTACGTGTAATAAAAATCATTTATTCATTAACCGACTTCAAAAAAGAAGGTTCTCAATTCGACTACATTTTTTATGTATGTTGTCTTCTAACTTTTTAATGGTGGTACAGATTTTAACGATTCTTTTTATATTCGAAAGCTGGTGCTTGTCATGTGCTACCATTAAAATTTTGAGCGCGACATGAGATCTGAGTAGTGTTTGAGTTATCCCCAATGATGCGCATTTATTTGACTTGAATATTTCATTACTTTTCGATGTAAAATGAAACAATTTTTGAAGTCGGTTTTTGAAGTTAAACTTCTTTAGCCGGACTTATTTTTATGTTTACTCAGTATGTCATTCTTTATACACTTAATTTCAATCCTTATCAAACAAAATAAATAAATAGAATGTGCCAATAATAAACTACTATCCAAAAAATACTATCCAAACGTTGAGAAGTTTCACTTTAAAGCGCACATCGTGCACATAACCTTTTTTTAAAGATAATTAATTAGTTACTTATGTTGATTTCTGTGTCAAATGTCGATAACATAAATATTCGTTACCAGCACCGACCGCACAGCCAATAGACTCCTAATAACAGGCGAATGGCTTCTGTCAACACATCTGGCTTATAGTACCGATATAAATTCGTGCCGTCTCATTCTTTCCCGTTATTTATTTAAATTAATATATTTCTTTCCAACGTTTCGTGTGGCCTTGAATTAGCCAATCACAGCGTCGAATTAGCCAGTCACCCCGCTTCGTGTTACCTCAGCTAGTTGCCAGAATGCATTCAATACGGAAACTCAAACATTAGATGTCTATTGGTTGTGTGGTCGCTGGTTACCAGGGTCACATAAACCTCTCGGTCCGTACGACCATAAAAAACCATTACTTACATTGCGTCAAATGTCTGTAACGTAGACGTTGATCACCAGGGCCACATAAACCTGGGTCCGGGCGGCTACCGCGTGGCGCGCTCGGGCACCATCCAGGTGTCGCTGTTCAACCCGCACGGCACGCTGGTCAAGATGTTCGTGGTGCTGTACGACCTGACGAGCATGCCGCCCATGGCGCGCACCTTCCTGCGCCAGCGCACGCTGTACATGCCGGCCGGGGCGGAGCCCCCGCTGCCCAGCCAGCTGCACCGGTGGCTGCGGTATCTCATCCATCTCAGGTTGGCACGAGTTTGTTGATTAATAGTTATTCTGAAGATTCGTCTCCTTTGCAACCGTCCGCGAGCAAACACGTGTGATGGTGTATACTTTTATGCAAATAACACCTACTAGTGTTTTATTTTATTTTATTTATTTATTAAGTTTACCAACAATTTTACATTCGAAACATCCAATTTTATAACAAGCTTTAATTTTTTTTTACATGTAAGGCAAAATCACTTAAAGGTAAACATAACTATCCAAAAAAAAAATTGACATGTACTTACAAAAAATAAACTATAGTGTTAATTCTCGGGCTGTGGTTCTTTGCTATTTCTGATAATATTTTATTTTTCTCTCTTTCAGATTCATGACCTCCAAGTCAGGAAAGCTTTATCTCCACACAGATATCCGTATAATAGTATCAAGAAAAGCCGATTTAGACACGGCTACGGCACATTCCGCCTTATTCCGCCCGCTGCCGGCCAATCAGAGCGACGCAGCGTCGCCCCCGGCCAATCAGAAGCTAGATAATTCCAAGAAGACAGAATCGACCAATGGGAGCGCTGGGATTTCGACCAATCGCACGCCAAATCGTGTATTTGGCGGTTGCAGCGATTTCGACAATGAAATGAAGGAATTCGGTTACGAAAATCAGAATGGAGTGTCGTATGAGTTGAGGAGTTTTACTTACGCCCCGGAGAACCCTAAATATTCCCCGCGATAGGACGGGTTCTGCGGGCGAGTCGATGTTTAGTGCCTGCTGATGTACGCAATCATTTCGTGTTAGTAATATGTATGTATTAAAAAAGAATATATTTTTGGTTTTATATTACTTTGTTTTATTTTCTAAATAAAATAGTCGGCAACTGAACAGACTCTCGTCTATTATGTAAGGCTCAAGTCGATTGTCGACCTAAATTTTACAATACATTTAGAACTATATTGAATTAGACCGTGATTTTATTAACTATTTTAATTCACACGTGCTAGAAGTAAAAAAACTTAAAAAAAATCGGTACTGTCAGTCCAAATGTTTTGCTTTGCTGACGTAAGGCGCCATTTTGCCGACGCTTCCTATCTCATTTTCTCCCACGTTAAAATGTGTCTGTCTCTTTTTCGTTTCCGTTTCATTTCATTTGCGCGTCATTTTCGTTTCATCGAATTCCAAATCACAACGATACTATAGAAGTTTTCAGTTCAAAAACTGATAAGTATTATTATTAGTATGTTTATCTAATATTTGAAAAAAGTTCCTCTTGTACGTGAATTGTAATAACTCTAGAATACATCAGCGGTGGTCGCAGTAACCTTTCGTGTTGCCCATGTACAAGTTTTACAAATAAAATTACGATAAGTCATGTTACCTGGAAAGTGCAATATAATTATGTGAAAAAGCTATTCAAGTCGAGAAAATCGCTTGAACTTGCACGTGGAGTAGAGCTCAACCTCGAGTGCTCCGCGTTATGGAAATGTTATAATGTACTTTTATATTACGAACTCTGCACTTTTAACAATTTACATTAAAAAATGATGTGGTGTCGTGGGACACCAGGTAGGAACGAAGTTCCTTCGGCTAATGAAGGCAACGGCGAACGAAAAGAAAGAGGGAGAAAGAGAAAGGTATTATACACTACTCGCTTGTGTATGCGACTGTCGCGCCTGCGCACATCTCATTTAACGCTTTTATTCCACGCATTTTTTCTTACGGTTGTACTATCACATATTTTTCAGTTCGGTCGCCGCAGCAAAACCTCTTCCCTCCAAGCCTGCCGTAAGGAACTTCGTTCCAACAAGCGATAGTAATGATTTTCTGAACAAAAAATACCAAAATTTAAAATTAATAACTATCGACAAAATCAAGATGAAATAAGCAATGAAAGATCGTAAATAAGAACAATAATTTATTCAATAAATATGACAAACATACAACCAGTCACGCAATAAATAAAACACAAATTATGGCCTCGACTTACATCTAAATTAAATTAATTACACTGTAAATATTACTACAAGTGTCAACGAAGACTATTAGCTGTTTAACCGACTTCTTAAACAGGTTATCTGAATTACTTTTGTGTGTTTGTTAATGAATATAAGAAATACTTAAGTTTTTTCTTCTTAATCTGTCTTTGAAGTCGATATTTCTAATATTCTTGCCGCTTCTAACACTACTCATGACAGATCATGTGCCATTTAAGTCCTATTCTGTGTCGGTCACAGTTGTCACGTGTGGCAGCGGAAGGGTTGTGCTGCATGCGTGTTTGTTGTCTAAATTACATGAAAAATGCCGCATTTTGACTTTAAAAACCTGCTTCGAATAATAATAGAAATGTCAAAAAGTTAAAACAAGCCAAACAGCCTTCGTTAACTATTAACCTATTAATAAATTAATTAAAACTAAATAAATAAAAATAAAGCTATATTACAAGCTGAAATATGATGACAATGATATGATATGATAATATATGATTGATGATAACCTGAATGAGTGTATACCTACGTAAACTTGAAAGCATTTTATTCACCAATTTATTTAATGTAGGATAGTATTTAATTTCATATTTCAAAACATAGAAACCTGATAATTCTCTTTGTTTTACCAATAACTCTTTCAAAGATTTGTTTAAATTTTCACTTAAAGAAGTTAAGTATACATTTTTTAACCAGCATAGAAAAATACATTAGGTATTCATTTAATTACGTATATTTTATAAATATTAATTAATTTGTGTTACTTCTTGTATGAATGCAATTTAAGATCTTTTTCTGTAAAATTTTCGATATCTTATTACCTACTGTGTATCGAATTGCAGGACCAATCGATCAGTTACCGCGAAATTTGGAACAAAATGTCAGCGTAGTAAAAGAATATAGTGAGAACTAATCCAAACGTTAAATATTTAATGTACATACATACAAATAGTGCTTCCACGTATACTTTCACTGGGCAGCTTCTAAGAACATTGCAATCTATGGAGTCGATCGCTAATAAACAGTTATAATTATGAAAGCGTTAACAAGGGTCGCGTGGGGTAGGGCTGCGCGCTCCGGTCGTGTGCCCTGTAGGGACCGTTGTTGATCTCCACGTGCTCCTCCGCATCGGAGTCCTGGAAAATACAAGTTTGGATTTAAAATAATTCAATGACCAACATGAAGTGATGGCAGTGTTTACAGGACGGTTCAAAGGTGTAGACCGTCGCCGGACCGCCGTTCAAAGGGTCTAGGGTTCGATTCCCAGCGAGGGAATTTTGAATGGATCTGACGTCATGTCCTCGTCTGATGCTGTGCCGTTACCTCGGGCTCCATGCTCCGCGACCAGGGCCCCCACGCCGGCTCCTCCTCGTGCTCGTAATGGTGTTGATGCTGCGCATGCTCGTAGTATATCACCTGGAACAAACGTTGCATTCATTATGAACGTGAAACATCACCTTTCTGCCCATTGGCATGGCATGGCTACGACCCATTAATGGCCCACTACTGAGCACGGGACTCTCCTCATACCTGAGGAGGCCTAGAGCATACTCCACCACGCTGCTCCAGTGCGGATTGGTGGAGATTACCAGAATCTGGCCATTACCCGAATTTATTTGGGGTCGGCGAAATGTTCTCTTCCATTATTCCCTATTGGCCGTCACTTCTACACTGACTCCCTCATCTTTCACATCATCTCTCACACAATCCATCCATCTTTTTTTGGCCGTTTTCTCTGGCCGAAGCGAAATTAGGTTTTACAACTTTTATATTTTATCTTGCAATGTCTGTTTGTGCGGGTCAAATTTTGCAAAATGAATTAGAACTACTTTTTACTTTGGACTTGAATTTTGCGTATCATATTTATAACACTTAGCATTATGTTCAATTCAAACTATTAATTTAACAAAGAGAATATTAATAAACAAGAATGCAACGATATCATCTAGACACCTGCTCTCGCGGGATCACTTTCACAGCGACCTCTAGCGACCTCAATCCGCGACCTTACACGTCGTAACAGTTCCCACTGCACAGAATCGTCGCTGCAGTCTAGTTGCTAGACACACTGACGCTTCACGGGGTCCCGGGTTCGGTTCCAGACATGTAGACAGATTAGGTTACTTGAGGTCTTGATAAAAACCAACGCTAACACACGAATACCACCGAACTATAATCCAACACAAATAACACATCACTAACACACGCAACCCGAGAACATACATTAATTATCGGTCACATAAATGTTTGTCTCGCTCGGGAATCGAACCCGGGTCCCTCGCTTCGCCCCTACTAACTAGGGGGTTGTCAATCAGGTAAACAATTGGTTTTCTGTCAATTACCTTTAAAAATAAGTTGTCATACATACAGGCAGATGCGATATCCATACATCAATTTACCCTCTATAGAATTTTACACTGAATGTAATTATATATGAAAGTCCGTCAAAACACGAAGACAACCGAAGATAGCCGAGGGCTATTAATAACTTAGTCGTACAGTAATTTAAAACCAGGTTTGTCATACAATTTGTCCACTTTCTGGTCAAACAATAATCCCTGCTATCAGACCAAGCGATCAGGAGTCGGTAACAAATGATACGCGCTTGCGGCGAACACCTGTTCAATTACAGCCATGACGAATTATCACCCATTAGCCTATCACGGAGAATAATACGTAGGTACGCTTTCCCCACGACCGGTTCGACCCGTGGGCGTGGGCGTGGGCACACATTGTAAGAAAGCGACGTTATCTTGTAAGAGGGATGGTTTTGCAGATCTTTATTAATAGTTACATGGCAGAAACAAATTGGTTTGTTCTTTTGTGTCATTATCTCAGAAATAACCTAACTTAACCTAACCTGCGGATTTCCATGAGGGTACTTCCTGTTGACCTAGAATCATGAAAGAAGTGACAACTTGCAGTATTTAAAGTAATAACACAGAAAATACATTACAAACGGTACGAACCGACTATTTTTTCTGTTATACTGTGATATACATACCTAAGGTGATAGTGTTAAAATTAGTGTCACCTTGTCAAAAATTTCTCCGTAGCACACAATTAAATCGTGACTTTTCATGCAATATTGTCTTGTATTCCTGCAAACTCATCGTGAGTACTTTTAATTAATTAAATATTAGTAATTAAATTCTAATACTCAATTACATTTTTTTTTAAATGAGAGTTGCGTGCGGGATTTTAACCCGGGCGTCCCGGTTCGGGACTCCGCCACTCGGCTATCACACTTCTTCTTGGCTATTATTGGCTATTATACCAAAAGCCAAATGCTTAAGCGCTTATGCAAGTCACATCCGGTAGCAGTTTGGGGAATGATTCGTCACGGAGAAACGCGAGTAAGTTCGCAAGATAATGTCTACAGTGGTAAACTTGAATGAGGTCGTTGAACGTTTCTATTTGCGATCGAATGTACTGGATACCTACTTCTATGTGTTCACCGATTAGGGTTGGCACCTGTGTGGGATTCCCCGAAGTCGCCCTGGTTGGTCGTACGTTAAAGAGCAATCATACCTTACTGAAGTTCAGTAAGTTATGATTCCTATTGTAACTGAACCCTTTTTTCACTATTATATGTAACTATTTTTATTATAATTATTTAATGCGGGCCATAACCATTCTGTTTAAATAAACAAGATACGTATCTATACTCTTTCAAGTTTTAAACCATTTCGTCTTGAATTTGAACTAAGTACTTCCTCTTACAATACACTACAATACAATTGTATGACAAGTATGACCGTATACTACGTCCAGTATTGGTTCCAAACAAGGAAACTCTTAAAAGGTCAACAACACACTGACTAAATTTATATTATAAAACATGTTTTTAGTTTTTAACTATTATTTTGTAACAAGAGTTTTCTTAGTTTTTGTTAGACGTTGAATATTCAGGTGGCAACCCTAAGACTAATGCGTAGTTAATTCAACATACAGTTTAAATATACTTTGTTTAATTGTAAGTAAACATGCGTTGGAATCGATTGCGCATACCAATAACTTTGTCTATGAATGGTTTCACCACTAGGTATAGGATTGACTCTTTTATGTTAATACTCACAAGCCCTACCATTTCTTTAATATCGATGTGATTTGGAAGTCGATGAAACGGAATTGACGCGCAAATGAAACGAAACGGAAACGAAAAAGACACAGACACATTTTAACGTGGGAGAAAATGAGATAGGAAACAACGGCAAAATGGCGGTTTACGTCAGCAAATCAAAACATCAATATTGGACTGACAGTATTCGTTTTTTTTAAGTTTCACTTCTAGCACAATGTGTGCAATTCACACAATTGCACACATTTTGTTTATTTATTATATTTGCACCAACAGAGTTAACATTAAACCCATTCTTTTATACCTATACTATACACAAATGCAATGATAATTGTCACCTCAATTATAGGTACAATCAACATTTCTAAATGGCGTAAGTTGGTGGCTTTTTTAGTATTTCGGATGCAATACTGCTTATATACAGGAAGATCATGGCATTGTGAGATTAGACCCGTGCCCAGCAGTGGGACAGTTATGGGTTGCGATGAACACGAAGATTAACAATAGATCTTATGGCAGACATTGATTACGTATTTCCGGTATGCCCCCCTGTCCATAGACAATAGACGATTCTCGTTAAGGTACATGTTCTAAAATTATTAAATAGATGTGCAGGTCAAATTGTAAACTAACCAACTAATGTTCTAACACCATCTTCTATCCGGACTAACTATCCCAGTCCCGATGTGAGTCTTGTTCTGTGTCGGTCACAGTTGTCGTGGGCGGCAGCGGAAGGTGGTGCTGCATGCTCGTTTGCTATCAATTCTGATAAAAAAATGATATTATCTCTAATTTCCTCATTGTACCGTCCACCCCGCAACAAATGAAAGTATCATTCGATGCGTTTTATCAGATGTTTTTGAATGCGCTGAAGTTAAAAAGCGTGTTCTAATTTGATGTGTGAATTTAAAGTGTATGCTTTCAAATTAATTGTCGACTCATTACGGACAATGTCAGGGCTGACAAATTATATTTTTTGATTCAAATTGCAGATTTCGTAAAATTTTATAGATTTTATAATTCCTTTTTAGTAGTCTTTGTTTCGTATTGAGTAGAGAAAGTGGTTTAGGAGATTAGCTCTCATGATAATTAATTGACACAAAGCTTAATCTTTGACAGTTAAATTGACAGCTACTTCTGTCAAAACGGACAGTCAACAGGGATGTATTTGTAACATATTACTACTACACTTCTCTTCTAATTTTAGAGCAAGTGACAACCTTAATAAAATATAGCCAATCGAGATCGCTAAAATTGGACCATATTTAATTGTTAGTTGCAGTGTTTAATTGTTAGTTGCAGTGTTTAATAGTTAGCTGCAGTGTTATACAAAAAGATTTTTCTGTATAGATAAAAATCACCCCGTAGCGTAGTTGGTAGCGGTCCCGCCTGCGTTGCGCGGGGTCCCGGGTTCGATTTCCGGTACCAGATTAATGTATATTCTCGGGTCGTGAGTGTTATTTTTTTTTTTAAAGAGTTAAGTTAATGCTTGACAACTATCCCACCTGATGGTAAGTGGCGATGAAGTCGAAGATGTTGGTCGCACTAACTTATTTATGTTTTATAAGTGTTTTCCATGCGATATGGCACATGGATTCCTAATGAGGGTATAGGCGTGTTAGCGGTTACTTATTAAGCGTATATAATACAATTATCAGAGCTAGAAATAAATATTACCTATATTGTTTCCTTTGTAGTTTAAGGTGTACATGAAAATTTAAATAAATAAATAAATTCCCGCACTTCTTTCTGGTCGGCGAACCATCACCTGCCGTGCCGTTAAAAGTACCACAAAAAAAAATCTGTACGTTCATGTGTTTTGCTCACGGCGGACTCCTTTACGATGCTGTTTCGACAATCATAATTACTCTACATGCTGCCACAAACAGATTTGTCCGACATCTGTTTGTGTGGTGAAAGTGACCACCACTGTAATTTTATACAATTGTAGACAATTATGCTTTTGCTTGCATGTATTAATATTAACGTGAGGTCGTTTTGTAAAATCTCGTGGTTTTATTTGTAGCCTAGTTTTTAGTGACCCGGCTTGCGCAGCGATGGGACCTAGGATCGAATACCGGTCGGGACACAACAATACGGACCCCCCCCCCCCCCCCCCGTTCTAGAGTCCAACGTTCAATCTAGGCTGAAGCTATCACTGCAATTCATGTAATTACAGAAAGAAAACGCTTTAACTGTTCCGTTAATGTTAATTTGTTGAACATTCATTAATTATCATTAAAACCATCTTACAGTGCACTGTAATAGCTCGTAAAATGCAATTTTTATTTCATTAAGGCAATTAATTGCGTTTTGGTGAAAGCCTTTTGAATGTCAGTATCCAACGGACGTATCGTTTTTATCAAGGGGCTAATCTGTATAGTACAGAGACCAGAGAGGCCTCCAACAGTCGCCACCTGTAGCCATAATCTCGTCCAGGGTTCAGCAGGATGCACAAATGAGATTGAAGAATCAAAAACGCAGTCCAAGATTTGATTCTGCAATTGGTGTAATTGTCATTGTAATTGTTGTGGTAAAATGCTAATATACACATTAGGTAGGTATACATGTTATATTATACATGTTAATCCACTAAAATCCTATGGAGACATGTCTATATGACTTTATTTGGGAATTGAGTCAATAAAACCCTTTCGAGATATGCCTATTTTGAGATATGCCTATTTTGAGATATGCCTATTTTGAGATAATGTCTTTACGTCTTTTTGTACGATATTTATCTACTAAGACCCTTTCGAGATACCTTCCTATATGACTTTATGTGGGATTATCTATACAAATAAATAAAATTGGAGAGTCTGTTTGTAATATTAAAATAACCGCTTTTTACTAAATGCATTTGGATGTATACACGGTGCATATACCAAGATACCATTTTTTATAATTTTTGTCTGTCTGTCTGTTTGTTTGAGCTAATCTCTGGAACGGCTGGACCGATTTTGACGGGACTTTCACTGGCAGATTGCTGATGTCATAAGGAGTACTAACTTAGGCTACTTTTATTTTAGATTTTTTGTTAATTCCACGCAGACAAAGTCGCGGGCACAGCTCGTAAATACTAAAACCCTTTCGACGGATACCTCCATGATTTATGGGTGACATGAGCAAGGAAAGTTGTTACCTTCTGAGGTTGTTGATGCTTGTGTTTCAGCTCCACCCAGAAGCGGGCCAAGTTGATGCCCAGACCGATCAGGGCGATGATGAAGAACTTCACCTGGAACAGAGATATCGTTAGGGTTGCCAAGTTTTTGCACGAGAAATACAGTGTGGACAGTGAAAATAAATTATATTATTTTGGGAAAATGAATAGTTTTAAACACAGTTTTTGGTGCTTCTCGCACAAGTTAATAAGTTTTTGTAATTCGTTCGCCTCTTCACAATTTAAACAAAAGTGGTAATAAATGTTTCACTCATTTTTTGTTACATTACATGACTCTAACCTTGGTACACACTTAGCGCTTAAGCAATAAAACGCCCGTTTCAGGAACTGTGATTGTCTGTACGTGTCCACATGCAAACGCAATACTAAATCGCGAACTTAAAAGGGAAAAGTGCGTACCAGGGGTTAATAAATACACTAAAGTCATCATCATCACAACCCATAACTGTCCCACTGCTGGGCACGGGTCTCCTCTCACAGTGTGAGGGGTACAGGCCATAGTCCACCACGCTGGCCAAGTGCGGATTGGTGGACTTCACACACCTTTGAGAACATTATGGAGAACTCTCTGGTGTGCAGGCTTCCTCACGATGGTTTCCTTCACCGAAGCAAGTGATAATTAAATATTAATACGCACATAATTTTTGAAAATTAGTAGTGCGTGCGTGGTTTGATCCCGGACCCTCCGGTTCGGCAGTCCAACGTTCAACCACACGGCTATCACTGCTTACTACACTAAAGTCAACTTAATTAAATTAATTAACAAAGCTTAGTAGCTCATAATAATACAAAGATATTTTCAGATATACCTACCTACTTAGATAGACTTAACTAACCTGTAGTTTGAACGACAATATTTGCAGCAAGGTACCGATCTTGGCCTTCAGCACCGCGCCGAGGATGAGCAGCTTCAGGATTGCCTTCTTTTTCTTCTTCTTTTTACCTCTTTGTTCTAGAAGTTAACGTCAAAGAAGTTAGCACATTATTTTGTCAGCGCGCACACAAACAAGACTCGTGGGTACCTGTATAAGATGCCGGTATTTTTACGGTCTTATTATGGTATAATCTTATCATTGTTTATGTGCAATGTTAATTAGACTTTATGACTATCAACAAAAAGTCTGAAAGAAAATAATGTATGCTTGGTATTGACGTTAGCTAAAATAACTTTATCCAAATCTGTTGCGATTAAAATTAAAAAGTAAGAAATGTAAGTTGCCTGACAAGATGGCGGGGAATGCAATCTTCAATTGAGATAGCGCTACATATTTAAGAAAAAACTAAAATTGTAATTAAATAACCAATCAAATTATTATTACAAGTAATGATTTTATATCAATGACATTATAAGTTTTATATTGAGTTTAAAGAAGAAATATAAAGTTTCTGTTAAAATATTATGTCGATTTTTTTAGTAATAAACTAATCTAAACTACACTTACAAAGATCAACTCAAGTACTAATAATATATGAAAGAATATTCAAAAAATATTACAAATATAATTATTGTAGACTTAACCCTTAACTTTTCGTGCTACTACGGGACACCCTGTATAGATCACTAACACAATATGCACTATTTTATGAAACATGCAATTACTAAATATAAAACACAATAAGTAAAATAATTAATTCATGCTAAACTACAATGTACTACGGTTGCATGTGCTCTAGATTTTTTTTCTGAAATGGAATCGATTACATTTTATCATATTGTACATAGCCTTACATGTAAGAATATGTATGTCTATTTTTAAGAAGCTAGCTAAATGCTTTTAAGTACGATAGGTACTCACGATATCTTATCGACTCATATCGACATCGACATATTTATAATCGATTCAAAGTAACCGTTTTTCACGAACTTAACTGTTTTTTGACCGTAACTACGAATCATGCAACTGCGTCTGAATATTTGTGTCCAAAATACACATCAGGAACACCCGTAATCGTGAGAACCCGTTTAATACATGTGCAGAGTTCAAGATGAATTACGTTCAAAATATTCTAATTCTTTATTTCAGAAGCATCTCACCTCATCATCGAGATTGTCAGTGAGAATAGAATGAGCGATAAATACAATATTGCGGCCTTTACGTAATGCCCACAAAACTGAACTTTCCAAATAGGAAATCGAACATGCTATAAAATGCAGACCATGCTAGTGACACATGCTTAAAATTCAAATCGTTTACCAACTCACTTTCACCGTCCACACGGCTTACTGTTAACTGTGTAACATATTTATGTAAATGCAATTAAATAAGACAAAAATGAAATTTATTCTATTTGACGACTGACCACCGTGGTATCCAGTTGGTGCTAAGTTGTCAGGGCTCCAATCACGGGCTCCGCCCCATTTACGTGACAGATGTTTGTCTGCTTCGGAAGAGTTCACCAAATGCAACAAAATCGTCTTTCTTCTGCGTCTTTGTCCTTCGGTTTGAAGGGTTCAGAGAATAACCCACGCAGAAGTATACTGCTGGAAGGTTTCAACTAAACGTAACTTGAACCAGATTACAGCGAATTACTTCTTTCTTCTTGGGCTCGCTAATTCCTCTGGTCCAGGATACAAAAACATGATTGTTTATATGAGTTTACGTCACAGAAGATTTAAACCGACAAAGTTCTCAAGGTTTAGCAGTTTGACCAGAAGATCGGTCTTTTGAATTAGACCTACGTGACACGTGACCTTCAACAGTCGGTCAAGATGATGTCTAACACAAGAAGATCGGAATATAATGACCGATTTCTATAACCTATCTCATATGATCTGTTTTTTGCAGGAAGTTTATTTTTTAATTATCTTATTACAAGCTACGAGTATATCTATTTACTAGGTACCTAGTAGTGAGTTACCACTATTCTTAAATGAAATGCAGATACGGCTGCTATAAAAAGATCTCTTCCTATCAATAAAGGATAAAAAGTAATGAAACTGGCCATAAAAAGTAATCATGCAAAACCACAACCAACCTTCGAAGGAGCTCTTATCAGTAATTCCATTCTCTGAATTGTCACTTTCAATTGCATGCTGGGCCACAGCATCCAAGGCCTTTTCTCCCAATTTCCACACATCCGTCAGAACACCCCTTCCTCTCCGAACCCCAGAAATCCTGGAATAGGAAGACCCAGGAGAAACTACTCTGCCAGACTCATTCAGTGCATCAGTTTGAACATTTTTCCCGATGACCCAAGACTGTACTCGTCTGCGTTCCCCAAACCCTCGACCTTTGTCCTCTTGCTTCGGGACAGACATCATGACTGGGTGGACGAGGTGGATCTTGGGTGGCTTTTGCTTCTTCTTTTTCATCTTCTTCTTCTTCTCGCCGCCAGTCGATATGGTGATGCTGTCGATGCCGCCTCCGCTGTCGTGTTTTCTCGTGGATAGAGACCTGGGAAAGAAGGTGTGAATTTAAATAAAGAAGGAAATAATTGGGAAGGTGTAAAGAAAGATAGTGACAGTGAAGCAATCGATTTATGTGTCTATGCAAGTCATTGTTATATTTTACAACTGTCAGAGGGAGGTTTTTGGTTTGAAAAGCAAAACGCTCATCTAAGACTGGTAACCTATTTTCGAGGGTGGAGATTTTGTAAGAATCGCTACGTTTAAGAACAATAAACGTTATTATTATTATTACTGATAACATTCTCATGAGAACCCCAACTAAGCACATTAAACACGCGTGTGACCTGAAGCCAAATAATCGCTGCACAAGTCATGACAAGTCCATAGTATTGACTCGCGTTTCGACCCCGCTACCAATCTCACTCACACACGGCATTTGACACATTCTCGCTTTCCTTCCACCAGCGACCTGGTTTGTGTTAATGGCTTCTCCGTCAGGTGAGATCACCAGATTACGGTCACGCATTATGGTAATAGAGCACATACTTTAACGTGAGGTAGATCTTTGACTTCCTGCCAAGAGAATTGAAAGTTTTCAAGAATAGGGAAGTTGTTGGTTGCACCCGGAGACAGAGACAAAAAACCTATGAATGCTATCTATCGCACTCACACAAGAAAGGAAACAACTTACGCCAATCACACGAACAAAAACGAGATTTTTTTTAGTAAATATAAAAATATATTAAAAACAACCACCATCTAAGAATTAACACCTTGTCACACAAATGCTCTGACCAGGAATCGAACCCGGAATGCCGCTTGGCACGCATTATCACAAATTCACAACCATCCAGGTTGCACGCCCTTATCTGAGTTTTAAGAAGCTTTTAATTTGACTCTTATGTTTCTTCATATAGGGTCGAATTTGTACCATGAGATAACTACCACTATCAATTCAATGTAAGGATATTCTCACACAGACACAGGTCGTTCAGTGAAAGTGCACACGGATGCGGGTTCGATGACCGGGCGGTGTCATAGTGACCGTGGTTAATTGATAAAAACCGCACAATATTAGGTTCCGTAGTTGTAAGTTGGTCGACTGTTACTCGATAACTTGTTAAGCGGATATCGAGCAGATCTGATGGTAAGTGATCACTGTCTCCAAAGGCAATACGATGCGTTATCGGCAGAAGCTCTAGCACATGTAGCGCGTGGGTGCGACCAATGCCCTGGCGCCCATTTGTATCAAAACGCGCGGTCGAAATGGATTTTGTCTACCGCGAGCGGCTCTCAAGCCCCCGGGACACGACTAGTTGATTGGCGGCTGCCTCCAACAAGATGGTGGTAGTCAGCACCGGGGCACAGCCTACCACCAGGCAGGAACATCCTGCTGTCGCGTCGCCCCTGGTCTGACGGCGTGGAAATGGCGTCAGTATTCCGCCTCAATACGGCCAACAGTTTTTCCTTAAACGGTTTGGCAAAGGGAGATCTCCCGCAAGGCGAGACGATATGCCTGGGGGCGGCCAAGCGCCATGTGATGTCGTTCGGAACTTGAATATGCAAGCGGTGTGGAAAACTTCGATAGCGTGATTCAGGCTTCGTGACGTCGCCGTGTGACGTGTGTGCGATGTAACTACACGTCGTTTTATTATTAATTACTATTTTTACTATTCATTATTTGGTCTGATCGATGATATTTATGCTAATTTTCTTAGACTGGGAATTTGATGTAAGTTGGAATTCCCTAGCCCTAGAGCATCATTTTCACATAGAGAACACAAATGGTTAAATTATACGACATGATCTCATTTCTGTTAAACCTTCTATAAATAGAATTGGGAAATACTAATGTTTTTATTGTTCACTAGTATCAGACCTTGCGTTGCTTCGGGGAACCAATTAGTGCCTAGTAACTGAAAATTCCACCAATCCGCAGTGGAGCAGCGTGGTGGAGTATGCTCTAGTCCTCCTCAGATATCAACCTGTGCCCAGTAGTGGGCCATTAAGAGGAAATACCACGCGAACCCTTTTTCAAATTTGGGATTTTTTCACTCAATATCTCTGTCGCGCTTGCGAGCGGCGTGTATGTTAGTGCGATAGGGACAACTGCAGCTCCGTGTAAAAACCCGAGGCAAAAATCATCAAAATCGAGGTTCCGTTCTCGACTAATCCCCCCGCCAAAACTAAATCAATCTTAACGAAATTTTGGAAATTGAATGGGAAGGAGCTTTTTTGTGCTAATTATTATACAATTTGTGTACTAGGCGTTTGTTTGCGGCATATTTATTTGGCCGTTTTAAGCGCTGTTTGAAGTAGCCTAAAACTTTTGAAAACAAAAATATCAAAAAAACCAAAACGTACCGACATAGATAATGATGATATTATTCTTGTGTGAAAAAATTATTGATCTAGAGTCAAAAACCAGAGAGGGATTAGTCGAGAACGTTTGTATGGAAAAATTACCGGTAGCATTTCCTCTTAATGGGTTCCAGCCGCCTAAACAAATCCCTGAAACATCCCGCTAAATATACGTAATATACGAGGTCTTGAAATTATGTTAAAAACAGTTTTTTTTTTAATTTTTCGTCAATGATACGACCGATTTTGAAGCACGTTCGAATTCGTTTTTAATACGCTTTTTTTGAATAGAAGAGCTGATTGGATTATGCAACTGATTGATACAGTGATTTGAAAGTTATTTGATAAAAACTATGTCCAGCAGTGGACGCCCAAAGGCTGACGGTTGGATGGCTGGATGTAGGAAAAGTGTTGGTAAATAAGGATTTACTTACTTACTGAAGCGAATATTTCAATGTAGAGGATTATGTCAGGGTCTTAGAATAATTACACTATAGAAACGAAGTCCGCGCGGCCGTTTTGAAGCACCTTATTTGGAGCCAGAAATGGCTCCAAACACCGGGCAGCTCATGTCAACGCACGCCAAACGTGTCTCGCGAAAACGAGGATTATGGCGATATTTGTCCAGTTAAATTGTGTCACAAAATATCTGAAAAGCTATTTATGTATTATTGCTAAAAACATATGATTATCCGCAGCCGAATCATTCCCCGCTTTCGGGAAAGTTTCGGTTTAGTGCTTCACTTTAGACAGAGCGCTTGTATGAAGACTGTCTTTGCATAGTGTTATTATTCTAAGGTCTGGGTATTATAATCTCTATCTGATTTGTTCTTCTTATTTTTAATAAATTTTAATAATGGTTTATTTAAGCTTGATAACTTCCGGAATATATTACTGGGTATTTACATAAATTATTATTAAACAGTAATAGGTATAAATAATTAAATATTATTATTAATCAGCACAAAAAAATAAATATTTTATACGGTGATTATACCCAACATTTTTATGTACCACATTTAAACACAATTAACATGTTATGGTTATTATAAAATAATAACAGAATTTTAAACTAGTGTAAAATTGCAAAAATCCAAAATGGTACAACTTTCGAATTTCGAATTACCTAGCAGAAACTTTCTCAAAACTGGCTCCAACGACCGATTACGCTGTCAAAAAAAAACAAATTTAATGGAAATTCGCGACCTTATGGTGAGCGAGACAGCTGTATGCGTGAGAGTAGGACGGGTGTAGAGAAATCGAATGACACACATGTCCTTAAACTACGTGGTGTGAAACTTGAGAAAATGATGTTAATATTGATTGTACAAGTTGACAAAGTTTCTGTACATGTTTATATTAAATTTGTGTGCCGTGTCACCAATTTTCCTGTAGTACCACCGCCCGCCACAGTACTTAGTACCATTTCTACCGTGTGATAATTGTTTTAACAGCAATTGTGTTCCGGATAGAAAGGTGTGGTCGGTTACACTTTTTTACAGGCTACCATCAAAGTCCAGTCCAGTCCCGGCAGTCCCCAAAGGTAGCAACACATCAGTGACTAAGTATCGCAGTCCCCATTTGAGTCTTGTTCTAATTCGGTTACAGTTGTCACGGCGGTAGCGGAAGGTGCTGCATGCTCGTTTCCTACCTTAATTACTACATTACAACATTTAAAAAGTCACAACTTTACTGAGAGCAAGCTTTCATTCAAGTTGAACCTCAATTGAAAAACACCGATTTAATCTAAACTACAGACGAATCCACTTTGCAATAATCCGCGAGCAAGCACGCATGATGGTGTACCTATACCTTAATGCAAATACCACAAAATACCCTCCTTCCCAGCAGTGGGACAGTAATGGGTTGCGATGATCAATAAATGATTATAGTTTGAGTTTACGAAAGCACCTTTAGCTAGCATAGCTTGTCCCGAATTCCATCGATCGCCCCTCGGGCTGTCACGCCGCGATATCTGTATCGCGCGTGATGAGATCTCGATCTATCTCCGCCGTGTCCGTCTCCGATAACCCTGAAATATCCGATCGTGGTGTCGGATACGGAGATTGTCCGACGGCGGCGTTGCTAATGGACGAATCGTGGATATCTTTATCTAAAGCCTGATTTCATTGTAATAACGCATTTATTAAAAGTAAATACCATCTACGCTCAAAATTCGACCGTAATACATATCGTCGTAAGAACGTTAACTTTTTCTCCAATAAATGTGTAGTGTGTACTTGTGTATTATGTAATAAGTATAGCAAAAGCATTTTTAGGAAAATATTTGGACGGAGGAGTATGATGATATTTGGTACAGTTATTTTTATATAATGAGGAATAAGTAATCTTAATATATATAAATCTCGTGTCACGATGTTTGTCCGCGATGGATTCTTAAACTACTTAACCGATTTTAAATTAAATTGGCACACCGTGAGCAGTCTGGTCCAACTTGAGAGATAGGATAGCTTAGATTTTTAATTATAGTCGCAATTTTATTTTATTGCAAATTATTTTTATCTATTAATTATAGAGCGGTACGAAGTTCGCTGGGACAGCTAGTACATTAATAAATAAACAAAACATTGCACATTTACTACCATACGTTTGACACGACGTGACAGGACGTTTGAAATGTGTACGTTCATAGGGTCAATATAAAGTAACACTTTGACAGAATGAATTACGGTCGAATAATACCGTAAAATGATAAATATAATTTGAAATATATTCATCATTTCACGGGTAAAATGGCAAGACCGAATCAAAAACACCGAGTTCCTGAAATGCCCGTTATCACACTTACCTGGCCATGCTTTGTTGAAGGATGTCGACGAGGGAGAACAGAGAAGCTTCCACCTCCCTGCCCAGCCTCGACGGCATCTCCTCGATGGACCGGCCCGACGACCGGACCTCGGCGTCGGCAGCCTCTGTGGACCACATCATTCATAACAATACATGATTAGGAGAATTGGATCACAATGTCTGGAGATGGAGATTCTTTCATACTTTTATTACGATGAATAAAATTCCGATTTAAAAAGTTTGACATTATGTTTCATTATATTATTTTTTATATTCGACTCCGTAAACATGTCGGAACTGATATTTTTTTTATTAATATGGAGATTCATTAAAAAATTAACCAAATTTTAACGTTGAAAATTTGCATTCCGAGTAGGTAGAATAAGAATATGTTAAAACTATGCGTAACGCCATATTATAAGATCTTATTTTATGCAAATAAAGAGATTGATTGATTGATATCTTCGGTGTATGGCGCAATGGCTTCCATGCTGGATCATCGTTGGGTTCGATTCTCAGCGAGGTAGAAAAATGCCGGAGCGTCGTTCGGAGAGTTCTGGGTTCGATTCCCAGGGGTTTGGTCGAAGAGTTTATATTTCAGTTCTCGGTCCAGATGTCTGTCCTTGTCTTGTGTGTTGTTCATGGCACTCACGACACAGGGAATCCTAGTTGGGGCTATGAGTTTACGATAACGTTTTTCAACTTCAACGTCAGCTTTTTGTTTTAACATTCATATCACTGTTCACACAGATTTATTGTAACACCTTTTATAAAAACATAAGTGAATCAAAAGTGAAACAGATAATCTCGCTTTTCATTTCACTTTCTTCCCAAACCATTGTTTGAGTAACGTGTGAACACACGAAAGTTGTAACGAACGCGCTAACTGCGGGCGGAGCGAGCGAAAGTTTAATTTAAAGTAGTGCCCACGATCGTTCAGTATAAGGGGAAGATGCGTGTGTTTTGTCATTGAAAGACCGAAGGAAAGAACGAAAGGAAATAAGAGAGAAAGAGAGGAAGAAAGTACGAGGGGCAGAAAGAGAGAAATACAAAAGATATTTTAAATGATTACATGAATAATAATGATATCAAAAGTAAAAAGAAGTAGATATATGTCACTAGCGCGGCAAAAGTGGTGCCGTCAAACTCGGCCAATTGTCGTAATTTCATTTAGCTATCTGTCTCATAAGTTCCGTAATTTCAATAATATCATTGGAGCGAATCCAAAACAGCAATTCGGGTTGCATGAGCTTTAATATCTTTGACAAGTGATGAAGTGATGTGTTAATCACTAAAATCATGACCCGACAATCATAATTATATTTATCTGTCACTTAAATATCTGCCGGGAATCGAACCCGGATCCCCCGCGCAGGCTGGCACTACCAACTAGGCTACAAGGTTGTCGCTGTTAGTGTGTGTGTGTGAAAAAACAGGATTTTTCGTAGTGTGTTCACATAAATCTTCACTGGTGACTGTTGTCATCTGTATGGTCACCGTCAAACAGGTTGGTAGCTTTCAGTGAGCAGGACTCACCACGCCGGTCCTTAACCGGACGGTATGTACCACTTTCGAATGGTATTAATGGTCAGTGTTGCTCATTAATATGTACAGTGTACACTTTGTTGACTCTCGATAACTTTAGCTTCGCGTTGTTTTAATGTAACTGTATGTCTGTTACTGATTGATGTCTGTATTTGAAAGGTGTTTGCGAAAACTGTTCTTGGGTATTTGACATAATATAACCTGTAACTATGTTGTAAACCTATACCTATCTATGTTTTTTGACTATTTGTCAGTTTCTTCTGTTCTTTGTTGATCTGTGCGTTTTTCCCGCTACTATCATAAACGGCTTAACCTTGTGACCTTTATAGACTTGTTGTAGAAAGTTTGCGATAACATTTTTATTTCAATGTAGCAAACGAGCATGCAGCACCACCCTCCGCTGCCGCCATGACAACTGCGACCGACACAGATCAAGACTCACATCGGAACTAGGATGGTTAGTGCGGGTAGCAGGGGGTGATTAAGGATTTGAGTTGGTAAATTCGTTAAAAGATATTATGAGGACTGGGATAGGGACTGTTAGTGTTGGTTAGTAATAGTTCAGCTCCAATTAGTAATTGTTAGTAAGTCTCGTTCCAATTCGGTCACAGATGTGTTCCTGTTTTGAGGACTATGAGATGGTCGCCTCTTAAAGTGTAACCGGATGCTGCTAGCGGACCAGGGTGTCGTAAAAGACGGTAGAGGCCACCCCTACTCGGTGGTGAGGCTTCGCGGAAAATAGTCATAATAGTAATAGAAAATTTTGGAGAGTGTGCGCAGGAATTGTTCGAATTAATTCCCCCCTCCTCCATCGAACAACCCGACGTACAGCCGGTATCCACCCTTTCGTCGTGAACATTCCACCGATACGAACGAAACGGTTTGCATCGTCGTTCATCATCCGCACTGCGAAGGATTGGAATAGGTTGCCTGCGTCGGTGTTCCCACCTGCGTCGGTGTTCCCACCTGCGTATAATGTGGGAGTCTTCAAGAGGAGAGTGAATAGGCTTTTAATAAGTTAGTGCGACCAACATCCTCCACTTCATCGCCACTTACCATCAGGTGGGATTGTTGTCAAGCATTAACTTATCTCATGTAAAAAAAAAGTCGGGTTTATCGGGTTAGTCAGTTAGTTAGTGTAGTGGAGAGATTCGTGATATGCCAATACTAGTTTCGGCAAGATACACTGGAGGCTTATGAAGCGAAACCTTTCGGACTTTCCACCGTGACCACACTGATTAGGACGATCTCGGTGTATGGTCGGTGTATCGATTGATGGTCGATCAGATGTTAACTACATTTTGTTACAATGTTCCACAAAACATTGTAACAAAATGTAGTAACCGGCTACACTTTTTAGAGGCGACCATCTCAGTCCTCAAGGGTAGCAACACATCTGTGACCGAATTATAACGAGACTCTTACTAACATTTACTAACTGGACTATTACTAACAATAACTAACAGGACTAACATTCACTAACAGTCTCACCGAAAAGGCTTATCCGATTTGGATGCGGTTTTAACTATTATATTGTGGTAAGCTTCTTAACATTTAGTGTTTGTTTTATTTCAGTCGGTTAAGAAATGAAAAAGTTATGTCAGTTTAAACATGTCTCAATGACGACGTGGGCGTCGGTGATCACACCACATCAGGTGGTCCACCTGCTCGTCAGTCATCTATTTGAAATGAAATGAAATGAAATTTATTCGAAGTTGGTTTTTTACAAACACTTTTCGAAAGTCAATCTACGCCATCGCTTCGACAAATCCCTAGCGTGAGTAGTCTTGGAAGAAGAAGCGGCAAGAAACTTCCAAGAAGCTTGTTTTTGCAACTCACATTACAGATAGCACTTAATACTACTTACTAGCTAGAATATCAAACTCATGTCCCAGCATTTTTATTTTTAAATCATCAAGTTTGTAATAACCTTTCGCCATAAGAATGGCTTTGACATGAATTTTAAATTTACAGTATGGCATGGAACGGAATTTTATTATAGATTTTAATACATCTACCCGTGAACGAGCCACTAGGTTTTGTATTCACAAAAACACCTATCAATCTATTCGCTTTGGAAATTGAATTAGAAAAATATAAATACGACAAGGCACAGCAGTAAGTAGAGAAACCCATAACTTGACTCGGTTACCGCGTTACCGAGTCTAACTGGAAATCTGCGGTCGGAGACGTGACGACTAGATTACCCTCACATACTGTGGTTACGATATCATTCTTGTCTCCTTTGGGATATTAACTATGTTTCTGATACTGTCAGGTTATATATTGGTAATAAAAATATATTATACGCTACTTAATGATTAAACGCTAACAAATATCCCCGCACTAATTCCCTGTGTCGTGTGTCTCTCCTCATACCTGAGGAGGCCTAGTGCATACTCCACCACGCTGCTCCAGTGCGGATTGGTGGAGGGGTTAGTGGCCTACCCAAGTATCAAAAGTTTTTATGCCATTCGAAACCCGACATGATTTAACATCACACACACACACATTAACTATTTTTAAGTTTGTTAATTTAGTATTGTATCTGTTTTTGATTAAACTACAGTTTCCATGGGATTCACTAATATTATGTATATGAAAATGAATCAATAAAGATACTATTATTATTATAACTGCTATCTAATAATAACAACCGGGGCCAACGGCTTCATGTGCCCTTCGAAGCACAGAAATGCGTCTCACTAGCGGTCAGGCGGTCACCCACTCCGCTGTAGCAACTTAACTCAGTCAATCACGAATCATTTAAATTGGATACGGTGGGTTCCATACGCCACATCGAATTCCATTACATCGAAGTTCATGACATCGAACACGTTACATCGATAGTTTATTATATCGAACTATCATCAAATCGAATGTTTATTACATCGAATGGTCATGACATCGAAAGCTTTTAAAATCGAAAGCTCATTGAATCGAATTTATAACATCGAAGCCTTATCACATCGATAGGTCGTGACATCGACAGCTTCATAACATATAGAACGGACATATTTTTTTTTGAGGGTTCCATACGCCACATCGAATTCCATTACATCGAAGTTCATGACATCGAACACGTTACATCGATAGTTTATTATATCGAACTATCATCACATCGAATGTTTATTACATCGATTGGTCATGACATCGAAAGCTTTTAAAATCGAAAGCTCATTGAATCGAATTTATAACATCGAAGCCTTATCACATCGATAGGTCGTGACATCGACAGCTTTAAAACATATAGAACGGACATTTTTTTTATTTTTTTTAGTTATATAAAATAAAGTACATACATACATACATGTACATACATACATATACATACATACATGTATGTATGAATAACATTAAACGTTAGTGTAAAAATGATTTTTTTTCTTTCATTTAATATATCAAAAAAAAATGTCCGTTCTATATGTTTTAAAGCTGTCGATGTCACGATCTATCGATGTGATAAGGCTTCGATGTTATAAATTCGATTCAATGAGCTTTCGATTTTAAAAGCTTTCGATGTCATGACCAATCGATGTAATAAACATTCGATGTGATGATAGTTCGATATAATAAACTATCGACGTAACGTGTTCGATGTCATGAACTTCGATGTAATGGAATTCGATGTGGCGTATGGAACCCTTTTTTTGATATATTAAATGAAAGAAAAAATCATTTTTACACTAACGTTTAATGTTATTCATACATACATACCTGTACACACATACATAAATGTGCATACATACATGTACACATATACATACATGTGCATACATACATGTACATACATACATACATATACATACATACATGTATGTATGAATAACATTAAACGTTAGTGTAAAAATGATTTTTTTCTTTCATTTAATATATTAAAAAAAATATGTCCGTTCTATATGTTATGAAGCTGTCGATGTCACGACCTATCGATGTGATAAGGCTTCGATGTTATAAATTCGATTCAATGAGCTTTCGATTTTAAAAGCTTTCGATGTCATGACCATTCGATGTAATAAACATTCGATGTGATGATAGTTCGATATAATAAACTATCAAACGAAAAACGAAAAACTAGTTACCTTTTTCACACATATTTGCGTAGAAATTATATTTTAAAATTGGTTTGGTGTTGAATAAATAATACTTAAGGATAAACTATCAATGTAACGTGTTCGATGTCATGAACTTCGATGTAATGGAATTCGATGTGGCGTATGGAACCCGGATACGGTTACACTTTTTTAGAGGCGAACTTAGTCCTCAAGAGTAGCAAGACATCTGAGATCAAATTAAAACAATACTCTTACTAACATCTAACAACTAACAGGACTAACTATCACTAACAGTCCCTGTCCCAGTCCTCACACCTAGTAACGAACTAGCTAAATAACGTTCTGAACCACCATCCTAGTCCCGATGTGAGTCTCGTTCTGTGTCGGTCGCAGTCGTCATGGACGACTCGGAAGGTGGTGCTGCGTGCTCGTATACTATAAGACAGGTATGCCACGGTGCTACAGTTCTAATTAGCAAGATCTTTAATCAAAACATTTCTAGTCAACGCGCAAACAAGACCAAGATTTAATCTTTCAGTGGATTACTGCGTTGTAATTAAAACTAACTAGTAAATCCTGGATTGTAACACACCGGTTATAACTGGTTTATTGCAGTTATAACCGTTAAAATCACTATATAAGTATCTTAATCACGTTACTGAGTGACTGACAGACAACGCACTAACGCTTTTAGCTCGTAAATACTCAACTCAGCTCAGAAACATTACAAATTAAATTAATAAAATAACAAACAGCGGTCGCATAATTTTCAAAGTTACCCAAGATTACCTTGTCGACATATTTGGATAATTATATTCAACATTTAAAAATAGTTTCCTGTTAGGTTTTATTACAACAGTCGCCCTCGCTTTAAACAACATCATTTATTTAATAGAAAACGTGACACACGAGTGTCCATTAATTATCTGTTTTATCAGGTGTTTTGTAAATTATTAAGGCATGTGCTGAGAAGTTTCTTTTGCCGTTTCTTGATGATATGGGACCTTTGTAAATCGGAACTAGACTCAAAATATGAGGTGCATAAGTGTATGACAAATTTTCTACATGATTAAATGATTTTGAAATTGAAGTTAATTTGAGTGTCACTAAAATTTCAAAGCGTGATTTTTAGTACTCAGATTTTCTTTCATTCCTATTTAAATAGTAATTAGAATTGCCCAGCTGAAGTGGCGATGGACTGGCCGCGTAGCTCGAAGGACCGATAACGGTTGGAGAAGGTCCTAAGAAAGGTCCTCGAGTGGAGACCTCGTCTCGGAAAGCAACATAGGACACCCCCGACCAGGTGGACTGCCGACCTGATCACAGCGGGCATCTGCTGGATTCAGGCTCAAGACCGGTCACAGTGGTGAAGAGGGGAGGTCTATGCCCAACAGTGGACCCACAAAGGCGGAAGGATGGATAAATTATGACTGCTCTGAGTATATTTTAGGTAAAACATTTATTTGTATTGACATCATGTAGGAAAACAGGAAATAATATAAATTGTTTCATTAACCTTGATTTTAGAGTTATTTTAGTATGACGAGTTTGACGACGCGTATGGCGCAGTTACCATGCCGGTCGTTCGGAGCCTAGGTTCGTTTCCAGGTTTGAATAATGAGTTTACATTTTTGTTCTCGATGTGTTGTTTTCTTTATGTTGTCCATGGTATACACGACACAGAGAATTTAGTTAGTTTTTTTATATTTTACAATTTAACAGAACACAAAAAGGCTTTTTTCCTTATTTTTTTATAAAACTGACCATACCTACATCTATTTAATAGTACCAACTAGTTTAATATTTATTTCTATTTAATTACACTGGCAGTTAAAAAAAATCCTTTGCCTATTTTTAACCAACCTTGCCAACTCCTCCGCTGCTTGTCAACTTCGTCCTCCCAGCTGTCAAGAATTCTTCCCGCCTTTTCCTTCGCACACAACCACGCATCTTCCTCGCCTAAACAATCCATCAAAGACCGGAGCGTAGGCGCTAAATTCCTACTAAAATTCCTGACATATTCGTAAGATTTTTCTAACAAACTAGCACTATTTACTGTACTTATAAATAATAGTAATAATACGGGAAATGTTTTGACCGCCATTATGACATTTGAATTCGCGCGCTTCGAACTTTTTTTTTATCCCGCGCGCGGCGAATGCTTTCACATTCAAGGTTATACTGGTTTCGCGTGTGAGTGCGAGGTGCCTTTATAGACAAACTACTTTCTTTTAACCAACATCCCAGATCGTCTCTGGGTGGATATGTCTGTCTCGTTCGTTTGTGAACTTTTAGACGGGGACGGATTTCAATTTTGGCGAATTTAACCCTTACAATGATGTATGAGGCATGTATGGCCAAACTTTAATACTACTTTTTTTTATTAATTATAAGTTAACTTGACCACAATCCCACCTGATGGTAAGTGGTTATTCTTCTATCGTAGTACCGTAGTACTTATCGTAGTACGTACGTACCGTAGTACTTCTATCGTAGTAAACGTTTTCAAATTTTAAATTAATTTTACCATTGAGAAACTTGTTTGTTTATTCATCTTTAGAAATTTTGAATACGGTTCGATTCTTATCAGGGTTATAATTACATATTGAAATGATGAATTCATATAGCTATTCTCGATTTAAATTTTTTGATGGTATTAATTTTCTTTCATGAAATTATATTTGTTTCAAGATGCGAACAAAGGAGTCGTTCATAGATATCAGTCGCTCTAAAGGCATCACCAATGCGTTGCCGACCAAAAAAGAAGCGGGTCTCCTATTCAGGCAGTAAAAATCTCTATCACTAGTCGAAATGAAATTCTGTGGTAGGTACAGAGCCCGATGACCTTCTATTATGAACATATTACAGCCAATTCTGTCATCATAGCCTCGACCGCTGTTCAGCTGTATACACTGCAGGGGAGATGTTGCGAACCCAAGGATTTCTGAACCTCCTCAAACTATAATCCTGATGAGGTTTCCACAGACCTACGCATATCGCGTTTTTTTTTATTGGTTTAAGTAGCAAACGAACATGCAGCACCACCTTCCGCTGCCGCCCGCGACAACTGTGGCCGACTTAGACCAAGACTCATATGGGGACTGGGATAGTTAGTCCGGTTAGATGACGGTGTTAGAAAATTAGTTGGTTAGTTTGTAAGTATGAGGACTGGGGCAGGGCCTGTTAGTGAATGTTAGTCCTGTTAGTTATTGTTAGTAATAGTCCAGTTAGCAAATGTTAGTAAGAGTCTCGTTATAATTCTGTCACAGATGTGTTGCTACCATTGAGGACTGAGATGGTCGCCTCTAAAAAGTGTAGCTGGCTCCACAACTCGCGTGACAGTATTCCTCCGAACCGCCAGTGAAAGTGTTAAAGCATTAACATACCAAGCAGCGAGAACGTGAGTTACCTACGACCCTCTTTCGTAGTGAATCCGGTTCACTAATTGCACAATTTGGTTGTTTGAGCTCATTTCAAAGCTACTCACTACACCGACCACTCCGCATACTACATCCGAGTATGAAAGTAAAGCTCTTGTAACAGATCGTGTTAACTAAAAAAGGACGCGCGCAGACGAGCGATAGCCGAGGGATAGTTACTTGTCGTGTGGAGAAACTATTTGACTGGTAGAAGAGTACAGACCTATGGATGCCATCTATCTCACTCACACAAAAAAAGGAGCAACTTACGCCGATAACCCGAAAAAATACCAGACAGAATGATACGATGTTTTTTTTCACTTTGCGTGACGGTATTATCAAGGAAAACAGTTGTTTACTAGCAACTTTGACAGATGACCGTTGATTTTTTCTTGTACCTACTTTCAGTTCATTTTCAGTACAGTACTTTCTCGTGCTAAGTATCTCATGTTGGCCACGCTCACCAGATGTCTCTGTCCTTCATTATCTACGGACAAGGGGCTGTATTTTTTGTAGGAACGACTACCGACGATAGCCCGCGCGACTCGTACACCCGGTTGGCGCTTGTTGCTCGTGTGCAGTACTCCTATTACCTTACACCAATAGAGAGCACCACACAGGCCTTAGAGTAAATATTACAGTAAGACACAGGCTTAACATAAACAAAACTCAGATAGCCTTGTCGATTATAACTTTAATTAAATGTTCTCAAACGGGTCTGTAATCAGGAAGCGTGCGTATTACCTACCCACTTATATTCACTACAATTAGAAAGAGGCGGCCCTAGCGCGCGCGGCTGTACGCATTTATTTCAAGGACAGGGCCGAGTCACAATACTGTACGATACTATTACCGTGACGACGAGCACGGTCGGTCAGCTTGGACACAAAGTTGGATACCCTTACACTCCAAACTGACTGATGTCTGGTCGATGGTGACCACGTAAGATTAGGTGGCTCGTCTGCGCGTTTGACAGCTGTTACCACCGATCACACAGCCAATAGACACCTAATGTTTGATTTTCCGTATTGAATGCATTCTGGCAACTAGCCGAGGTAAGACGAAGCGGGGTGACTGGCTAATTCAACGCTGCGATTAACTAACTCAAGGCCACACGAAACGTTGGAAAGAAATAGATTAATTTAAGCAACGGGAAGAACGAAACGGCACGATTTTATATCGGTACTAGAAGCCAGATGTGTTGACAGAAGCCATTCGCCTGTTATTAGGAGTCTATTGGCTGTGTGGTCGGCTGTTAGCATTAAAAAAGATAATATTATGTATAATTAAAGAATTCCTTGCAAAGCGAGGGCATATTTCTTGTATTTAATTAACAAGTTCCGCGGTAAAAATAATGAATATCGTTACAAAAAATATATATTTTATACTCGTTGATTTTATAATAAAAACACAATAACAATAAAAGGTATAAATATGTTATGTAACTATTAGAGTAAACTGTATTAATATTAATACTAATGTAACATAACTGAAGAGTTTGTTTGTTTGTTCGTTCGTTTGTTTGTTTAATTGTTTGATTACGTTAATCTCTGGAGCAAACGAATCCCGATGTAAGTAAGGAAGAATGTGAGAACGAAGGTGAGGAAGAAACTAGATAAGACACTGTCTCTCAAGCGATTGCTTAATTTTGAAGTCACTTGCTCAACAGCAATAGATAGCCTTGGGTTTTAACTTTGGTCCCCTGAACCGAGGTTCACAATCCTGCACCTTAAATTTTCCAAAATTATGTGCGTATTAGAATTTAATTGTTACTTGCTGCGGTGATCAAACATCGTGAGGAAATCTGCACACCTGAGAGTTTACATAATGTTCTCAAAGTGTGAAGCACTAATCTGCACTTGGCCAGCGTGGTGGACTATGCCCTGACCATTGTCTTAGTTATGGGTTGCGATGATGGTGATTACGGAACTATTTCTGCTCGTAAACGTTAAATAATTAGTCGAGATTTCTGCCAGGGTGTGACGAGAACTCGTTTTGTTCACGGACAAACAAACTTCATGTTAGGGCGTCTGCAATGTCACCACGTTTTCGGTTTTCGTGAGGCGGTCTTTATTGTTTTCAAGGAGACATTTTTTAAGCTATTGAATAGCTTTTATCGTGGGCCTTGAGCTTGGGGACCGAATCCAGAAATTCCGTAACGAAAAAACCTAACACCCCCAATCCGCGCCATCTAGTACCTTAATACTAAGGTATGGTACGTATGTTTTCTACAAACTAGATGGCGCTGTTCTGATATAACTATATAACTTCTAATAATTATAATTGCATAAGTTGATAAAAAATGCTATGCAATAGCTTTACCGCGGCAGTCTCCGAGTGCCACATTTAATTTTTATTTAAACTTTATTGTACCAAAAAGATTGTGGTACAAAAGGCGGACTTAATGTTAAAAGCATTCTCTACCAGTCAAGTCTAGTCTAAGCAGATATCAGCGATGGCGGTGTTACTACGTAAAAGAGAAGATAAATATTCCGACACATAAAAACGAAATAAGTAAAGTAATAAAGACAAAAAATAAGACAAACAGATCGGTAAAATAAATAACAAACGCTTACACAATATTATTTTAGAGAGCGAATACGCTGCTAAAATTCTGGTCTTGCATTAGAAAGAAAAAAACTTTATTTTTTTTGCGATTAAATCCGAGATAACGCACTAACTTATTAAAGCCTATTCTTGAACACTACCATATCAAACACAGCCGGAAACACCGACGCGGGCAAGCTATTCAGTCCTTTACAGTACACGCAATGACCGACAATGATGTATCGGCGGGATGATCATAAATTCATTACATATGCAGGGGTGGGAGAATTGCATCGAACAAATTAACTAAAACAAATTTACCTATTTTGAACAATGTTTTATTAGCGGGATATTTTGTAAGCGACAATCATTGACTTATTATTACTTATAAGTCAATGGCGACAATGGACTGTCCAGCCCACAGCGCGACGTATGGTTAAGCTACACGTACGGGAAGCACATCAATTATGTCATTATGGAAATGCCGGCGCGGGCGGCCAGAGATTTCCTAAACTCTGACGTAAATGTCTGCCACACAAATTACCAGAATCGAATTTTTATTTTATATTATTAATTCTATCACGTGGAAATCAACATGTTAATTTGATTACCTTCTTGTTTATGGTATTGAGGCATCGAGCATGCAGCACCACCTTCCGCTGCCGCCTATGACAACTGTGACCGACACAGAACAAGACTCACATCGGGACTGGGATAGTTAGTTAAAAAGGACTGGGGCAGTTAGTGGAGCTGTTAGTAATAGCACAGTATAAAGATCATACAGTATGGAAACTAAGCCAGATTGATAAAATAACTACCTACGCTCCGCTGAAGCAACAGGGTTGTTACTTGTAATGTTTTATGGTACGTACCTACTGTTTTTGAATTAAAACATTCTATGCTCTGTAGATTGAAATAGCTAGTTTACAAATAAAATTTAAATAGTTAAGTATCTCATGGCGTCGGTTAATCTCGATAGTTTAAAATACGGAAACCAGTTTAATATTGACACACAACAACTTGTAGATCTTTGTTTTATAACTTTTGTAAAATATTACTATCCTATATTATTTACATTTTGGCACTATCGGCTTCGACACTATGTAAACGACACCCATGACGATAAATAATTGATAACAATAATTAATATAATCTATTGAAACCGCCATCTTAGATTTTTATTTTGTGTTATGTTTTAAAATATACAACATACTCGTGTGAATATTTTTGTTGAAGCAGAGATCAAATTAACAGCCGTATACTACGCAATTCGCTTGTGACATTTTTAAAAAGATCGCAACCATAAACTCAACGTGACCACTCGTCTTGACGCGGCAGGCGACACTCACTACTGACAGCACTGCGAGAACTGCTTCGGGGTCTCGGCGATGCGCATGTTTGTGTGAGTGAGCCGTTTCGACGGTTTGTGGGTAGTTTCCATACTGTATGATCTTTATACTGTGGTAATAATCCAGTTGTTTAATAGTTGTTAGTAAGAGTCGTCTTCTAAAACCTATCACCATCATGAATTATATTAAACAGGTATGTCATAGTTTTGTCCGTTAAAACTGTATTCAAATTCGGAACACGGTCACTGGTACCAAAATGCAGAATCATAACGTTCCACACTTAGAATAATTACTATAGATTAAAAGTCCGCGCGGCCATTTGAAGCACCTTAATTGGAGTCGGAAATGACTCCAAACACCGGGCACCTCCGTAGTGTTCAATGTCAACGCGCGCCAAACGTGTCTCGCGAAAAAAAAGAATTATGACGATTTGTCCAGTTAAATTGTGTCACAAAATATCTGAAAAGCTATTAATGTATTATTGCTAAAAACATATGATTATCCGCAGCCGAATCATTCCCCGCTTTCGGGAAAGTTTCGGTTTAGTGCTTCACTTTAGACAGAGCGCTTGTATGAAGACTGTCTTTCTATAGTGTTATTATTCTAAGACTACCCGTATAAACTTAAATGTGAACACAGCTTAGAGTAGGCAGCAATTATCAAGAAAAGTCCAGCTCAACATTAAACTAGCTGTCTAGAAGAAGCTGGCGCTGATCTTCCGGTGGACCCCTTGGTTTTTGCAACTTGCAATGTATGTGCGGGTCATATCTTGCAAGCTGAATTAAAACTCCTCTTACTACGGACTTCAAATTGCATATTGCTATCGTTCCGATGACAATGCAATTGTATCACAAGCGTTACTGGATACTAGTTTCCGGATTGGCTCCGACCAAGGGAACTCCTCAAGGGTGAACAGCACAGTCACTAAATTTATTGCTTTGTAGTAGAATTTGTGTGTCCCGGCCGGCATGGACAACACAAATAAAACATCTATCACCCATGACCCGAGAAAAATATTTTATCGGTCACATTAATATCTGACACCAGGAGTTGAACCCCGGACCTAACGCTTCGCAGGTAGTACTATCAAGTAGGCTACGCGGTCATTATCTATACATATAAATAAAATTGAAGTGCTTATGAGTGATTTCAAAATACTTTTTTCACCAACAAATATTTTTAAAAAGTATTTGTACTTCTGTCTGTAATTCTGTTTGTTTGGGCTAATCTCTGAAACAGCTGAAACGATTTTAATGGGACTTTCACTGAAAAATAGAGTTGGTTGTAGGCCTTAGGGCAACGTACAGGCTACTTTTTCACCCCGAATTCCCATGAAATCGGGATTTTCGCGGGAAATGCAACACAAACGTCGTCACAGATACAGGTAGTAAAAAGTAAGAGTCAAAAGTAAAACACAATCACCTTATCCTCAAACCCGGAGTAATAAAACTGTTAACTTAGCGACATATTTAAACTTTCACCAGCAGAATCTCTTATGATTTAATTAAACATATCTCTATTTATTTAGACGTCGCGTTGTGGAAACGGCGGTCAGACCGATAACTGTATTCGATGGGTATTTGGGTGACGTTTTGAAGATGTTACACATAAAAAAATAAAAAGATTCGGTTTTAATAAGATGACCTCGTAGCCTAGTTGGTGACCGAAGTGGTATCGGGTTCGATTCCTGGCCGAGGCAAATATTTGTCACAGATAAATAAATAAATAAATTAAATAACGCTACACACTCATAGCCCCACACTAGGATTCCCTGTGTCGTGGGTGCCATGGACAACACACAAGACAAGAACACACCCAGAAAAAGTAAACCACTCATCATTTAAACTCATTCATTTAAACTCATCATTCAGATTTCTGCTTCGTCGGTAGTTGGATGGGTGACCGCTAGTGGCAAACATTTCTTGGGCGTTTCCTCGGAGGACATAAAGCCGTCTGTCCCGGTTGTCGTTATTAGGTAACAGTCGTTAAGCCATGTCGGAGGTTTCGGGAGTAATTTTTTTTAACAATGACTTCGACCGACTCCGACCAACTTTGACTTTGACTACAACTTTAAGAGGGGGTATAAAGCAAAATTGGCAATCGTAGATTCAATTTTTACAGTAGTAGATCAAGTTTCTAGAAGCTGAAGAAAAACATAGTTTTACTTCATCATATTATTGAGTGAACGCAAGAAGCAAAAACATAAAAAAATAAAATTTTCTCGATAGAAAAAAATCACAAAGTTAGGTCTAATTTTCAACTAAAATCAATTTATTTTCAATATGGTGCATGTTTTTGAGTCAATATTTTAATATATTATGCTAATTAGTATCACGGAGGGATTTGTAGATCGATTTCTAAATCAAATCTATAATTTACGAATTATTTAAATAAAATACATTTATCTTTATAGCTCTAGGATTTTGACATGCTCTGTTCCATTTATCAGTACCGTTGCTCCATTGAGACGGGCGGGTGAAATTTGATTTTTTCCTAGCTTTATACCCCCTCTTAACCCAATAACGTGCTGTAGGCGTAGTAAATTAAATTTTAAAATTCCATTTGATGCGCTCAAAAAAATAACTTCAAATGCATGTTTAATTAATCTCGGAAAAATACTTAAATGGGTTCTTATACTTATACAAGTATTTTGCATTTCTCAAGGTCTCCATTATAACCTGATTCTGTTTCAACTTTTCTCGAATATTTGCCCACAAAAGAGGTTACCCTCTAACGCAACGCGCGTTCCATCGCGATATTTTTTTTTTATTTTTACTTTTTAGTCGTTTCGATGATTAATAATACTAATTATTTGAACGTAAATATGATTAACTAATTCAAATTTTATTAAAAAGTGCGGATTTGGCTAATAAGACAAGTGCATTCTTTATTACCTGAAATCATATAAAAAATTATGTCGACATAAAAATCTTAACGACACTACGGAAAAAAACATTGTTTAAAACACTAAATTATTAAGTTATTTTATACATTGCAACGAGACTTAATTTGTAATTTAAAGCAATGTAGAAAAAACAACAAATTGAACAAAAATTAAGCAACACTCAGTTCTAAGGCCTAATGGTCGGATGTACTTTTGCAGGGCATTAATATAAAACAAAGATATTCATCTTAATCTGTGTTCATTCATTCAGTGTTTTTCCCGCCAAATAAGTAGGTACTAATAACGCAAAATGAGTGACGAAAACAAGTTTACATTCGAACAAAGGACTGAGAATTCGAAAAAATGTTTTATAAACTTTTTATTAAGAATCATATTTCACTGTGTTTGTTTTTTTACGTGGAGTGGAGTTTTGTTATATGGATTAGTTATCTGGATCGGTATCACACAAGAACAACAAGAGAAGGTTGATTTGAAATATCTGAAAATGCTGACGCCAGGTTTTTACACGAATTGGAATTATGTAAGTTTCATTTTTTATTTGATATGTTCTTAGAAAGATATTTATTATAGTTAATTATATCAAATTAATTCTCGCATACACTGGTCGGATATACTGATAAAAAACGAATACGACAAATGCGACGACTAAAAATTAGGAACAGTGTGTAATTCATGCACATGTCATTCATCCACTTTAATTACTTTTATACATATATCTAGTTAAACGCTACCTCCCTACTAATACTATAAATGCAAAAGTAACTTTCGAATGAGATGTTTGGTATGGACTTGTTAAGATAGCTTAGGACCCGCGAAAGGATATAGAATGCTTTTTATCCTAATGATAATTATAATAGGTTCCCTGAGAATATGTTTTGTTGCTGTGTATGGTTTTTATATTGGCCATTTACCTGCTTACACGCGTAGTTAAGTTACACACCAAAATTCAGTAAGTATAAGTTAGTTTGATTATAAGGAAGCAAATAAGGAAAAGTATTCGTGTATCAAACTATCAAGTAAACATGTAGGAAGTAAAAGTGTTTTTAATACTCTTTCATTAATTACTAGAGTACATTAATATTTAAAAAATAATGTGTAAGTGTGAGAGTAATTTTGGCGTTGCCGTTACGTTACCGTGCCGTGTAGTGGACCCAATTAGGGGTGTGAGGGCTTCATACATCTTGAGTTTCCACCGACATCCACTCCTCTTGGTGCCCCTACTGGACCACAATCGGTCAAATCGTTGAGGTGTGACGATAAGTAAATTATGGTCACATCACGTAATGGTATCAGAGATTAAGTGTGTATTATTAAATTAACTTAATGAACACGTACTGTTTTCTTAAGTCTTGTTATACAGTCTCTGAGTTTTAGTATTTAAAGTAAAATATTTAAGTAAAGTTTTGGTTTCTATTGTGTTAATTAAGACCCACAGCAAAAGTTTTTCTTGTAATATTTTCCATGTTTCAAAAAGTTTTAAATGATGTGGTGTCGTGGGACACCAGGTAGGAACGAAGTTCCTTCGGCTAATGAAGGCAACGGCGAACGAAAAGAAAGGGGGAGAAAGAGAAAGGTATTATACACTACTCGCTTGTGTATGCGACTGTCGCGCCTGCGCACGTCTCATTTAACGCTTTTATTCCACGCATTTTTTCTTACGGTTTTACTATCACATATTTTTCAGTTCGGTCGCCGCAGCAAAACCTATCCCCTCCAAGCCTGCCGTAAGGAACTTCGTTCCAATTACAGATTTATTATATAATGTAAAGATATCTTTGGCTATTTACATGAGCAATAAACGATCACACAGACAGACAAACATTTGCATTAATATGAAATGAAGATCATATTTGTTTACGAAATGTTACAAGTGGACAGTCCTTTTGTCCCCTTCTCGCATAATTGAATTGTCTCAAGGTAAAAAATTGACCAGACTTGTTTGAGGCAAGTTGGCGTATTTTGCAGACATAAAAGAGATTATCCTCATACAACGCGCGCGCGAATTAAGTATCAAATTGGATGTGTTGCAAAAATGTTTTATTGAAACACGAGGAAAACTTACCAGTTTTAAACTACAGGTTTAACAAGTTGCAATTTAGTAAACATCGCGACAATTTCCGACCTTAACAGTGTAATTATGAACGATTGTCAAGTATCGTCATATCGTGCTTGTTTTTAAGGCTTCATTGTTCTATGTTAGCCAGTTGTACGGATTCTCGTGTGAAACGGCTTTAAAAATACTGGCTGGATATTTTAAGAACAATGAATTTGTGGCGTTAAAAAAATACTAAAGCCGTAAAGTGAAGTTTGTGTTCGAAATTCGAAGTGAATTTGAATCTCCCGCCAACTTTTGAAGTTCAAAATGGATCACGTTGTGGAAATAGAAGAAACTGTCGCCAATTCGAAAGCCAGTTCTATTGTGTCTGTGATAAGGACTATATTTCATTGTGTATGTTTCCCTGTATGGTGTGGTGTTTTGTTCTATGGAACTTTGATATGGTTTAGTATGATGCAGGAAGGTATAGAAGACCCTGTTTTGAAGGACTTACAAACCCTGACTCCGGGATTTTTGACTAATTGGAATTATGTAAGTTATTTTTACATGACTACGTTTCTTTTAAAGAACTTAACTACTTAACACACGACGCTGAACACTTTTTTATCCGCTCCGATGACATTACTCTAATCATAGATGCGATAGATAGTTGGGGAACGTATGAGACAGACAGAGATAGCTGTATAAAAATTACGAGAGTTAGCCGAATTTGACTCCCTCACTTTTCGCTGGTGACTTATCTACTAATCATTAGTAGATAAGTCACTAGCGCGGTAGCGCGCGAAAAGTGAGGAAAGTGCGAATAGATTAGTAACTAATCTATAGTTTGGGGTGACGCGACGTAACTATCTAAAAAAACGGAACCATTATAGGATCACATTGTTCGTTTGTATATCTGTCCGTCTGGTCGAGACCCATTTTCTCAGGCCAGTAACATTTTATTGGGGTATTGGCTATAAACCTTTGGAAGACATGTCATCATATCTTTCCTCTCCTCACTGCACCTCACCACTCCCCACCTCGCCTCACCAGCTCACAACACCTCTCACCATTTTCGGCGGCTATTAACTTGAAAAAAGAATTCGCAACCAGTGTGAACCTTCCTTTGTGTGCTGTTACATAATCGACCTTGCAACTTGAACTTAAGGTCGTGTATCGAATGCGAAAGTCTGTCTGTGTGTCAGCCGCCTTTTTAAGGTTAAGGCTGCGATCAAGTAATGAACCAATTCCATTTTTTAGTATACGAGCATGCAGCACCACCTTCCGCTGCCGTCCATGACAACTGCGACCGACACAGAACAAGACTCACATCGGGACTGGGATGGTTAGTCCGGTTAGCAGAGAGCGATTAAGAACGTTATTTGGTCAGTTATTTGGTTAGTTCATTAGTATAATTATGTATATTAGGACTGGGACAGGGATAGTTAGTGATAGTAATTAGTCCTGTTAGTAGTTGTTAGTAATAGTCCAGTTATTATTAAAAAGAGTCTACTACCTAAATCGGTCACAAATGTGTTGCTAGGTTATCAAAACTCAAACTATTTAACATTCCGCGGTGCTGGCGCGCACACAATCAAGCCTCGGCCTAGATGTGGAAAAATAACCATTCATGTACAAGCTAGTCCCGTTACTTACTAAAAATAAGCAAATTTGCGCAAATTCCGGTTTTATTTCCATTGCGTGTCATGTTCTTATGAGATTTTTTCCTCATAATCTTGTTAGGAAACGTTGAAGGTAATTTAGGAATATTACTACCTATTACTATCATGACCTTGGTTCGAGTCGTGTTGGATTGTTGGTAGGTACCAGGGTTGGAAATTATCAAGATAATTATGTTCATTGATAATTATCCGGTGATTCATTGATTATTATCTTGATAATTATCCCGTGCAACCCTGGTAGGTACGTCCCGCAGACAGCGAATGATATGGACATCAGATGAGCGTGACCAACATGAAATAGCACGAGAAAACCAGATGTTGCACAAGAAAAGTTTGACATCAGCTGTTAATTTGCAAGTAGGTAAGGGATTATCTTGAAAAAACCGACACGCAATGTGACTCAAAATATTGTATCATTCTGCGCGTGCGATAGATGAAATCCATGGGTATATACACATCTCCGTTACTGTACATACTTCGTACTCTGTTAAAATCGTTAAATAGTACTCGTCAAGCTTGCAGGATTAAAATATCATCCGACGTTTGTTGGCCCCTAATCTTTTCGAAGGGAAAAAAATCAACGGATACAGTTCAGTTCAGTTAATAATTCGATCAAGCTTCTCCGAGGGGAGTTCTAATCCTACAACTCCAATTTTCCAAAATTATGTGCGTATTTGGATGTAATTATCACTATCGCCAGTAAAAGAAAACATCGTGAGGAAACATGCACTACAGAGTTCATAATAGCGTGGTGGACTATGGCCTATTCCCTTCACAGTGTAAGAGGAGACCTGTGCTCAGCAGCACTAAGGGCTGCGAACTGCGATGATGAAGATTATATCTATTTATTCTTTATTGAACCTTACATAAGTAATGACGCAAAAGGCGGACTTAATTCTAAGAGCATTCTTTGGCATTCAACCTATTTTTTTCGAGGGGAAATCTTCGAGAGACACCCAACCGGTTGCGGGTTATGTGGGATTCACACGTACTAAAACCCTTCGGCAGTCATCTGAATTGTGGGAAGGCGCCGTGATCTCGTGTGAACATCTAGGGCAGGGGGAGAGTGAAGATATCCCACCCACCCTACGCTGGCCAGCCACAGTGTTACAATATGACACACCTGAACGTTCCTAATTCCCATCCAAAGTGCGTGCTTTCTAAATACCATTGGACAGGTTCGATCTCTGCCATGGATAAGGTTGGTTACCATGAAATCTATAAATGGCCAATTCCTGATCGGTTAGACACACTTTCTATGGTGCGCAAAACTTTTGTTGCTACACGAAACAAGTTTAACATTACATGATCTTACGAATGCGTTGGTGTTGCCATTGTTTGAAATTTGTTCTCGTGTTTAACAATTATAATTATTTGCTTACAATGAATAATTTAATTCATTTGCCGCGTTGCCGACATATTAAGGCATAAAATGTGTCTCTCAAGCCCCCTGCTAGGACACGACAAGTTGTTTAGCGGCTGTGGCAAGCAAGAATGTGGTAGCCACCCAGCCGTGTTCAAAACCCTACCACCAGCCTAAAACTTACATTGTTAACTTAGGCACCAGGAAGATATAAGCAAAAAGTTAAGCTAAATTCCACAAATGAGTTTAATGGATTCATATCTAGAAACTTTAAAATAGGACAATTATAAATTTAAATTATTTTTTGTCTACCACAATAATGTTGATTCCCTCGGCTTCGTGTAATTAATTTTTTACTATTTACTTAACAAAGATGAATTATATAAAGTATGTTATATGTAATTACTCACTCGTTCAAGTAGCTTGTATCTCAATAGGTGCTTTTAAATATATCAAAATGTCTCATCTAAAAATTTTTAATATGGCATCAGAATTTAATATGGCCTTTCATTGCTGTTATATGTTGATATCAATCCATTGTCAGACATTCGGTCTTAACATGTTAATGAACATACAAGAGGATGCCCCTCAATTGCTGCTGGATGCCAAAACACTCGCGTTTGGATTCTTTACTAACTGGAATATGGTGAGTTTTACAGCATATTTTGAGTTGTCCATAACGTTCGCATGGTTTAATAGCTGTGAAACGTTCAGATGAACCTAGTGGCTAGCCGTTGCCCGTGGACATTTTGTATTCGAGTTTAACTTCTTGCTTTTGTAGCTGCCTAGTACCCAATAATAGATAGTATAGTCAGACTCACATTTGTCTCTCTGATCTCATTTTCACAAAACATTCCGTCGTATTTTCAAACCCTCCTAACTTAGACCTGGATAAAGGCAAAGTGGGATCTTTCTAGGATTTTGTAAAGTAGGTACCCGAGGGTTTTTGATAGGTGAGGAGCTGAGTGAGTCAGTGAAAAATTTCGACATGTTGTAGGTGTAAATAAAATGTAAAGTATGAAAGCTACAAATGAAACTTATTTGTCTGTTAACTAGGTACTGATTCTGATTTTATTCTGATAAAACAAAATGTTTAGAGAAACGGTAGTTAAAGCATTCTTAGCGAGGGGAATTTCCGTCCCTCCGGAAGTCCGGATGCAATCTTAATCTCGGAGACGACGGGGAACCCCCGCTCAATAGCAGGCCCCACTTAACACCGGGAGGCAAGTCCTCACGAGCTCTCGCCGCTAAAAAGTAGATCCTTGAGACACGCAGACCCCCATACGCGAAAAGTGTAAAAAGTGCATTAGCGAGTACGAAGTGCGTTCTGTCTGAATCGTAATCTGTATTCGTTAAATTTTGCCCATCTCTGTTCAGCAGGGGTAAACGACGGTTAAAGATGGTTGTAGCCCAACCTCCAAATATAATATTACCATCGTCATAATTATTATTGCTATGTAATGTTCAACCTCGCAAAAAACTGATCCTTGAACATCGCACTTTTGCCTCAACTACCTGCAACACACTACCTTTTACATTAAATGTTAGTTAGTTGTGAAGGTAACTTGTATTATTAAAATGTTGAATATTAAATTCAGAGGTAATGTCAGTGCTTTGAGTATGAAAATGGTGTTTCATAGTTGTTATTTCTTCATTTTAATTAGTAATATTATATGTGGTTTTGATGTAATGTCAAGCATACAGGACAATTCTCATCAATTATTGCTCGATACGAAAAGATTTTCATTCGCTTTCTTAACGAATTGGAATTTGGTAAGTGATCTTTGGTAACAATCGATTATTTGGTTGTAACAGTCCGTAAGGGGTGTATAAATTAGGTATGGCATAAATTCTTAGTTAAATAAATAAATAAATACAACATACCCACGCACTAGGATTTCCTTTGAGTTGGATTTCCTTTAGGATTTGCCATGGAAAACACACAAGACACGATATGTCACTTTTTCATATTCAAAACATGTCCGAATTTATCAAGGCTTGTATGCGACATACCACAAAATTAGTTTGTATAGTGGTCATACTTACTATCTTAAAATAATTATTTGGTGTCGTGGGACACCAGGTAGGAACGAAGTTCCTTCGGCTAATGAAAGCAACGGCGAACGAAAAGAAAGAGGGAGAAAGAGAAAGGTATTATACACTACTCGCTTGTGTATGCGACTGTCGCGCCTGCGCACGTCTCATTTAACGCTTTTATTCCACGCCATTCCATTATTTTTTCTTACGGTTTTACTATCACATATTTTTCAGTTCGGTCGCCGCAGCAAAACCTATTCCCTCCAAGCCTCCATCTAGTTTTGGTGATAGGGCTGATGCTCTGTCATCAATCAATAAACAGTATGGTCAGCGTTGTGGAGGCCAGGGTTTCACAGAACACATTTTGAGAACGGCTGATCTGCACTGCAGTCTGCAGATAAACTCATATGACTTGCATAATGTTAATTACTTTCGATTCTAATATTACGTTACAGAAGCAAGAGACAGTGTTATTAACTTTTTCTTTGCTTATAAATTATAATATTAGTGTGATTAATTTAAATGCTGTTTGTTATATAATTATGCTTATGTCTTCCTGGCTGTGACGAAATCAAGAGGAAGGTGATTTTATACTTATCGCGTACACTAAACATTTTAAATGCAAACGGGTACTCACGATTTTGAGTTGTTTTACCGATATTTCGACCCAGTTCCATAGATGGATAGATCATAGTCTCGCTATGAAGGTTATGGTAAAAAAAGAAGATACATTTATTCCAAAAAATACTTATATTAACTAATTTACATACAATAAAAAGGTAATAAAAATAAAATAATTATATTCACAAAAGCAATACTACGCTACAGCTACAATTTCTATTAGTTTCTTTTATTAATTAAAAGTTAGTTTTTGACTACAATCCTCCCTGATAGTTATTGGAATGTAACTAAACTTATAGTTGAATTAAGCATCGCACTCGACACTGCGATTACCAATTTTCTGATTCAGACCGTTATAAAATGTAAACAATTGCGTTCATTTTCATCTATTTATAAAGCTACGTTGCCAATGTTGTAATCACACAAATACACGGATAGTCTAACAATAATTGTTCCCAGGGTGCAAAAACATGAATAGAAAAAAAACTTGTGTAGTTAAAAAGAAACAATTTTACACATAATAATTATTTCCTAGTGTTATAAAATTAACATAAAACTAAGTGTAGTGCTCAGCAAAGCGTAAAAATATTTTTAATATTAATATATTAACACTGAAGTGTTTTATTTGTTTGTATGAATACAATAAACCCTGGAAAGCAGTTCTCGTCGGATTAAAAAAAAAATTTTGTGTATGAAAGTTCATGAAGGCTTTATAGCTTATAGGTACCTACTACAATTTTTAGTTGAACTTAAATATTTATTTTCCCACAAGAACATAATTATTAATATTATAAACTGTATTATTATATAATATTATAAATTGTAATGTAATAATATAACAAATAAATGACATTTTTTACATCTGACGCTCGATTATATTAAATACTATAATTTTATTGAATAATAATATAATTTAATTAAGAATATGTATTAGAATATACATGTTTAATGTACAATACCTAATAATATTTCTATGTGTAGTAGGTACCTATTCCTATTTTGTGTGTAATTGTATTTGCATGCTGTCTTTTGGCGAATGTGAGCACTCGAAAATGATGTTAAGACCATATAATATGTTTATTGCCACATTTTTGCAAATAAATTATCATTATCATTATAATTGTCATTATCACTATCACTATCACTATCACTATCACTATCACTATCATTATCATTATCATTATCAGTATCATAATCATTAACCAGTAAACCCTTCCTTCTTGCTTTGCTTCGGGAAACCTGCCATATTTTATATTTCGACGACCCGAACGGCGCAATGGTTAACACGCCGGATCGCCGTTCCGAGGGTCCTGGGTTCGATTCCCTGCGAGGCGGAAATTTGAATGATGAATTTTAATTTCCGTTCTTGGTCTGGGTGTGTGTGTTCTTGTCTTGTGTGTTGTCCATGGCGCCCACGACACAGGGAATCCTAGTGTGGGGCTATGAGTGTGTAGCGTTATTTATTTATTTATTTATAATAACACTGTTAACCTGCCTGCCCTCCCTTCGCTTCTAAATAAAATAATTTCGAAATCGTAATCATCGCAAACCATAATTATCCCACTGCTGGGCAAGGGCCTAACTATGTAGGGTTACAGGCGTAGTCCACGCTGGCCACGTGGGGATTGGCAGAATTTCAGATTTTATCAATTTCCGTATTATTTATTAGATTATTTATAATAAGATAAATTAACCGTGTGTTTAATAAATACCTAATTGTTACTAATTATGTACTAAAGATAATATTCTTCATCAATTAATTAGTTTTCAATAGATAAGGTCCATTTGTCGTATTAATTAGTATTTGTCAATCTTGTAATGTTGCAAGCGCTACGTTTAGGGATTTACCCGATATTCAGGGAAATTCGCCGCTGGAAAACATTTAAAGTCAAAGTGAAACTTTTACAGTGATAAATTAAAAATAAAATTAACACACTCATACCCCCGCACTAGGATTCCCTGTGTCGCGGGTGGAATGGACAACACTAATTACACATCACAACACCCATGACCCGAGAACTAACATTTATCTGTCGCATAAACATCTGCTCTGGCCGAGAATCGTACCAGGGTCCCCTCGCTTCGCACGCAGGGTCAATACAAACTAGGCAACGGGGTCTTCGTCGTTGTTGTTACAATTTGGTTTAGACATTTATTTCTTAAAAAGAATATACAATACGCTTACTTGAGAAATACAAAGTACGATTATAACTACTTATAAGGCATCAGTAAAATCTAAAATCTGGATAATTTAGATAGATACTGTTTTTATTTGTAATATAAAGTACATTAAGTCGTGACATAAGTAACAGAAATCTTATTTAATCTGTGAAAGTGTTTTTGTACACATCCCCGTATAATTATGTAAGATACATACATTCAAGACCCCCGACTAAGAAAATATAATTATAATGAGCTGATAATCAACAAACGCTTGAACAGATCTTCATAAGTTATAGCTAGGAACCAAGTCGATCATGTCAGCTTTCAAACCAATAAACCGCATGTATTTCGGTCCAGTCGTTTAGGAGCTACGGTGCCACAGATACAGACATACCGACACGTCAAACTTATAACACCCCTTTTCTTTTTTCGTCATGGGTTAATAAACATCTCAGCCGATATTCACTATTTTTCATTGTTCAAAAGTCATTTTTTTACAAATCATTCTGTTTAATGTCACTCACGGTGTCGACTCGCAGAATCCTAGCACTCTTACTAATGGTGAGCTAGTTATAATATATAAGAAAATAGTGTTTAAGTCATATCATTACCATTGTACATAATATTATATTCTCACAAAAACCATTAATTTATTATAATGTATAATGGTAATTACCAAACATTAAGATATCAGTAAAAATGTTGGGTTTAAAATTTAAAATGATGTCGTTTCCCGAATCACATTACAGAATAACACTTAAAATGAATTCCGCGTACTTTGTCTTATACTTAGTTGTTTTGAGGAAAATAAAAATTATAAATGTTTATTACACGAGCGGGCTCATTATAATATAATATAATTGGTATTGAGTCTTTATATGCTGCAAGTTTCTTAGTTTGATGTAATCTCATGTTCATTTAAATATACCTACTATTACTAGAGTTTAAAGAAACTTTTGTTATATCTATACATTTATACATAGGTATAATAAATTTAATATAATCTAGCGGTATGAAATATACTTTAATACCTATTCTCATACCTACCAATTATACAAAAAAAAATTGGTCGAGCCGTTCCGGAGCAGTTTGACCACTAACACAGTGACACGAGAATTTTATATATTAGACTAGCTGACCCCGCGAACGTTGTTCCGCCCTATATATTTTTCATACAGAAATACAAAAAGCGCGATTTAAATTTGAGGGATGGGAGTAGGGAAGTGAAATTTTGGGATTATGTGTATATAACCAATAAAAAATTTGTCCAAAAAATGAAAAATTTTTTTTAGGGCGAGTCACCCTTAACACTTAGGGGTATGAAAAATAGATGTTGGCCGATTCTCAGACATACTCGATATGCACACAAAATTTCATGAGAATCGGTCAAGCCGTTGCGGAGGAGTTTCACCGTGGACCAACACAGTGACACGAGAATTTTATATATTAGATTTACCTCCTTTGCGTCGCGCAGTCTGGTTAAAAGAAATATCACAACAAAATTCATGCACAATGGAATGTAGATAATCAAGTCGCCTTTCACTGTAAATCTAGTTTTAAATCCAGTGCAAAATAAAAATAAAACAAGATTTATAAAATTTAATAACATATCAATTTTATGTTAATGCTATGGCCAAGGTAAACCTCTATATTGTATTTCTCAATAAAATTTAAAGTAATACAAAGTAATACTGTTTATATTAGAATGTAATTATCACTTGCTTCGATGAAGGAAAACATGGTGTGTAAACCTGTACACCTTAGAGTTCTCCATGATATTCTCAAAGGTGTGAAGTCGGCCCGCACTCGAACAGCGTGGTGAACTAATAATCTGTACCCCTCGCATTGTAAGAGGAGGCTCGATCCCAGCAGTGGGACAATTAAGTTGCGATAAATCTCTGTAATATAAATTCGTATGTGTAATGCTACTCCTTTACTAGTTACTAAAATAAGAGACAGACTTCTATATTGAATTCACAGAGACAGACATACAGTTTTTATTGCGCATATAAAACCAAAACAAAATATTCATAACCTCTTTTAACCTCTTCTTATTAATGTTCTTTTTTTCATATACAAGGATAAGTACACCTTTAAATTTTTAATTAACTGACGCATTCTTTAGTATTTTTAATTACTTAGTATTTTGAACGTGTGAAGGAGATATACACTAACACAGTTTAATAATTAACTATTTTATTATAATAGTAAGTACTACTTATTTTAAGCAACTATTTGAAAACCAAATTTGACAAATTGATAAATTTGTCCAAGATGGTACTTACTTTGAAATCGCGAATAATTAGTAAAAACTCTCAGTAAAAGAAAAAATAAAGTTTCTGCAATAATCGAAATAAATTGATACGAAAATGGGGTAAATAAAACACTGCGTACAGCAACACCGATTTTATTATCGGATACCGTCTCTTCAAACATTGTTTCAATACCCGCCCCAAATACAGAGAAGGGCGGTCTTAGTTAAGTTATTATTAGTTATAATTTAAACTTTAACCAAACTATAAAAATAGTGTTAAAAAAAAGAAAAAAAACAAGATGGAGGAATTATGGCGGGAAAACAATATTTTTTATAACATTTTGTGTTTCGTAATAACAGAAAACGAGAAGTTATTTGATAGGAATGACGCTAACTTGTATTGGAGAACGGTGTTCCATGTGATCGGGATTTGTCACCATTGCTATATAGCCATGACTGCCACGGGGGACATGGGCTTTCAGATCATGACCCATAGGGACGAAGCTGTGCAGTCGTTGTACAACTTCAGGGCTGCGTATTTAACTGGATGGAATTTTGTAAGTAGCGCACTGTTATTTTCATCTACCTTCGTTATTAAAAGTCAGTCCGTCAAGCCATTTCTAAGATAATTAGTTACAAACGCAAGACAGGCTAGACGTATTCTTAAAATCGAAGAAGTTATGTCTTAATATTATAAACGTGTTTGGTTATTCGATTGCAACGAATCGATGTGATTTTTGGTATGGAGGGACTGGAGCACTGACACAGGCTAGTTTTGCTAAAATGTCTCATTTCCACGGGAAAGCACATTCATTTTAATACTTAACGTTCTGCCAAAGACGAGTTGTATGCCAAAGTAAGTACTGTACCTATGTCTTTTCTTTGCAAGTTTTTGTTAGTGCCAAGGTTAACTTGGGGTATTACAACAACCACACAAAAACTAACGGCTACTTTTTACACATATTTAAAAGTTTCAGCGTGCATACTGGCAATTAGTACCTATTTATTTATACTTATTTATTATAAACAAGTTTCTTCGCTTCGGGACCCTGACCCTTAGTATCCACACTCGAAATTGTTGAACGTGATTCTTTATACTGACATAGTTTTTTTAATTATGAATTGATTTGATTGATTCAAATAAGACTTAAACACAATTTTAAGTGACACTTACCACATCAATAGAAACCCGCACCAAAATCGGTCCGTTTCTAAGATTAGCACGAGATAACATAAAAAATATTTTTACTCGACTGCGTCAGAAGGAGACTGCGTACATACTTGACTTCAATTCCACCTGATGGTAAGTGCCTCCATCGCCTATGGACAGTACCAATTCTAACACCAATGCGTTGCCGACCCGTATTGTATATCTAAATCGTGTATACGTGAAGTTATCGACAAACAATATTACCTAATAGTAAATGTCTGTCTGTACAAAGTACAGATGATACAATCACGCCACATAAGGTCGATACAACTAGGGTTATCAGTAAATTCATAGACGGCTCCCAGACATTGTATATCTGGTATTATTATATTATGAATTACGAGCATTCCAACGTGGCTACGCCCGCCAATTTCCAAAAAATCATTTTAACCTCTTTTTTATTCCCTTAAGGGGGGAAATTCCAAAAATCCACTCTTAGTGCTCCCCTACACTCCCCAAGGAACATACATGCCAAATTTCAGTTTTTTGCGTTCAGTAGTTTCGACTGTGCGTTGTCTGTCAGTCACTCAATAACGGAAGAGTTTTATATACTTATTATAATTATGTACTAGCTGCCCCAGCGAACTTCGTACCGCTCTATAATTAATAAACAAATATGGTGACATATCGACAGCAGCGCCACCTACCGGGTCCAATTGTGAATCTAAACCCTTCTTGGGTCCACCTGAAGACACACAAAAAATTTCAACCGAATCGGTCCAGCCATTCTCGAGTTTTAGCGTCACTAACTAACAGCAATTCATTTCACATATAAGAAGATGTACCTTTACATCAATGTTTTGAGTTTAAAATTCAGGAAGCCTTGTATCTTCTTGCTTTAATATTATTTAGGTATTCAAAAAAATATAAGCCAAAAAAATGTAAGAGAAATAAATTTCCAAAAAAATCGCTACCAATTTACACTAAAATCTAAATAAACATAATAATACTGTGGTTTATTAAATAAACAATATTTTTCATGTAAATAATTGAAGCGAAATTTTAAATTTCTTCAAAAAGTTCCCTTAGGATAATTCTAACGGTTTTTTGTCATAAGACTCCAGGCGGGCGAAGCTTGTAGTGAAACTAACAGTTAATAAATAATAGTTAATTAATAGTTTTAACGTAATTTAACACTGTTAAACTCTTAGTTTTATGTGTTTTGTAGTTCGAACTACTTTCTAAACACGTTCAGTTGTTGAACGTCATTTTGAACTCCATTGATTCGAATTCGAAAACAAATGACACACTGACATTTATATCAGCACGACCAGACAGTATACTATAACAAAACAAGAGAGTGTTTTACATGGTATTATGATGGCAAACGAGCATGCAGCGCCACCTTCCGACGCCATTACTACTGTGACCGACACAGAAAAAAACTCACATCGGGACTAGAATTTAGTTGGTTAGTTCGTTAGTTAACATTAACATGTACCTACTATTTGTTTTATTCCAATCAGTTCGTAAATAAAAAAGTGACATAACTTTGTTTAAAGAATCACGTCTAACAAACGGACGTGGTTACTAAGGGACAGGTTTGCGAAGCGACGCGAGGACGGGTTTTTAGTATTGTAATAATTTGGTGCAAAGGGCTCATTTACCCGGATGTGAGCCAACCCTCAAACGGAAGGTGGCGTCACACCACCCTTTATCACAAATAGGTTATCTATAAACGTGCTGCGAACGTGGCTTGTGTTGGGTGACCCTTATCTGACTGATAAGTCGTCTTCCTATTTGTTTGGACCTATTATCGACTCCCTGAGGGCCGAAATAACAAACGGTAGTTAAGCGATTGTGTACATGTACCTACATGTCTATTAGGTAAAATAGAAGTGTCGTTTTCTGTATAGTATAACGGATACAACATAATTATAACCAACGGTTAACGACCGGTGTATGTAACTCTAACCGGTCAACAGTACATTTGACTGAAATAAAAGAATCGGCTTAGGTTAAATTTCGCTTTTTTATTTAGGCGCAAAAAGGAACCCCATTAAGTGAGGTTCCGTCGATATAACGATATTTATGAAGCAACAAGCAAGTTGTTAAAACTTGGTAATTTTATTCACCCATGCGATATTTGCGGTTCAAATGTTTGCCATTGCGTTGGTTTGATATGGATGATATCTTGTCGGTCGCAGTGATGTCGTTGATCCGTCGTTGTTGCGTCGTTGCCGCGTCGCTGTCGCGTCGTTGTCGCATCAATGTCGCACGTGTAGAGATATTAGATGTTCATACCAAGCTATACTTGACAACTTATCCAATATAGGTCAATTGAAGTATTGACAAACAATTGTAATTTAAATTTGTATAGTGTGTCGAAACTATCGATACTCTATATCGGTGTAAACTCCAGTTGCTCTTTGCCCGGAGGACCTTGTTCTGACACCAGGGGCACTCAGTGGTGAGACTTTTATGCCCAGTTTGTATTTTCGAATAACGATTCGTTTTGCTTACGTTTCGTTTTGTAGAACTATCTACGAGACGTAACTAAAAAGTGATCCGATTACATTAACTTATTATAACTGACGGATATTATAACTAACGGACGTCGGGTCCACGCTAAAAAATGTCCGAGGCAATTAGAGCTACAAAACGCACACTGAGCTACAATCGACTGCAATCGAAATTAAACCTTATCCGTCCATATTTATCGTTTCTAAACTTATTTCTTTTGTTCCAGATTTTCCAGACAATCTTCCTCGGTCTATCGTTGGGTCACGACATCCTCGAATGGATGGATAAACAGGAAACCCGCCTCGGAACCAAGATATGCTACTGGAAAAATGTCATCTACAATGGAATGGTTGTGCCTTATACCCTGGTAAGACTTGAATTTTATTCATTTATGGAGTAGGATTTTATTCTTGACCACCCTCCTTTACGACCTAGAGCTCCGCAATCTGCTCATCCGTAGTCGCCATAGGTAAAGTAATAAGAACTACGCACGACTGACCGAAATATCAGAGGCTGTGGTGCATGAGCGTCACATTCTGAGTGTGACCCGTTTAGTACCTTCGCAACTGCAACATCAAACGCATGTTTGCAATTGCTAGGCAACGAACTTAGAATTGAGGATAGATAGAATTTTAGCAACGTGAGCTCAGATCGTGCCCGTTTCGGAACCTGCATACATGCGAACAGTGCACAAAACTTTGATAACGTGATTGCGTTGACGTGAGTGCGATACCTCAACAGAATATTAAAACTGCTCTTGTCCCTCCTTTTCCAGTTCGTCACTGCTATGTTCTGGACTATCTACGCGATTGACCGAGAGCTGGTGTTCCCGAAGGTGTACGACGAGGTGGTGCCCTGGTGGTTCAACCAGTGCGTCCACACCAACATTACCATCATGATTGTTATTGAGACCCTCCTCCAGGCCCGGAGACACCCTACTGATGAGAAGATGGAAACCATTCTGCATTGTATTGTAGCCCTTTTGTATGCTGTTGTGTGAGTATTCAATTTTTTCACTGGAGTTTTATATAGCAGTATTAGCCTAATGGTTGGAACTTTGGTCTCTTACCTAGGGATCTTGTGTTCAGATTGTACATATAATCATGTCTTGCTTTAATCCATGAAAGAGATTGGGGAATCCTGCATAGCTCAGATTTCTCCATAGTGTTCTCATAGATGTGAAGTGTACGAGCACTTGGCCAACGCGTTGGACTATCGCACGGCCGGAACCCTCACACTGTGAGAGGAGACCTGTGCCCAGCAGTGGGACAGTTATGGGTTGCGATGCTGATCCAGTTTAGGGCAAGTCCCTCCAGCAAGAAATTGTTGGAGGTTGCGAGTTTTTTACAGCCTAGTTAGCTAGCTCAAGGGTCGTGGTAACCACGCACCACCACCATTCTAGACGTGGTTGTGAAATGCTTTTACGTGTTTCGGTCGCAGTGTCGGTTAGTAGAAATAATGAGGATTTCTAGGCTTTTTTGACCGGCAGCTCATCGATAATGCTGTTGGTCTTACTGATGAGGAAGACCATGAGTGACGGAACCAAGAAGTGACACTTCAGCAAAATTTTCACTATTTTCTTTAAAAACCCTCAGCCTTTATAGTGCCAATTCGTCCTCTCTAATACATGTTTCTCTATTATTTCCAGGTATTATTCCATCTTCTACTTTACCGGTCGCTGGTTGTACCAGGTGTTTGGCATCATGACCTGGTGGCAGGTATGTCTGTTCCAGCTCCTCATCTGGTCCAGCTGTTACGTCTTCTACAGGTTACATTTCCCCATAAACAGACTTATTCACGGCTCCGAGGAAGCAAAAGAAAATAAGCAAGTAATGGAAATGGCAATAAATGGAAAGGGGGTTAACGGAAATGGTGTAAACGGAAATGGCGTAAATGGCACAAATGGTGTAAATGGCGCAAATGGCGCTGATCATGGAATTAACGAAAAAACTGGGATGGATTTAAGAAATTCGCCATTTTCAACTAAATCTTGGAGTGTAAAGTACAGGTCGATTAGGAATCAGTTTGAAAAGTCTGAGTTATGATTTTGGTTCATGGTTTCAAGGGGCTTAATGCCTTGGACTAATCTTTGAGGAGAATTTCTGCTTATGCTCAAGATGCGAATGTCAATGATGGGGTCATACATAGACTACGTCATCCTTCAAGGTATGGAGGGGGGTCAATAATAGTAATCGTAACGTCGTGACGTCACATATATAAATCTCAAACGCTGAACTTAAAGTCTAAAGCAATACTGTTGAAATTGGCAAATATATGAGGGTACATTTTAAGATGTTTAGTGTTCGCGATTACGTTAGTTAAATATGTGACGTCACATGAGGCGAGAGGTTTACATTATTTTGTAACCATGGGTGAAGTTTTATGTGGATGGCCCCAAAGGTTTATTGTCATTTTAGAAATATTCAAATTTATATAAAATACGAGTTCAGAGAAACAATTTGAAGACGCTTTTATTGCCAGGGTTTTGCAATATCAGGATTTGCAATAACAGTCAATAATGTTACATACTAAAAAAGGTGGATTTTATAATTAATTTTAACAATAATAAATACGAGCAAAAACTTGTAAGTGATATTAATTTTAAAATATAATTACATTTCTAGTTAAAGATCGGATAAATACTAATTTATATGCAAAGTAACGCATGTTTCGTTTAATTAGTAATTTTGTGTTTTCTTACTTTGTTTTATATGGAATTATCATAAAATAATTATAATTAATTATATTGTATTAAGAATTGTCGGTATGGTGTTTGATATTTTTATATTCAATTATATAATTCTAAGCAACGACAAAATTTTAATTTCTGGCTAACTATCAAGTAAGTAAATATTTATAAACGTTATGTAAACGGTGTTACTATATTTTTATATGATGTTGGTAAAATGATAAATGGAAATAATATCCTTGTTTATAACATCGTTTTAAACTCAAAGACTTTTCTAGTATACCACCTAACACCCAACATTACAAAACAAATCTGAAAATTGATTGTATTGCTTGAATTTCATCTTTATACTAAAAACAATAACGTCTAGAAAAATATAACATTAGTAATTCTTAAATTATTAGCTCGTCCCCGTGAATATGCCATAATTCTCTGAGCTGTGAGATTAGGAGTGTATATAGTATTGTATTGTAGCCATTCAAAATGCCAAATATTATCTTAATATATATAATTCGAGTGTGAGTGTGTATGTCACTGAACTCCTCCTAAACGGCTTGACCGATTTGGTTGAAATTTTTTGTGTGTGTTCAAGGGGATCTGGGAATGGTTTAGATTCACAATTGGACCCGGTAGGTGGCGTTGCTGTCGATATATCACTAAAACATTTTTTAATTATAAAGCAGTACGAAGTAGGTACGCTGGGACAACTAGTTGTTTTATAATTCTGCAATACAAATTGAAATGCAATTATTCTGAGTCGAATCCAAAAAGATAGCTATTGTTTCACTTTCACGCATGTTGAGGCGTCGTTTTATAATTCAGAGGTAAATCTTTTAACCTAATTACCGTTAGCCAGTTAATATAAAAGGTAATAGAACTAGTCATAGCATGTAATAATAAGATACAGTTTGGGTCAAGAAATAACTACTCGGAGTGACTTTCATTATTTTTGTCGTTGTAATACATCACTTAAATAAGATGTGAGTAAGTAAAAAGTGTTTGGAAAACTATTATTGAAGTATTAATAGAAAACTGCATTAAAATCCATTGTTGAAGTGTTATGCAGACGAAAATGTTTATGAAAACCCAGCATAAACCTGTAACCCGTAAATATATTGAATCATATTTTTCGATAAAATATAATTATTTATGTGTATCTGTTGTAACGTATGTAATATATTTATAATGTACTCGTATAATAAGAAAATAAAACACTGGAGACTGAGTTATTTTTCTTTAAAGTAAGTAAGTACCCAATATTTTAATTGAATGCATGTAAAACAGTAATTGGAACATGAAGATATTTGAGAGAAGCAGGTATTGGGGGTGCGATTAACGCAATAGATCCAACTATATTAAAAATGGACTGTTTGTACCTATTTGCTGTTTTGTAGTAAACTCGGGGTAAGATTTTTTTTTAATTTCAGTCGGTTTACAAATCAAAAAGCAATTTAAAAAATCCCATCTACTTAAAAGAGTATTTTAAACTTTAAAAGGTACTAAGACAATATGTTTTTGAAAACGCATCGAGAGCGATTTCCACCAATAGTTAATATATTATCGTCTTTTGACTGTAAGATCGCAGATTTTTATGCAGACACGCACCTCCTAAACGTGGTCCCATTGGACATTCTTAACACCAAACGCATCACCGATGCGTAGCCGCCAAGGCAGAAAAATAGGCAAATTTACAGAAACGCGACAAGTCTCCCAACGACAAGACTCAAGAAAATATGGTAGCCAGCAAGCCAGGTCCTAGCCCGACCACCACCAGCAGGGGCCTGGTCCTATCGCCTCTTATGACACCCTGGTACATCTTGGGATTGGGTCAGGGTCAGGACGGCGCGATTACCGTCAGTTTCTCTCAAGTCTTGGCTGGCGACGCGTGTTTGACTCACTTGGTGATGAGCGACGCATGTTTGACTCACTTGGTGATGAATAATTCTATGACGGTGATGACCGTTTACCGTTAGTGGATTATCGGTCTGTCTGTCAATTGCTGGCAGAATAAAACGCAAACGCTGGCATTTTACTACACGAATTATTTATAAGTCAATGATTATAATGTACCTACCTACTTTTATAGGAATTAGGTGTATCCAAAAATGCAATGAGAATTTATAATTTTTTTTAATAATTTTTACAAAGGTTTTTTTAAAAATAATTCTACTAATATAATTACAATGTTCATTATTTATATTATTCACCAATCAGTACATATGGTGCCGTCGAACAAAGCTTATGTTTTAAATATTTACAATTTTGCTTTTTGTTTCTTACAAGTATTTAAAAAAAATACAAAAATTTCAAAAATAATTGTTATAAAATATTTTGCGATTTTTTTTAGATCTCTAAAATGATCTTGTGTTTGATAAATTGTTCATAAATAATTATAAAATAATTTACAATACATTATAATTATAAATTTTATCCTATTGTATAATTTTGATTCTCTGTTTTAATTGTTTGATTAAAGAGTTGAACTCTTGATTAAAAGAAAAATAGCTGCATAATAACTTCTAAATTTCAAAAACTTTATCCAACAACACTTTTCGAGGTAACCTTTGAAAAATATACATATCAGAGTATCCGTTTGACTTAAACATAAGGTAACTTAGAGTATTTTATTTAAAACTTACTTCCTAAACAGCTTGGCAGTGCTTGAGAATATTTCTTAAATAATTATTACAAATTTAGTATTTTTTATGACTAATAATACGTCTATATTGGGTTTCGTATGAGACTAAATTTTTAAATAAGCGATAATAATTAATAATTATTTTTGACAATACATAATCATATATCTCGTAATTGTATTGTATTCTTGTGTAACGTAAAGGTTACAAGTAATAAGTACTTAAATATTTTCAATGAAAAAAACCTTTTAACAAAATCTTTTTTAAATTAATTTACAATAAATTTTGTTTTTAATGGGATATGACAAGTATGTAAATTAAAAAACAGACCAAAGAAATACATTAAGTACCATAAAAAGTTCATACGAAACCCAAACAACTGGAAACTAACCTTTAGCCACACGAAAGGTTTTACGATCTCTCAAAGGTTACCTATCACATTGGTTAGAAAAAATCACCAAATCTATACACCAGCTGTCTCGTAGGCCTCGCTACCTTCTCATCCTGATACGATATCCTTTGAGGTTGGAGGTAATACGACGAGGGAGTGCGTATACTGACTCCTTGTATTTGAGGTCGTTTCCTGACCTGATAGTTAGTTATATCAGATGCTGCGAATTGAGGATCACTGTTAAAATTACTCCTAAATCTCGTAAAAGCGTAATCTCTATCCGCCGGTACTGTGAACCCAGTCGGCACTCTTATATTCTGTGGAATCGGTGCCAACGCTTCGTTCAAAGCCACGTCGTAGTCATTCTCGATAGAATCGGCCAAGTTTTGCTTTATAGAAATATTTTCTGGTATCTTCAATGGTTTTCCAGTTGCCGTGTAAGGCTTCGAGATTTCCGGATTAGGTTCCGGTGCTCTGAATGTTGTCTGTGCGTTTGAGTATTGCGTTTGTGTCGGCGGGCTGTGCGTTCCTAAATATGGTTTAAGGTAGTCTCCCGGTGTCAATGTTGATTCAAGTTTCTCCTTTATTAACTCGTAGTTGTCATTAAAGTTGCGCAGAACTTTGGTTGCTAGCGATTTGGCTCGTTCTTCTGTTGTGGTCGGTTGGTATGTTGTTGTTGGTTCTTTTACTTCTTTTGTGGCTTCTGAAGTTGTTACTTCTTTTTTGTGATCGTTCTGTTCTTCAACCGCATCCTCTTCATCGTAATATTCGTATTCATCTTCTTGTTTTGTGTCTTCTACTGGTGCCGTTGTAGGTTTCGCTGTTGCCACTGTTGTTGTGTAGCGTTCAGTGTGATGTTCAGTTGTTGTTGGTTCCGTCGTTGTAGTTCTTCTTGTTGTAGGTGCTTCAGTTGTTGTTGTTGTTGTCGTTGTTGTAGTGGTAGTCGTAGTAGCCTTAGTTGTCGTCGTTGTAGGTTCTGTTGTAGTTGTGGTAGTGGGTTTATGGGTGGTGCTAGGCGATAGGTTCAAGTTCCTTCCTGCAACGGGTTGTAGTCCTCTTGGCAGATAGGGGCTGCCACCCCTAGACGGTAAAAAAGGCCTTTTTAAAACTTTAACATTTGGCCTTATGTCTTTTATCTTACTCGTTACATCTTCATCCACGTTTTTTCTACTTGGCTTTACAGTTGGTTTTTCCTTTTCATCATCATAAATATAGTCTTCTTGAAGTTTAGCTTTCAACGGAGCATCATCCTTATTTCGTTGACTGTAAGGTATTCTTTGTGGCCTCGGAGGCGGCTCATCGTAATAGTCTTCTTCTTCATAATCTACTGGTATTTTCGGTTTCTTTGCTTTGTATGCTGCAGCGCTAGATAAATGTGATCTTGTTGGTTTAAACTTTTCTTTCTCCTCTGGTTCGGGTTTTGGTCTTTGTTGAATAGTGCTGGTCTTTCCAGAAGACGATGGTCTACTTCCATCCTCATCTTCATAATCATCGTAGTACTCATCATCGTCTCTTGGCGGTGATTTGGTTGTTGAGACAGTTAAATAATCATACTTCCCCTTTTCATTGGCTGGGACTGGACGTTTTATCTTTGGAGGCATCCTTGGTTTACTGAAGATGCCATGACCATTGGGTTTTACCAATGGCTGGCCTTCAGGTGCTGATGGAGCCTGTCTCTTTTCTTCTTGCACCCTATCATCTACTTCATAGTTTCTTTCAGGTTTGAGAGCTGGTCTCTCATCTCTTCCTCTAAAGGGCCTTTCGTTTCTGTTGTAAAGCCGACGACCTTCACTGGGTTGGTAGCGGTCTCGTGGAGTATCTCTGACCTTAGCTGGTAATGCTGGTTCATCTCTAGCTGGCCGACCTTCATCTCTTGGACGTACTTCATCCTTCGATTTAATATCATCACGAGTTCTCGTTTCACCTCTGTATCTAGGTTCATCTCTTGGTCGTTTTTCACCTCTGGGTCTTAAGTCATCCCTAGGTCGTACTTCATCTCTAGGTCGGATTTCATCTCTAGGCCTGATTTCGTCCCTAGGTCGAATTTCATCTTTTGGTCTTTCGTCTCTAGTTTTGAATTCATCCCTGGGTCTAATTTCGTCTCTCGGTCTGATTTCATCCCTAGGTCCCATGTCATCTTTAGGACTGACATCATCTCTAGGTACCACCTCATCCCTAGGCCTAAGCTTGTCTCTAGGTCTGAAGTCATCCCTTTTTTGATCTCTCGTCCTAGGCCTTTCTTCTTCATCATCTCTATATCTACCTTCATCATCCTCTCTTGGTCTAGCAGGTCGCCGTCCCTTGTAAGGTCTACGACCCTCATCGTCATAAGGCCTGCGTTTTCCAGGCCTGGGCCGTTCATAGCTTCGTCTGTCTTCGTAATCCTCTTCTAATTCTTCATCACGCGGTCTAGGATCTCTATCATATCTGTAAAATAAATTGATTTTAACATTAACGACTAAGCATTCTACATTACAGTTTTACTCTTTATATTTTGTGCAGTTAGTGACCAAAATAATTATTTGATACTGGATTTTAAAGAGTAGACTTTGGATATGGGTTTGTTATACGAGTGTTTAACGTTTGATATAATTCTTGAGAGATTCTGGACGCTTAATCTTCCTTCCTCACTGTTGGGATCATATGATTTTTAAAACATATAAATAATTCAGATTAATTTTTATTTCATTAATCATTACATTCATTACTGCTCTTTTTTTAATTTAAAGCTTCATCTATGAAATAAAATGGATTGTCCAGTAAATTACCTGTCATCATAGTCATCGTTTTGGGGCCTCCTCTTGCCAGGCCTGCCTTGCGCACGAGGCCTGGGCCTTCTCCCACCCCTGGAATTAGAATTTTTACACTTAGGGACATTTTTCGATCACCAATTTTGATCTTAGCATATTGTTTTATATACATTTTAGTTAGTAGTTCAGTTTTATATACACAACCCATATACAAAAACCAAGTCAAGTTGCATAATAACACCAATGTGTTGACGGAGACACTACTCAATAGTAGTATCTCCGCCTCGGAATCTTTGAGTCCCGGGTTTGAGTCTCGACCGGGCCAAAACATTTAAATGATAGATGTATGTACACGGGTCGTGTGTGTAAAGTAATGAATTAAATTTCTTTTCATAGGTTATCATAGGAACTGTTTATTTCTTAAAGAAATATCTTTCAACAAACCTAGGAATCGCAATGTTTATTTATTTATTTAAATTTCCATGTACACCTTAAACTACAGAGGAAACAATATAGGTAATACTGTACATAGGTATCTAAAGTTATTTAAAGGATTACTTTATATTTTTATCGTGTTTATTGAAGTAAGAACTTCTTTAGTATCGTTGTGATTTTGAAGTCGCTAAAACGCAAATGACGCGCAAATGAAACGAAACGGAAACAAAAAAAGAGTCAAAATGGCGACTTACGTAAGCAAAGCAAAACATCATTATTTATACTGACAGTATTCGGTGTTTTGAATGTTTCTCTTCTAGCATGTGTGAATTGTACACATTTTTTTTCTAATGTTTTTATGTTTATACAGTGTTAGCTTTCCTTGCATGGGGCACCCACCTCTCCTCGTAGTCGTAGTCGTCCCGCGGGTAGTAGTAGTCGTCGTCGTAGTAGTCGTACCGGTGCTGCGAGCGGCGGCGGCCCGGCCGCGGCGGGCGGGCGGTGGTCGTGGTGGTGGTGGTGGTGGTGGGCGGCGGCGGGGGCGGCTCCGTCGACGCCGCCTTGTACAGGGCTTCGTTTCTGGATATAAACAAGTGCAAGTTTCAGTTTTGAAGTGAAAGCTTCTATAGTGCCGCTGGGATTTGGAATTCGATGAAACGGAAATGACGCGCAAATCACAGACACATTTTAACGTGGAAGAAAATGAGATAGGGAGCATTGGTAAAATGGCGGCTTACGTAAGCAAAGCAAAACATCAATGTTTGGACTGACAATATTGGTTTTTTTAAGTTTCACTTCTAGCACGTGTGATTTGCACACATTTCGTTTTTTTTATTATTTATTAATTTGTAATTCTGTCCATGTCGCTGAACTAATCCTAACGGTTGGATTAATTTATATGTAATTTTTTGTATGTGTTTGAGTGGGTCTCTGGATGGTTTAGATTCGCAATTGGAACCGATAGATGGCGCTGTTGTCGGGATTTACTAACAGATCAGCCAAGCTTTTTAAGACACCGAAGTGCTGCCGTAGAAAGTTTTATTGTACATTATATTATTTGCATTTCCTAAAAGTAGATACAGATTTAATATCTCAGTTAGAATATAAAATATGACATAAGTTATTCTGCGTTCATCGACTTGTAGTTGAGTTGCCTGCGTTTATAAGCGTATCGTGTAGTTCTCACACGAGCACACAGATGGCGTGCAGCGTTAAGAGGAAATGCTACGGGTCATTTTTCCATACAAACGTTCTCGACCAATCCCTCGCTGGTTTTTGACTCTAGATCAATAATTTTTTCACACAAGAATAATATCATCATTATCTATGTCGGTACGTTTTGATTTTTTTGATATTTTTGTTTTCAAAAGTTTTAGGCTACTTCAAACAGCGCTTAAAACGGCCAAATAAATATGCCGCAAACAAACTCCTAGTACACAAATTGTATAATAATTAGCACAAAAAGCTAAACGGTCCGACACAGAATATCTCCTTCCCCTTCAATTTCCAAAATTTCGTTAAGATTGCTTTAGTTTTGGCGGGGGGATTAGTCGAGAACGGAACCTCGATTTTGATGATTTTTGCCTCGGGTTTTTACACGGAGCTGCAGTTGTCCCTATCGCACTGACATACACGCCGCTCGCAAGCGCGACAGAGATATTGAGTGAAAAAATCCCAAATTTGAAAAAGGGTTCGCGTGGTATTTCCTCATAACACGTGTAATATAATCGTTCTCTCCTTTTCTTATTGCTATCTCATTCGCAAAAAGTATTCCTCAAACGAAAAATTGTGTACAGCTATATTATTTACATATTACCGAAATGAAATACGTTTGACGTGAAATGTTATTACCTGCTGAAGTAATTCGGTGAATTCTTGCAGTCCACTTCGGAGACGAAGTGGCAGATGAAGGTCTTCTGGTCGAAGGCGGTGTAGTTGGCGCACAGGAAGTCGTACCTGGTGCCGAACAGGCAGTGGTGGTACACCTGGAGACCGGCACATACTCCAGTTAATATCGTCAGCAATTACTTGATAGCGGAGAAGGGTAAACATGGTTACCGACTACAATTATGTAATTGTCATCTTCTTTATACTTAATAAAAGTTACCGCTTGACTACGATCCTACCTGATGGTAATTGGCAACTAGCCCACGCGAGCGCTGTTCGAGACTGCATTTTGAGGGTTTGTAATGGCTCGAGTCTCCCTGTAGGCGCAGCGTTATAATTATGTATACGAGCGGTGGAGAAAACTTCGATAGCGTAAGTCAGGCTCGAGATGACGTCAACATGGGACGTTTGTGCGATGTCGCCACATAAAAATTCATTATGCGAGGTTGTTGTAATTAAACTCCCCAATTGTTTTACCACTAAAGAAACCATAGTAGGTATACATAGATTGGCAATGTGAACTATCGAACGAGACCAAAAACCATGTTCATGTGTGCGTGATGTGTCAAGGTGCATCGAAAATGGTTTTAATCGCATAAGTAAATTGGTTTAACTTCACATTAATACTTAAAACTCCCAAGTAACCATCGTAATAACGTTATAACAACACTGATAAACACTTTAATTTACGTTAATATTCGCCAAATAATGTAGGTGTGCACAACACAAATTAACTGTCAGGCCACTGATCAAATACATTAAGGTCTCGTTTGAAGCATTATTCTCTCTCTCTTTCTAACACATCAAAGTGCCGTAGCTTCGGTAGCTCTCTTTTACTCTTATACCCAATCTATGTATATTATATATCTATGAAGGAAACAGAGCAACCCGTTACCTGGCACTTGTGGGGCACCGACGCGTAGAACCCGTCGTGGAGGCCGTCGCACTTGAAGTCCATGGTCTCCGGCGGCGGGACGGCCTCGAAGAAGGGGTACTCCGACAGGTTGTACCCGTTCAGCTCTCGGGGCAGGTTGGGGTCGTAGATGTAGTCTATCTGGGGAATCCCCGACAGCTTGCTTGTTGTGTTGGTTTCACCGCCTTCGGCTGTCGCTTCCATCTGGAATTTATGTAATATATACATAGGTATATTTAAGTTTTACTTTAACTTACCATTAGTTAACTAACCATTTTAATTGTAACGGATACCGGGGTACCTTGACCTATGTGCATTCTAGGCGGCCAATACGTCCAAAAATGTATTTTTCATTACCTGAGCCTCCTCATCAGGCCCCATGGGTACATCCTCAGGAGGCGCCACCGTGCTGGTGGTCTTCGAGAAGATCAGCGACGTGGCCCTCACCGCTGACGATGCTGGAACACTCGTCAGCGCCAGCAGGGCTACACCTGGAAACAGGAAAGGAGTTTGGGGTTAAAGTATATTTTGGACTGAAAATTGCCTTCACTTTGGGAAACCTATGCCTTAGTACCTGCACTCGAAATATGATTGGACTGGTTCCTTACCGCCATATCCATTTCCGGACCGATTGAAATAAAACAAACGCGTCTTAATATTACCCTAAGATAAAACACTGGCCCCTTCCCCTGTGATACCTTTTAAAAATCCGATTTGCCAAAGGATCACAAGCTGGGTGCGCCCATACCACTGACCCCTAAGGAACAAACTCCTTTCTCGTGATGACAATCATGTCTTACGTCTTTACACGCGATACAAGTAACAAAATATAGTTAGAATTATCAATTTAATGTATAGTGGTTTCCGCGTAATATAACTGTCCTACTGGGCACGGGTCTCCGCTCACAATGTGAGGGGTACAGGCCATAGTCCACCACGTTGGCCAAGTGCGGATTGGTGGACTTCACACACCTCTGAGAACATTATGGACAACTCTCAAGTGTGCAGGTTTCCTCACGATGTTTGATCACTGAAGCCAGTGATTATTGATACATACAAATAAAACCTTATAGCCAAGACCTTTGCCAAAATATATTTCGTAAATAAATTAAATCTCACTTGGAATGGAAGTGGTCAATGTGTTGTCCTTGACAATATCTCACCCGATACGTTCAATCTCGTATTTAAGTTGCAAAAAGTATGAGGAAAATCAGAAACATTTGTTGAACCGTGGTAATTTTATGATTTGGAAATCAATATTGACCTGTTTAAACTTTTTTTACGATTGGGGCTTCTTTGGGTGATGTGAGTGCCGTCACCGGCGAGATTGTTGATACCTACCTATTTAAAAGCATTACCTAGTACCTATATATGTATAATATTCCAGTTTTATGATTTTAAACTTTTATCATCGTTATCATCGCGAACAATAAACATTTAAATCGTAATGGGTAGGTACTCACAGTGAGAACCGGTAAGATGATGGTTCCGATCACAACAGTCGCTCGTCAGTGAAGGGCAAAGAAGGAATGTATGTACGTTCACTTCTTGACTAGTGTTTGCTGCGGATTCACTCGCGAGCTTTGATTATATATTTATATAAAGCTATCATAATAGGGTAGTTGACAGTAAGAAAATATTTTGAATATTTCTATTTTTTATGGTAGCTTAATATTTACAAATGCGAAAAATCGATCTTATTGATTAAATAAATCATGATTATTTAATATTTTTGAGAAATAAAATCCCGAAATTACAATCACTAGTCACGTGACAGCGAACGCCAATACGACGCGTGACGTCACACGTTGCAAAACTAAACAAACTTGACATAGCATTTTGGTCTTTCCGCTCAACCAAACAGCTCTTCGTTTTCCAACATATGACGTTTTCCAACATATCACACGAGTCGCCATGACAGTTTGACGCGTTTTTTGACGGAAACGTCAAATAGTTCATGAAAATATAAAACTCAGTATGAATGGTAACCAGTTTCCCAAATAACCCTAAACACACTCATTTGCCCTGTGTCGCGAGGGGCATGGCCGACTCATAATGTATGTACGAGTATAACACATCACTAACACCCACGACCCGAGGACATACATTTATGTATCTGTCACATCTGTCCCGGTCGGGAATCGAACCCCTCGCTTCGCAAACAGTGCCACTGGGCTACGGGGTCGCCATAGTAACTTATTTTTATACACAGACAGCCCCGTTATTTATACCGTTATAACACTTTATGGTTTAATAAGCGCGCCATATTTAAAGTTTAAATGCATCTTCACTTTGATTATATAGACGTGTATATAATCAAAGCATCTTCAGTTCACGATTTAAGGTATCACGGTTGACCTAAAAACATCTCACGATTCCAATAATATTGGGATACATTACTTATTTAAGGTTCGTATTTTGTTCGTCTAGTTTTTAATATCAAAATACGGTAAGACGACGAATTATTAGGAAAAGGAACCTTCACATTTTTTAAATTAACATTGATTTTTATGTTATTTTACTTGGTATCAAACTATTTACCGAATTAAAATAGTAGTTGGATGGCTGACCGCTATTGGCATTATTCATGACCGTCCCGTGCTTCGGGGGGCACGTAAAGCCGTCCAGGTTGTTATCGGGTAGCAGTCGTTAAGCCATGTCGGAGGCCTTCGAGGGGCATAAAACACTTCCGACACTTGGGTTGGCCACTGACCCCTCAACCAATCCGCACTGGAGCAGCGTGGTGGAGTATGCTCTAAGCCTCGTCAGTTATGAAGAGACTCGTGCTCAGTAGTGGGTCATTAATGGCTTGAAGTCTTTTCCAACCAGTTTCCAACTAATTCCACAGTAGATTTCCATAATCTAGGTAAACGACACTTTTGACCTTTTAAATAATCTCACAGACAAAACCTCATCAAGTTTTTATAAGTTATATAACGGCTTAATAATATGGAGGCAATATATCTCTAATTAACATAAAAATATGTTTTATGCAATACCAGTTGCCTCAAGCTATTTGCATGTATAATTTGTGATTATAACACATTCGAGTTATTTTTAAACAATTTAGTTTTAAATGACGTTTTATTTATTATGGATGTGTGAGTAATCGTTAGTGCATTCAAAAAGTAGATAAGTAAAGTGCATTGAAATGTCAGAATACAGTCGCAACCCTAATGCCGCGGCGGCCATCTTGTAAACAAGGGTGCACATGGTTTTTAGGGTTTATCTGGCAAACTATTGGTCTCATTTTGTAAAATCATTTTTCGTTGCAATTTAAATATTAAAATAAAAATTCGGGAATGTACCGGAATTTTACATCTTTTCTCTTGCCCAATAATTATAATCAAACTTTGTCGACCTAAATTCCGAAAGCCTTGCCATTTTAACAAACACTCTATCCTACATTTTATGTTATTTTTTATTAATTTAATGTATTTTCTGATGCATTATTGGGTAAAATATTATCTCTCTGCATTGCTTCTCCCCATAAATTTTAACTGCGCCAAATTACATACTCTTCCGTTCGCGTAATTAATTACATACTTAGGTAATAAATTTTTACTATTGCAGTTGTTTACGTACAATTTCATTATTGTTATTTTGTTTTCTGTATACAATAAATCTTTAAATATATTTTACGTGTGTGTGTCATTATGCCCGCCAAACAGTCACCAACCTTGACTCAAATGCAAATTGAGGATGGTTTGACATTTCTAGAATTGATTTTCCTTATCGGATTAAGTGCTTCCAATATTTTACGAGTATACATACATAATACATGGTAATATATTTACTAACTAATACACAAACTGTGAGTTGATTTTTTTATAGAATTAAGATAGCAAACATGCAAAATGGCTGTATATAACAAACTCATGTCCAAACAAACACTTGTATGTTGGCTTAGCCCACTACTGAGCACTGGTCTCTCCTCATACCTGAGGAGGCCTAGAGCATATTCCGCTACGCTGCTCCAATACGATGTGGATCGGTTTCTTCTTCGAATCGAATATTACCATTCAGTTTATAATAACTTTTCGCCATGAATGTCTTTGGTATGCAAAATTACAATACAATTGTCAACTCTATAGTGGTTTGGAAGTTGGAGCACAACAGCTGGAGATCTGGATTCGAATCCAATAAAACAATATTTCATTCAAGGTAAAAATCGTAAAGAAACCTGCGTACGTAAAATATCATTGGCATTTAGCCAGCGTGGTGGACTATGGCCTGCACCTTTGTGAGAGGAGATCTAAGCGCAGCAGTGGGACAGTTACAGGTTGTTATGACGATGAAATTAACAATTTAAAGAGTACTTACAGAATATCCCGCATCCCAGCCATCTGTGACGAGCCCTCTTCATGGTTAAATGAACTGTAACAATCAGAACAAGCATTTAGTATAGTGTAATACGCTCTCTCACTCTCGCTTCTATAATATTGCTATGATTTGGAAATCGATGAAACGGAAATGACGCGCAAATGAAATGAAACGGAAACGAAAAAGACACAGACACACTTTAACGTGGGAGAAAATGAGATAGGATATACGAAGCATCGGCAAAATGGCGGCTTACGTAAGCAAAGCAAAATAAAATACAGTATTCGTTTTTTAAAAGTTTCACTTCTAGCACGTGTGAATTGCACACATTTTGATTTTCTTTATAGACCACCACCTGATTTTTCAACGTTTCCGTGCTTCGTCCCGTTGTTATCGTTACATAACAATCGTTAAACCATGTCGGAGGCCTTCGGGTGGCATAAAAACTTCCGACACTTGGGTTACAAATCTACATCTTGCAAGCTAACCCAAAACTACTTCCTTTTACACAACGGACTTGAAATTCTGCATATTGCTTTAGATCCGACGATAATGCAATTCAGGATCGGCTCCACGGGAATTCCTCAACGGACGAAAAGTACCTATTGCTTCGCATTCAGCATTATAAAAACGTGGTTTTGGTTTTCCAGGTAACGAATTCACTAACGTTTTTACGTAATAATATTCCCAGTTTACCGGCCGAGTATGTTGGCAACAAGGGCCTAGTTGCAGGCACAGTGTATGCAGGTAACAATAGCAAGCAGCCACAAGGCCGGCGCATGCAGGTGGCAAGGTGAACGACCGAGCGAGCTCGCTGCCGGGCGCTAGGCCGCTGGGAGTTGGAGGTGATTCTGTAATCTCAGATCACAGATCGAACTCGAGTACGCGGTGATAATATTTGGATTGCGAACAGTGAACATCCGCTTGAGTTTGGAGGTTTAATAGACTTTTTCGAATTAAGGTAGTTTCCGCTTCTTGGAGGGAAATCGTACGTACCTAATTTTTTAAGTACTTAGTTAAAAACATTATAGTGACATATTTTTAACGTAGCGTTGCATTTTGCAATGCACTATTTCGGTTCTGAACTTAACCTAAATTTTAAAATTGCTTCAGGAACCGCAAAACTATTAAAATTGTATGGTGGAGTTTTAATCAAATTTGGATTAACTTCAGAATATCACAATTGGCGTTGGTCACGACACGAATATCGTACTTTTAAGTTTTGATTGAACCTCCATTGAGTTGTGGGCTATCATTTAGCTCAACGGGCGATTTCTGCAATTGGGCCTAACATACCTAGGTACTTATCTGTGTACAATATGGATGATAAACCCGGAGTCATTGCTCAGTGTCGGTCGTAGCAATAAAGATGCGTCGCGTCCACTTTCACTACTGATTGATACCAACGGGTTTGTGGTCTGAACACATTCGATAACAAGGATGGTCGCTGTTTAGGGCTACGTACTTAGATCTGATCAATCAATGGTTGTTTTTATGGAATGAATGTAGCAAACGAGCACGCAGCACCACCTTCCGCTGCCGTCCATGACAACTGTGACCGACACAGAACAAGATTCATGGGGACTGGGATGGTTAGTCCGGTTAGCAGACGGTGTTAGAACATTAGCTGGTTAATTTGTTAGTAAGTATGCGGACTGGGACAGGGACTGTTAGTGATAGTTCTGTTAGTTGTTGTTAGTAATAGTAATGGTGACGTTTTATTTGTTTTCCTACTCTAAATTACCCTCTGTGCAGATACATGGACTGATAATCCTAGTACAGGAACTTTGAACATTTACCTATGTTATTAGCTATGATGTTCAGCGCAGAATACTGACCAATCATTTGTCGGCAGGGTGTCGGAATGCGACGGAAGTCGGTGATACTTGGTACGGATTTGCGTATAGAAGTTTTTTTTATAAAGTACTAGTAAACCCGCCCTCGCTTCGCTTCGGGAAACCTGTCCCTTAGTACCCAAGTTCAAAATTGTTAAACGTAACCAGCGCACGAATTTATTTTCACGCGCGTTATTTTTCATTTTGCGAAAATCTTTAATATATTATACATACAAACTTTCCTCTTGAATCATTATATCTATTAAAAAAAAAACCATCAAAATCGTGTTTTATACTATGTACTTAGTGATTGAGCACAATAAAATAAATATTACGGTACAAATGCTTAGCCTAATACTTCCTTTGCATGAATTCTTTACCGCCTCATTAATATTATTAGCCTAATTGGTAGTGGCCTTGCATACAGAGCGAGGAGTCCCGGGTTCAAATTACGGGGGTAGAGATTTATGTCACAAATAAATGTTTGTTTTCGGGTCGTGGATGTCAGTAATTTTGAGTGTCAGGAGTGAGTGTGTGTTATTTATTTTCATTATTTGGAGAAGCCCGGCAGGCTACCGAAGTTGGTGGTTGCTTGAGTCAGTAACTTCTTTCTCATCTCCTTGGTCGGCAACGCGTACTGTTTTCTCTTAACGTAAATAGATGCAGGTGTAAATAATGTAAATATCTTTGCAGTAACTGCGAGATAATCTTCGACGCAGTTATCGGTCCAACCTCTAATTACCTGCGCGGTACGGTCTGCATTCTACACGAGATTTACATACTTTGGTAAATTTAATGAGTAATTTGTTTTGATACAGAATCATTACGAATACTTTATCCATAGTTAAAAAGGGGAAGAATCACTGATGTAGGTACAAGTTACATGACTAGTAGTTTTAATTTAACTAGAGAGACCCGCTCAGCACTCGTCTTCGACCGTACCTGATTGATTTTGGCAAAGTGTTACTTCCCAATTTCACATCGAGACTATTAACGTATACATTTCAAACGTCATGTCATTTCGTGTCAAACTCATGGTAGTGTGTATAGAGTAACGTATTTTATTATGTATAATGTTTTGGATTTAATGTATTTCTAACGCATTTCTGCACTCCTTTTTCATCATTATATACTTACTTTATCACTGCTTATCATCGCCAGTCCGCGTAATTTTCAAATTATTTTTGTGACTTTATTAACGCATTAGCTATAGAACCCAAAAGTGTTAGAATTTTTATCGGTCTGTTAATTCGTTAATCTCAGACGTAATCGTTATCTATAATCTGATTACATTTTGCCCATCGCAGCCCGAAGCAAACCGAGGGCGGATTTACTAGTAACGTTGTAACTAATTCAACTAGCCTAAAGTCAGCGTACACGTATTCGACCTAAACTTTCGCTAGAGCTTTAATTGCCCGTTGTTCTGAACGTCATGTAATTTATGCAGTCACGTCTGTCCCTAAACAATATTATTATTTTAATTTGAAACCGCAATAACGTTCCATTAGGTAATTTGTGGTTGTCTAAGTTTAAACGTCAGTTTTCTGGGATCTAAATAAATGAAAATGCTATGCACATAGCTGACATAGCTCCAAGCTGGGATTCCCTGTGGGTAACATAGACAACGCAAGATAAGAACACACTCAGACCGAGAAAAGAAAATTGAACTCGTTATTGAAATCTCCGTCTTTTGGGTATCGAACCCAGGGCACGTTGAACGTAAGTCCGGCATGCTAACCATTGCGCCATACGGGTCGTTTATATAATTATAAGGTTTATCTGCAAAGGATTCTATACATTTCTAGTATTTTTAAGTTATTTGAGACTCATACCAGTATAAATACATACCAGTATAATTGTTACAAGTAATGCTTATGTTAAGGAAACAAGCGTAGGTACGTATCTCACGTGTACAATGTGTACAACATGTTCTCAAAGGTGTGTTCAACGGCAGACGAGCGAGAGGGTGGTAGCTCTACCACCAAGAAGGAGCCAGTTTCTATAGTCCAACGACACCCTGGTCTGACGGCATGAGATTTGGGGCCTATTCTAGGCCGCACCAATGCGGCCATAAGGTATGTAATGTAACTCTGTCAGCATCCCACGTATGAGGACATTCAGAATCTATATCGACGCTTAAAAGCGGAAACGTTGCATTGCAACCTACACACGACCAATAGAAAATTTTGTACAGCGTTTCTCAAGTTTTTAGGCTTTGGTAAACATTTTCTATTTTGTAGGTTACAACGTTTCCGCTTCCATACCATTCCACCTATCAAATTATGTACCATTTACCATCGTGACAGGTCACCGACAGTCATTACCAGCTGGTTATGGTACGGTGTACGGTGCCATGGCAAGGTCACCCATATACCACCGGGCCAGTGGGTAACCTATAAAGCCAAGAATGGTTGTGATGCTCGCCTTATACGAATCAGTTCAGTTGTAGAAATTCGATAAGAGATGTCGCTACTTGTACAAATGTACAAGTACTGCACACAATAAGGTACTTACTCTGTATTAAAGACTTACAAAATACGTCAAAGGGTTACTTAACATTGCCACTATGTACGCGCATATTTCACACGTCATGTCACGTCATGGCAAACGCATGGTAACGTGCACAGAGTAAATAAATAATTTAATGTGTTTCTAATGTATTATCATATAAAAATATAAGCTTGCGACTATATGTAGTATTTCGAAAATGTGTAATCATGATTACAGATTACAATTACCCCCGCGAGCGCCGTCCGCGACATGGTAATTAGAGCGTTCTTGGCGGGGGCATTACCGTGCCTCCAGATGTAATCTAAAATTTAACATTCAATATTTATAGGCACCTTAGTAAAACGGTGGTAAATGCAAAATATGCGTTCATAAGTGTATTTAAAAATATTTGAGTTTGATGATTTTAGAGAATTTAATTAGTAAGTCTCCTTGATATTTCAACTGCTTCAAGTTATAGACAGACAAAAGTCAATACATAATATATTCTAGTCATGTAACAGATACAGTTGCGCAGGCCGGCGCTCGCGACGTGACCCGACTCAGGTATCGAACCCACTTCTAAACTACATATCATATTTGGGTTATGTTAGTAAACTATACATAATAGTTTTTACTAGTTACCCGCTCTGCGCTCGAAATTTGACCATAATTTATTCTGTCAAACGGTTACTTTACATTGACACTATAAATTGTGTAATAACGTTATAAGTTGATAGTACTTAAGTTTATTTTATTCTTTTAGCGCATTTAAATAAAAGCTTGTTTTTATAAATGTTTTTTTTTTTTTAATTTTTAATTTATTTTTTAGTTTTTAGTTATCGCTGGACACGCATTCGTATTCTCAGCAATCTCTTTCATTTGACACCCATATTGTGGGAGTGCATTAAAAATAACTAGTCCAGCACCGCATGTTCCGCCATGTTGGTTTTAGAATGACGTCACACAGATAATCATGCATTGTCATCAAACCTAAACGTGTATACAACATTTTAGCTCAATCGGTTGACGATAACTGATTCAAAATTGAGTTGCAAGATTCCACCTGAACAAACATAGTTACAATACATAAATATTATATACATACATACATTGCAAGTTAAATAAATGATAAGTTAAATAAATAATAAAAAAAAATTAAAAGATTTTAATAAAGAAGATAGTTATGTCAATTTAAAAAAATCTTTCTGGGATTCCGAAGCAAAGGCGATTGCTAGTAAATATTACTAAATGCTCACAAAAACATCCTTCACTACGACACCCGGCATTGCGTGAGGCACACACATAAATAAATTCGCAATATTTAGTTATGAACATACAATATTCCCAATCGAATCACGTCTACAAACCGCTTAAAACTCTTTGTTCAACATATTAGTATGCACATCAGTAATATTCCCAGAATTGGAATTTCTTTGTTTGAAAAGGGAATTGAAATTCAAATATTATTCTACGTATACATTATTGTTTCATTTACGAAACTGTATGTATTTTTTTATTGTAAGATCCGCCTTTGCAGCGTAACAAAAAATCCTTTTGATTTGAAACTTTAAAAAATCCAATTTGGATCCGGTTACAGTTTTTTAGAGACGACCGTCGCAGTCCTCAGGGAAAGCAACACCTGTGACCGAATTACAACTAGACTCTTACTAACTATAAGGCTTAATAACAGCATTTAACATTAACTATCACTATTACTAACAGTCCCTGTCCCAGTCCTCATACCTCTTACAAACTAACCAGCTAATGTTCTAACATCGTCTCCTAACCGGACTAACCATCCCGGTCCCGATGTGAGTCTTGTTCTGTGTCGGTCACAGTTGTCATGGGCGGCAGCGGAAGGTGGTCTCGTTTGCTGTGTTAAATCTTAAAAATAATCTACTTACCCGCGGGCAAAGCCACCGGTAAAACCTAGAGTTGCTATGTAACTTGTCTAGATATCTAGACTAGATAAATATATTTAACATGCCCTCTCACTGAAATAACATTGCAAAACTATCTTTCACATTGAGGTTGTGCCGTCGTGGCGTAGCCGTTGCTAAACCGATAGTCGTGGAGTTTGAGTGGTCGGAACCAGTTTGGTTGGAGTTTGGTAACTGATCTATATAGGATTACGAAGTACTTTAATACGAGCGATTTGTCTCAATGTCCCAACGCTTTATGTGATCCTGGTACATAATGAGATTGTATTTAGGTAATGTATAACTGTTGAAATAAAATGATTTATGTGACGATCGCAATTGTCATGGCGGCAATAAATATATTAAAACTATGGATACGTTACGTTCGTACAACAAATAATAATAGAAGTAATAATATTGATATTTGCATACATTAGTCTACTTATATAGCTATGGAAGAGGGGGGCCCCCAACACAACCCTTAAAACGCTTAAAGGGTGGTCCCAACCACTGATTTTGATGTTTATATCTTTGTAGATGCAAATAAATAATTTTTGAATTAGAATTTTGAATTTTGAATACTTATTGTCAGTAACAAGTTTATAGAAATTACTACAACCAATTTTATTATTGTCACAGGTGTGGGTAATGGATACGAAATAAATAAGGCCGGCTTCAATAGTTGATGTTTTTTCGCACCACAGGGTAACACTCGCGACACAGAGTAATTAAGTATCTTGCGCATCGCATCCATATCTACATTGTCATCGCAACGCTAGGTAGTTATAATATCTTTGACCGGATCTTTGACAAGTTCGTTAGTAAATGGTATGGTAAATAAATTCCACGGCACCTTTGCTCCAATTACTGTGACAGTGGCGGTGGTCAGTTACCACACGCTACCACTCGCCGTCCTATCGTAACCGGTTTCGCCACCTACCCGCAATTATTGTTGTAAGTATTGCCGGCTTTATCGACACTGCCTCTAGACAATATTTATTGCTTAGAAGGCTTCCTAATCCCTAATATATCTGTATTTATCTATATCTGTATCTAAAACTATCTATACATACTAGAGACCAGCTCTGCACTGGAAATTCAACCGTAATTCTTTCTATTAAAGGGTTACTTTTAAATGTTATGTTATGATAGTAAATGTTATGATAGTCGAAAAACTATCAGTCACCCGATGGTAAGTGGTCACCGTCGTACTGGACATGAGTAACACTAAAAGCAACGCCGATGCGTTGTGGGTCCAGAAACTTCGAAAATTAAAGATTCGAAAATATTGGCTCACAATCCCGCAATTGGAAAACAAGTAGTGCTGACTCACGCAAGAGGGTATTAGCTCGCCAGCCGGGTTCAGATCCATACCACCAGTACAAAGTTTCTTCGGGATTAACCTGAATGGTACAGAGTCCACCTCTGTAAGGAGACACCACGCGCCGTCACCTCGTCCGTTGGTCAGCAGAGCACAAAGATGGAGCCCCTTACACCTAAATTTCGCTCGCTAGCCGGATATATGTATCTGTGTAACTTATACCCTGGATAATATTCAAACCCGTAAACTCCGGGGTATCTCCGAAGGTCTGGTTTCTGAGTAGGGACGCAGGAATCAATAAAGCTTCAGTCATTCACCTCCTTATCTTCAAGGCAGGCGAGCATTGTAACTCTGAAGCAGTGATACAAAAAAATGTAGGCGTTTCCGTGCTTCTGAGGGCACTTAAAGCCGTCGGTCCCGGTTATCGTAGCCACGTCGGAGGCCTTCCGCATAAAACTTCCGACACTTTGGCCGTTAACTCCTCCACCAATCCCCACGCCCAGCGTAGGGAAGTATGCTCTAGGCCTCCATGAGGAATGTTGTGGTGGGCCAATAATGGGTTGAAACCAAACTTGAAAGTTATAATAATATGAAAGGCTGCTGTGATATCTACGTTCACCTTGAGTTTGTTTGACTGGCATATTGAACTGTTTTTCTTTGCCAAATAATATACACGTGTATGTTTGTACTAATTATATGTATATTGTAATCTGGTTTGTATGTATGTCTGGTTTGTAAGGCTCTATGCATCGTCATATTAATGACAAGGATGCTTGGAAGACATGCGCAACATCCGTTTTTAATAGAAGAACCGAGGTGTTTGCCCGATCCTATATTTAACCAATCGTTAAACCAATCGTTTTCTAGTTAGCAGTAACGAGTCGTTAAATTCGTTTCTCATAATCTTTTTTTATAGGAATCCTTTAAAGTTACGCCACGTAGCTAGTACTACTGTCCGTACCACTGTCTATACTACTGTCCGTAAGCAAAACGAATCGTAATAGCCACCTGGCATAAGTTAAGTGGTCTGTGTCGTTTGTTGTTGACGTAAAACTTCAACACATCAATAATTTGCACACCTTTATGTAATTGTTTGGACTAAGTAGGTAAACAGGTCAACATAGAATAATAGCTGCAGACGCGACATGACTATTTTCATGTTAATATAATTATTGTCGCGTAAATTAAAAAAAAAATAAAAAAAAGTAAAAAGAAAATTTGAAAATAGAATTTCTAAAATGTTTTCGATGATAAATTAAAAAAACCGTTTGAATTTGGAATGTTTGAAATTGGTGGTATGTAAGGCGATCCCGGCCAAGGCAGAGTCAGTCGGGTCTTGGTAGCGAGTCGGGAAGCGCGTCAGCGGGGAGAAGAAGAAGAAATAGTGAAGAGCAGTGAAGTGTGAAGTGAAGTAAAGTGTACAGTACCGTGTCGCGTGTGTTACCCTTTTACAGTGAAAATAAAACATCATCTATTGAAGCCGGCCTTATTTCTTCCCATCCCTTACCCACTGCTAAGACAATATGTATATACAAAAATATAACTTATCGCCGTCTGTACATTGAAGTTATATGTATAAGAACATTTATTATTGCGCCCTTTATTAACGCAATAGACGCCAAAACAACGATCTCTTACTCTATCTCTATCCATCTGCATCTATCTCTTAGGTCTATTATTCTTCTCTGTCTACGGCCAGAAGTGGAAATTGTAAACTTTCACGAGTGTCAAGTTTATTTCACGTCTATGAACCACTGTACTTGATTACTCTGTGGCACGCTAGTGATGCGCCGTCTGTTTGCACAGCCTTATTGTAAAATGCCAACCAGTTACGTAACATCATCAAAATTTTAGTGTTTATGATATAGTGTTTATTGGTGTTATTTAAATTTTTAAAGGTGAGGTGTCTTCACTAATATGGAGATGTTTTTTGAATATTTATGCCTTTACAATGTAGGTGTTCTCAAAAATCATGTGTTTTAGGGTTCCGTAAGCAAGGGTTCTCAAACGGAATTGAGATCGAATAGCTTTTGTTCGTTTTTTATGGCCAAAGCAGGCAAACGAGCAGAGGGGTCACCTGATGGTAAGCGGTCACCGCTGTCAATGGAAGTTGGCAACACAGGGGCGTCACCAACGCGTTGCCGGCCAACGAAGCTAGGAAGCGATGTAAAGTTTACGTCACATCCTATTTTTTTGTTCGGACCTATTTAAAACTCGGACTATAAACGAATTCAGATTCTTATTCAGATTTTTTTAGCATTAAGTCAAAAAATATGTTATTACTCGTAAATTCCACATAATCGACAACCCTACATAATCTGGTTACAAGCTCACAGTTACAATAATAAGTTACACAACTGTAACCTGAGATGTGATAACACTTCCGGAGGTAATCTGCACAATGGATTACGTGATTATAGCCTTCTCATTTAGGATCGTATCTTTTTAATAATATATTAGCTTCACCTGCAATTTTATGGCTGAAAACTAACAGACCAGGCCTGATGGTAACTGGTCACCGTTGTCAATGGACAACAGTTCAAGGCGTCTCCGACGCGTTGCCGTTGACTATTTAAATTGATATACTTAATATTGTCTTTTTTATTTGTGACCTGATTGAAAAAACTTAGTGAAAACAGCATCCAAATCGGTAAAACCGTTTTTGAGATTAGTTGGCCAACGCACAACAACAAACAGTCAAACAAACATTTTAACAGCTTCTCAAATATCTTCGCACTTCGCTTCGCTTAGCACAGACATTGATTTTATATATTATGTAAAGCTAAATACTACACAAATTATTTGGTCTGATCGATGATTAAATGCTAATTTTCTAGACTAGTGAATATAATTTTGTGGGCGGTGCGTCGCTATTTGATATTTACTGTTAAATAAAGATTCTAAAATATGTCCGGGTCAGTCTGTCGCCTTGTGGGATCTTGGAAGGTCGTCTGGTCGGCCGGCTTACGAACGTTCAGAGGTGACTTTTAGATAAAGCATTTGGAAATGGAGTCAATTTAATTATTCGCTTGCATCGATACTAAGTGATCGACCGAGTTAAGACACAGGGAACGGTCAGTAGGTGGGTGGGTGACCGGTAGTCATGCTATTGCATAGCTTTTATCGCGGGCCTTGAGCGTGGGGACCGAATTCAGAAATTCCGTAACGAAAAAAACCTAACATCCCCAATCAGCGCCATCTAGTACCTTAATACTAAGGTATGGTACGTATGTTTTCTACAAACTAGATGGCGCTGTTCTGATATAACTATGTAACTTCTAATAATTATAATTGCATAAGTTGATAAAAAATGCTATGCAATAGCTTTACCGCGGCAGTCTCCGAGTGCCACATTTAGTTTTTTTATTTATGGTATAAGCGGTACGGCATAAGGTTTCCTTGATGGTAGTAAGTTGATTTACTTCTTAATTTGTTCAGTTTATTTTCTACCTATTTACTAAAGCAAAAAGAAACGCGTATAATTTTACACAAGAACTTACGAAAAAACAAATAACGCAAAAATATTATCCGTAATATAAATACAGTTCTAATAGATTCAAAGCTCTACAGTATACTAGGCTCGCCTGATCTTGAGCGGGCGACCTTTAATTCGAGTTGTGACATTTTCACAGTAATATAAGTCTTGAGAATCGACAGGCTCCTATGGTTATGACTGTCCATATGAGGACTTTTATAGCCGTTTATATGCCCGTCTCTCTCTAGCACTATCTGAATCAAGGATCAAGACTAGCAGTGAACGTCTTTTTTTTCGTACAATTTTTCTTGCCACGTCTGTGCAAACAAGGTTTATTTTAACATCATTTATATATACATCTATAAATAGATAGTATTTATATCTACATCTATCTATCTATTTATTTATTTACAATCTGTCTGTACATAGAAGATATATGAGAAAACATTTGCTGGGGGTCCTTATTAACGCAATAGACCCCAAAACAATGATTTTTATAATTTTTGTCTGTGGTTTTGTACGCGCTAATCCCCGAAACGGCTTATCCGATTTGGGTGCCGTTTTCAGTAATATATTATGGTAAGCTTCACTTAGCATTCGTTTTTGTTTTATTTCAATTGATTGAGATACATAAGTTATGTCAGTTTAAAGAATCACGCCTAACAATTTCCGAATGTGCGTATTACGGGACTTGTTTCCCGAAGCGAGGCGAAGTTTTGTTGTAATAGTCACTACATAGTATAAAACAAAGTCGCTTTCTCTGTCCCTATGTATGCTTAGATCTTTAATACTACGCAACGGATTTTGATGGGTTTTTTTTTAATAGATATAATGATTCAAGAGGAAAGTTTAGGGGGCGTTATTGAGGCCATATTTTTGTGTCGACGTACTAGCGGAAAATTTTGTAGGGAGTTTACTTATCTACTTTGTGGTAGGGAGTAAAGAAGGTGAGCGTGAAGTTGAGGGTGATGGTGAGGGTGAGGGTGTGGGTGATGGTGAAGGTGAAGGTACCTAAATGTCGGGTCGGGTAAGGACCATTGCCACAGCTTACCATCAAGTCTAATAGATGGGATTGCTAATAACTATATTAAACTTATACCTACTATATAAAATACGGAACACGTGAAAGAAATTAAACAACAGGTTTTAAATAATACAAAAGTTAACAAAAAATCAAAAAGTATCCTTGTAACGCGTGCACGCAAACACTTTTTGTAATACATTTTTTAATAAGTTGAACATACGCGTATTTTATTTTTTGTTGTTGCTACAAAATGCGATGCAAGTATCCAAACTGGCCAGGAATGTAGACTGCACCCCGGCGCCGCGGCGCGACATTATATTATATCTACTCACGAACTTGTAGAATGCAATACATTTATCGTAAATCACGACCACCCTTTCATTGTATGTTATTTTTAGCGCACGCTGCTGTTGGGATAACGTATTTTATGTCACGAATAAAACTAACTGTCTACAAAAAAGCATGAGGTTATATTCTCCATATTTTTTTATGTATGTCTAGCGATTTCTCCGCCATTTGTGAACCGATTTTGATTAATTTCTCTATTCCCCACTGGTGGTCCCACTGCCACCAAGTCAGGATCTGACGATAGAATCCCAGAGAAATCGCGGGAAAGTATATTAGATATAGCCGACCGACAGGAAAACGAACCATCTGATGGTAATTTGTTACCGTCATAGCCATCGTTAACGACAGGGCTCATCGATACGACGACAATTTTTGTATAGAATTTTTGAAAATAAATTAATTTCATAGTTCTTTTTAACCGACTTCAAAAAAGAAGAGGTCCTCCATTCGACGGTATTATTATTGCTTTTTCATGTTTGTTACGTCAGAACTTTCGACTGGATGAACCGATTTTGATGATTCTTTTTTTATTTGAAAGCCGGTGCTTCCCGTGTGGTCCCATTTCAATTTGGTCCAGTTCCGACAATGGCATCCATGAGAAAACGAAAGAAAATATAAAAACAACAGGATGTACCTAAACATCTTTATCTAATGTATATAAACTATCTTTATCTAATATCTTTATCTAATGTATATATCTAATGTATAAAAAGTTTTACCGTAATATCATCACCATGTTCTATAATTGTCTATCAGGAATCGAACCCAAGACTCACCGTCACTACCAACCAGTCAATCTTTCCACCGGAAACATAAAATATTGTCCATCAGCTTCTAAGCAAAAAACCAAGTTTGTTAACGGCGAAGCTAGAATTTTAATCGATTAAGTACCGTGGAAATCAATGCCAGCGTATCTAATCCGACGGCAAGTGGCAACCCTGTTACGTCACAGATATTGAAACTTGCCAGTAAAAGTTAAATGACGTCACTTGTCGCTGCACTAGCTTGTAGGGTTGTCCAAATTCAAATTCCAAATCATATTTTATTCAAGTAGGTGTTTTATCAATACACTTATGTAAGTACCTACGCTTTTTTTGAGTGTGGCGCAACTTTACGCTTTACTAAGGTTCTAATCTGTTCTATATATAAGGAGAAAGGAGATCAAGCAGAAGAAATTGAGAATGAAACTCCTCAGCACATGTTTTAAAAGAATACAAAATGATTACAAAAAAAAACTTCTAGTCTACGCGATATTATTATTTTTAGACACCCTTATCATTGATTTGTCCACATTGTATATAAATAAAAATCCATACGATTAATAATATTATTACGACCTCATAGCCTAGTAGCCAGTTTGGTAGTGGCCCCGCCTGCGCGGCAAGAGGTCCCGGGTACGATTCCCGCACGCTGATATTTATGCCAAATAAATGTATGTTACCCATTGACTTATTATAACTATGGACTTCGGGTCCGCGCTAAGAAATGTCCGAGCCAAATGAGCAACAAAACGCAAGGAGAGCAACAATTCCGCGTTCACGACTGCAATCGAAATTAAACCGTGACAGAATGATTTTAATGTTTAAATTACCTTGTTAACTGCATGACATGACATGACATATAACTGACTGGGACATTTTTATCGCGATTTTAGTATGAAATTAGATGTCCATAGTAATAATAATCCAATGATGTTACCGGTTCGTGGTGTTAATGGCGTGTTATTTGTGCAGTCCATGCCACTTGCGACATAGGGAATCCTAGTGCTGTGGTATGAGTGTCTTAGCGTTTAGCGTTTATTAAGTTTAAATGCGTAACTAACTCTGTCTGTCTGTCTGCAAAGCACGCTTAATCCGCTGAACAGATTGAGATAAAACTTGGTATGTAGATAGATTGAGACCCTGGAAACGACTTTATGATAGTTTTTATCCTGATTTTGTCGTTTTGCGACCAACACCCGGGCGAGGCCGCTGGCAAATCCGTGTTTAAAGAAAATTTTAAAGTATAAGAAAATGTAACTCACCAGTAATCCTCGAAGTCACTTGACAGATAACTCGTGCCACTTCACTTCCCACAGCACTTCACTTCACATTTCACTCTAAAGTCAAAAAAAATAGTCTGTTATCCAAAATAGTAATCGTAGTAATAAAATATTATGTATATAGCTATTGCGTAGACCGCGAATTTGATGTATAAAAAAAAGAAGTCTTTAATAAAATTAAAAATCGTGTGGGCGACACCCCTATCGTTTTCGGGTTGGACCATTTAAGCCAATTGCATTTCAAATCGCTGTGAATTTTGAAAAATGTTTTACGGAACGAAATGGCAAGTTTGACAGTGGGCAGTGGGGCCCATTAAACATTACATTGGGCAGGGTTTAACAGTCTATGTATGTTAGTTTCCTTGTGGCTCTCTAGAGACCAAACTTGTGCGCCGATTTTGATGATTCTTACGTCAATAGATTAGGCTTCTCGCCCACGTCCGATAATAGGTGACCAATTTTTTGGAGAAAAATAGAACGTACTGATAGCAATAGTGCAACGCACACGTCCTACAAAAAGTAGGTCAGAAATACGGTCATTTAGCATCGGAGGAAAAATCGGCCCCGTTATCGGTCCTACAAAAAGTCTGACGTGGGCGAGAAGCCTTAATCTTGCTTGTCACTGAAGACAAAATTCAACATGGCTATAACCAGACGGCATAACAATATGCCGGCATAACACTATTTTTTTCCATTTTACAAAAAATAGAAAAAAGCCTACGTAAATAACACATCACAGCCCGAGAACTTATCTGTCGCAAAGTGTCCGCCAATGGGAATTATCCCACTGTTGGGCTCGTGTCCACCACGCTGGCCAAGTGCGGATTGACGGACTTCACACATTTGAGAACATTATGTAGAAGCTCTCAAGTGTGCAGGTTTCCTCACGATGTTTCATCACTGAAGCAAGTGACAATTAAATTCTAATACAAAAATATTTTTTTGAAAATTAGGTGCGTGCGGGATTCGTACTGGGGGCTGTTTGGGAGTCCAGCATTCAAGCTTTGAACCACTTGCCTGTAAATGATTATAATTAACTATATACCTAGTTAGTTAACGCAGTGATATTAGTTTAGTTTGTTAACAAAATGTGAAGTTGTTAAGTAACCGAAATTATTTCGTGATTGCGCAAATGATTATTGAAGTTCAATAGAAATCGAGTAGTCTAGGCCACTTATAACTCTATTAATAATTGTGCAAGTTAGTTCGCAGCGATTTCATTATTTCCTATCGCTAATGTATTATTGCTAGCTTATGACTTTCCTGGTAAAACAATGCGTAACTGGCTGTTTGCGTGGAATAATAAGTTTGTGAAAAAAACAACAAAAAAAATTGAAAGTGAAAACTTTGTAAAACTTTGGGAATTTTTTGTCGAAATTCGACCATTACTAATGTTTCGAGGAATATAGTTTGTTGTTTTTTTCTCTTTTCAAGTATTTTTTGGTAATATTAAAAAAAAATTAAAATAAAGAATATCGGTTGACAAATAAAAGCGAAAATGGTTCTGTTTTATTTTGCATACAATATCGTTTTTAAAGCAATAATGTATTATTTTTTGCATTGTATTGTATGTATTGTATTCATATTTGATAAGACATTTAATTTTCATATATGTATTTTTGTATATTTTTCATGACAAAAATAGGTATTTATTTATTTTTCTTAAACAAACTAACATAAAACACTCAGAAATTCCTTGAAATACATTTAAATTTCATCGCAATGAATAGTAGATTTGTAGTATTTTAATTGCCAAAAATAATAAATAATTTAAAACGTTTTTCTAACCATTGTTCTAAGTATGTAAGTCCTAATGTTATTTTAATTCATTTATATTACACAATGATTTATTTAAACAATAATAATTATGTAGATATACATATGACATCACTTGACCCTGGTAATTGAAAGTTAACATACTAGATTTTTTAAATGTCACATTTACAAATTCCTTCTAGAACAATCTTTCAACACAATCTTATTTTTCTGTATTGCAATAAACAACTTTAACACTTTAAATTAAATAAAATTTGTAACCATAAAGAACCTTTTAATTTAAAAATAAACACCGCCACAAAAACACGTGAAAAAAAAGAAATATATAAATAAAATCTACTTTTTAAAGTAAAAGTATCACAAAAAGCTTACAATTTCGCGCCAACACTAAACCTTGACATAAAACAGATAAAGATAAACTATAATTTTAAAACCACCACAGACTGCACACTGCACTGCTTAGTTTTACTGGTGAACTGTTTGGAACACTTTCAAGCGTCGAACAAACTGCGCGGGCGCGTAGTGGGGGCCTAATGTGACTGTAAACTTTGCTATTCGCGGAATTCGAGAAAGAAAAAGTATGCTTCGTTGCAATGACGAAAAAAAAATGTCAATACTTTTGCTCTGGACTCTTTTAATTTCGCCCATATACACAATCGATAGTCCATTGGTCCATTTGTTTTTAAGTTAAAAAAACGAATATAAAGTCAAGGTCACCTAAAATACTATTTTCGACTGATGGTACATCTACTTTTGACAAATTATACCTCTAAAACTAGGATTTCCAGTAATTTTCTTGGATATTTAAATAGAACATGAAAGTTTTCATGCATATAAATAACTAGTATTTTTTGGAAAGGCGAGAGAAGGATGTGAAAAACGAAGTAGAATTTCCTAAATCATATTTACATTATCCTAGCAATTTGACAGCACGATTCACGCTATTAAATATTGATTGGACTTGATCATTAACGTTTAGACATAAAATATAATCATCTTAAATTCAATATATAATATAAAATGTTTTATATAAGATAAAATGTTTTATACGGTTTAAAAGTAGATGACACTATCCATCTCATTCGGCTCATTGTTTTTCTTTCTCTCTCCCTTCTACGTCGATAATGCATCAATGTCGTCTTTGGTGTTACTCACATCCTTGGGTGACCAATTATTATTGGCTCGTCTGACCGTTGATCAGGTACTTACACAACATAAAAATTGGTGTATATTAGAATGGACATGTCCTGACTCGCGCGATACGATGGTGTCAGTAGGAGCGGGTGTTGCGCAGAACGTGAAACTCCAGTTGAGTCGGCGCGGGTTTACATATTACATATTAGATGTTGCACTTGTTGCAGTATTGTGGGCCCCCGATACCACTACCAGCGGTGGTAGGCCTGGGTTCCAATCCTGAATGCTTTTCTAATTAAATTACATGTTTTTCACAAATTTTCTTTATTTTTAAATTGATCATTAAGTTAAACACTCATAAAAAGTAATGTTAAAATTAGGATTTGTCTTGAAGGTTAATATCGTGAGAAAACCTGCATATTTGATATGGCTATTGTGTTGAATGTGATTCTCAAATATCTTTCATAAATACATCGATTTTTTATCGAATCACAGAAACATCGAATACAGTTTTACTTTATGTATATTATTGTAATGGCGTCTATGATATTTTTTGTGTAGCTTTATGTTCATACATACCTATAAAAACGAAAGGATACTTAGTTTTCAATGAAACAAGAAATATCGAAAATTACTGGACCTATGAAGATACAATTTGGCAGGAAGCTAGTTTACTGCTTGGGCATGAGATAGTAATATAGATTAAATAAGATAATCAATTATTTATTAGTGTTGTTTGTAACAGTGATCAGGAAAAACTCCTTGGAAGTTTCTTGCCCCGCTTCTTCTTCCAAGACCACTCACGGTATTGATTTGCTGGAGCGATGGCGTAGTGTGACATTTGAAAAGTCTGTAAAAAATGTTTGTATAAATTTTTTTTTATAAATTCATTTCATTTCGTCCAACGGCGGCTCCAACGATTTTTATGAAATTTAGTATGCAGGAGGTTTCGGGGGCTATAAATCGATCTAGCTAGGTTTTTTTAGAAAAAGTCGGTTTGTCCGTGTTTTTAGACAATGAAAAACTGCTACAATATCATTAGAATACCAAGGTACGAAGGTAAATTTCGCCACCATCTGTAAGGTTGTAATAGCTCAGATGTGAAATCAGGCGGTCCCGAAACCACAAGACACCGGTTCGAGTCCAGATGTAAAAAAAGACAAAATAAAATATACCGAGCAAAGCTTGTTCACCCAGGTACTATTTGTAATTGGCAGTATTATGTCGTGACATGTCGGTATTTAATCGTTAACTGTTTTTTGGTATCGCATTAACAGTTATTAATGACACTTCAATTACTCATTCAAAGTTAATTTGGCATTGTGTGGACACGATGTGACGTAGGTAGTGATGCGTTCATGAGTTAATTGAGTAATTAGTTTAACTTATTATCTATTGACTAATTTTCATACCTACTTGATTTATTTTTCAAATATTTGCAATATTTATAAATGCTTGAGATTAAATTATTTTAAACTCTATTGTGTCTGATATAAAGTTAGATTTAGATAAACTTATCTATACTATCCATGCTGGTATTATAAATTATGCAAAACTCTGTCTGGTCTGTCTGATCTCCTATCTTTTCATGCGCTGAATCGATACAGATGAATTTTGGTATGAAGATTTGAGTTTTACTTCAAAACTTATTTCCCGGCGCCTCGTTTAATTAATAAGTAGTTTATATATACACATATAAACTTACACAAACATTTAAATTAACACTGTTCTGGGAGACAGGGCTCTCCACTTAAATGTACTAAAATTTATGGTCAATAAAGTTTTATTATTATTATTATTATTGTATCTCTAAACTTAAAGTTTCACGGATCCTAGATGTAAGTGGACCCGGTCATTTGGAAGGCGTGCGTGGGGACACAGACACAGGTCTAACACGTAGAAGCCCCTTTGAGGCACTTTGATGTTGTACATGTATGGTACACAAGGCGGATTCTATCCTCGATTGCTATTAATTATATGATGATAATATTAACTTAACACGACAAGACTTCTGCCCCTCACGTCTATATACGTCACATCTACGCCCTGAACAACTGATTCGCCGCGAGATGAACACGTGTAGTTGTACAGCGTAACGTTGAGGGTAAATTGAGCGAAAAATTAATAATTTAGAGGGTTTATATACCCAATTATTTTAGAATTGCAAGTAGCACACACATGTGCATATCTTACATAGTCGGCAATAATTTCAGATAACAGTTCGCACCTTCGGTAGGACAAGGGCCGAAGTGCTTAAAAATTCTGAAAACGATTTAAATATGCCAATGTGCCTTAAAAGCTAATTTCTACCCGTAGAAACAAAAACATTCACTTCAAAAAAACTTCTTTACATTAAAAAAACTATTTTAAATGAACATTGGCAGAATAACACTATAATAATCTAAAAAAATACCTTAAAACATCGGTTTTTGATTTGAAAATTAACACTTCGGCCCTTGTCTCACCGATGGTGCGAGTTATATTTTCTTGTGTGTAACAGATCGATACAGTTATTAAAAAGGCTCATTCTCAGTCTGTCGAGTCGAGGCCAGTTCCTGTACCACATTTCCTTCCTCGTCGGCCGCTTCCTACACAACATATAATTGGATCACAGTCACGCTACAGTTTCGGTTGAGATACTTCAGTTGGTTATATCATTTTCGGTAATTGGTTCACTACGGTATGGTTGGGGGGATGAAAGGAGAAAGGGGATGAAGATGATCCGGTTACACTGGTTGAAAGGCGACCTCAATCCTCGAGGGTTGCAACGCATCTGTTACCGAATTAGAACTCTAACTAACAATTACTATCTGCACTATTACTAACAACAATTAACAGCACTAACTGTCACTAACAGTCCCTGTCCCAATCCTCATAATTACTAACAAACTAACCTAACTAATCTTTTTCATATATCTTCCATGTACAGACAAAGATCAATTACAGATTTATTATATGTATAGATGTTAGATTGATCGTGCTATCGCGTTGTAGACTGAATGCAAAGAACTCTGTATTCATATCGTTTTCTCTGTCGCGCATCGGTGGCGCGCGAAAATGGACGGACGAGCGGTTTTATAGAGGCAACAGCTGTTTGTATTGCACTTTATTATATTACGAGCTGTGCCCGCGACTTCGTCCGCGTGGAATTTAACAAAAAAATCTAAAATAAAAGTAGCCTAAGTTACTCCTTATGACATCAGCAATCGGCCAGTGAAAGTCCCGTCAAAATCGGTCCAGCCGTTCCAGAGATTAGCCGGAACAAACAGACAGACAGACAGACAGACAAAAATTGTAAAAAATGTTATTTTGATGTATGTACCGTATAATTATATATTCATATACATGTAGTAAAAGTTATTTCAATATTACAAACAGACACTCCAATTTTATTTATTTGTATAGATGTGCCAATAACCAAGTAGGTAGTAGAGCCTAGAGTTCGCCCGGGGTAGTACTACCGCCTGCCACGATACCTGGTACCATTCCTACCGTGTTAATAATGGTTTTAACAGCAAATGTGTTCCGGTTAGAAAGGTGTGGAGCCGGTTAGGTACACTACAGACGAACATCTCAGTCCTCAAGGATAGCAATCTGTGACCGAATTAGAACAAGACTCTTACTACCAACTACCTAGTAACTGGACTATACTAACAAATAACAGTACTAACTATCATAACAGTCCCTGTCCCAGTCCTCATACTTAAAGTACGGCCGACGGTTCTAGGCCGCTCTGAAGTTAGGCTTTCGGATATAGCGCGCAGGTATTATCTTTAGAGAGAGATAGCGACACGAACACTGATCGTGTGACTGAAACAAACAATGCTCATAGTGACACCCCGCGCGTCTTGCCACCATTTCGACCCTAAAATTAACTTCTGCGCAGCGATCCGAACAAAGTTCAGAGCGGCCTAGAACCGCCGACCGTACTATACTAACGAACTAATCAACTAATGTTCTAACACCGTCTGCTAACCGGACTAACCATCCTCCCGATGTGAGTCTTGTTCTGTGTCGGTCACAGTTGTCATGGACGGCAGCGGAAGGTGGTGCTGCATGCTCGATGCTATCTAAAAATCCATTAAATTTAACTCCAGGCTTTACGGAAAGATAACTATAATCCCCAGTAATGGTATAAACGACTTAATACATTTGTATACCTAATTATTTTAATTTCAACATCGTGTAGTGACCACAATGCCTTAAGGAAGTATAGCGTTATAAATACATGTGAAACTGTATAAAAATTCATGTAATTGTTTGTCTGGCAGTCTGTTCGCGTGTCGACCACTTCCTTCGATCAACACAATAGTAAACGGTATACAACAATGGCCATTTTGAAGTGATGATAGCTGCATATCGCGTGTAGGTATAGTGTTTAAAATTATAGTTAAAAATAACTTTGGTCGTAAGGTAAAAACTTAACTTTTGATGGATGGATGGATGGATGGATGGATGGTTGGATGGATGGATGTAGATTTTGAAAAATGATTTTGGATGACGATTTTCGATTTTGGATGGATGGATGGATTATAGTGCAATGGTGTCGTACGGGTCCGCAAAAACTCGAACGACCAGTACACTTATATTGTATAATAATTATTGTATTAATCTACATAATCACTGTATATTTATAACACAATTAACAGATATAATATAATTTCATAACGTAAAAGTTGTATTGTGCGTAATGCGAATAGCGTCACGCTGTTTGAAGGGTACGGTACAGTCAGCGAGACGAGTGTTACGTTACCGCGACTTTGTTTTATGGATTGAGGATAGCAAACGAGCATGCAGAACCACGTTCCGCTGCCGCCCGTGACTACTGTAACCGTCACAGAACAAGACTCACATCCGGACTAGGATGGTTAGTCAGTTAGCAGACGGTTAGTGGAACAATGTTAGTGGGTCAGCTAGTACCAAAGTATAAGGACTTAGGCAGGGACTTTTAGTGATTGTTAGAAATAGTCCAGTTAGTGATTGTTAGTAGGAATTAATTCTAATTCCGTTACAGATGTGTTGCTACCGTTAAGTAATAAGATGGTCGCCTTGAAAAAAGGGAAACCGGATCCAGGTTCCATCCTATTTATATGAAACAAAATTTTAACCGACTGCGCGACGTGAAGGAGAGTAATGTGTCATGTATTTGATATTCGCAATCGCATTCATATTCGCAAGATTCGCAAGAAGACAAATCGAAATACCACATTACTCTCCATTGCATCGAGCAGAAGGGTAAAACGGCCGAGAAAGCCGATTAATAATAACATAATTCCTCTTTCATTCAGCCTAGAGTCTAGACAGAATTCTAATAATAAATTCCAAGGTCCTAATATGATATGTGCTATTTTTGCAGCGGCAACATTTGCATACAATACAGTCGAAGAGTACGCAAACTGAATAAGCAGACGGTTATATAAGAGATGCGTTTGCAATTATCTTAATATGTACTTGCATCATGCATGATCTGGGATACAGTATTTAACCTAACCTAGCCGATAGCATATCCGCATTGAGTACCTATGCGTTACGCTAAATAAATAAACGCTAACACTGCTGTTTCCTGCATTGCAAAAAGAGTTTGCCGTCGAACGTGGGCATAATCTGGTATGCTCAGTGAAATCAGTCTATAATATTTAATTATTTATGGTTTTTATTATATACGTGTCACGTATATATTAAAAACCACGTCGTCATCATCACAACCCAACCCACTGCTGGGCACGGGTCTCCTCTCACAGTGTGAGGTATAGGCCATAGTCCACCACGCTGGCCAAGTGCGGATTGGTGGACTTCACACACCTTTGAGAACATTATGGAGAACTCTCAGGTGTGCAGGTTTCCTCACGATGTTTTCCTTCACCGAAGCAAGTGATAATTAAATATTAATACGCACATAATTTTTGAAAATTAGTGGTCCGTGCGGGGTTTGAACCCGGACCCTCCGGTTCGGTAGTCCAACGTTCAACCACACGGCTATCACTGCTTACGTATTATATAATAATTTCTTCCTTAATTTTTTCATTCTATTGAACAACACGGTCTAGCGGCCTCAATCGAAACCGTTTAATTATTTCTACTGAACAACGCCATCTAGCGACCTCAAAAGGCAGTTCAACGTCATATATCTCGCTGGAGCTGAGCACGTTGTTCACAAGTGTACCTACTAAGGTAGAAAGTGCGATGCTTCGCTGATCGCATAATGTCCATGTCACATTGCAGCGTTTATCACGCGAACGAGACGGTCACACGAACCGCTCTGATGGGCAATACCCTTACCGATCTTCTGTACTCACGTTGCTTTGAGATATTGAGATTTTATGTATGTAATGTTGTACTATTTTTAAACGTCTGCTAAACCGTCAAGCTATCAGACGAGCCGCCTGGTGGTAAGTGGTCAAAGTGGTGGTCACATGGGCAACAGTAACACCAAAGGCATTACTGGTACGTTGCGCTCCAAGAAGGAAAAGGAAGTATGCAAAGATGCCAGTCTTACCGGACTAACAATCCCAGTCCCCTATGAGTTTTGTTCTAAGTCGGTCACAGTTGTCATGGGCGGCAGCGGAAGGTGGTGCTGCATGCTCGTTTGATACCTTAAATCAGTAATAAAAACCCTACCTATAGGTACCTCCAATTACTTGGCTTGGAGAGTGTGCGCAGGAATTACATTTTATTTAATTTCCCCATCCCCTGTCCACCACCAATAAGTGCAGAATTATAGCTTTGGGACAATAAATGCTGAAAATTAGGCATTTGAAAAATAAGTGACGGTTCGCGACCGAGACCGAGACAGTCTGTCGCGCCTATACAAATTGACGGTCGCGGTCTCCTGTCTCGGTCTCCTGTCTCGGTCTCCTGTCTCGGTCGCTTGTCTCGGTCTCGGCCGCGAACCGCCAGCTTTAGACTCACATATGAGCCGGGAATCTCTATACATTCTCTCCATTGTGTCTCTACTCTACTCAGTCTGCTCGCGCGTTTGAACGTGTACTTGGGCGCGAGATATTAGCGTCCTATCCTATGGTTTCTATTAATCTATTCCGAAAATCGACACTTATAACGGATTCTATTATAGTTACGGGTAGATTTTTATTTTGGATATCCGAAAGTTTCGGGTACAATTATGGATTTATGGATATCCGTAACATCCCTCGGCGACGCGACGGATGGATACTGCCGTCGCGTCGGGACGTTCGATAGTGGAAGGTTATTTATTATTTTGTTGACTCACTAAAGTGAGTACAGGTTTAGTTAATGTCGTAAAGGTTTAAATAGTCCGTCACGCGTTGTTGGGGCGATCGATGCTTGATTTTCAATAGGCGATTGTCGCTTTGAATGCGGAGCGCATTCGTTGCTTCAGTTTTGCGTAACAAGAGAAAGCGGACGCGAGCCACGAGCGATTTTTCCATTTATTCTCTAGTTTCGAACGTTGAAATAGGTTATAGATTACTTGGCTGTATGGCTTTGTCCTGTTCAGCACAGTAGAGAGTAAAAGTGACGGCGATATGTTGATGTGGCTGACGCAGTAATAGCACCCAGTAACAGTTTGTAAGTAGTGCATAAATGTTACAGATACGCACGATTTTTGTATTTATAGGTACCTATAGTTAAAGAGTTTGTCACAGACCGATTGGGGCTCGGACTGTGCGGACGTACTTGTACGCTCCCGCAGCTCGGACCGCTCTTGGCCTATTCCGATTCAAGTGGTGCGTCAGCATAGCTTGTCCCGACTCGACCAGATTATTGTAAGTGCTTCTACTTGCATTTTCATTTCATTTTGTGTACTGTATTTATTATTGTACTTCCCATTTAGCTTTGGGTTGGTGGATACCTAACGGTGCCAACGAAACCAGCCAGCGTTGACCCGGTGCGCTTCCCCGACCTCTCGGTCTGGGAGAAACCGGCAGACCCGATCCCACTGCACTTGGGGCCTCCCAAGGGTGAAGGTGTTGGCGGAATATCCAATAGGGATATCCGTCGTCTCTGCGTCGTTTAGAGTTTAGGTATTACCCCACGGGACTCCGTCTTCAAGATGGAAGTCTCGCGGGAGACATTTCGGTCTGTCACGACCTTCTTAGGTATCCCCTACAACAAGAAGTCCTACGCCAGTTTCAAGGCCAGAATGGCCGCGTCCACGACCTCAGAGTCCTCGACCGCATCCGAAATCGCGTCTACGACCCCATCAATGCTGTCATCAGTATCCGCCTCTCAGGCCTCTCAAGCCACCTCACAGGAGGAGGACGCCATGTCCGAATCCAACTCCGTCGTAAGCTCTCGCAAGCGACCGTCATCAACGGCGTCTGTCGCCACGGTCACGGGACCGAACACCCACCCTGCCGAAGCAGAGCCCGAGCCCGAGCCCGAGCCCGACTTCGATATCGTATCGCGCAAAAAGCGCAAAGCCAACCGCCCTGCGCCCTCAGCGCTTCCCCCCCAATCCCACACGTCTATGGACATTGCTCCCCCGGTAAAACGGGCCAACAAAAACAAAGACCCCCCATCTGTCTATCTCCGCGATAAGACAAAATGGACTCACGTAGCCCGCATATGCACCGAAAACAAGGTGAATTACACCAGCGCCATTAACAGGGGGGTATCTATCGAGATCACCCTCCAGTCTACCGATGATTTCCGCGTCCTCACGCGTCTTCTCGCCCATGCCGACATCAAGTACCACACGCACTCCCTTGAGGAGGAGCGAAAGGTTAAAGCCGTCCTCCGCGGTGTCCCCTATGAACTGGCCAATGAGGCCATCCACGACGATCTTATAGCCCAAGGCCTCCCAGTCGAGGCGGTGCATAAGATGCACAGCCGCTCTGGCAAACAACACCCCTTAGCCCTGATCATTTTGACCAATGTCGAATCCGCTCAGGATATCTTCCGCGTCCAACGCACGGTATGCGGATTACACGGCATCACAGCCGAACCCCCAAACAAACGGGGATTCCCTGGGCAGTGCCATCGCTGCCAACTCTATGGCCATGCGGCCCGCAACTGCACAGCCTCTTACAGGTGTGTTAAATGCCTCCTTCCCCACAGCACCAAAGAGTGCACTCGCACTCGCGACGACCCAAATCCCCCGGCTTGCGTCCTTTGTGGCCAAACCGGTCACCCAGCCAATTACCGCGGCTGCCCCAAAGCCCCTCGTCCCAAGGCCCAGAAACCTTTCAAAAGGCAAACGACAGGCCCCAAGACGACCTCCAAGTCAAAGGCGGCTCCACCGCCAATGACTCCCCAGCCAAAGGCGACTCCACCGCCAAATACCTCTCAGTCAAAGGCGGTTCTACCGCCAATGACTTCCCAGTCAAAGGCGGCTCCACCGCCAATGACGAATGAGAACTTCCCACAACTAGGGACCTCCGATACTCGCCCAGAGCCTATCTCCAATCCATGGAAGCCCCAAACCGTGCCTCCCAAAGCACCCGCTCCCCCTCATGATTCCGGCGCCCCACAGCCGGCCGCTCCCACCACCAGTTTCGCTGATGACGTCAGAACGATATTACCCATTGTAAAAGCCCTCAGAGGCCGGCTCCCCGAGGTGGCCTTACTGGCAGGGAAACTTAAGAACGCCACTAATGGCTTTGAAAGATTGATGGCAATCAGTGGGCATCAGGAGCTCATTGAATTGTTACAATTTTAGTTACTATTAGTTATTGTAGTCACTCACTTCACTTGTGCTCATCCTAGTGATGACACAAGTACCTTCCGATAAACAATAGTTTAAATCCAGCGGCTGCCCAAGGGCGCCGCTTGCGCCTCGTTTCTCCAAGCGAGGTCGCTTTCGATGAAGGCTTAGAGGCCCTAGGGCCAAAGCCATCCTCCAAGGCGGAGTTTAGTGGGTAGAAGTCCCACATAACCATCGCAGACTTTCTGCGTTGGTATGCTATGAGCATTCTCCGCCTCCCTCTCCTGAGGGTGTCTTTTTCTTGGACAAAAAAAAAAAAAAAAAAAAAAAAAAAGAGTTTGTTCATGATCCATATAGATTATTGTAAATCATAAAGTTGACTGGAATGGATTATAAAAATCAAAATGTGGGCAATTCACACGTGCTAGAAGTGAAAATTAAAAATAACGACGGTAACGACGCATGAGTCATGTTTTTTCATGCGTGCCACCGGCTCTATCGAATTGTAAGACGTTGTCACGTCAAAAAAAAACAATTCTGTCAGTCCAAGTATTGATGTTTTGCTTTGCTTACGTAAGCCGCCATTTTGCCGATGCTACCTGGCTCATTTTCTCCCACGTTAAAATGTGTCTGTTTCGTTTGCGTTTCATATCATTTGCGCGTCATTTCCGTTTCATAGAAACTAAAGAAGTATTCACTTCAAAAACCCTATTAGCAGTAGCATAGGAGTCCACAAGTAAGCTATGTAAATCACGGGAGCGCACGAGCGAGGCGTTTTTTTCGTTCATCTAATTCTGTGGTTCCGTTTGGCACGTTGTTCGCGTTTTAATTGTTTTTTTTTATTTAAGGTAGCAAACGAGCATGCAGCACCACCTTCCGCTGCCGCCATGACAACTGTGACCGACTTAGAACAAGACTCGCATGTGGACTGGGATAGTTAGTCCGGTTAGGTGACGGTGTTATTAGTTGGTTAGTTTGTAAGTACGAGGACTGGGACAGGGACTGGTAGTGAATGTTAGTCCTGTTAGTTGTTGTTAGTAATAGTCCAGTTAGTAAATGTTAGTAAGAGTCAGGTTATGATTCGGTCAAAGATGTGTTGCTACCCTTGAGGACTGAGATGGTCGCCTCTAAAAAGTGTAGCCGGCTATAGTATTAGCGTTTAGTTTGGTGTACCTCCAAAAATTTTCATTCTCCTAGATGTACCTTGAACACAAAAAGTTTGCGCAACACTGGTTTAGCCGAATGGATCATGAGCAAAATTAAGCCAATATACTAAATAGTATAATGATAATAGTATAACTTAGAATAATAACACTATAGAAAGACAGTCTTCATACAAGCGCTCTGTCTAAAGTGAAGCACTAAACCGAAACTTTCCCGAACTTCGGCTGCGGATAATCATATTATGCTTTTAGCAATAATACATAGATAGCTTTTCAGATATTTTGTGACACAATTTAACTGGACAAATCGTCTTAATTCTTTTTTTTCGCGAGACACGTTTGGCGTGCGTTGACATTACTACGGTGTTTGGAGTCATTTCTGACTCCAATTAAGGTGCTTCAAAATGGCCGCGCGGACTTGGTTTCTATAGAAATTATTCTAAGTAGTATAACTATTGGTCGATAAACCCTCATAGTGAAGTCAAGTTATTAATATCGGGTGTACGTATCGAGTTATGTAACCGGTGGTCACCGTCTCAACCAGTTGTGTAACGGTGACGAAACGGTAGGTACGTAACACGGTTTTTAGGTTAACTTACCGTCAAGGTCCTTGGGAGTCTAGGTATTGTTAATAAGAGGTAGTTACGATAAGTGTCTGTACAACATAACGCTTATGAGATACGGCTTGCGTTTCGAAACTTAATCGTTGCGTTTATATTGTTTGCTAACTGTTAGCCGCGACGAGTATTGTAGCTGATTTCAAATAAACTTCCATCCTCGAATTACCAAAACATTGATATTGATCTGAGAGTAAAAAGTAAAGTAAATAATTTACTCTAAGATATTGATATTGAAACAATCGATACACCCAAAAATATATCTCTACTAACTAATCTATTTTCTTTCGGACAAAAGAGGTCTCAAGTACGTTATTAATTGGCCACACGAAACGTTGGAAAGAAATTAATTAATTTACGCCACGGGAAAGAATGAGACGGCAAGATAGTTTGATATTGATCAAAATACGGCTATTAAATTGAATAACGAAATATTAAATATGGAAAGATCTACAGTATTTTTAGGAATAACTTTGGACTTTAAGCTCCAGTGGGGATCCCATATAGCGACGCTTGCGGGTAAACTTAGTAAGGCTGTTTATGCTATAAGGAAAATAAGACAATTTACTGACGTTGACACAGCAAGGCTCGTTTATTTTGCCTACTTTCATAGCATTATGTCCTATGGTATTTTACTTTGGGGTAAATCGGCAGATATCGATACAATTTTTGTGTTACAGAAGAGAGCTATTAGGACAGTTTATAAATTAAAAACACGCGAATCACTGCGTGGCAAATTTAAAGAAATAGATGTACTAACAGTAGCTTCACAATACATTTATAGCAATTTGATGTTTATTCGGAAAAATATGAGTTTATACAAACAAAAATGCGATGTTACCAATCGGCAAACTAGACATATGCACCAATTAGTTACCTCCTCATATCGCCTGCGTAAGGTTCAGCGATCTTTTGTGGGGCTCGGTGTACGCTTTTATAATAAATTGCCCAAGTCAATCATTGACCTCCCCTTACAAATATTTAAGAAACGTGTTAAAACACGGCTTATAGAGAAAAGTTATTATACTATTGATGAGTATATTAATGACAAGGATGCTTGGTAATAGACATCCGCAACCAGTTCCGCTCAAGTTAGTATTTAGGTATAAAATGGTAGTACCTAGCAAAAATATTGTAATTCGTTTTTTAAGCACTATTTTTAAAAGATGTGCCGAGAAGTTTTCTTTCGCCGTTTCTTTTTCTCCTCCAAGATTTTAAAATTTAAAGGCACCTTAGCGAAACGGTGGTAAATGGTAAATGTAAAAAATGACGTTCACAAGTGTATGCAAAATACCTACGTGAAATAAATGATTTGAGTTTGAGTTTGAGTTTGATAATTTCGGAACTATAAGCCAGATGTGTTGACAGGAACATTCGCCTGTTATTAGGCGTCTATGGGCTGTGTGGTCGGTGATTTAAATCTAATTATTTTATATCAGACACAACAGAGTTAAAAATATTAATTTGGTCCCAAGGGTATAATAAAACTATCGCTATGTAGATCTTAAATTCGATTAAGATAGTAGTTGATAGTAAGTTAAGTCAATTGACATTCATTTAGTCAGTTGTTGAAATACACGACAATTTGTAAGTCCAGATCGATGTTGACATAACTAGTTATTGACTGAAGTGTCCAAATCATATCGTTTTCATATTTTTTACAAAGTAAAACAACTAATATTTTTCTTTACTAATAAGCAAAAACCCCGTGCAGGGATCATTATATTATTGGAACGAAGTTCCTTACGGCAGGCTTGGAGGGGATAGGTTTTGCTGCGGCGACCGAACTGAAAAATATGTGATAGTAAAACCGTAAGAAAAAATGCGTGGAATAAAAGCGTTAAATGAGACGTGCGCAGGCGCGACAGTCGCATACACAAGCGAGTAGTGTATAATACCTTTTTCCTTCTCCCTCTTTCTTTTCGTTCGTCGTTGCCTTCATTAGCCGAAGGAACTTCGTTCCTACCTGGTGTCCCACGACACCACATCATTTTTTATTACTAGCTTTGCCCCGTGGCTTCGCCCGCTAATTTCAGTGCTCACTTGCGTCAGTTGAAGAACCTATACGTTTTTTTTGTTATATACAAAGCTTCAAAAGAATCCAATGAAGAAATAAAAAGTTTCAGTTGGTCCCCCTTTTATCCCCTTAGGGGGGGGTCCAATGCTCTTTTAGCGCTCCCCTACACTCCCCAAGGAACGCTAGCGTCTTTCGTTCAGTGGTTTCGGCGGTGCTATGAAATATTTGACCGGTTTTTTTACTTTGTACAAGCTACGCAAGTTGAGGTCGGGGAATATTGATTTGTCACAAGTTAAAAAAATCGGAACCTACTAAACGTTTTTATGTTTAGTAACGCCTCAACGCAAATCTTGCAATCCATTGACAGGTATCATGATTTTATACTACTTAGTGTTACACAAGCCAGCATTCTATGTCGAGTTCTTGGTAAGAGTCGCTAGGATTTACAGATTACTGAATTGACTTAAGTCAATGAATGGAAACGTATCTATAGGTAGGTACATTATTATTTGTCAATTTTTACGAAAAAGAAACTAGTTTTTGTTTTTCTAACCTTTCGATATTACAAGGTTTAAGTAAATTCATTCTGTGTAATTAATTTTCGTAACATAAACGACTCTTGGGAATTCTAATTTTGCATTTGAATATGTCAAGTTGAACACTGTTGCATATAAATGTATCTGTTTTCATTAGTGTATTCTTAGATTGTGGTGACGCTTATTAGGGTTCCGTACCTGAGAGGTAAAAACTAATCACTATTAATATGCCTACGCTGTCTGTCTGTCTGTCTGTCTGCTACAGGTCTTTATCGCTTGAATGGAATTGAATATACAGGGTGTTAGGGGCTCAAACAGAAACATTGTAACCACGGTTTCGGACCGTGATTCTTAGTAATACTACATCGAAAAAAAAATTGTTTCGTGCATTTTTTTGGAACATATAAAATTTTTTTTACATTTTATTTTTCGAAAATTTTGAAATATTTCATAATTATTCCGGCCCCTATCAGCTATAGTGAATGAATTTTATTATTCTATACAGTCCTAACACCTAACACCCTGTATACATGAAATGTTCACAGAATGCCTGTTCCTGTGTCCGCCATCACAACGAATAATAAAAAAGTAAAAAAGTCAGATCCCAAAGGGGGTACAATGCAAGTAACCTTAAAAAATCCGGTTTTTCTACATTCCATCTTGTTATTCGCCAAATAATTAGCTTTAATATCGCTCGGCGGTACTGAACCCTGCAAGTGAGTCCGACTGGCACTTGATCGATTCTATCTTAATAACTTTACTATTATGATTGTGATCGTGTCTACATTATTGTTGCAATGTGTTACGTGTCAATTACCCAACACATTTCAAACCAAACTTGCACCAGTAAAATGCAGCACAAAGTTGCAACCAAAGGTCGAACGAGCAATATCTATTGAACAAGTTAAAGAGAATGTTTACTAAACTTGTTAATTAAATTCATCAAACAGCTACCAGAGACCGCGGTATTACTCCGCCGCGGAATGGCCTTACCTAGTGAAAGTACGCGCGGCCGCCAGTGCTCCTAGCGACGTAATCCGCATTCAGTTCAATACAAGGCCAGTTCAACTTATGTTGGTTCGCTGTAGTACGTATGTCGTATCATATGCGTGATTTATAACACTAATGGCGTTTTTGTTTAGTATTTTTGTGACGTAATCGGTGTAATGCCTGGGTTTGAGACAAATCCAATCTCGGATTGAAGATTGTTTTGACTACTTCGTCTGGTAATAAGTAATTACAGTAAGTAGGCGTCAACATGGTTGAATAGGGTGGCTTGTTTGCATAATAGGTATATTATCCTCAAAAAGGTAAAATATTATGGATTGTTGAGTAGTTTTCACTTAAATTATTTTTCTAAGGGCCAGTTTCACCGGTTACGGATAAAGTTCCGGATAGCCCTAGGAATTTATCTGCCACTTAGTGACTTAACAGTTGACGGAGCGGCAACGTCGCTTTTTTGCGTTTCGTTACTACTACGGAAATTATTGTCATTTGAAAATTATTCTGAAAACTTAATTAATAAAATACTTTTTGTTCAAAATAATCCAATTAGACTTTTTTTAATATTTTCAAGTATAATTTTATCATTATAGAACGAAAATAGTAGGATTCATAATAATATGATTTATTACAGTTCAAATTCCTAATGTGTTATAGAAACGCCACTTGAAACATTTTTTTATGCGTCAGATAACGCCTAACAGCCACTTGAACTGGCAGATACCTTACTTAACCAACACTTTTCTCTGTCACTTCTATCAGATTACCTGAGATGCCAAAAGTTGTAGTTTATCTGGGAGTTGAGTTCCTAGGGCTATCCGGAACTTTATCCGGAACCGGTGAAACTTGCCCTAAGACTACTGACTGTCATGTATTGAAAACAAGTGGGTACATGACTGTATAAAACGTTGTCAGTTTGTGTAATAATATGAGAAAAAAAAAATTCCTCAATATTTTCGTTGTCTAATTATTTATTAAGTTTATAATGAAAACACGGGATGGTCTAGAGGGGATCAAATAGGTTCTATGCTTAGAATTAGTGTAATTATTCTAAGATTCTATGTAATTAGCACGTAACTAATATTAAAACAAAATGGATATTACAGACGCTTCAATATGATTTATTGGCTATCACAATATGCAGTTACATACATCAAAACTCGACTCATCTATTCATATTCAAAACCGTGACTACGTGCCCGAGTGTATGATGATTTAATTCATACTTCATTCATAATCGTATTATCTGTGACATGTTAGTGTCGTCACGACTTGGAGATCTGTTGGTTTGAGGTCTTTATATTTGCACAGTCTACTGACAGTTGACTATGGGAAAAAAAATGTGTTCGACAGACGTTTGCGACACAAAATATCTTTAATCTGTGTTTGCGTTGTATTTGTAATTCTGCTGATTCTGCAATGAAATTACTACATACCTAACATAGACTATGAAGAAGAAATATCTGTTTGAACGATAAAGTTAGTTTGTATTAGATGAGTTGGTATACCACGACGGTATATTTGCCTGATGGTGTAGGCCGTGTAGGGCTGGCTAGGTACCACCATTACATCTGGCCCCGTCGGGAATCGAACCCGGAACCCTCGCTTCAGGCAGGGTCACTACCAACTACGCTACGGGATCGTCATTGTAAAAATAAAATGTGTGCAATTGACCCGTGCTAGAAGTAAAACTTCATAACAACGAATACTGTCAGTCCAATATTGATATTTTGCTTTGCTTACGTCAGCCGCCATTTTGCCGATTCGCGTCATTTCCGTTTCAACGAATACCAAATCACAACGATACTAAAGAAGTATTCACTTAAAAATTACAAGTTGTCGATTAGCTGAATAGAAAACGGACATAAGGTAACATCCTGTTGAGGAAGTGATTGTTATATTAAAGGCATTTCACTGCAGATGTAACGTTTTAGCCCTGATGTAACGAGCGCTGTTCACACGGTCGATGCGGTGGAAGTTTATTATTCACACTGCGTATACTCTGTGGGTCTGTGGCTACAGAGAGTACAGAGGTTTGAGCGCTGTGGCCTGTATTTGGTCATTCTTGGACTGATCTATTTACTACACCTATAATAACACTGTAATTGGCTTAGAATAATAACACTATAGAAAGACAGTCTTCATACAAACGCTCTGTCTAAAGTGAAGCACTAAACCGAAACTTTCCCGAACTTCGGCTGCGGATAATCATATGTTTTTGGCAATAATACATAAATAGCTTTTCGGATATTTTGTGACACAATTTAACTGGACAAATTGACATAATTTTTTTTTCGCGAGACACGTTTGGCGCGCGTTGACATGAGCTGTCCGGTGTTTGGAGTCTTTTCTGACTCCAATTAAGGTGCTTCAACGGCCGCGCGGACTTGGCTTCTATAGTGTAATTATTCTAAGGTAATAGGTTTATGTCTGACCATAGATAGAGAGAGTCCCGTTCACGTTCAGAGAGTCCTTAGATTGATATTTGAGAAAAAATGTATGAAGGGTTTTCGTAGGGCCAATAGAAGCCAAAAAAGCCAAGGGGTCGGCTTCTGTCGCGTTGTGGCACCCTGGTCTGCTGGCACGGGATTGGGATCAGCTGGAGAATTGTATGCCATAAGGCTTCCGACATGGCTTAACGACTGCTACCTGACGATAACCGGAACCGACGGCTTTACGCACCCTCCGAAGTATAGAAACGCTCAAAAAAAAAAACGAACTAGACGTAAGGTAGATAGATGTATTAGTGTCAAGTGTCACCTGTCAAAAGTTTCTCCGCGCCACCGCAGTTCAGCCGTGACCATGATCCATGCAACTGGGTCGAAATATCGGCGTTTCAAAATACATATCGTGAGTACCCGTATCATAATAAAATGCGCTCAAGAAGAAGTTGCCACTAGCGGTCACCCATCCACCTACCGACCGCTGTACCGTTCGGTCAATCACAGGATCGGGGATACTTCAAAAGGACAATTATTAGTTGATAATAACAGTTTGCTTCGACGTTCATGATTCGCACTGCGAAGGACTGGAATAGCTTGCCTGCGTCGGTGTTCCCACCTGCGTATAATGTGGTAGTCTTCAAGAGGAGAGTGAATAGCCTTTTAATAAGTTAGTGCGTCCAACATCCTCGACTTCATCGCCACTTACCATCAGGTGGGATTGTTGTCAAGTATTAACTAATGTCATGTAAAAAAAAATGTCCAATTAGTCCAATACGTCCCATTACGATCAATGGCTGCGACAACAATCAATACGTTGACAATTAATTTGTCAGATCGTTAATAATTGACCACTTTCGATACATCTGACAGATTTATTGTTTTGACATAACTGATCTGATTTCTTTTTACGTAACTTGACAAACAGACAGACGAACCACCTGATGGTGAGTGGTGACCACCGACCACACACCGATAGACCCCTAATAACAGGCGAATGGCTTCCGTCAACACATCTGGCCTATAGTACCGATATAAATTCGTGCCGTCTCACTCTTTCCCGTTGCTTATATTAAGCTATTTCTCACATCGGGAACAGGGTGGTTAGTCCGGTTAGCAGACGGTGTTATTAAGAACGTTAGTTGGTTAGTTCGTTAGTAGGTATGAGGACAGGGGCAGGGACTGTTAATGATAGTTAGGCTCGTTGTAATTCGGTCACAGATGTGTTGCTACCCTTGAGGACTGAGATGGACGCCTTTAAATAAGCGAAACGGTAAAGCAATGTAAAGTAATTCGGCGCGGGACGAACTGCGCGCAACAATGAGCAATAATTATGCTCCTAGCCAAAATATTTGGTACTCTGTTACATGTTTTTGCAAAGATTACAAAATAATGTAAAATTTTAAGAAAATGGGCCATTGTGTTGTACGTGGGGCATTTGGAGTCATTGTTTATATTGTTCGCTTTTAAAACCATGCGAAGGTAACATTTGCATAAGTACATAATTAGTTTCTTACGAACAGTACACTATTTATATTCATAGTATTTAGGTAATGGGTAGGGTAGGGTAGTTACAGAGCAACTTAGAAAATATTAAGGTCTGTGAACATTACTTCAACTAACTCCGACTTTACTCATAGGACGACATTGAAATATAAACGTTATATCTTGTCAATTACGGTTGAAATATTAATATTTACTTCAAAGAATTTTATAATTCATAGCTCAAAATAAGTCTGTATATAATCTCAATAAGCGCTTTTTCCTACAGTAGCGCCCCACCTTTATTTACCTTATACCTGTCAACACGGAGATGGTTTTACATAAGATAAGTTCATCATATTAATCTATGAAGTTCATCCCACCTGATGGTAAGTGGCGATGACGTCGAGGATGTTGGTTCTCCCTACTTCTATTCTCCATGGCGACCATATTCAATTTTCGTCTACCGGTAGACGAAAATTCCAAAAAAGGATCTTTACAAAGTTGTCATATTGCTGAAAGTTAAAACGTGCTATCGTATTTATTATGTAATGTTGTATGCATCTATTACATTTCTATTACATTTAAATCTCAGGGCAATTTAACGTTGTTTTATTAACGTACTTACGGATAAAATAATAATTATTAAAGAATTAGTAAGGTAGATTAAAATATATATTTATTTCATTTAACTATAGGTACCTACTTATTATTGCATATAGATTAAAATTGTTCAGTTATTATGAAAGCCGCAACGCGGAAGGAAATCCACAATTTGGTCACTATAGGCAAACATACTTTCATAAGAGGTCGCTGTGAAATAACTCTATCCATTCTAAAGTAAGATATTTAACAACATAATTCAACACGGCCTTCCTATCAATTATAATATTTGTCTTATTTAAATAAACACAAAGATTTAAATAAACACAAAAACCGCAAACCCTCAATTCGAATGACCCGCTTAACAAACGGGTTTTTATAACTGCATTACCCAAAATTGTTACGAAAACGTTACGCAAGTTATAACATAACGGAGCGGCTGTATACAAAATATTATTTTATACAAATAAAGAAGAAAACAAACTTGCCACTTCAATTCCACAGATTAAAAACACAACTTGACAGCTCACTGTTTGTTTTTTGTCAGATTTCCCGAATTATTGCACCTATAGAAAAAGTTTACTTGCACTGTTAAAATACAAATTTTGGCGCGAAACGTTCGCTCACGCGTAATGGCCGCCGAGTACTAAGTTAACTTCGACGGCGCGAGGTAACTGGTAACTGGTAAGAGGCAGTGGAAAATTGGGATTGGTTCCGATTGGTGGCTAAAAACTCTTTGTTACTTATTTAATTTAGTATACAATACTACAATAGTAGTTTAATAGTGTTTTCAATTGTATAACAAAGTACGGCAGTTGGGATTTTATGGACCAAAAGGGAAAGTTTAGCGTTTATGTTTAAAAGGAGTAGTTTTTCTTTAGGTCCAATATATTAGTTAATGCTTAACAACGGTCCCACCTAATGGTAAATGGTGACGAAGTTCAAGATGTTGACTTTAGCAAAAGCGTATTCGTATGTAGGGTTACCATCTTCACCGGTTTCACCGGTTCCGGATAAAGTTCCGGATAGCCCTAGGAACTCAACTCCCAGGTAAACTACATTTTTTGGCTTCTCAGGTAATCTGATAGAAGTGACAGAGAAAAGTGTTGGTTAAGCTATCTGCCAGTTCAAGTGGCTGTTAGGCGTTATCTGACGGATAAAAAATGTTTCAAGTGGCGTTTCTATAACACATTTGGAATTTGAACTGTAGTACTTACATCATATTATTATAAATCCTACTATTTTCGTTCTATAATGATAAAATTATACTGGAAAATATTAAAAAAGTCGAATTGGATTATTTTGAACAAAAAGTATTTTATTAATTAAGTTTTCAAAATAATTTTCAAATTACAATAATTTACGTAGTAGTAACGAAACGCAAAAAGCGACGTTGCCGCTCCCTCAACTGTTAAGTGGCAGATAAATTCCTAGGGCTATCCGGAACTTTATCCGGAACCGGTGAAACTGGCCTTAAATCAAAGTCCAGAAAATTAGATAGCGTTGCTTAGTATTACTATGTAGTTGGATATTATAAAACATTCCAGATCTTATTTCTGAAGAAGTCCGGACATTTTTATTTTACTGTAAGTATTACAAGTCACAAATAAATTGCTTTTCAGATGACAGTGTATGGTTACATTTTTATAGTTTTTAGTTTAATATTTAAGTAAGTATTTATTTCTTTTTTACCCTTTATTCAGTTATTATTTTAAATATTCGAATTAGTCAAAACGTCGGACTGAAAGCTGAAAGTTCGGACATATCTGGACAAATCCGGACATCGGCAACTTTATTCAAATGTATCTACATACATAATATTATGTCTGGTGAAAAAAACTTAAGTTCGTTGTGGCCGTACCTTTAGTGGCCACTCGTGTAGCTCGACAGTTCTTGCTTTTTATCTAGGTTCAGTTAAGTATTGACCTAACTTTGTGCAGAATAGTTTTATGCACTAAAAAGTGCAGTCAATGTCGACGCTCGCCAAAAACGTGAAGAATGCAATTTGTTACGTTTCTATAATGATTACGAAAAGACTTATTGTTTCTAAAGGATTTTGACACAATTATCCTTTGCGTTGCTTAGAATAATTACACTATAGAAACGAAGTCCGCGCGGCCGTTTTGAAGCACCTTAATTGGAGTCAGAAATGACTCCAAACACCGGCCACCGGGCAGCTCATGTCAACGCACGCCAAACGTGTCTCGCGAAAAAAAAAGTATTATGACGATTTGTCCAGTTAAATTGTGTCACAAAATATCTGAAAAGCTATTTATGTATTATTGCTAAAAACATATGATTGTCCGCAGCCGAATCATTCCCCGCTTTCGGGAAAGTTTCGGTTTAGTGCTTCACTTTAGACAGAGCGTTTGTATGAAGACTGTCTTTCTATAGTGTTATTAATCTAAGTTGCGTTGTTTAGCCGTATAGAAATAATATTATTTTGTTGTTTATATGGAACTTCAGTGAATTTCAAGACATTTCCTCTTGATATTTCAATGTCAAATGTAACAGACATTGTATTGAAAGCCCTATCTCAATATTTATTATGTATTTTGATAAGTTCTCAAAAACCATGCTGGGACGAGTGAAAAATGAAAACAATCAATTTTTCTCAAATACTTTACTAAAAACATACAAAATAATTGATATCTTAAATAATTACTTTAGGCATTTATATTTAATTATTTACATATAATAGTGTAGATTATAAACACGCTGGCTCTGTTTTTTACATAATAATTGGTAATTGTTGTAATAAAATAAATTTTGGTACTTATACTATGTGGATGAAGATTTTCGAAAAATCGGGTGAGGTTGTGTCGGGACCAGGACGTCGCGTTATCATCAACGTCTTTATAAATGAGTAGCTTTACACGAATGTCAAGTTTATAGAATCATTGTTGCGCCATCTGTAGTCTAAGTTGAGTACTATGACGCCATTCATCACGTTCCAGTTTTATTCAGTAAGTTTAGATGCGTTCCTGGTACCTAGTTCCCAGGTGAGCTCACAGATAGCGTTCGGCGTTAACACTTAGTTAGTTAGTTAGTAGTTCTGTCCTTTTCCGTTTGTATAGCGCTATCTTATTCTAACAAAGCATTCCCTCAAGGAATTTAAACAGCCCATATCCCTTATTACAGAAATGAAAGGCATTCCCCCCAAACTCCAGACATTAATGTCACCAAATACATTTATTTTCGAAATTCGTCATAGTTAACAAAATGTTAAGTAGGTACCTATATTTTCTGTGTTCTATATAATTTTATTACAAACAAGTCGATGTTCAAACGCTAAAAGTTTACTTAAATAATAACATAACTATTGAATTGCATGTAAATGTCAGTTTAAGTTTAGTTTATTTGAAGTTGGTCACGTCACAAACTAGTCACACGATGATTGTAAATACACGTCCATTGCGTTTATCAATAAGAAGCAAATTGAAAATACTTGTTTCACTGTTTAAAGGTGAGATAGTTTCAGGAGGTCCGTACTAGTATTTTTTATTTATTTATAAAAAGAGGTGAGCGTTCATTGCATTGGACACTTACAACATGCACCTATATAGACAATGTACAATTTTTAAGCGATGACGAGCTTTGAAGTGTTGTTAAGTGACATTTTGTCAACGAATTTGTCACGTTATCGTGATACATGTTGAAATGTTCCAAATATCTGTCGGTTGTCTAACGATAGGTTGTCAATAAAATCTATAGTAGGTATATCTCAAACATCATAAGAAATACGATATACATAAAAATACAAAGACCAATACAAATCATTAACTCATTTTATCTGTACCTCACGATTTTTAAGCTATTGCATAGCTTTTATCGCGGGCCTTGAGCGTGGGGACCGAATCCAGAAATTCCGTAACGAAAAAAACCTAACACCCCCAATCAGCGCCATCTAGTACCTTAATACTAAGGTATGGTACGTATGTTTTCTACAAACTAGATGGCGCTGTTCTGATATAACTATATAACTTCTAATAATTATAATTGCATAAGTTGATAAAAAATGCTATGCAATAGCTTTACCACGGCAGTCTCCGAGTGCCTTTTAGTGTTTTTTATTATTTATATCGATATTTCAACCCAACTGCATGAATCATAAAATGTAAGTTTATATAATACTTAAAAATCACTCATGGGATTTGTAAAAGCGACGTAGTTTGACTTTTAAGAAGTGTTTGTAAAAACCAAATTCAATAGAATTAACTTCATTATAGAATCGACATTGTTACTAGTTTTCTAGTTAAACTATCGACAGTTAGACAAACATATCCCAGCTTCAATTTGCAGTCTTTAAAATAATTGGATAATTGGTGGCAGAGTATATTTTACCAATAGATTATCTTCAAATAATGGTACCCGGCGTGTATGTGTGCACGCAGCTGTCATGTTTCTACGCTTAAAGCGCACACAAACATGGAGGCCTGAGGACGAATAGGACGATACTGTTTGTTAGTGTGCGTTCCACGGAACGTACGCACATTGCACGCACACAATCAAAGACTCAGCACCAACGACTGTGAAGATAACCTATCGTTTTTTGTACAGTTGAAGGGTTGAAAGTTTGAAACCCTGTTCTAAGTACGGTTGAAGTATAGTAAGTAGAAGCCTTGTAGGTATGTCACAGTAGTTATATTTAGTATTTAGTTCTGTCCGTCCGTGTCCGGTTCCGGTCCTGTCGTTTCCGTCTCGCTGTCGTTCGTCGTGTGTCGTGTGATTCGTGAGTGTTTGTGGAGTTTAGCGTCTTTATCCTGAAAAGGTAGAATTCGTGTGAATCCATGTAGTAATATCAGTTGGGTTGCCAGCGATTATCGTGACCGGGATCTGTTAGGACGATGCCGGGTCGTATATGAAAATAAATTAATAATTAGACCTCGATAATGACATGTTTAAACTTTGTAATATTTTAATTAAAATAAGTTTTAAAGTATTATAAAAATAACAAATACTTAATCAAGAAATTTATCAAGAAATCGACGCGAGCTATAAGTAAAAACAAGTGAAAGTTCGAAAAATGGAACGGTACAGTCTAACTGGACACGGGACAATCCCGGATTTCCCTGGCACCTGGCAACCCTACCGTCGCAGTCACAGTACAGTCAATGGCAATAATATCTAGAGCAGTATTCGGCAAAAAATATCTGTTTAATATAAATTGTGATAGGTATCAGGCAATGTTAGTCTTATACCATACAAAACACAATACCATACAATACCATACTAAATTTGGATTGCCTTTTCTGAATATAACGCCTCATGTTTCTCAATTAAATGTTGTTATTTAAACTTAATTGCTTTTAGGTAATAAAATGCCAAAATTAAAAATCTATTTTAATTTAAAAATCTATTTTAATTTTGGCATTTTTATTAATTGAGAAACATAAGGCGTTAAATTCAGGAAAGGCAATCCTAATTATCCATGTAACCTTCGGCACACTCACTAACGGAACACTGTTCTAGACAGATCAGTTTTGGATACTTCGATTGCGTGGTCAGCGACGTTAGTGTATAATTTAGTATGGCAATAGTGCAAGGTCGTTACAGTGCTATTAAAAAGTGACAGGCGTTGAAAATGTTCTGCACTGATTGGTAGCGTAATTACATTTAATTGAAAACAATACATAAATTAATGATAAATTTTAACGTTAAATTATTTTTTCAATATAATCGCAATCACAAATTTTGTACTTCGAAATTTTTATTAAAATCTCAGCGTAACTTGATATTTCGTTATAATATCACAAACAATATTGAACTATAACTAATCACTGTTAATACTACATTGGTAACTAATTAACTTAACTAATAACTAACTTAGCTAATGGTATAGGCATTTAAGATAACTTTGCATATCATGCAAAATGAATGTTACTAAAACAAAAGCTATGAAACTTTGCGGTGTTTAAAACGATTTTGTGATTTTAAACATTGGGTGTTTCTTTACTACTCACGGGTACTCACGATATTTATTTGTTCTTTTATTATCAAAACTATCGCATAATTCGTGGTCGCGGCAATTCGCAGCCCAATTGTTGTTGTGTTGGTTATCTTTGTGTATTTTATAATTATTCGAGTGAATTTGATAACAAATTTCTTTGGTTATTATTTCTTTACACATTTTTAATGATTTCAGCGAAACTACTTCAGGTTTAGTTACCTTTGGGACGCATTAAAATACTTCCAATTAGAATATGATCAGTGTTCATGCGTACATATTGAAGTAGGTAGGTATATAATTTATTATACAGAAAAATAAATTCACTAAAATGTTCGGGATTTTAATTCATCATCATCCAACGTCTTAGTAATTAGGCTCCACTCCTAACCAACCATTAATTTCATCCTCGCTCTACGCATCTCAAGCGCCAAAAATCTTCGCTTCTCTTGTATCTTCTACGCCCTTTCTAGTAACCTATCTTGAATTATGTGACGTTTCACTAAATTTATAATTAATTGTTCATTATGTAACTATTGTATCTTTGTACTATATGCTATTCATTAAGATATATTGTTAAATTGTACTACTTTTTGCCCGCAATGTAATTCCCGGCTTCGTCTTTGTACAAGTCTTCGTTGATGGCGTAATATCCCGGGGAACTCTGACAATCCACCTGTAGGTCAGAAAATATCAATATTTATTCATACTTCATACATTTTTAAGGAAATTCTAATTTATTAATATGTATTGTGTTAATGGGAGATATTTGAGGAAAACGATTATTGGAAATAGATGAACAGCATTATTTTTTTTTAAAGATGTGCCGAGGAGTTTCTTTCGTCGTTTCTTTTTCTCCACAAAGATTTAAAAAATCAATATTTAAAGGCACCTTAGCGAAACGGTGGTAAATACGAAAAATTGACGTTCATAAGTGTAGGAAACAGAGTTCCTTCATAACAAGATTAGCAAAACATATGTTTTCTGATATAAATGGATTATAAAAAGGAATACGACATGCTATGTATCGTACCTACATGAAATAAATGATTTGAGAGTTTGAGTGTGGGATCATAGTCAAACCAAGTTGGTAGCATGTACTAGACGAACAGAAATCGCAAGATCACTGTTTACCTTGAAGAACCAATCGCAGACCCTCGTTCGCTGGTTGAAGACGGTACCAGGAGCGCATATGAACGAGTACATTAGATTACCGCCGATGCTTGGTACGCACCAGTGCCATACCTGAAAAAATATCGTTAAAATTGACTTACATTTGTAACAAAGGATTTATTCCTCTACTAAGGACAGGATTAGCCGGAAGTGGTTAGGTGAGGTGAGGTGGAGTGAGCGCACACCGAGTGATTCTCCAACTTAAAATGTCACTTTTTTAAGCTATTGCATAGCTTTTATCGCGGGCCTTGAGCATGGGGATCGAATCCAGAAATTCCGTAACGAAAAAAACCTAACACCCCCAATCAGCGCCATCTAGTACCTTAATACTAAGGTATGGTACGTATGTTTTCTACAAACTAGATGGCGCTGTTCTGATATAACTATATAACTTCTAATTATTATAATTGCATAAGTTGATAAAAAATGCTATGCAATAGCTTTACCGCGGCAGTCTCCAAGTGCCACATTTAATTTTATTCTTTATTGCTTTTATAAGTGAATATAAATAGACAAATGTTGAGAAAAAACACAATTTTTAACAATCATGATATTTTTAAATCTCTTTTTATTATTTAAACTAATTAAAAAATTGTTTAAAAAAGTTCTGTCTTGGACGTCCGTGTGTCTGTATGTGCGGATCCCGTATCTTGTGGTCACGATAACGAGCGAAATACTTCACTTATCGAGTTGGTATTTTTTATAGTCTTCAGTATTTTGAGGACTAGAAGCCTATTACTTTTCACGGTATAATTCGATGTAGTTTAATTATTATTTGCAAATAATCTCAATTTTATTGTAATGAATGAGATTATGAGGCGTGCAATTTGGATTTTCCAACTATTTTCAATTATTCGTATTTTTCTAAATAAATAAAAAAAGCAACTCACCTGGCACTGTGTTTCCGGGTCTGCATAGTACCCTGGTATTTTATCATCGCATGTAAACGACAGACCCTTTGGAACTTCCTCGAAAGCCGGGTAGTCTTCTCCAGGAATGTAGCCGTCCAGTGACTGAAAGACAATGACACAATAGTTATAGTCTTCATTCACATTATCTTAATAGATGGCGTTACGTGCATGTTTCTTATTCACGCTTTCGTCACTTTTACCCACTGCGCGATCCAAAGCAGGATAATGAGAGATTAATCTCTAAAGCGCCAAAAGTCTTGGGCAGATTTTGTTGATTCTTACGTTAATCGATTTAGCTTAATTTTGTGAGTATCACTAAAGAAATAATGAAATTCAATAACGCACAATCCGACGCCATATTGTAAAAAAATGTCCACGAACTGTGTAAAGTATCATTGTATAGGTATTTGAAAATCTTATCTAACTTTCTCTTATATTTTTTCATTTCAAAGTGGATTAGCATCGTGATTCAAAGTTGGTTGGCAACGATTGTCACTCGGATTTTCAAATAATATAATTTTTTATTCCTATTACGTTGCCAGTTTTTAATGAAGCACTTAATTACTTCTTAATATTCGTTATTATGTTAAATAATCCAATAAGCTTATAACAATAAAAAATATCCATTGTTAAGTCTATGACAAAAACTTTTTATTGAGTACCTATCTGTGTAATTTAGAAATAAACGACTTATTGCATAATATTACGACGAATTCTAATCTCACTAATTATGACAGTTGATTCTGAACAAACATTTAATCCAATAATTAACATGTAATTAAATGTCAATTCTCAGAAAAACTGTAAATAATGTAATTAGGTACTATGTAACAGTGTAATTAAAGAGACAATGTCAATTATAATGTCGTTAAAGGAATCTTTAATGTGGAGATGAAAGATTCATTATGTGTGTTAATAGTTGTTTTAATTACTATACAATGAAGTCCATATTGCAATTATACAGTGTAGCTCCATTTGGCAATTCGATTTTAACATCGATATTACCGTTACGATATTGGCTTCAACCCCTTAATGGCCCAATACTGAGCACGGGTCTCTCCTCATGCCTGAGGAAGCCTAGAGCATACTCCACCACGCTGCTCCAGTGTGGTTTGGTGAAAGGATTAGTGGCCAACCCAGTTGTCGGAAATTTTTATGCCGTCCGAAGGCTTCCGACATGGGTTAACGACTGTTATGTAACGATAACAACCAATGTGCCCTCCGAAGCATGGAACTGTTCAATTTATTTATTTATTTTATTTATTTATTTATTTTATTTATTATTTATTTATTTATTATCAAGAAAGTGGATTGCGATTAATTTACAAATAAAAGTTAAAACTGACTTCACAACAAGCAAAAGTCGTACTTAAAACCGCACCGACCTCAAACTAAAATTATGCCCTTGGATTATTATTAAAAAATTAAGTTACTTTTTGAAGTAGATTTAATTTTTTAAATTAAATAATAATGGTCCACCAACCAATCCACCAAATCCACTTCTTATTCATATTAATTTCATAATTTCGGAGAAATCAATGGGTAAACAAACATACGTACCTAGATACATTAACACAGACATACCCATGAAATTCTGTATATTTGTTGGGAAGCTATAATAGAATATCATACGTGAATATTTTACAGTTCCAAATTACAATTACTCGTACATTATAAACGTTTCAAATCCTTTTTTTGAAATCGGTTAAAATGGGATACATACCTACCTAATTGCCAAATCTCGTACTCCTACGCGCGTAACGCGTGTGCTTTATTAAAAGGGGTACAAAGATGTCCCTTCACGTCTTAATAATTGTCGTCTTAATACATAGATACCATATTGCATGTCTAGAGGTGGCTACAATCATACAATGTGCTCGTGGAATGTTACAAAAGTCTAACACCATAACAATGGATTAAGCCTGATAAAAAAGATTAGCAATGTTTTGTTTGTGGTTAATAACTAAGTATTTCTAAAAGTAAAGATATTGTTTTCGTCACGAACAACGGCTAAATTACTGGTAACATAATAGAGGTAATATACAGCAATGTGTAACATTTAATAGTACTATGTATCGTTCGCCAATCTTCACTGGAGCAGCGTGGTGAAGTATGCTCTAAGCTTTCGTCTCGCCCGCTGATCAACAGCACCATGAGTTGTCAATGCTGACGACGATTCAAGATGAACTCATCTAGAGCCTGAACTGATAAAGGGATGGCTTGGCTACAACCCATTAATGGCCCACTACTGAGCACTGGTCTCTCCTCGTACCTGAGGAGGCCTAGAGCATACTCCACCACGCTGCTCCAGTGCGGATTGGTGGAGGGGTTAGTGGCCAACCCAAGTGTCGGAAATTTTAAGCCGCCCGAAGGTATTCGACATGGCTTAACGACTGCTACCAAATGATAACAACCGGGACCGACGTCTTTACGTGCCCTCCGAAGCACGGAAGCGCTCAAGAAATTTTTGCCACTAGCGGTCACCCATCCAACTATCGACCGCGCCCGCTGTTGCTTAACTTTGTCGATCACTTGAGATCGACGAAAGCCGCCGGGCTGTGAGCGCTTCAATAAAGGATAAAGGAATACTTACTGCTAATGAAACGTCAATTAAGTAGAAGAAAATTGCGATGAGGCCAAGGGAACCTACGTTGAACCCACACATCCTCTTCAGCTGCGTCATTTTGAAGGCACTCTACCAAATCTGTAACAAGCAATATAATAACTTAACATCCGACTGTGTTAGCATTGAAAACTATTTTTAATTGTTTAAATTAATCCAAGAGAACGCCTACCGGAAATAAAGTATCCAATGCCCCAGTCGTGGTCTCCCCGTGTGAGAAATATCGCTATCTGATTTGTAGGTATAACTTCAGGGATGATTCAAATCCCTTGAGGGATGGTTTACAGGATAAAAACTATATTATGACCAATCGTATCTAAGGAAAACCCGACTCAGTATCCCAACTGGAGCCTTGAAATCCAGAACTTTATTTCTCTCCTTTTTTCTATCCATTCATTCCATTTCCATCTTTCTTCCTTGGCTGACGAAACATAATACCTGTGGCTTAGAATAATAACACTATAGAATAGAAAGACAGTCTTGATACAAGCGCTCTGTCTAAAGTGAAGCACTAAACCGAAACTTTCCCGAAAGCGGGGAATGATTCGGCTGCGGATAATCATATTATGTTTTTAGCAATAATACATAAATAGCTTTTCAAATGTTTTGTGACACAATTTAACTGGACAAATCGTCATAATTCTTTTTTTTCGCGAGACACGTTTGGCGTGCGTTGACATGAGCTGCCCGGTGTTTGGAGTCATTTCTGACTCCAATTAAGGTGCTTCAAAACGGCCGCGCGGACTTCGCTTCTATAGTGTAATTATTCTAAGACCTGTGGTGTGGTCACCATTTACCAGCATATCGTCCGCTCGCCTGTCTGCTATTTACCTACATAAACAAGCCTTACACTGTGGTAATTGATGACGAAAACGGCAACAACATAATTAGCAGTTTCATCGCATCTGGTGCAGTAACCAGCCCGTTCATGATGTAAAGGGTCTAGCCGTGGGAGACAGATACCATCTCCGAACAATGGGATTACGGTTGCAAGGTTGCCGTCTGGCCTGGTTCACCGTTTTGACACACTTTATCAATGTTATTCGGACACAGTTAGTAATTATGCAAAATTAATACGTTTTATTACTGTTTTGTACGTTAAAATGTTTATCATTTATTATTATACTAGTTGAGTAATGTTGGTTCAATTTTGTTGTGCTTGGCTACGAGTCTACCTGATAGTAAGTAGATGAATATGTGATGGAGTGGTTTGGTTAAGGAAATAAACTGAGAAGCAGACTTGGTGAGGAGAGGAGAGGAGAGGAGAGGAGAGGAGAGGAGAGGAGAAGAGAAGAGAAGAGAAGAGAAGAGAAGAGAGGAGAGGAGATGAGAAGCGAGTTTAACGAGGCGAGGAGAGGTAAGATGAGGCGAGACGGGGCGAGGAGTTAAGATGAGGAGGAGGTTTTATAAAGTGTTATGTGGCCGGGGAGTGGGCCATCTGCTGAAGAAGAATTAAAAAAAAACAAGGATGTCATTGAGTAAAGGCGCCTTATCGAACCGCGGTGGTAATTGCAAAAAATGACGTTCATTACTGTATCTATTTTAATACCTACCTGAAATAAATGATTTGAGTTTGAGTTTAACAATGAGTTGAGTGCCAATGCCAAGTGAGTGAATTTTTACAATATTAAAGCCGCGTACTTTCTTGGTTTGTTATAAATGTAAAAAAACGCTAACACACTCATACACCCGCAGTAGTATTGTATGGACAAGGCAAATAACATGTCGCTAACACCAACGACCCGAGAAAAAACATGTATCTGTCACATAAACATGTGCTCGGCCGGGAATCGAACCCGGAACCCCTCGCTTTGCAGGCGAGGTCACCAATAGCTAGGCTAGTCGTCGTCAAATTACATAAACTTAATTGTACAACAAAATACGTCGCAAAGCTCATTCTACGTTATAATTAAATTTAAAACGTTAATTTAGTTGCCACAATAAAATTATCCTTCGTTGCAATTATTTCGCAACGTTAAAAGCTCTTGGGATCCCTTGAACTACATTTCGTCACAAAATGATTGCTAAACATCATTATATTCGTACCTCTTTCTTGTAACAACGAAATTATTATTATTTACTACTTATTGGACCCGCCCTAGTTTCGCTTCGGGAAACACGTTCCTTAGTACGCACATTCGGAAATTGTTACGCGTGATTCTTTAAACTGACATAACTTTTTTGTTTATCAACTGCCACAGACAACAATTGTAAAAATCTTGGGTTTTACTGCGTGAAAAAAGCTCCAAAAATAATTTTCTCCTTCCCTTCCACGTACAGACTGCGATCATTTACATCTTTGTTATATGTACTTACTACAGAAAAAGTACTCGTCAACACAACGTTTTGACAAATAAATAATGTTACGAGTATGACGGAATTCTTTGAATTAACATAATAATATCCTATTTGTAACCGACTTTTATAAGTAAGTCGCTGATCAACAGGCAGAAGAGCCACTTGATTCTCAACCTATCCCACTCCCACTGCTGGGCTCAGGCGGGTCGCCTACAAGTACAGGCCGTACTCCACCACGCTGGCCAAGTGCGGATTGGCGGACTTCACACACTTTTGCGAACATTAAGACAACTCTCAGGTGTACAATTATTTAATTATCACTTGCTTCAGTGAAGGTAAAAATACTACTTAATATCAATTATTAATTGTCCAATATTTCCCCATACTGTCAACTGATCGACAATTCGTAATAATATCCATGTGAATGTAAAAAGAACCCTTTATTCAGTCGTAATTAGCGGCTGAATGGAACAAAGGTTGAGCCCAACTTGAGAAAAACAAGTCGCAGTTAATAACTTGATAATTATTTCAAATGCATTGTTTTGAATTATGCAAAATTGTGAGATTGATCTCGGTAAAATCTTGGATTGTAATTTACTTTGGGAGATAAATATTTAGGTGCAGTTTGAATCGGACCGTGTGATCTCTCCTACTCGAATATTTGTACACTGTCGCCAATCGCCAAATATACTCGTAGCTCCAAAGTCCGCGGCCGCTATTACAATTACCATAGACAGAAAAGGATATAGACATCTGGTGAGCGTGGCCGACATGAGACAGCACGAGCCATTGGTCTATACACTACTCCGTCTACGACAATTACATATTCATTACTATTGATAAAACAAAAAAAATCACGCACCTGCTTCTTAGACGTTGCTAGGCAACACATTGTTTACATTCATACCGAATTCAGTTTGAACTGAGTATAGAGTACCCATCACGCTGTTCCATATTACTGTATGTAACATATTACTGTATGTAAGCTATTATATTACCAGTGTTGCCGCTGTAGTTTAGGTATTATAGCAATTAAAATCTTCGTCAAGGCAACATAAAACCACCACACAGTTCACGGTAAAGAGTTGTAATGTAATATTCTTTAATGTCGGTAAGAACATACACGGTACTTAATGCTAATTGTTCGCCGAGTACGATGCGACGCGTAAACATAAAGATGCCATTAAGATGCATCAGGCGCTGAGTAAAATAACCAAAATTTTAAAAATGATAAAATAAGTAACGTAATAATATACTTAATAACTAATAGGCGATACTATACTAAACATGCCCCCGGGCGTTGAAAGCCTCGCTTTCAACCCAAATCATCAATTTCAGGTAGGGGACAAATCTTGCTAAATGATCTCCGAAGTACACCATTCGAAGTCTTCACATCCGCAACCCTGGTGATGCCATCCGTGCCCGGGTACACCGCAATGATCCGACCCAACTTCCACTTCAATGGTGGCACATTTTCTTCTTTTAGAAGAACTAAAGCATTTAGCTTCAATGTTGCACCTTTGCTGGAGCGCCATTTCGTGCGTACTTGGAGTTCTGACACATACTCCTTGCTCCACCGGATCCAAAAGTGCTGGCGTAACTGTTCAATACGCTGGAACCTGGTCAACATGCTTGTGGAGCGGTCGAGATAGTCCGGTGCAGGCAGAGAGGTCAATGGACGTCCAATTATAAAATGTCCAGGAGTCAAGGGCGTCAAATCTTCAGGGTCTGAAGAGAGAGGCGTTAGTGGCCGGGAGTTCAATATGGCCTCGATTTGAACTAGCGTTGTGGAAAGTTCCTCGTACGTTAAATGACAATTGCCCAACACTCTAACTAAATGATACTTTGTTGACTTCACACCAGCCTCCGCAAGACCAGCAAAATGAGGAGAATATGCTGGTATAAAATGAAATTTAATACCGTCATTAGCCATAACTTCAGTTAACGAATCGCAGTTGTTCTTTAAAAATTTGGAAATATCGTTATACGCGCCAACGAATGAGGTACCGTTGTCGGAATAAATGTTTGTAGGTTTTCCTCTGCGTGATATAAATCTACGCAATGCCATTAAGAAGGTGTTACTCGTTAAGTCGCCTACCAATTCCAAATGAATGGCCTTTGTTGCGAAGCACACAAAAATGGCGATATAGACTTTAACTAATTTACACCCACGACCTTGGCGGGAAGCAGACTGAATAGGGCCTGCATAGTCTAACCCGATATTTTGGAAAGGAAAACCTGCTAGAAGGCGATGCTGCGGCAAGTTACCCATAATAGGTGATACAGTTTGCCCTTTCATTCGGCAACACTTGATGCAAAGTCGACAGCAATGCCTTGCTAAATTGCGACCTCTGATCGGCCAATACGTTTCTCTAATGGAAGACAATAATAATTGTGGCCCGGCGTGCAGTAACCGTCGGTGTTCATAATCAAATAATAATTTAGTGAACTTATGAGTGGACTGTAATAAAATTGGATGTTTCTTTTCATATAAATAGTCAGAATTAGACAAACGGCCTCCCACACGCATTATTTTATTGTCATCCAGGAAAACATTAAATTTCAATAAAGGACTTTTCTTAGGTAATTCTTTATTATTAATGAGTAGTTTATACTCAGGAAAAGTTTCGTATTGTGATTGCCTGATAATTACATTTAATGCAGATTGCAGTTCGTCGGTACACAGAGGACCAGAACAGGACTGCTTTCTACAACGTTTAATAAACCTTAATATAAATGCCACAGTACGATTGAGCCTTAAGAAATTTGAAAATCTATTAAAATCAATGAATTCATTATTATAAATTTTATTATTAGCTATATCACTAAATAAAGAAATATTACTAGACTTCAATTCTGGTAAGGTGTCGTTATTAATAGATAAATGATTCGATGGCCATAGTGAGGCGTCCTCATAAAGAAAAGATGGACCTGACCACCACTTGTTTAAAGTCGCTATAGATTTTATATCTACTCCGCGGGAAATGTAATCTGCAGGATTGTCTTTGGTACCTACGTGCCTCCACTGACAGTTAGATGTCTTGTCTAAAATGTCTGCCACCCTGTTACGAACAAAGGGTTGCAACTTACTAGGCAACGTTCTCAACCACCCTAAGACAATAGTAGAATCCGTCCAGAATACAGTGCGAACATTCTCCAGCCGTAATGAGGCGATAGCCTTTTTATAAAGACGGGTACCTATTAACGCGCTACACAATTCGAGTCTCGGTATAGTGGTTGACCTAAGTGGAGTTACACGACTCTTAGCAAGTAGCAGGCGCACTACCACCTCACCATCATCGTTGACACTACGAACATATAGACATGCGCCATACGCACGTTCAGATGCGTCAGAAAAAATATGGAATTCAACGGATTTCGGTGAGTCGCAAATAACACGCCGCGGGGCATAAATATCATTTAAACAAGGTAGATTTACGACTATCTCAACCCACAATTTATTTATTTCAGGTGGTAGTTGTTCATCCCAGGACAACTTTTCCAACCAAAGTTGTTGAAGCAACATCTTCATAACAATAACACAAGGAGCTAGCAAACCAAGCGGGTCAAAAATCTGTGCGATTACTGACAAAATATCGCGTTTAGTGTTTCCACCGGCCACCAAGCCACTTGGAAAACACAACTGATCAGAATTTGGTAACCACCCAAGTCCTAACGTTTTACTAGGCTCGGAAGTGCCGATGTTTAAATTCACTGATGACTGTGGAGATTCAGGCTTAGGAAGTACCCGAGGCTCGTTAGACTTCCACTTTCTCAAATTCATTTGAGCAGAAGCTAATGTGGAAGTGACCCCGTCACGTAAATTAATGACTTCTTCTAAGTCGTCCCCACCAGTTAACAAATCGTCAACATAACAGTCATGGATAATAGCATCGGCAACTTTCTTGTCGGAAGCCTCCAGTCCTAGCTGCTTCATGCATCTTGTTGCTAGATACGGAGCGCTTGCCGTACCGTAAGTGACGGTGTTAAGCTGGTAAGCTTTAAGAGGATCCGACGGACTATGGCGCCAGATAATTTGTTGTAGTTTTCGATCATCTGGATGAACGTACACCTGACGATACATTTTCTCCACGTCTGCTGCGATAACATATTTGTGTTGTCTGAACCGCAGCAGAATGGATAGCAAGTCGTCTTGCACCACTGGCCCAACCATTTGGATTTGGTTGAACGAAACGCCAGTGGTAGTAGGACTGCTTGCGTTAAAAACTACTCGCAGCTTTGTAGTGGAACTACATTCACGTAAAACCCCGTGATGAGGAATGTAATGCACATTAGGGTTTGAAATAATGCTATGACATTGAGTCATATGACCTAAGGATTCATATTCCAACATGAAATCCTTGTACATCTCCAAGAGTTTAGGCTTTGCGTTAAGTTTTCTCTCTAGGGAAAGAAAACACTGCTTCGCTCGTGACAAAGAATCCCCTAGTAACTCAGGTGACTGCTTGAGTGGGATTCTAACACAAAATCGACCGTTATCTAAGCGAGTGGTGTTTTTTATAAAATGGTTTTCACAAGCCCTTTCCTCCGGAGAGTACTCAAAGTCTGTACTTACCTCCTCGAGCTGCCAAATTTTTGTTAATTGGTTTTGAATGTCATGAACATCCTCATCACACTGGACATTTAACTTCGCAAAGTTACACAAGGCTTGAGACGATGATACATGGCCACCTTTAATGGGACCTGATACGAGCCAACCCAATTTCGTATCACAGAGTATCGGTAGTCCGTCTCCTAACGTAAGCCTTTGAGTACCTAAAATGTCCCAAAATACGTCCGCGCCGATCAATATATCGATAGCGGCCGGCATATGAAAGTGTGGATCCGCAAGACACATATCAGACGGAATGTTTATAACAGACAAATCTATCTGTTTGCATGGTGTATTATTGGTAATTGAAGGCAAAATAAAACAATGTATATTCGTCGAATAACTGTCGTCTAACGATTTTATTTGTAAGCGACATGATTTATTAATTTGTGACGTAATATTATTGATCCCTAAAATGGAGTTATTTATCCTAATAATAGGCAGCCCTAGTTTCTCATGCAGTGCCTCGGTCATTAAACACGTCGTACTACCGCTGTCTAACAACGCACGAGCGACATGTTGTTTACCGTTCTTACCGAATACTTTAATTAACGCAGTGGACAATAACACATCTCCGTTTTGAGTGTGCGGCAGCGCAGCGACACTTGCCGACAGTGATAAGCGAGCACTCGACTCGGGCGGCTGCTGTGTCGGTAGCTGCGTATGCGCAATGGGATGCATGATGTTGTTATTATCCGAGTTATGATGTGTCGCACCCTTAATCGCAGAAACCGGTTTGTTATTACGATCCAAGACATGCACCAGTGTATTGTGTTTACGCCGACAAACCTTGCAGCCTGGCTTCTTGCAATTATTAGCGTAATGTCCGGACTGTAAGCAGTTAAAACACACCTTGTACTCGGGCAGTAATTTTAGTCGCGATTCATTAGTGAGCGATAAGAAATGAGGGCAATTAATTAATTTATGATCATTATTACACTTAGGACAACGTTTAGAAAATGAACTATTTTTATTACTGCAATTATTATCAGAAACAGAAACCAAAGTTTTTATCTTATTGGTAGACTTGTTGATGTTAGGTGAACATAAATTGTTATGACTTTTATTTGAAGATGTAGACAATTCTATGGTTTCTAATAAGTCAGCCCTATTTTTAATAAATGACAGAAATATGTTAAATGTTATTTTTCTATCTTGCTTTATAGACTGCTCCCATTCCCGATATGTCTTGCTGTCAAGTTTGTGTGTAATTATATAAATGAGAAGCGTGTCCCAGTGTTTAGTTGGTTCTTCTAGGGATTCTAAAGCTCGTAAGTGTTTATTAGTTTGATCTAAAAGGCGTTTTAAATTAGCTGACGACTCTCTTGTGATGACATCTAAATTAAATATAGCAGAGACGTGATTGTGAATTAACAGTCTTTTGTTTTCATAGCGATCGCATAGTATCTGCCAGGCTAATGAATAGTTGGCAGATGAGAACTCAATGGATTGAATAACTACCGCAGCAGATCCCTCCAACGAAGCCCTCAAATAATGGAATTTATTAATATTGTCTATATCGTCATTATCGTGAATGAGGCTGGAAAAGGTGTCATGAAACTCCAACCAGTTGTCATAGGAGCCGCTAAATTTTGGCAATTGAATGGTAGGCAACTTAATGTTGTTGTGGGCGCACGAGCGACGTACACTTACCTCAGTCGCAACACTCTCGGCCCTCCTACAATCATTGAGAATTTTACGTGCTTGTGAAAGTAATTTATAATATAATTTTTCAAATTCCCTACGCTCTAGTAGGTGAGATTCAGCCTCATCTACTAGGCACTCTAAAGACAACTGTACCTCTTCAAAACGATCAAACATTTTTTCCATCCGCGCGATACGTAACTGCAACTCGTCAACTTCGAAGGTGTTTAGAGAAGCAGCATCCAAGTCATCGATGTAACTTGAAAATGACGTTAATTGTCCCTTGTAGGCTGCACGTTGACGAATAAGTTTTACCTCTTGCGTCATCTTGCGAGGCTGGTATGTAATCAACCTGGAATTGATGTAATAATAGCTAGTTTATAAAAACGTCTTAATGTGTGTTTAACAATGATGTTCCTATGTACTGTAATACTTAAGTACGAATAATTAAAATTAGAAACAACAATGTAATTTCAATTTATGACCAAACTTTAATAATCTAATTATGATTTTAACACTTACTTGAACTATTTTTACACAATGTTATTAAGAAATTGAATAAATTATGATTTGAATGCTAACTTAACAATCTTTACAAATTAATTAAAGAAACTGTGTAGATAATTATTAAAGGCAATATTTACTTGAAAGTAACTAACTAAATTATTAATTACTAATCACTTCTAACTTTTACAATAAATTAACTGATCATGACTAATAGTTAAAAGTAATCAAAGTAAGTATTCACCAACCTTGTTCACAATCGAAGCTTTTATACTTACAAAATACTTATAATACCATAACAGAGTGTTGGGTGGAAATCAATGGAACACTAGTACCATAATAAGTTCAACTTTTTGGCCTTTTCTTCAAATTTATCTTCTTCCATCCACGCGGTTAACCTTCCAATGACCTCTAGTTAAACTTTAACTTCCAGATTTATTAATCCAACACGCGAATAATTTATCACCACAAATTATTCGTAAATAATCCGGCTCGAAGGACCAATGTTGCCGCTGTAGTTTAGGTATTATAGCAATTAAAATCTTCGTCAAGGCAACATAAAACCACCACACAGTTCACGGTAAAGAGTTGTAATGTAATATTCTTTAATGTCGGTAAGAACATACACGGTACTTAATGCTAATTGTTCGCCGAGTACGATGCGACGCGTAAACATAAAGATGCCATTAAGATGCATCAGGCGCTGAGTAAAATAACCAAAATTTTAAAAATGATAAAATAAGTAACGTAATAATATACTTAATAACTAATAGGCGATACTATACTAAACAACCAGTAATATAATCGTTCTTCGCGACGAAAACAATATCTTTACGTTTAGAAACATATATTATAAGTAAATATAGATAATAATAAATTAACGTATCCGCCTTAGAGTATATATTTTACTGTAAGGTATCCGCACTAGGATGCCGTGTCTCGGGTGGCATGGACTAACACCCAGGAATGTCACAAAAATCTCAGGCTAATCTTAGGAACGACTGGTTCGAATTGTAAAATTATTTTTTATTGGATTGTTCATGTGTCGAGGAAGACTACTATACATCACGCTACGACCAATAGAGGAGGGGCATTAATGAAAAATGTTGTATAAATGGGAAAATATAAAGAACAATTTTCCCAAAGCCAAGCGAAGGGCGGCTCCACTAGCGACTTAAAAAAGTTCGTACAAAGTTATTGACCTTGACTGACCCTGATTTCGTTTGACATTAATTTGACATGTGAAAAAATGTTATTAAAAGTGTAGCTATCTTCTCACTAGCGCGTCAAAAGTGAGCATGTCAAATTCCACTGATTATCGTAATAATGTAATTTCTGTAGTTATAATGTCTTTGTTGTTAAGCATGGAATTCAGATTACGTTACCTTGATAGAATCTGATCAAATACGTGCATACTGCAGCGATTTGTATCCGAACATTTTTAACAAGAAGTTGAACAAACGCGTGGAAGTTAGAAAAAAGTTTATTGGCAATAGTCATTTCCTATAATAGCTGGTCCGTGGGAATACACGTCAATCACTGGCTGGCAATACCTCACATGTACAACTGTCTAACTTTATAATATTTTTAATTACTAGTGTTCTGGTAGTCAACATTTTTGGAAATTTCCAGAATCTTTTTTAAACATAAACTTCTATAGGCGCATTAGACGATTTTTAGTAGGGGAACATCTCATAGATTGGCGTCAGCAACATGCTGTGACGTAGAGCGCCGGACCGGCGACACACAGCGGTCTGCTTACTTACGTACTATAAGTTATTTTCTAAGTTTTCACTTCTGTCGGCATCCCTATTGACTGCCTCCGATTTTTTCTTAATTGTAATTCCAAAATTTTATACAAAGTCGTTGTATCTTTGCATACATAATCTGACAAACGCAATACTCTCCTTTGCGTCGGGTAATGAACCCTGGAAATATGCGTTATATGTCGTCCCGCCCTCGTAACAATCGCGCGGTTCCTACATCATATAACCGCGTTTTGCATACACGAATATTGTTTTTCTTGTTAAAGAGATCGTGTTAGGAAACATAATTTACCTGTTTAATAACACGAGAACCCTGTTGCCTAGTGACCCTGCGCAGGGTTCCCGGGTTCGATTCACGGCAGAAATTTTTGTGACAAATAAATGTCTCGGGCATTTATAATCTGTAATCATGACAACATTTTGCCCAACTCTGAAGACGGATCGTCTGGTCGTTTGTCGTAGATTTACAAAAAAGTATGAACCAAATATTCATATTTTTTTTGTAAATCGCATAAGTCACTCCAGACCGGTCACTGCAGTCATCAAAGTCCATTTGGATTACATTCGTGTACCGAAACATGCGGTCGCGTGTACAATACTTCCGCGATTCCTCAGCCACTTCCTCGACGTGGAAACGCTAATCCGTTTACAGTTCAGTTAATTAATGACCGCGAGAACGAAATAGTTATCGACAAATCGGCGGTTACTGTTTCGGTTGTTAACAACCGGCTTTAGGTGCTCTCTGAAGTATGGAAATACTCAAGAAATTTTCCCACCCATCCACCTGCCGACCGCCCTCTGTTTCTCGGTTGTGAGGAGAGACCAGTCCCCAGTTGTAGGCCATTAATGGGTTGAAATCAAGCCACATAAAAATACTGTTCATAATTAAATTATTATAAGATCGTTTTTGAAGCCAAACTTGTATGTAACAATTATATAATAATTATGTTTTGGCACCGAGACGTCAGTCAATAAGTTACGCTTACTTTCTAACGTGATTTTACTAAAATTATATATTTGAGGTCATTTTATACACATTATAGTGATGTGTAATTTGTGTTGTCTATGCCACCCGCGACACAGGTAATCCTATTGCGGGGGTATGAGTGTGTAGATGTAAATGTTTATTATTTGTGCCACGATTGGATACGTCTCATTACTGATCTTACCTTCAACCCATTGGATCATCTATAACAGGGCACGGGTCTCTCCCCGTAACTGAGGAGAGTGGATGAGAAATTAAATGAAATAAAGTTTATTCGATGTTGGTTTTTATAACCACTTTTCGAAAGTCAAACTATGTCATCGCATTAACAACTCCCTACCGAGAGTGGTCTTGGAAGAAGCGGGAAGAAACTCCTAACTCCTTTTCACGCTTAATCCGCTGAACCGATTTAGATTAAATTGATATGGAGATAGCCTGAGACCCCAGTAAGGAATATAGGATAGTTTTTACCCCGAAATTCACCTTCAAGGGTTGAAAAGGAGGGTGGATGTTTGTATGGGAATCAAGCATTTTTCAAGTAAAGTATGAAAAACTCACCATAATTAGGTATCAGATTGCGATAATATTTGTCACACGGGTAAACGCTATGAATTAGGATTAGGACGTATAGGGTCGGTGATACGTTTCCTTGGAATAACTTACACTGTATTTAATCGATTTCCGACACCCACGTGGGCGCATTTTTCATAATAAACCAATTTTCGTTCAAGAATTAAATTTCATGAAAAATTATTGAATATTAATTAATGAGAATCGGCGCTTTAAACCACACATTTAAAAATTATTCATGAATTAATTAGGTAATTGAAAATCATATTAATAGTGTTTTAACTTGCATAAATTAATTTAATCTCTAGACCTACTACGATACTATTAACCATCTCATTCTTATGAATTGCTGTGCGTTAGTCACGCTAAAACTCAAAAACGGCTGAACCGATTTGAATGATTTTTTTTGTGTGTGTTCAAGTGGATTCGAGGATGGTTTATATTTACAATTGGACCCGATAGGTGGCGATGCTGTGGATATATCACCAAAACATTTTTTAATTATAAAGCGGTACGAAGTACGCTGGGACAACTAATTTATTATAATTTTACAATCAATTTAATTATCTATTACATTATTGTAAAACAACCCAATGTAATACCATAAGTTCTCAATAACTTAGCACTGGCAACACCGCCCACCCAAATATTTCAAAATAAAACAGATAATTAAAAATATTTTTGAAAATAGAACAGTCCACAGATAACATAATTATGTACATACCTAATTCCCAAAGCGCGGAGCAAACACTACACACGCTATCACTCGCCAGTAAGCCGCGTGACTGAAGCCGACGTACCAAATCCCTACTGTTTTATAATTCCGCGTTCGCTTACATGGATACGACTAATGATTATTATAACAGATATGTCACGAACGCGCGAAAATTGAGATTTCGTTAGGTTTAACCCATCAATGGTCGAGTACTGGCCAAGGGTCTCTTCTAATCATTGGAGGCGCTAAACATACTCACCCCGGTACTCCCATGCGGATTGGTGTAGGGGTTAGTAGTTTTTTTTAATGCCATTTATTTTATATATTTAGTAAGTTTTTATGCCAACTAAACGACAGCTTAACAAGTGCTTTGTTACAATAACAACCGGGATACCTTTAAGTGCTCGGAAGCACGGAACGATCAAGAAATTTAGCCTCTAGCAGTCACCCATCCAACTTACGACCGCCCGCTGTAGCTTACCTCGGTACTTAACACTTAACACTCGGTACTTATATCTGTACTTAACACTTAGGATCGACACAAGCAGCCGGGCTATGTGGATCTGGATCTGGTTACACTCTTTTAGATGCATCCTCAAGGGTAGCAACACAATGACATTTTACCGAATTAGAACGAGACTCATAATAACAATTGTTAACTGGATTATTACTAACAACTACTAACAGGATTAACCGTCACTAACAGTCCCTTCCATAGTCCTCACACCTATAAACAAATTAATTAACTAACGTTCTAAGTCTGTTAGCTAACTAACTAACTAACTAACTAACTATCCTAGTCCCGATTTGAGTCTTGTTCTGTGTCGGTCACAGTTGTCATGGGCGGCAGCGAAGGGTGGTGGTGCATGCTCGTTTGCCTTAATTCCGTAAGATTAGGTGGACGGAAGACGGACCTGAAGAAGACAACGTGGTAAGTGGTCATCGTCGCCTATGGACACGAACATCGCCGGGGAATCGCCAATGCAACACCGGCCCTAATGAATAACTTTATTTTTCCAAGAACCCCATGACTTTGCACTTGGGAATATCTTAGAAGTTATATATAAGGTAGGTCAGTTCAAAATCAGCGGTAAGCTAGTTGTCCAGGGTTCGATTCCCGGCCGTGGCAGATGTGACAGACAAATGTTTGTTCTCGGGTCATGGATATCAGTGGTGTGTAATTAGTGTTGTCCATGCCACCCGCGTCACAGGGAATCCTGGTGCGGGGGTATGAGTTTAACACACTCATTTTCATTTATTTAGCAATGACTTTTTCTTTTCGTTTATTTATTTATTTATTTAGCAATGACTCGAGATCGATAGTCGTATCCACACTAGCCTAGCGCGGCTCCCACGGTCTCCTCTCAGGCTTGAAACATAGTTACACTTTTTATCATGTTGGTCAACGTCACCTGTACACAATTACAAACAAACATTATTTAATTAAATCACACAGCCCCACCCAATCAACGAGCTTGCCTCTATAACCTGGGCACAACCCATTAATGGCCCACTACGGAGCACAACCTCCTCATACCTGAGAAGGCCCAAGGCATAGAGCATACTACACTGACTACACTACACTACGCTGTTCTAGTACGGATTTAGTGACCAACCCAAGTGTCGGAAACTTAATTCTGTCGATCGCTTAGGATCCACCCGATCGACGCAAGAATCCGCCAGGCTATGGGTGTTCCTATAACCTATCTAGATTAAGATAATGTGTAGTAGTTGTGGCATTTGTGGTTCAACTATCAAGTTTTTCTTTCTTCCAAAAGATTTTCATGCTCGTCTTTGGTCGGTGCTTGGCCGGTGGGCGGCCTCGTACACTGACCCCAAATACCCACGCCGGCAGACCAGGGTAAGGAATAGAAGTCGCCATGCAAGGTGGTGGTGAAGCCCGGCTGGCCGGCCTCTTGCTTGAGCAGGGGCGGCTTTACCCATAGTGCAGGAGGTGCGGTGCAACCGGACGCCATCTTATAAATTTTACATCTTACATCGTACTTACATTGTACATTATAGCTATGTTATCTTTTAAGTAATTCTATGTTTAATCGAAGACTTAAACCATCTTAAAGTCTATATACCCTGATGGTGCCTTGTTGTAAGCAAAACACGTGTTATTGGTGGTATGTACATATGTTGGAGTATATTTCTTCGTCTCGTTAGAGGGAGGTGCTATTTACATAGAAGTATACAGATGAATTTAGTTTGTAATTCTGTTTGGTAAATTTAAGATCTCACATTTAATTAGTCATGTTAGATTTTGGTTCTGGACCATTCTAATAAATAATAATAAAATTCAGGAGGTCGCATTGCCTCTTGGGCCTATTCACTGCTGGATTCAAACGCAGGTCCCCCAGTGCCGACGTGGAAATCAGTAGACACTACTCGAGTTACCTGTAACGTATTTCATTAGGTTATTGGGCCGTTGTGCAAATGGGAAATAACAAGGTAGCCGACCGCAGAAGCATTTCTGCCGCAGACGAGGTGTTTATTACACTACGTTTCGTAGTAAGTTTACCTCCCTCCCTGTTCTCTCCCCTAACCTAACCCGGGTCAGAGACGGGCAAAATGTTATCGTGACTATAGTACAGTTGCATCTACGGAAACCGGAAACCGGAACCGCCTTGCGAGCGTCCTCGAGAAAAGGTAGTTAGAGCGTTCATCCATCCATCCATCCATCCATCCATCATTATGGATTACCGGGGACATTTCCGTGCATGTAATCGTTATCCGTAATAATGATTACATTTTTCCCAACTCATCCCCGGGTAGGCTACAATATTGCGTATAACCTGATGAATCCTCGGCCTAATTTGACCTTTAATACTGACCCCAATCCCCTTAAACATTCTTGTCGCATCTTCTTCCAAGTGTTCTTTGACTTTCGGAAAGTGTTTGTGAAAAACCAACTTCGAATAAACTTCATTTCATTTCAATCCTCTGCCGGCAGACCAGGCTGCCATAACGCGACAGAAACCGGCCTGCTTGGTGGTGGGTGGTAGGGCTGCGACCGGCCGGCTAGCTAGAGCTACCACCATATAGGGAACTAACTGTTCGACGTGAGTGTGTAAGCGTTTTTTAAGGAACTTGTTTTGACCATCACTTGTTCTTCTTCGCAACCCATAACTGTCCCAATGCTGGGCTTGGGCCTCCTCTTACAATATGAGGGATGTAGGCCGTACTCCACCACGCTGGCCAAGTGCGAATTAGACATCTTTGAGATCGACGACCCGGATGGCGCAATGTTTAACACGCCGGATCGCCGTTCCGAGGGTCCTGGGTTCGATTCCCAGCGAGGCGGAAATTTGAATGATGAATTTAAATTTCCGTATGATCGCCGTAGCGTGTAGCGTTATTTATTTATTTATTTATTATGGAGAACACTGAGATGCTCCGGTTTCCTCACGATGTTTGATCACCGAAGCATGTGATAATTAAGTTCTAATACGCACTTTTGAAAATTAGAGGTGCTTGCAGGATTCGAACCCAGGTCCCCGCTCAGTCCGAGGTTATTTTAATGCTCTAAAATGTAGTGTCAAAATATTTTGATATTAGAAGGTTTGGCAAGGTCGCGGGTTGAGAGCCCGGTCAGCGCAAGAAATGTTCTCCAAGTACAGTTCCCACAACAATTTGCCTGCTGTAATCGCGGCGATGGGTCGTAGCGGGACGCAGTCAATTGATACTTGAGATTTTTCGACGTGAATGGCTTCAACCCATTACAGGGCGCGGGTCTCTCATCAATGAGGCGGCCTAGAGCATACTTCACCACGCTGCTCCAGTGCAGATTGGTGGACGAGGTAGTGGCCTAAAATGTCGAAAGTGTTTAAGCGGCCCAAAAGTCTCCGAAATGGCTTAACTGATATTTATCGATAACCACCGGGATCGACAACTGTACGTGCCCTCCGACGCACACAAGCAAGACATGTGGCCACTAGCGGTCACCCATCCGATCACCAGCTGCTGCTTAAATAGATCGATTACTTAGAATAGACGTGAGCGGATATTTGAGCTGATTTTTTCAAATACCTATTGAATGATACATTTTCCAAACATTCCACGCGTCTCATTTAACGGTTTTATTCCACGCACTTTTTTCCACGCCTTTTTTCCACGCTTACGGTATCCTATAACATATTTTTCAGTTCAGTCGCGCAGCAAAATCCCTATCCCCTCCAAGCCTGCCGTAAGGAACTTCGTTCCAAAAAGGTTTAAAGAGTTCTCCTTCAGAGTCGGCGTTGCACTGGTGACTCCTCTGGCGTTGCTCGTGTCCATACGACGATGACCACTTACCATTAGGTGGCTCGTCTGCTTTTACGTCCGCCCTTCAGGCTAAAAAAAACCCTACCTACTTGACATAGTTTGTTGCCTTTTTTACAAAACATTCGCGTCGCGCAGGTAACTTCAAAATATCAAAAATCAAGTAGGTAAGATCATTATCTCCCCAATCATTAACTTATTTTGTCGTAAAAATGTTGTAAACCACAAGTATCAAACGGTGTCGAGCGCAGTATCCTCTCCGATACAAATACTACAATTACATTACATCAGCCTTATGAGAGTTTTGTTTCAACACGATTTTGACCGCCCGACCGTCCCCACCGTCCCCACCGTCCTCGCCGTCAGGTGCAATTCCTCTGGACGCGACAGACGTCAGCCGTCAGCGACAGACGGCGACAGGGTGGCAGACAGGATTACTTTAGCGAAGGAAGATAAATGTTTTGAAATCTTTGTTTAATTAACTCATTACAAAATATTACAATGTTATCGTGACCCGTAAACTATGTAAGCGTAAATTTTTATGGTGTGTGAGACGAAAAAAGGTAAGAATTATTTTGAAGTAAGGCGAAGGTGATCATCCCTGGACAGCGGCCGAGCTCCAACTTTACACGTTCGGAACTTGGACGTAATTATGCGAGCGGTGCAGAAAACTTCGATAACGTGATCCACGTTTGAGACGTCAGTTGATGTCAACATATTGACTGCACTTGTCGTGCGGCACTACGCCACGTGCCTCTGTTTGAACAAGTTCCGTTCAAAATTCAAAAATCGTTTATACAAGTAATCATCACTGGAATAATAATGCACTATATTTTTTTATTCTACTCTTGTAACGTCATATATGTATGTAACACGAGCCGACTTGCACTTGGGCTACCCCCTCGCAGGCAAACGACTCTAGCGTCTCGCGTGTGCTTGCTTTGTATTGGATCGTATCGATTGTATCGGATTCACTAAAACCAATAAACAGTGTTTCGTAAATATTGACTTTACATTAGAATGAACTTGATGTAGGTCCGCCCCACACACTCACAACACATACAGCGACCTGCACACACTGTTTCGAAAAGGTGCTTTAATATATCAAAAGGAGAAGAAACAAACTTGTGAGTGAAATTCTCTGTCGCTGACGTTAGTCGCGTGTCGCGTTTTGCAGAAGCGCACCTTAACAGCTGTTATAATATATCTGTCGGGGTAATCATTATTAAAACTATTGCAACCTGCTGTCACTGGACTTTATTAGTTTAATGTGTTAAATTGTTACATTATAGTACTTATGTGATAGCCGAGTGGATTGAACGTGGGACTCCCGAACAAGGGGGGCTGGGATTGAATTCTGCACGCATATCTAGTTTTTAAAAATTGTATGCGTATTAGAAATTAATTATAATTTGCTCCATTGATCAAAAATCTTGAGGTAATCTGCCTGACAGTTTTCCACAATGTTGTCAAAGGTGTGTGAAATTTACCACTGAGGAGTTTCTTTCCGTGTTTCTCTCTTTCAAAGCCCCTTTATATGGTGGTAGAAGTAAAATATTGATATGCAGAAGTGTATTTGTAAATACGTATGAAGAGTTTCTGTTATTAACTACAGTTGCCATGCTATCCGATTTGCGTGGACATTCCGATATGAGAGAAGAAATTCTCTTTTTCTATCTCTCTTGGTTGCTACCGCCTTCGTCACTCCCACTGCCCTAAGGTACAATGGCAGAGAATGCTCTTAGCATTAAGTCCGCCTTTTGTTCCACTGAAAGAATCAATAAAGGATGTAAAAAATTCGAAAATTATGTGCGTTTTAGAAATAGAATTTAATTATCACTTGTTTCGGTGAAGGAATAGGTACATCGTGAGGAAACTTGCACACCTGAGAGTTCTCCATAATGTTCTCAAAGGTTTGTGAGGTCTACCAAGCCGCACTTGGCCAGCGTGGTGGACTGTGGCCTGTACCCCACACATTGTGAGAGGAGACCCGTGCCCAGCAGTGGGACAGCTATGGGTTGCGCTGATGATGATGTAAAAAACCATCGCAATCATAATCCCGTCCCGAAACGTTCTCCCCAGAGCATGGCAGTACTACATAGATAATCCTATATCCTGTTAGAGTTAACTTAATCTCGATACAATCAGTTACCATAACATGCGCCATTGTTATGCGCTTCGAAAAACTTAATAAATATAATCATTGCAATTACACCATTCATTATGGAGTTTGTTGCGCAGTTAGGGAAATGTAATTAAATATAGCTATGCGTATATATATTTTGATAAACGCTAACACATACATACATACGAGAGAACATACATACGAGTACATTATTCTGTATGTATGTATGCAAGGCATCAGGCATCTACCTACCGTACAGGAAGAACCTCCCTTTACTAAAACATAAGTATGATTTCGTACATATAAAAATGCATACAAACATATAGTACACTAGTTGTCCCGGCGTACTTCGTACCGCTTTATGATTAAAAAATGTTTTGGTGATATATCGACAGCGACGCCACCTACCGGGTCCAATTGTGAATCTAAACCATTCTCGGATCCACCTGAAGACACACAAAAAATTTCAACCAAATCGGTCAAGCCGTTTAGGAGGAGTTCAGTCACATACACACTCACACTCGAATTATATATATTAAGATATATAGACACACAAACACTCGTTAGGTCAACCTAACACACATAATTATAAAACATATAAAAAACCAACAACGACTACATGTAGTCGTATGCTTCAGTGATCGCGTAGTTAGTACGACTATTATCGTAGTTAAGGCTTCGTTTAAACCATCGCTGGATTAAGCTGAGATAAGCGATTAGCGTTAACGCTGTTCCCTGGTAATCTTTGGTAACTTCAATTTGATGTCCTGCCCGCAGTACAGGGTAAGCGTAGCGTGTCTTTGACGAACCCTGTAACAAAATTAGTTGGGGGCGAAGTTTTTTCCCCGTGAGTACAGCCTGAGATTGCAGCGATAGCCAAGGTATGTACGTTGGACTCCCGAAGCGAGGGCCCGGGTTCAAATCCTGCGCGCACCTTTATTTTCAAAAAAATCATGTGCGTTTTAGAATGTAATTATCACTTTAGAATTTAGAATTGACGATCCGGATGGCGCAATGATTAACACGCCGGATCGCCGTTCCGACGGTCTTGGGTTCGATTCCTAGCGAGGCGGTTTGAATGATGAGTTTGAGTTTCTGTTGTCGCTCTGGGTGTGTGTGTTCTTGTCTTGTGTGTTGTCCATGGTACCCACGACACAGGGAATCCTAGTGTGGGGCTAAGAGTGTGTAGCGTTATTTATTTATTTATTTTTATTTACTTGTTTCGATGATCAAACATCGTGAGGAAACCTGCACACCTAAGAATTCTCCAGAATGTTCTCGAAGATGTGTAAAGTCCGCCTATCGTTACTATGGTTTGTACCTCTCACATTGTGAGACGAGACTCGAGCCCAGCAGTGGGACAGTAATGGGTTGCGATGACGACAGCCTAAGATACGGATTTTTGCCCACACTTTCGGGGCCGCTGTAGCCCGTGGGCTCCGTATAATTGATACCGCTGATATGGGCCTCTTCAACAGGGGCGCAGCCCCCCCTGTTTTTTATTTAAATTATTTTTTTGGATTCTATACCGTTAGTAAAGAACCCCAATAATAATTTGTATTATAAGGGGGATATCAAACTCGCTGATTCACTCGCTAGTCGCTCACATTTCCGCGTTCCTTTTACCGCAGGCTTAACATCTACGGTTCACGGGTTTCGCGGTGAACGATCGCGCCGACGAGAATTGGGTGCACTACCCGGTCTCGCTCATTAGGGCTTTATTTGTTATTGTTTTAGAAGTGTGGAGCCGGCTACACTTTTTAAGGCGACCATCTCAGTCCTCAAGGGTAGCAACACATCTGTGAATTATAACGAGACTCTTACTAACATTTACTAACTGGACTATGACTAACAACAACTAACAGGACTAACATTCACTAACAGTTCCTGTCCCAGTCCTTATACTTACAAACTAACCAACTAATGTTCTAACACCGTCACCTAACCGGACTAACTATCCCAATCCCCGTATGAGTCTTGTTCTGTGTCGGTCACAGTTGTCATGGACGACAGCGGAAGGTAGCGCTGCATGCTCGTTTGCTACCTTAAATCAATAAAATAAAAAAAGTAGTGAATGGCTGTATTGTGGCCTAGAATACTGACTCCAACTCCATTGTAGACCAGGATGTCGTAACGGGACAGAAGGCGGGACCTGTTTAGTGGTAGGGATTCTTGTGTGGAAGGATCTATAATATTTTGGCGACATCGCAAACACGTCACACGGTGACGTCACGACAAGCCTGAATCACGCTATCGAAGTTTTCTCCGCACCTTACATACATATAACAACAACATTTAACCATTTTGGCGGGCGAAAGCTAGTACAATAATAAAAGCAATTACCTTTTAACTATTTGTTTATCACAAGGTACCAAACATTATGGAAAAAAACGGTGAAGTGCGAGTCGGACTCGCGCACCGAGGGTTCCGTACTAACTTGTAGACTTTATGTAATTAGTTCGTTCCGTTTGTAATGGTTTTTTTCAGTGCTATAACTTTAAATAAAGTACCAATTTTTGGATTTTTTTAAGCTATTGCATAGCTTACATAAATAGCTTTTCAGATATTTTGTGACACAATTTAACTGCACAAATCGTCATAATTCTTTTTTTTCGCGAGACACGTTTTGCGTGCTTTGACATGAGCTGCCCGGTGTTTGGAGTCTTTTCTGACTCCAATTAAGGTGCTTCAATACGGACGCGCGGACTTCGTTTCTATAGTGTAATTATTCTAAGGTTTAATAGTAATTAGTGTGCAAGTATTGGTATTGGTAAAAAATTAAGAAGTATTGGCGGGAAAACGTAAACAAACTATTTTTTTTTAACGAAGCAAACATCAGGTACGTTGGCAGTTGCCACAGATTAAATACGTTACGCACCAGGTACGCTACACAATATGACGCGCCGCACACACGCGCCGCTACAACAGGTGGCCACGCACACTGCCACATGTGTGTATACAGGATGATGTTAAATTTTAATTATTAATTAGTTAATTATTAATCATTTTCGCAACAAAACATCACAACAAAAGATGAGAAAAGGTATAAGTACACAAAGCTGAAACAATAGCCTATTTTATAACTTTATTTGTTTAGGGGTTTTGATTAACCCCATTACTTCCTTATTCGATATTTACAAACGACCCGGATAACTTCGATTAAGTAATTTAAGTATAAAGTAATTGAAACTCCTTAATAAAGAAATGCATTAGTGAATGCTTAAACATGTTTTGCTCTTTCAGAGGCTTGCTCTACTCTGAAAAACACCAACATCCAACATGTATATCCCAATAGATTTCATCAATACATCTCTTTTATCTTAAGAGCTTACAATACGATAGCCTCTTGTTCTAGTTATTACGCAATCATTGAGACCATTGATGATTATCTGTAAAATCAGCAATTTCAACATAAAACACTCTGTATATCTTATCACAAGTACGGTAAGTCGAAGCAATCTACCAATATAAGAAGACATTTATAATCAACCTTATTCCAATTATATAGAGATGAGTTTGGACTGCGCAGTGTAACATTCAATTTTGCTAAGTTACTCCAAAGTCCAGTGTAACTTGAACTACCGCGCCCCGCGCTGCGGTTATAAAGTCTAACCGAGTTGCAGGTATAGTTCCGAGTAGCAAAGTTCACCTTAATTGGTGGTGTTCGTACCAATTTTGATAATACATTTCGTATTCACACTTGTGTGCTAGCGCCTGACGGACGAACGACTGCCGCCATTTTGATTTTGTTTTTTTTTGTATGGTTTTTAATATGATTTGACAGTGTTAAAAGACATTTTAGTGAATTAGTGCATTTTGAATTTGGAAAAGGATTTAATTTTATGTAAGTATTTTATTACGTAATTTGTCATTTTCAAGCCATTATTATTTTATTACGCATTATGTACGTTCTTGAAGATTCTAAGAATGATTATTATTGTAATTGTAGGTAAGTAATTTTTGCATTGTCGCTTAGGGAAACAGCTGGTTATAATGCAGTCATAGATGTAAATAAATATTTAATACGCAAAAAGAGATTTACTGAGGTGCTAATTAGGCAACCTTCAGTATAACGGTGAGCCATAATCCAATGCTTTACGGCTTAGTGGTTTGAATAGACTATCATTGTGGTCATGAGTTCGAATCCTATTGTGAACTTAATATTCGAAGCTGTATTATGTTAATATCAGTTGCTTCGGTGAAGGTAAACTAGTAGAAACTATAAATTTAATAATTAGTATGTTAATTATAATTAATGAAGTAGGTATGTTGCTTGGAATAAACAACTGGAAATAAACGGGTCATCCGCTTTTTTGTTGTGCCGAAACGCATCGGTGATACATTTAGTTATTGGAACGAAGTTCCTTATCGCGCGTTGTGAAAGGGGGCTAGACGGAAAAAATTCTTACGAAAAGTTGTCACGACACTTTTTGCTATAGTAAGCTATTGTAAGCCGTGCGGCGTGCGCATGTTTTATATTATTAGTATAACATATATAATAGTTATATATATATGTATATGTTATATATATATATATGTATAGTACTTTTTTTTTTAATTTCTTCACTAATTAATCGAAAGAAACTTCGTTCCATCCGGGTGTCCCTTGACACCTCTCAAGTTTTTTTAAACAAAAAATCTAGAGATGTATATACACATACATGGTTTGTTAGTTTTCTAAGGCCATGTCATGTTGTCGTAAGCATACCTATGCCTACTCTTTCATATCACATTCATATACATACATATCGACGAAAGACGTACGTAAATGAAGAAAAGCAAATTGTTGACCAGAGCCAAAATACTTATCAGAGCTAAAAAAATAAACAAGAATCCTTAGAATAATTACACTATGGAAACGAAGTCCGCGCGGCCGTTTTGAAGCACCTTAATTGGAGTCAGAAATGACTCCAAACACCGGCCACCAGGCAGCTCATGTCAACGCGCGCCAAACGTGTCTCGCGAAAAAAAAGAATTATGACGATTTGTTCAATTAAGCGCTCATAGCCCGACGGCTTGCGTCGATCTCAAGTGATCGACAAAGTTAAGCAACAGCGGGCGGTCGGTAGTTGGATGGGTGACCGCTAGTGGCAAAAATTTCTTGAGCGCATCCGTGCTTCGGAGGGCACGTAAAGCCGTCGGTCCCGGTTGTTATCATTTGGTAGCAGTCGTTAAGCCATGTCGGATACCTTCAGGCGGCTTAAAATTTCCGACACTTGGGTTGGCCACTAACCCCTCCACCAATCCGCACTGGAGCAGCGTGGTGGAGTATGCTCTAGGCCTCCTCAGGTATGCGGAGAGACCCGTGCTCAGTAGTGGGCCATTAATGAGTTGTAGCCAGTTCAATTAAATTGTGTCTCAAAACATCTGAAAAGCTATATAAGTAATGATTATCCGCAGCCGAATCATTCCCCGCTTTCGGGAAAGTTTAGGTTTAATGCCAGCGCTTGCATGAAGACTGTCTTTCTATAGTGTTATTATTCTAAGCAAGAATCATTATCTTGGGATTTGTAGGTCGTAGGATAGTCATTTCTAAAGAGTACCTGTAAACTGCAACTGTGTAGGTAGGTATATGAAAACAACAAAAAAACACTGTTTCTAGTTAGTGCCTACCTAACAGGTAACGGAAGATAGTTTCCTAAACGTTATTATTTACCACAGATCTGTAGAACTTAGGATTTTAATAAAAAAGCATTTTCGGCCAAATGTGTCAGTTACGTCGTTTCCGTTTTCTTCCGGCGATATACAGTAGATGTTAACTGTTACTGGCTACAGATATTTAGGCAAAAAAACGCAAAACAAAAAAACAAAAACAAAAACACTTCGCACATTAGACCCACTCAACTCCCACCCGTCACCAACAAAACTAAAAACCTAAAAGACTAGACCTTACAAACCCGATCCCAGCAGTGGGCCAACTATGGGTTGCGAAGTTGCGATGATAATGATGAATATTTACACATAATATCAGTTGGTAGGTACATACATAATGTTATTATGAATATAACCAAGTAAATATTAGTCTTAATCAACCTTTCTATTGTTATTAATATGTACCTGCATCATGACGTGATGCACAACAATCAAACAATTTAGGTATATAAATACTTGGTAAATAAATCATTAGTATACATAATTATATTTTTGGGTTCCGTAGTCAAAAGTCAATACGTCCGCCTGAGCTGTGCACGAGCAAGCTGTAATTTTGGCATGGGGACCGGTACATCTTTGTAACGCCTGTAAAGTGATGGAATAAAATTATTCATGACATGGCATTGACATGAATTTGATATTCAGCTGTAAGCACCGACCACACAGCCACTACAATGTTTGATTTTCCGTATGGATAACATTCAGACCACTAGCAGAGGTAACACGAGCGGGGTGACTGGCTAATTCAACGCTGTGATTGGCTAATTCAAGGCCACACGAAACGTTGGAAAGAAATAGATTAATTTAAGCAACGGGAAAGAATGAGACGGCACGAATTTATATCGGTACTATAATACTGATGTGTTGTTTGAAACCATTCGCCTGTTATTAGGAGTCTAGTGGCTCTGTGGTCGGTGGCTGTAAGTAAAATCTTAACTCTCAACTTTCTCACTCTCACTTAAATCTTAGCTCCGTTAACTAATTGAAATGCTATAGTTCTAAAAACATGAAAATATCATGACATTAGTAATATTAACATAACGAATTTATGACATTAACAAGTTAGCCAGTTATTATGATAACTACGGAACCCCAGCGCGTGGGTCATCACGATCATAACAGGCTTTTCTTGTATTACACATGCGACAATGATCAATTATAATTATTATAATCACTGTAAGGCCAGAGTTTTTACTTACTTTTTGTAACTCCTTAATGTAGTTTAATCTAGGTCTTTACTAGGGCAAAAACTTAATGCCTAATTGCATTCTCTATAAGGCAGATGGTTCTATAGAAACAGCAAAAGTAGAAAATTACCTTTGAATATAACCCCGTACCCTAGTTGGTACCCTGCCTGCGAAGCGAGGGGGCTCGGATTCGGTTCCCGGCCGGGACAGACATTTATGTGATAGATGAATATTTGGGTGTCGTGATCGGTCATCATTTCTCCACACCCGCACTAGGGTTCCCTGTGTATTGGTGTCACAACACAAAGATACACTTGCGAACCAAGTTGCTACAAAAACATCATCAAGGAAAACAAACGGTTAAAGAAACTCCTCATGAATAATGCGCAATGTGCTTACGCTGTGCCATATTCTCTGTCCCGCTCACAAGTCGAACCTGGTCAAGGTTCTCTCTCTTGCTCGAAGCAGACATTGATAAGACTATGAAGGTCTCCGGAAGTCCCACCAGTACATAGGAAGCAGGATCCACTTACATAATGAGGATTTATATAATGCAGTCCATATGTGCATTCAAATTGGCAGTGAAAGGTGAGAATAGAAAGTGTTCGCACCTCTACCATGTAGCGTTGTGTCATTTATTATTACATACGTTTACATAGCATGAGTTGACTAGTATTAAGGATTCCGTAGTCAATGATGTCAACGGAACCCCTTTGTTGAGGCTTCGCTGTCTGACAGACTTTGTATTGTATTTATTGTACACAACTTTATTATTGATATACATATTAAGCATTGGAAGGTATAGACAAGAAGTACCGCGAAACGATCTCTTCCAGACAACCCAGTCTTGTAGAAATGAAACAAAACATACAGAGAGACATATAAAAAAAAACACTAAAAGGCACTCGGAGACTGCCGCGGTAAAGCTATTGCATAGCATTTTTTATCAACTTATGCAATTATAATTATTAGAAGTTATATAGTTATATCAGAACAGCGCCATCTATTTTGTAGAAAACATACGTACCATACCTTAGTATTAAGGTACTAGATGGCGCTGATTGGGGGTGTTAGGTTTTTTCGTTACGGAATTTCTGGACTCTACGCTCTCTACGCTCAAAGCCCGCGATAAAAGCTATGCAATAGCTTAAAATATGACATGTGCACCCTACATGGAATATTTTTTTATTGCTGTATCTGCTGAACTATGACCGTATTTCGGGTGATATAGAATACTGAACCCATGCTGATAGACGAGGGTATTGTAAGGAGCTGATCACGGAGTCAAATGATGCCAACGGGACCGCATTACTCAGTCTTCGCTGTCAGTCCGTTACAGGCTATATCTCCCGATGTGAGTCTTGTTCTGTGTCGGTCACGCAGTTGTCATGGGCGGCAGCGGAAGATGGTGCTGCAGTGTAGGTTGTTTTATCTTCCTTGCTGTCTTGCAGCACACCGGTGATGCCTTGGTGTAACTGTTGTCCAGACGGTGACCACTTACCATGTGGCTCGTCTGCTCGTTGCAGGGACATTTACTGGACGTGTGTGGTGTGCTAAACTTTGCTAAAATTGTTACACGTTTAATTAACGAGGAATGGAGCTAGAAAAGTACTTTGCAGTTTTTCTATCTCGAAATCAACCCATAGTAGTACATTAACATATTGTATTCACTGATTAATGGCTATACATATTATCATGTTTATGACAGTTTTTATGACAGGACACGTAAGACAAGGTTTAACGGGTATCTAACGATAACAGACGTGACTGACGATGCTTATCTAATCCTAAACAGGAGTGCTCATAAAATTTTAAATCGTTAATTCATTCAAAGCGACCGCACTCCTGTTTTTGCTCCCGTTTCTGACTTGTGCCGGAAAGGAGGGTAATGTTTAACAATCTATGTAAGTCTGTTTGTGGCGCTCTAGAGACCAAACCCATGCGCCTGTTTTCATTGTTACATTAAGTTGTCATCTCGAAAACCGTTAACTAGTAACTTGTATAATTTTAAACTGATATTATCGCGGACATTAAACATTATGATGTATACGGGTAGGTACTCACGATTTCGAATTGTTTTAACTTGTAGTAGTAGTAACTTGTTATAGTAACTTGTAGTCCAAATATAACTGGGTAGGCTTCGCTTCAACCCATTGACAGCCCACTATTGAGCACAAGCCTGCTTCATTAAAAACTAAAAATTTAAAAGTTTAATTTCTTAACTAAAATGGCCGGATCTTTTTTAAACACAGGAACCTAATTGTACGGACTTTTTACATCGAGATTGCAACTCATGGTTCCAAATATCTCGAGATCTCGACAGATTGAGAGAGAGATCCTCCGAGATCGAGATTACATCCCTTAGCTATGTATACTATCGGATTTGTCAACTTTATTAAACTTGTCGGCATTTTCTGCTAACGACCAACATCATGTTCTCGACAATCTGTTTGATCAATCTTTAATGATAAAGGTAATTAATTAACTACTTGGAATATAATATCTATGTCCTTATCTGGAAGGTTTACCATTATATATTCACACACTAAAACGCTAACACACTCATACATACCCCACGCATACAATCCTAACGTAAGAGAGTGCGCGCACGAGGGACATTTGTCTGCGTGACATAAAAGTTTCTGTCTTCGTCACGTCGCGTTTCCAAAGTGGGGTGCGCTCACGAGGGCGACAGTGACAAAACTTTTTTGATATGGAAGCGTCAATGGGACGACGATCTGGCATGTTAACCATTGCGCCGTCCGGCTCGTCAATGTGAACGGAGAGTGACAATTTTGTCACCGACGCCGGTCGGCGGACATAAAAGTCACCGAGTTGTCGCGTCGTAGCGTGCGCGCACCTCCATACATATCCAAGGACTTGATAAGAGCGACGAAACAGTCACGGCGACAAAAGTCCCCCGTGCGCGCACTCTCTAATTACACATCACGAGCACCCACGACCCGAGAACAAACATTCATCTGTCACATGTCGGCCCCGGCCGGGAATCGAACCCAGGTAACCTCGCCTCGCAGGCATCGATCATATTTCAACCCTTACGAGGCTCAAATAGAGGTCGAAGGTTCGTTTGAAGGTCCCGATGTGAGTCTTGTTCTGCGTCGGTCACAGTTGTCATGGGAGCAGCGGAAGGGTAACAAATCTACAACGGAAAGTGGTGCATGCTCGTTTGCTTAATCCACAAAAATACATAAAAAGCTATTGCAAACGCAGCTATAATTATAGCGACACCGACAGCATAATGTAACCGATTGTAGTGCAATGAAGATTCTACTACGTTTACTAATTGTAGTAATTATTTGATTCCGCATCGATACACACGCTTTCGAATACTCGTACTACTCACTTCGCTACTTCCTGTGACACCTGGCGCCGCCCCTCTAGGGGTCGGATTAGGGTCTGTGAACAGGTGTTGAGACAAAAAATTGGAGTATATACAATGACAATAATAAAAATTGACATTGTATAGACTATATTGATAAAGAGATCTTTACAACGCATATGCAAAATATCGTTTGGGCGCTGAGAACAGATAGATAAATAAAAGTCAATGTTTCCAAAACTCTAACCTAATACCAATAATAGGGTATTTGACACCTTTTAGAAAAATAACTCAAATTTGTTCAATATAACATAATACATTATGCAGTTTGGTTAATTCTTTGTAAATATCTCTATTTTCTATGAAAATCACCATCAAAGTTTAAATGAACGAAAAAGCCGCCAAAACGCTAATACGCCATTTTAAACAGGTCATGACGTCACCTGCTCAAATAACCATACTAAGCTGTCAATGCTGTCATTGCGTATAGTAAGCAGTAATAGCAAGTGACGTCATTAAGCCAAACCGCGTGTTTTCGATCACATGATCAAACACGAAAAATTCATTATTTTAGTATCGATTTTTAATAAAAATCCAAATAATTTTAAAATAATGTGTAGGCTAAATTGGTTTAAAAAAATATATACTTTTAAGCTAACAACAGTTTGATCTATATTTTCATTGTAGTCAAATACCCTATTATCGTAATTCATCTAGGTGCATTAAATTTCTAAAACTTAATTTGCAACGAAACAATTCTACGTATGTACATAACACCGCTATCAATGCTGATAAGGTTATCAGCTGATATGAACACGCCGGTACGTCCATCATTGTAGGAAACAGCTGAAGGTAATGCGATTCTTTCGCCCCTGCTATATATGTGCTCCTGGTATTTTGAGTTATGGCGCATTGGTTACTAACAAACAAACTTACTTACTAAAACTTACCAACTAATGTTCTAACACCGTCTTCTTACCAGACATAACTATCTTAGTCCCTATTTGAGTCTAGTTCTGAGGTAGCCTAAGGAGTGCGCACAGTACAACGACTCCACGACCGACCGACGCCAACGCGACTAAAACCTTGACAAAGCTAACATTCAATTATGAGCCTTATATCTTTGAAGGTAAGGTTGAATTTCGAACTTATACTTAAAGCCCTGTACGGCTCGCCCTACACCCATAGCCGTTCCGTTTCGAGACCAACGCGTCGACGTTGCGTTGACGACTCACCGTAGACGAGTAGTCCACGCGTCGACCGACACAATGACGTAATGTAACTAGCGTCGGAGTTGAAACGGAGTGGAGACGGAGTCGAGTTGACGTCGATGAAGCGTTGATCGCGGAACGGAACGTCGGAGTTGAAACGGAGTGGAGTCGGAGTGGAGTTGACGTCGAGTTGGTGTAATGTGCGCACTCCTCATGCTTATGCTTATGGTGAAGCAGAATTCGCCCGTGCTATTTATGCGTTCCTAGTACCTTCACCACATCATAGGTACACATCATAGTAATTAATGGTAATTAATCATTCTTTTAACCTATGATTATTTAACGGTAATTTAATACAGTTATGTATTATGTTTATAATTTAATTTATTATTTATAATGTTTTCGTAGATTTTAACTTACGTAAAGTAAGCAGTTCCTGAAATAAATGATTTGAATTTGAATTTTAATACTTCCCTATTAGGATTCCTTGTGTCGCAAAACTCGCAAACTCGCAAAGTAGGCTTCATAAAAACGTAAAATACCAGTAATAATATTTATAATTTAATAATAATAGCGTGTAATAGAAATAGTGTTTGCAAAAAGTTAACTACACGCTCGGTTGCATCTCTAAATGTCAACACGTAATATGATAAAATGGCGATTCAGCATCCGACACATAGACACACCGTGGGAATATCACCTGGATCTGCGGACCGAAGCGAGGCTGATAGCCTGGTGGTTTGAACGGACTCCCGAGGGCCTGGGTTCGAATCTTTTACTCACGTCTAATTTTCAAACTTGACGATCACTTGCTTCGTTGTCATATCATGTGGATTACACACAGAGTTCTCCTTAATGTCCTCAAAGGTGCGTGAACTCTGCCAATCTGCACTTGACACGCTATAGTAAACCTTGTCTACGAAATTGGCTTTACAGACAAGTCACGTATTGACTTAGGACTTTGTTTCACATGTTATCACCAACTTGCACCTATTGTACCAGTACCTTTACCCGCGCTGCGCTCGAAATTCGACCGTCATTCATTCCGTGGAAGGTTCACTTCACATTGACATTATTATTGTACACATTAAACGTCTTGTCACATCGTGTCAAGTGTGCCAAATTAATGGTAGTGTGCATAGAGTAACTTATATTAGTTTGTGTAATTTTTTATTTATTAATTTAATGCAAGTATTTTTAATGCATTCTTATATAAAATGTTAGCTTTCTGTCTTTAACTGTGCCAAATTTTATACTCATTCGTTCGTTCGAAAGTTTTTACTTCACGTATTGATATAATTATAGATAACTAGTTTTTGCCTACACAAACGACAAAATATATTATCGTTAAAACGATCCCAAGGTAACGTATAATCAGGACAAAAAGTATCCGATGTCCTTTCCCGGGTTTCAAACTCTCTCCACACCTACTATTTGACACATTTATATTAGTACCTATAGATTATTGTATAAGTACTCCAGTTTTCCACTGCATTAACCGAGCCCCAACACCGCGAGGATGGTAGCACACCAGCACACCACCCTGTCACGCCTCGGGGCGCACCCCTGTATCTCACACTCGGACACCTCACCACCTCAGTCCGAACCTCACGGTAACCGCGCGCGTTTGTGTGGCGATACACTTTAGTTATTTCACTATTTAACTACCAAAGTGGCATAGGAAAGTGCGGGCAAGGGACGAGATTTATACTATTTAACCGACTTCTGAAAAGGAAGTTCTCAATTCGACTGTATTTTTTTATGTGTGTTATCTCATAACTTAAACTGAGTGTACCGATTTTGATTATTTTTTTTATTCGAATCCGATGCTTCGGTCATGTGGTCCCACTTATTTGTTAAAGTTATTTAACTACGTCGTTACATTTTGCAGTTAGTCTAAGTTAAGTTCACAAATCGCCAAATTTAAGTTCACATAGAAGAAATTTGTTTTATTAAAATCACTCTCCGCTAAACCTTAACACCACAATAACTACCAGAGTGTTTAAAGCTGTTATAAAGTGCGTTTAACAAGACGAGATAAAACTAAACTAGTATTCAGGTAACCCACGGCATTTGATTAGTATCCCGGGTTTTTCTTGCATGTAATCAGTGTGACTGACAGTGACAGTCGCTGTCCAATGTGATATTGTGGAACTGGTGCTTAAGTTAAAAACATTCGGGTCAATATTACGAATTCAAGTTCAGTACAAGGTACTAATATTTTAAATTGTTTCTCATCACTTTTGTTGGTATTTTTTATTCATTAACTAGTAAATCCGTTCTTGCTTCGCTTCAGGAAACTTTTAAGCTATTGCATAGCTTTTATCGCGGGCCTTGAGCGCGGGGACCGAATCCAGAAATTCCGTAACGAAAAAAACCTAACACCCCCTGAATAAATTACCGACCACTCGGCGGTCCCAAGAGTAGTTTCGTTGAACGAGTAGGCAAGCACAATAAAGAAACACTTCTTCAGTACAATTCAAGTCATTTATTGAATGTTATGCTATTACAAATTACCAAAAGATAGATATTACAAAAAACCTCAACAGCGTGATTCAGCATAACAGCGTTTTACTACTTAGCGCCATCTAGTATACTGCGAGTGAACTACCAGCTCAGCCAGCCTTCCTCCATCGATAAATGGATAAGGTATGGTACGTATGTTTTCTACAAACTAGATGGCGCTGTTCTGATATAACTATATAACTTCTAATAATTATAATTGCATAAGTTGATAAAAAATGCTATGCAATAGCTTTACCGCGGCAGTCTCCGAGTGCCACATTTAATTTTTTATTTTTGCAAAGATATTACCTACATAGTCAAAACTTGTTTTCTTACGAAATGAGATGGTTTTTCGTAAAAAGTATCCTGTCACTCCCCAGCTCTTGAAAGATCCCCATACCAAGAATCACATGCATACAAAAGGAATATAAAAACATAATCGTCATTCATCATCGCAACCAATAATGCTCCCACAGCTGGGCTCGGATCTCCCACAATGTGGGATACAGGCCATAGTCCACCACGCTGGCCACGTGCGGATTGGCGGACTTCACACACCTTTGAGAACATTGTACAGACTCCCAGGTGTGCAGGTTTCCTCGCGATGATTTCCTGGATGTAGCAAGGTAACAATTACGTGTTGTTCCAGGTAAATAGGAGTGAGGGGAGTATGTGATTCAAGATGGCGGACGGTGAAGGACCTGTAACGGTGGATGACCTACCGATTACGTTTCAAGTAAGTTGACAGACATTTCTTTCATCATTTAAGACAAGTCTTCAGATGATAAGAGACCGTCGTAATACGATAGTACAAACAGACCAACGCTAGAAAAGTCTTAATTACACCTCGCCGGGAATCAAACCCAGAACCGGTCGAAGCGATGATTATTGAAATTAATTAAATCTGTTCATTGATTTTCGCGTGATGCCTGTACACACAGAAGGAGACAAACATTATAAAAATAATCATTTTGGCCCTATAAAGACCCTCATACATTTCTTAAATAACTCCGATGCACAGACAGACCATAGTCTCAGTTTTATTATAGATATACATTACGGTAAGCAGATGTGTAGCTGAGAAGCGACCGTAGCGCGGCGGCTTGCGTCGATCTGAACTGATCGGGCGCGGTCGGTAGTTGGATGGGTAACCGCTAGTGGCTAAATTTCTTTCTTCTTCGCTTCCGTGCTTCAGAGGGCACGTAAAGCCGTCGGTCCCGGTTGTTTCCTGGCAGCAGTTGTTAAGCAATGTCGGATGCCTTCGGGCGGCATAAAAAAAACCGACATTTGGGTTAAACTAACCTCTCCACCGATCCGCACTGGAGCAGCGTGGTGGAGTATGCTCTAGGTCTCCTCAGGTATGAGGAGAGACCCGTGCTCAGTAGTGGGCCATTAATGGGTTGTAGCCAAGCAGATGTTTATGAGTTACACGTTAGGCATGTCGATGTAATGAGAGTTAAGAGATCTGACCTTATTTTAATTACGGCCATAGGGTATTTGTACCACTAGTGGACACTCATCACTACATAGTATAAAACAAAGTCGCTTTCTCTGTCCCTATGTATGCTTAGATCTTTAAAACTACGCAACGGATTTTGATGCGGTTTTAATAGATATAATGATTCAAGAGGAAAGTTTATATGTACCTATAATATATTAGAGTTTTTCGCAAAATGAAAAATATCGCGCGTGAAAATAAATTCGTGCGCTGGTTAGGTTTAACAATTTTGGACTTGGGTACTAAGGGACAGGTTTCCCGAAGCGAAGCGAGGGCGGGTTTACTAGTAGAAATATAAATTACTTCATGATGATTCGATTCGATGTTATTTTATTGGTTTTATCCCAATTTTCGAAAGTTTTAATGGGATGCCTTAGGAAGCTATTTTGACTATTTCTGCGATGGTTTCTGCATCACTGTGTGTGTGTGTATGTGTATAATGTGTTTGCATGTGTGTGAGTGTATATATAAACCTCTCATAATATTTTAACGACTTCGTTTAGATTTCCTGAAAATTTGAACCGAGTGGGTTTGGTCGATTTTGAGAAATTCATCAGATCCATAATCTGATCAGTTTTTAAATAAACGGCGTTTATCTAATATTTGTATCAATACACAAAATATGTTGTGTATGGTACACAAAAAGTACATATTGTAACATTCACGACCGTTTTCTGACGTCATAGCTACCATTCCGTGACCATCCACCATAACGCATCACGCCATTGTGTTCGGTATATACATCAACTATAAAAAACTATTTAAACAGTTGTCTGTCCGTCATGGTTATTTTTAACACCTGGATTTAATTGCCAAAACATTTGTAAATCGTCTAAGTATAATATTTCTCCAAATATTTTTAATTTTTTTGAAGTGAATACTTCTTTAGTATCGTTATGATTTGGAATTCGTTGAAACGGAAATGACGCGAATGAAGCATCGGCAAAATGGCGGCTGACGTAAGCAAAACAAAACATCAATATTTGGACAGACAGTATTCGTTGTTATGAAGTTTCACTTCTAGCACGTGTGAATTGCACACCAATTGATTTTTTATTTACATATAGGTGCGTACGCTACACACTTGTAACCTGACACTGAGATTCTTTATGTCGTGGGTGCCAAAGACACAACGCACTCATGTGACATGACACACAAAGACAAGTAGGTATAGTACTGCCGACGGTTCTAGGCCGCTCTGAACTTAGGCTTTCGGATAGAGTGCGCAGGTATTGTACTTTAGAGAGAGATAGCGACACGAACACTGAGCGCGACTGAAACAAACAATGCTCAAAGTGACACCGCGCGCGTCTTGCCACCATTTCGACCCTAAAATTGACTTCTGCGCAGCGATCCGAACAAAGTTCAGAGCGGCCTAGAACCGCCGGCCGTACTATACAGCAATTTAGACGCATCATTCAAATTTGACGCTGTGCCACAACCCAGGACGTGTCTAACGGTAGTCCAGTGTGGTAACTATTACGCCATTTGGTCTTCAAAAAGTATATTAAAACACTCTTGTATAAAAAGTTAATTCAATACATTTACTACTTTTCGTGTTTTGCAGCCATACAAAATATTTTTTTCTTTTAACTGATTTTCAAACAATTTTAATCCCTTAGGTAACCCTCTTAGGGTTCGTAGTTATTGTTTTTACCCGACTAGGGTGAAGATGGGAAGTACGATCAGTATGTATGTAGGTTTATCTGATTCCGCAGAATCCTTTTGTTATGGATTTTAGATAGCAAACGAGCATGCAGCACCACCTTCCGCTGCCGTCCATGACAACTGTGACCGACACAGAACAAGACTCACATCGGAACTGGGATGGTTAGTCCGGTTAAGAGAGAGATTAAGAACGTTAGTTGGTTAGTTCGTTAGTAAGTATGAGGACTGGGACAGAGACTGTTAGTGATGGTTACCTATGCCCGAGTCCTGGTAGTTGTTGTTGGTTATAGTCCAGTTAGTGAGTCTCGTTCTAATTCGGTCACAGATGTTACACCAAAAGCTTCACCGATGCGTTGTCCGTCAAGAAAGAATAGAGAAAAGAATGCGCTCGCCGATCAATCGCTGTCGACTGATCGAGTCGCTGGGCTATGATCGCAAAAATTAAGGTTAAAAAATTGACGTCTCATGAAGACAATTTTTAAGCTATTGCATAGCTTTTATCGCGGGCCTTGAGCGTGGGGACCGAATCCAAAAATTCCGTAACGAAAAAAACCTAACACCCCCTGAATAAATTACCGACCACTCGGCGGTCCCAAGAGTAGTTTCGTTGAACGAGTAGGCAAGCACAATAAAGATTAAAGAAACACTTCTTCAGTACAAGTCAAGTCAAGTCATTTATTGAATGTTAATGCTGGATACTTATAGATATTACAAAAAACCTCACCAGCGTGATTCAGAATTACAGCGTTTTATTAATCAGCGCCATCTAGTATACCAGAAAATCATATACACATAGAAGACTTCACTGATCTCCATTCAGACCATTCTTCAATAATGTTAACGATAAACAGTCACATTAAAAATAAAACTAATACAATTCACTTAGTTAACAAGTATACAGATTGGGATAGCTTTAAATTATATCTTGATAATAGTTTAGATCTAAAAACTCCATTAAAAACTACAGAACAACTAGATAGAGAAGTTCAAAACTTTGTCCAACATATACAAAAATCAGCATGGGAAAATACACCCCAAATCAAGAGAAGATCAAACCGTACTTGCTACCCACGCGAAATTTTAGAACTAATAGCCGATAAGAGGAAACAAAGGAACAGGTGGCATCAGAGTAGATCTCCAGAAGATAAAAGAAAATTTAATACACTAACTAAAAAACTCCGAAGAACAATTAAGAAATTCAATGATGAAAGCATCAACGTCCATCTTGCAGAATTATCAAATGATCGAAACACAGAATACTCGCTATGGAAAGCAACAAAAAGTCTTAAACGTCCAACCACACAAATTCCGCCAATCAAAGAAGATAATGGAGCATGGGCCATTAAAGACAAAGAAAAAGCATCAATATTTGCCCGTCATTTGGAAAACACTTTTCAACCAAATGAAGGAGAAATATTAAGAAACAATAAGTACAATAATGAACACATTAAACATAATATCAAACCTGTAACACCTAAAGAGGTAGCACAAGAAATAAAAATTAATATAAAACCAAAGAAAGCACCTGGCTATGATCTAATTACTGGTGAAGTATTGAGAAATCTATCTAGTAAAGCTATTCTAAAATTAACAGCCATTATTAATGCTTCATTTAGGCTACGATATGTACCAAACTTGTGGAAAGTAGCAGAAGTCATTATGATACCAAAACCAGGAAAGCCGTTGCATGAAGCCAATTCGTACAGGCCTATCTCCTTGTTACCCATTATGTCAAAAGTATTCGAGAAACTTTTCTTAAAAAGATTAAAACCCATTTTAGAAGACAATAAACTTATCCCAGACCATCAATTTGGTTTTAGGGAAAAACATTCTACAATAGATCAAGTTCACAGAATCGTTAACGTTATTGAAACAGCACTAGAAGAGAAAAAAATCTGTACTGCAGTATTCTTAGATGTGGCTCAAGCCTTTGATAAAGTATGGCATGAAGGGCTGATTCATAAACTTCGCCAAATGTTGCCCAAACAGTTTTCCGATTTATTGGAATCATATATTTCTAACAGAGGGTTTAGGGTAAGACACGGTGAAGCTTATTCAGATCTAAAGGAAATAAAAGCTGGTGTACCACAAGGAAGTGTATTAGGTCCGGTCCTGTATCTCTTATACACCTGTGATATTCCAGAAACAGAAAACACTATAACAGCGACTTTTGCGGATGATACTGCCATCATAGCACTAGGAAATAGTCAAAGAGAATCTGTAACTAAAACGCAGTATGCCGTGAATAAAGTGTTCAACTGGACAAAATTGTGGCGTATGAAACTCAACGAAAACAAGTCTGTTCACATCGACTTCACTAATAAGAACAAAGTTCATCACCCTTTATATATTAACAATATACAGGTACCATATGTGAACACTGCCAAATATCTGGGCATGACTCTTGATGTGAGGCTGCGCTGGAAAGCCCACGTCAAAAAGAAACGGGAAGAGCTTGAAATCAAATATAAAAAGTTGCATTGGTTATTGAACCGAAATTCTGCACTGTCGATACACAATAAAATATTAATATATAAACAGGTCCTAATGCCCGTATGGACGTATGGTATACAGCTTTGGGGCTGTACCAAACAAAGCAATGTACAAGTCATACAACGGTTCCAAAATAAAGTACTGAGGGAGATCGCAAATGCACCTTGGTATATAAGAAATGAGGATCTACATCGGGACCTAAAGGTAGACCTCGTCAAAAACGTAATTAAGAAGTACGCAGAAGCCCACCATCAAAGGCTTCATCAACATGTGAATGTCGAGGCTATCCAGCTCCTCGATACCACGGAGTTAGTGAGACGACTCAAAAGGACAAAACCATTTGACTTGACTATATGACTCAGTGTTAGTGAGTGTTAGTTAGTGACAGTGCTTAAGTGACTGAAAGAACACAAGAACAATGTGTCTATACCTTTAGAATTAAGAAGTGCTGTGTCAGTGGATACGCTCTTTAACTTTAGTGTACCGTAGCAGTTTAAGTGAACATTAAATTACTTATTAGTCTTTTTAAATTCAATAAGGCTAGATCGTAATATTTATAAAGTATTTGTGAATACTTTATATACATAAAAAAAAAAAAAAAAAATCTAGTATACTGCGAGTGAACTACCAGCTCAGCCAGCCTTCCTCCATCGATAAATGGACCCATCTAACCTAATGAATAATTGTTCACTGCAGAGTACGTAGATGGCGCTGGTAGGTGATAATAATGCACCACCCCCAATCAGCGCCATCTAGTACCTTAATACTAAGGTATGGTACGTATGTTTTCTACAAACTAGATGGCGCTGTTCTGATATAACTATATAACTTCTAATAATTATAATTGCATAAGTTGATAAAAAATGCTATGCAATAGCTTTACCGCGGCAGTCTCCGAGTGCCACATTTAATTTTTTACTTTTTGAAGTATATTTGAACTTGTTACATCTTAATCCCGAAGCGACCACCCTCCTTAGGTATAGCACGCTTTATCCACAGTAAGGAAGAGATAAGTTATAGAAACTTAAAATTGGTACCATTTTAACCGCGGCCAGTATTCGTACGTTTTAGGCATGTTTAAGGCAACAGTTAGACAATGGGATGTTTAGATTGCGATCGCAAATTGTTGCAATTGGGCCGAGTTGCGGCCATATTGCGACCGGATGTGACGTCACGTCTGGCGCCGACATGGGCTAATATTATGATATAGCGTTTGTTTCGATAGATGTGAAAATTCTATAATTGTATAATTAAACATGGTTTGCAACATCTTATATTGTACTAACGCCGCCCTCGCTTCGCTTCGGTAAAACTGTGCTTCCAAATACACGCACTCGAAACAGTGCTACTTGGTTATAGCAGGCGCTATACTTATAAAATAAATATCTGCTTTACCTTATTTTATCGGTGTCGGGGAAATTTTTTCTTGTTCTATAAATTAGAAATATTTATTGCAATAGCTGTACAAATACTGTCAAAAGATGAATTTACACAGTGTAGGTATTCAGTGAACATAATGTTTAACCGAGACAGTTAAAAATTCGTTTCCTATCAATTATAGGTGAACACAACATACAACATTTTAGTTTTACATGTTTTTATATTTTAATATTTAACATAAGAATTAATGTAAAATATATAATTATGCCATAAATTATCTTTGGTGGCATAAATTCCTATATTTCGTCGCAGCAGTCATGTCTTCGGTAGTATAGTGGTAAGTATCCCCGCCTGTCACGCGGGAGACCGGGGTTCGATTCCCCGCCGGAGAGTCCTTTTTTCTCATAATTATATGGATATTAAAATATTCACAATGATTGTTTTTTTCATTTTTATTACATTTTTTATTGGAATGACGAGCTGTGCCCGCGACTTCGTCCGCGTGGAATTTAACAAAAACAAATCTAAAAAGCCGTTCCAGAGATTAGCTGAAACAAACAGACAGACATATGAATTAAAAATAAGTATGGCTATCGATATCAATTAAAAACAATGTTACACCAACCAAATGAAGTAGAGCTTCTTTGTAAGAATTTGTATGTGATGAGAGCTCAACTTAAAATAGTCGTTTGTGATTCATACCGATAGAACGCAGCGCAACTTGTGTTTTACATTTTCGAACAGCCTTACAAGTCTTCGGTAGTATAGTGGTCAGTATCCCCGCCTGTCACGCGGGAGACCGGGGTTCGATTCCCCGCCGGAGAGAACTTTTTTTTCAATTTATAGTTTTGACTTTTATTTTAAAAAATTTGTATAATTTTTTTGGATGTAATTTTTTTTCAGGTTAAATATTTGGGTCAGAGTGACGCGAGAGGATTATGGGGCATCAAGCATACGAGGAAACCTGTCGACTTGATGGTCGCTGCAGCCAAAGCTTTACCACCTGGTAATTTAAAATGTATTTTTTATAAAATTTTCTCTTTTTTGTTCTAATATTTTACAAAAATATTATTATATTTTTTTCGACGAAAGATATTTTTCAACTTAGGTAATTCAAAAATTTTAATTGTAATTTGTGAAAAAAAAATCTGATATTTTTTGTACCTTTCTAAGCTAAAAATAAAATTCTACTTCCTTCCAGGTCAAATCCTGCCCATCGTGAAGTTAACGATCACAGTAGACGGGGTGCACCTCGAGACGGCCACCCACAACTCCAAGAGAGACGAGTTCGAACACATGGCAGTCTTCTTCAACATAGAGTCCATATCGTACGGCGTCCAGGACTTGGTGTACACGCGGGTCTTCTCAATGATCATTGTCAAGGATAACGCCGATGTGAAGGGTCTGAACCCCTTCGAATGCCACGCGTTTGTGTGCGATTCTAGGTTAGTATTTGAGGTTAAACATAAATTTATTTTTCATTTTTCATTTCAATTTGAACATTAATCTAAGTACGACATTACACAATCGTTTGAGCAATACTTTTTGAGAGGACGACAGCGCTATACAAAAAGGACACCTGGCGCCATCTAACAAATGTGTCTTAACATTCATTTAACTCGTTTCTATGAAGGTGGTGACAAAATATTAAATGATTTAACAGCAACGATATATTACAACTCTCTCCTCGCTCTCTCTCTCTCTCTCTCTGTTTCTATTTTAGTTATGGAATTACCTATTATGAATGACTGATACGGCTGATACTATACTGGATTATAACAAAATTCAAACAAAGCCCGTCTGATATCTATACAGATAAAAAAGATTAGGTTATTTTAAGGACTTATGTTCTATGGATGACATTATAATCAGATGCTGTTATCTAACGTGTTGTTTTACGCTATCAATATTTACCTACCTATTAATATTAAGTGGCTATGTTCAGCTATGTTGTTATACTGGGTGTTAGGGAACCGCTCCCGAAAACGAAGACAGGCGATAGTACTAATGACACCTTTGATGATGGGACGGAAAAAAAGTCGATCCTGATTAAAAAAAAATCATATTTTTAAAACGTTTTATTAGCATTATTTACGCTCCATCATGTTAGTACAGCTAAATGAAACAGTAGTTTCATAAAAAAAACCATTACTTTACTAAAAAAAAAACCCGCAATGAAACACAAAATCAAAAACAGCTGATGCTCCGATCAATGAACGCACGGGCGCACGCGGCGCGGCGCGGCCGCGCGGCCTCGCCGGCAGCTAGCTAGATCACACAGGGTCACAAATAGGTACTTATTTACAACATTTGTCTAAATAACTAACCTATCTACTTTGCCACTGTGCTAGTCTTTACCTAGCCACTTTCTTTCGAATTCACCGGTTGAATAAAATAAGGACCGGGTTCGATTCCCCGCTAATGAAAAAAATCCTTAAATAAAGTTTTAACAAGGGTATAATCATGATTTTTAATCAATCGTGGATGGATGATGCTCATGATTTTTGATCCATCTAGTAAGTATGTTTAGTATTCTGATTTATTAAGTTATGTAGGTATCAGATCAGCTCATAACAAAGTTGTTTATAAAGAAAATTGGTATGAAACATCTTACCGATCTAAATGGTCCGTGGCCCTATGAAATAAGGTGCAAATTGAAACCAAATACAATTCTAAAGAAACCATAGCGTAGAATGTGCACATACTAAATTAATTATTGTCACTACTGCGTTTTATTTATTTATTTTATTGAATAGGTACAATTATAAAATAACAGATAGATAATTACATAAATAAGATTCAGAAATACACACCGTAAAATTATCCTAAATTTTCTAACTGTCTAACTCGGTAAGTCGCGAGTCGGTACGAAATAATGCAGTATGTATTACAGTACTACTACACTTTTGGTTTTCGCATTTTCGCCGGTGCGGCGGCGGCGCGTGCGGCGGCGCGGCACAACCTTTTACAATCTTGTAGGTACAAAATTTGCAGGCGCCATAAAAGAATTAGAGGCGGCGTTCACAATAAAAATTGCAAGTAATTTTAGATAGTTGTTACGTACCTACCTGTGTTCAAATTATGATATTGGACGGAATAAGAACGGAAAGTCTGTTAACATAAAGTATAAGAATACTATTTTAAATTCATTCTGATAGATTAATTAACTGTGGATCATAATTGCAATTAATTTTAACTATCAAATTATTCTGTACCAATTTATTTTTAATTTCTTGTACAAAATCAAAGAAAAAGATTAAATAGTATTTATAATTGTGTACGTGAGTATCTAATTACGTTAATTTAATATTCTAATATCATTTTTATAGTAACGAGCTTCTTGTTACGTCAGGGTACAATTGATTGTAGTTGTATTAAATAATAGAGTTATAACTTCTAAATTCCATAAAAAGACTAGTCAGTAGGGATAACTAAGCTTATAAAATAAAAGTTGGGAATGTCTAACCGCTTTATTGATCTGTGAAATTGATCGGCGGCGCGGCTCACCGCAAAGAAGCGGTTTGTTTTGGCGGTATTGAGTATTATGCTTAGTATTTTTAGTTTTTGAGACAGTTTCAGTCAGTTTCATTTCGACTTTCATGTGCGCATGAGCGACTGATACTAGTTCAATCGTATTGTTAATTAATTTCTACTTGTTAATATTTTATTGTTACATTTTGTGTCTCTTGTTAAGTTTGTGTTGTTTTTGTTATTTTTTTAATTTTAATAATGCCTAACGCGTACGTTTATAGTGCTCGTGAATACGGTAACATGTTAATGTGCCTTGGAGAAGCTCACGGGAATGCTTCGCGTGCATTGCGAATTTACCGAGAGAGATTCCCGACAGCTCGACATCCGGCTGACTCTCGTCTGATAACAGCAGCATTTCAGCGAGTGTTGGAAAATCGGCCCATTGCCCCAGCCCCACTAGCGGCAGGAAGTGGAAGTCAGGTGGCTGTTCAGTCCGAGGAGCGCATTTTGGATGTCGTTCGCCGGTATCCGCACTTAGGTACACGAAGTATCGCTAAATTGTTAAGGCATGGAAATGGAACAAGTGTGTCACACTGGTCAGTTCACAAGGTGTTAAAGCGTAACCGAATGCGGCCATACAAAGTGCACAAAGTGCAAGCTTTGGTACCTGGTGATCACGTCCGCCGGCGAGATTTCTGCCGTTGGTTATTATACCAGTAACAACGTGTCCCTGGTTTCGTTGAGCACGTAATCTGGACGGATGAGTCAACATTTACCAGAAACGGACTGTGGAATCGAAGAAATACACATGTGTATTCCGAGGTGAATCCGCACGCTGTTCTACAAACTGGGCACCAAACCCGATGGTCGGTTAACGTATGGGCAGGTTTATTTAAGGATCGCATACTAGGGCCAGTGTTTCTGCCACAGCGACTTGACGGAGAGCGATATTTAAACTTCATAAATGAAGAGTTGGTGGGCATTTTAGACGACCTATCATTGGCTGAATATCGCCGCACATGGTTTCAGCATGACGGTGCACCTCCACACGTGGTAAGGTTCGTCCGTGAGCGCCTCACCGAGCTGTTTGATGATCGCTGGATCGGCAGACTAGGACCGCACGCTTGGCCACCTCGCTCACCCGATCTGACCCCTTTAGACTTCTTTCTGTGGGGGTATGTGAAAGAAAGAGTTTTCAATCGTGAGTGTGATAGTGCTAACGAAATGCGCCAAAGGATATTAAATGTTTTCGACAAACTACGTGCGGACTGTGTCGAAGACCCCACGATGATGCCCCGCCTGCATATGGAGACGCAACGCCGAGCTCAAATCTGCCTCGAAATGAATGGGGCACAATTTGAGCCGCATCTCATAAGGCCACGGAGGATTTAGATCGGTAAGCTGTTTCATACCTAATTTTTTTTAATAACTTATTACTGAACTGATCTGAATAGATCGTACTTATCTGAGTAAATCAGAATACTAAACATACTTACACGATGGTTTAAAAATTATGACTATACCTCATGAGCGGGGAATCGAACCCGGTACTTATTTTATTCAACCGGTGAATTCGAAAGAAAGTGGCTAGGTAAAGACAGTGGCAAAGTAGATAAGTTAGTTATTTAGACAAATGTTGTAAATAAGTACCTACTTGTGACCTTGTGTGATCGCTAGCTGCCCGCGAGGCCGCGCGGCCGCGCCGCGCCGCGTGCGCCCGTGCGTTCGTTGATCGGAGCATCAGCTGTTTTTGATTTTGTGTTTCATTGCGGGTTTTTTTTCTAGTAAAGTAGTGGTTTTTTTTTATGAAACTACCGTTTCATTTAGCTGTACTAACATGATGAAGCGTAAATAATGCTAATAAAACGTTTTAAAAATATGATTTTTTTTTAATCAGGATCGATTTTTTTTCCGTCCCATCATCAAAGGTGTCATTAGTACTATCGCCTGTCTTCGTTTTCGGGAGCGGTTCCCTAACACCCAGTATAAAATATACCGAATATGAGTCATTTCGGCTCGTAGGTATTATATCGATTTGTTAATAAATTGGCTACAACGCCATCTAGCGGCTGTTAATGTAGTTATATTTGTTGCGTGGTTTTTTAAGAACAGACTCGCTATCGATATTGTTTACTTTGTTATTCTTTCCCGTGTGAATTGATAAGCTAACCTGTTTACGTCGTTTGCTGAAAGATTGTTACAATACAATTTTATTGTTCGGTTATCTCCGCACCTGCGCGGCTGGTATGTCCTAATATCTCTTGGTACAACCTACTTGAGATATCCATCAAATGTTATGATATGAAGGTTGACTCAACAGATGTGAGAATTCCTTCAGTTAACTACATAATATTAGTACTAACAGTTTGTAGTTAGTCGGATAATGACATTGTTATTGTTGAAATTTTACCTATTTGTAATAACTTTTAATAGAGTAGATTAATGAAATAAAAAATGATAGAAATTCCCATAATGTTCTCCGTCCATCCAAATATATATAATAATTATGCGATCTAGCTGTGCCAGCGAACTTCGTACCGCTCTATAGCATATACATATCGACAGCAGCGCCACCTACCGGGACTAATTGTGAATCTAAAACATTCTCGGATCCACCTGAAGACACACAAAAAATTGCATCCGAGTCGGTACAGCTAATTACTAACTCGGTACATAACATCCTTAATTCCGATAAAACAAGGTTCAAATAAGCGTTTTCATTATTTCCTCGCGACATTTGGAACACTTCATTAGAAGTGTGAAGTACCAGGCGAACATGAAGACACGCTAGTCTATTGTACAATTGTCCTCAGGAACGCTGCCAGACGTCTGACGTATTCCCTGGCCGCGGCGTTCCAAGACTATTCTAGAAGAGTGAAGGAAATGCAGACCACCCCAGGTATGATATCTCTTAAATTAAAATTTTGTATATTTAGGTACCTACTTATACTTAGTGTAGTTCTGGAAACATGAATCAAACTTACTCAGTATTCTATCTATCCAAGATTATCAAGTAAAAGATACCTACATTTTTATGTCAATATCTAGCAAACAAGCATGCGAGCTCCTCATAAAAAGCGAATCTCATTATTTCTGGTTCTCCGATACGCCTTTCACAACCCCCTTACTTGTGGCCGTGCGAAGCGAAAGGTCCCGAGTTCAATTCCCGGCCGGGACATATATTTAAGTGACAGATAAATCAAGTATAATGTTATCTACTTTGTGATAATGTACCTATAAGCTGTCTGTATAATTGTATAATTAATGTGTACATGAAAGTGTTTTTGTGTATTTTATTGAGTATTGTAGTGTTTTGTATATTAACAGGCTGTTTTCAAGATAAAAATCATTTTTATTTTTATTTAGTTCACGCATTTTCTTTTCCAGAACTCGATGACCGACCGCCAAGTATGAAGAAGCGATTCGCCATAGACTTAAGAACACCAGAGGAAATAGAAGCGGACTTCGAAACTGAGGCTTAGAAATATAATAGATAATGTACCTATCGTATGAGTTTATGTTGTAGTAATTATAGGTTTAAATGTCTGTGTTGTTACCAAAAATTATGATAAGACATTAATTTTGGTGTTTTATACTTGATGATCACGATTTGGTTACATAGTTAATAGTATCAGGTGTTTTTAAAAATTGTTATTCGTTAGTATTAATCTACATTGCGACAATACATGAATAGAATGTAATGATGGTATATTGAGTTTGAAATTATCATAAAAGCGCCAAAAAGTTATACATAAGTATACCTACAGTAGCGTCAAAGTTTTCAATTTTTAGCGCAGATCTCAAAAATACATCCTGGGATTTCTATAATAATATACATTCAATAATAAATTATTATAATTATTTTTTAAACATGTCTATCTATATAATTTTTAAGGTTTGCGCACATTACCTTAACTTAACTCCGATTCAACTCAGAGGAAAGCATTGAAACAACTTTATATCGTATTCCATGCGCGATCGAGGCCAATCAATGGATAAAAGGGATAAACCCGAGATAATTACATTTACAGGTACCCCGAGAACTTGTTCTGAACATGCTCTAACATCGCTACGTACTAAGGCTCATAATAAGACCAAATGACTGCATTGTGTTCCAGATGACTCCTGTCCAATGCGTCGTGCAGCACCTTACTCGCTGTTATGTTAGTAAAACCTCACGATTGTCTCAAGTAAATCCCTAGTTCGTATACGCCATCTTACAAATTGTAGTTATTTGGTCACGATAGTTTAGTTCGGTCTTGATAGTATTCCCAAATCGCGAACCTGCGAGACTCTCTGCAACAGTAAGTACATCATCTTTCGTGTATTCGCGCATTCGTGTATGTGTTCGTGCGCGTGTAAATGACATTTCATGCATTCCTATGCCTTGAATCTGAGTCGAGTTGGAGGTGAGTTGATGTGGGGTGCGCAGACCTTTATTCTCCAAAGCTAATTTTAATTCATTTTGAGGCAGCTATACTTACATTACGTTTTCTTGTCAGCTTGTTTATAAATAAGGTTTTATAACACTTATTGCCGATATATTTATATCATTATTTATAACTGTATATTTATTATACTGTATACAAAATAATTGTACTTAGTACTTATATCGTTTAATTGTAAACCAAATTATACAATTCAACTTATTATTTAAATTATTTAATAGCTTCAAGTTAACAGTCAAGATTGTACTTTGATGTAATTGAATAAATTTTAAGTTTTCATTCCCTGTTTGCAAATATCAGCTGTATTTTATGATGTATATTAATAGAGATGTCATTCTTGACCGTAATAAAGATGTGTATATTAGCTGAGTATAAACCACAAATACCTCTTTCTGAATAAGTATTTCCGAGGATTCCATGTTTTTCATAAAATCTATGAAAGCTATGTTGATGAAGTTTAATGAAACAAATAGGTTTCTCAGTAAGTGAACTGTATAATTCTTAATGAGGAGTAATAAAGATCTTATACACATGAAAAGTACACTAGATAATATATAATATTAAGTACATTTTGGGTTTTATAGGTTAAAAATCATAATAAAGCTTTTTTGTACTCACCATAGATGTCAAAAATGATTATATTTTACACGTATTAGCGTTACTTAGTAACATTAAATTATACAGTATTTTTTATATAAGTACACTGTATATTTGTATATTTTTATACAAATAAAATACGACCAACATTTAGAATTTGTTGTATTTATTTGTTTATTTAGAATAAAAGGTTTTGCTGAAAATTTTGTTTTATTTTGTTTAATGCACTATTATTATTATAATTATTCATTATTATTATTTGTTTATGTATACTGATTTGAACATATCTAAACACAAGAAGAAAAAAGGCATTATACATACTATAATTATGTTCCTTAGGGGGTGTAGGGGAGCACTAAGAGACGATTATTGGAAATTCTCCCCCTAAGGGGATAAAAAGGGGATAAACTGAAACTTTTTATTCAATGGATTCAATTGAAAATTTGTATATACTTAGGTAGGTTCAAGTGACGCAAGTGGGAACTAAGAAAAGATTTTAAGAAATTAAAAAATTCACGAGGGCGATGCCGCGTGCGGATGTATAAAAAGCGAATGTATAAAATAGACAAGTTAATAAAGGATTTTCAAATAAAATCGCTAAATTAACAAAGAGATATATTATATTACTGTGTCTTCATAATGCGTTCTAATATTCTTAAAACAAATATAAACTCATCCTGTATTCTTCTCACTTCTTCTGCATTTTTATTTTTGTATAAATCATCTTCTTCTGCTTTCTTAGCAGTCTCTTCTATACTGCTGAATAGTCTAGAAGCTGCTAGATGTAGGATAACTTGCAGTAACTCTTTCTTAGACGCCGATTTTAAGTAAATATCCTTTAAATCTTTATACCAGTTTTGTTTAGGATATGTTGTAATTAATGCAATGTGTTTGAGGGCGTCGTGTAGCTAAAATGGATATTTTGCATGAGTATAAGAATAAATTTTATCCGATTTACTCGGAATTTAATTACTTACCTATAATCATGGTATGGCTTTAACACCAACTAATTCCGATGGTACCCACCGTCCGGATTAGTTGGTGATAAAGCTGAGTAATCTCTAACAAAAGGAACTGGGCGCCATTGCCTCCGCAAATCAGGCTACCACCCATCACCACCACGCTAAATAAGTCCAAGTAGACTTTCCACTTCAAGCACATTTTACACAACTTTAAGTATGCAGAATTAGATATTCATGTTTTCTTACACCGAAGGAAGAGTGTTAACTTAAATTATATTAGGCTCTAAAAAATTCCACCCACCCGCTGTGACCCACTTTTCTCTCTCTTCGGCAGCGGCAGTGACCACTTCGCAACATAGCTATCAGAAACCCCACAATGAAAATGATACATACCTCAAACATATTATCATCAAGATCATTCAAAAATCTTTTAAAACTCCTCAACACCTGATCCTTTTTCCTGTTCGTGTCAGCACTCCCCATCCCGACCCTTATGTAATGTTTATACCAGAACTGAACAGGGTCTGTCAGTTTCTTCCCTGGTTTATTTTTATTCTTTGGCAAACGGATCCTGCGTCTCAAAAAAGTCACGAAGCTGTTCACAATATTATTGATGTCTTGGAATGCTTTTGTTTCATGTTTTGTATGTATTGTATTTTCTAATTTATACATGGCTTTGTTGTACAGGTACACGACGTAGTTCAAAAGTTTTAGGTCCAATGGATGTATTTTGTTACCTTTTTCAATGGTATCTCTGTAACAAATAATAACAATAACTTATTATTGACTAATTTCCTTTCTCTTTGTTTCACCTATGTATTCTTTTTTTGTTTTTATAATATGTTTTGTTTATCTATACCTTTCTTTATCTTTCTTTCTTACTTTCTTTCTTATATTTATCTGAATCGATGGTGCCTTGTTGTTCCTGACCTCCAAAGGCAACGGTAACCACTTAACATCAGGTGGCTCGTCTGATTGTCTGACAAAGAAGCCTACGAGGCACATCATCATTACATGCTTCTATCATATCAGGTGTCGGTAGTCACAAAGATTTTTTTTATTGTATTTGCCGCTCGGTGAGCTGCGGGAGGTTCCTCTGAAGGTATCGGCGTTGAATACAACAATAACGCTAAACACTTATAACTTCCTACTCGGATTCCCATGCCATGGACAACATACAAGACAAGAACATTAGAACATACATATCCAAACCAAGAACAGAAGTTCAAACAACTCCTTATTCAAATTTCCGCATCGCCGGGAATTAAACCAAAAACCCTTGGAACGGCGATCCGGCATGCTAACCATCGCGCCATACGAGTCGTCGCTATAATAAATCCAGTTTTTTAACTGACTCTCGAAACACATAAAACATTAGACATTTCTTTTAAGGGGCCTGTCAAGTCTTATTGGTTTAATCTATAAGAAAAGGTATCAGCAGATTAAAAAACTATTTCACAAACTTACGTTAAATCTATTAATTTTATGATAGCACTTTTCAAGTCAATCGTAGAAAGCAGCCAATCGTAATTTACTAAATCTGTTCTGTCTCTGTATATCATATCTTGTAAAACTTTAATGAGAGTTTCCAAATTATTATAAAAATTATCAGACGGTGTTTCTAAGTCCATCTCTATACATCCGTGTTTACAATCATCCTTTGTTTCCATACGATAATGATTTATATTATCTATTTTGCTGTTTTTTTCATCCGCGCCACTAATCTGATGTCTAGCTGTTATATCTTCAATATCAAAATACTCTTCATTAGAATTACCTGCATTTGTTTCGTTGTTCAACTTATTCCCGAAATAATAATCCAATTCAATGTCAATTTTTGGCTTTTTAGGTAGTTTTCTATTGTTGTCAATTTTCAAATCGTAATCAAGTACCCGTTGGTTTGATCTCGGAAAGTTATGAACCCTCGAAGGACTTAGATATCCAAACTTTTGCTGTCGATATAAAAAGTTTTTAACCGCTCTAACGTGATCATTTTCCGTGGGGTTTGGTGATTTAAAATCGAAATAGCCTTTATTAATCTTTTTAGGAGAGACTTCTTTGTCGTCGTAAAGTCCATGTTTTCGTAAAGGAACGTATACAATTTTAGCGGGAATTTTAGACAGGTCATTCTTTTCTTTATGTTGCTGTTTTAAATTGATTTTTGACTCCAAATTTTCATCGTCTTGATAGTCAATAAAAAGAGGATTATGTTCCAACTTGGACTGTAAGATGTGCTCCCAATGTGAGTGGCGAGGATGTTTCATCCATTCTCCATGCGGTGTTTTTCTATTCTTCGGCTTTTTAGGATTTATATCAAATTTAAAACCACTTCGCAAATATAATTCCTGATCGAATTGATCTGGAACTACTTTGTCCCCTTCATTATTGTTTAAGCCAAAACGATTATATGCGTTATAGTAGGCATTTTCAGGTGCAAAATTGTATATAGGGACAACGTAAGGTTGTTCATTTCTCTTTCTATCTTTTACTTCAACGAAAACTGATTTTTTCTTTGCTGTAAAAAGATAATTTTGATTAAATGAAGTCACATAATAAATCAGAGTTTGTTCCTCCTAAACAACTCTTATAATAAAAATAAATATTACAAATCAATCTTGTTCAAATAAAGCAACAAAAATATAATAATTTTTGATATCTTCAGTTTTAATAATTATAATATACTCACGAATTTCATAAACAAAGTACTGCTTAATATTTTTCTTTTCATTTCCCTTTTCTTTGTTTTTCTTGTTGTTTTTTTCATGTGATGGCCTTTTCTCCAAGTTGTATTCTTGCGAAAAAATTTCTAATCTTGTTCTGAGATTTTTCTTCACCATATTTTTTGTATCCTTTTTCGTTTTGATTTCTCCTTTTTCTTCACTGCTATGGTCCTTATGAACACCACTTATTTCACTCTTTATATGTGGTTCATCCATTGTAGTTTTAACTGTAGTTACATATATTTTTGTAGACGATAAATTTTCGTGTTCCGAGGGTTTATCTGAGTTATGATTTGTATTCATTTGTGTAGTCAAAGGCATCATGGTTGTGTCAATATCACTTAATTTAACTTTACTTTCTGTTGGAGAGCTATCTTTGATTTCCGTATTTTTATTTGAAGTAATATAAATTTGTGTGGTACGCTCTTTATTTTCGAGAGAGATATCATTCTTATTATTATTTCCTTTACGTAAAGTATCTGTACTAAATAGAATTGGTGTTGAATTCTCCACTGAATCATGGCTTAGATTTTGTTTATTACTTGCCAATATCTGGATATCTTTATTTGATATGAAATCCGATTGATCTTCAGATACCTGAGTAACACTTTGTGTACTTTTTATATTGCTTTGGCTAGTAGTTTCCTTTTCTTCGGTAAGATTTACTAAGGGACTCGTAGAAGTCACAGATTCCGGTCTAGAGTCATTTAAGTTTCGTTCTTCGTCCTTTCGTTCTGAATTCCTGGTGGTAAAATCAAATTTATCTGAAATATTTGTTGGAGATAGAGTACTTTTATAGTTTTCTTGATCATAAACTACTTTTACTGGTATCACATCAAATGTAGAATCATCAGACTGATTTCTGTTATTTTTCTCAGTTTGTTTATTATTTCGTATAGTTAAATCAATATGTTGATTATTTGCATCCAATCCAACATGATTGTGTTGTTTGCTATCTTTTTCAATGTCAGCATCATCAGCCTCATTCTTAACACTTTCTATTTCAATTATACTTCTTCTTTCTTTTCTCAAATTCTCTGACTCTTCTTTAATCAAATCTTGCACATACGTATCATGTGCATTTAGTTGATCATCACTCACTTCAGTATGCGATTGTTCTGGCGAGTCTTTGCTATGTATTTCTTCAATAATTCTTCTTGCTATACGATTAAGAAACTCTTCTTTTTCTGCTTCGGGTAACAGATCAATGTATTTAGTATCATCACCGTTTCCATATACAACTACACTCGTAACACAAATGCAATAAAAATAAGTCTTATACATCGTTACTTTGATATAAAAGTCATTTTTTAGATGAACATGTCAGTTCATAGACGATTAATTATTACGTACTGAGATATTTGATTGAAAAATCGTTTTGCTGGAGTTTAATTGACTGTATCCAATTATAATTGAACAAAGCGATAAGACTGATAACATTCAATTCAAAAGATTGACCAGAAAATTAAATAGCTTACATGTTACACACGCATAGCCTCGCACTAAGATGCCCTGTGTCGTGGATGCGGTGGACAACACACAAAAACAAGAACACACACAAACAAAGAACAGTTATTATATCCGCCTCGCTGGTAATCGAAACCAGCACCCTTCAAACTGCAATATGGCATGAGAACCATTCCACCTTGCGTGGCGTAGTATCTCTGATAGATTAGGTCCAGAATTAAACAATGTTAGTTGGAAGATCTAGTAATAATTCTCAATCTACCATCTACTAGACCTAATTATCCTATCCTATATATCCTAAGTTTACTCCAGGATTATTAATAACTAGTTCTTAGTTAGTGCTCGCGGCTTCGCCCGCGTTGGTGTCTGGAACGACAAAATATTGTCAAAATTATTCCATGGGAATGAAATAACGGGATAAAAACTATTCTATGTCCTTTCCAAAACCTATCTCTTCAAAGATAACAGACAGACAGGCAAACAGAGTTACTTTCGCATTTCAAATATTAGTAGAGTAGTAAATTATGTGCATTATATTACATAATAATATATGAATGTAAATTAATTAATATTATTAATTATTAATTAATTAATAATATTTTAAATAAAGCAGTGAATTTGCGAATGCGATTGCGATGAATATAACACAAATTAGTCCAAATACAACGAAATAAAAACACTCAATTCAAAGCACATCACATATTTATTATCATTATCTTCGTAACTATTATATTATTAGGACTTATTCTTAAAAGAGCAATAAACTATTTACAATACCACTAATATTGCTTGAATATCTAATCACTGCTTTTAACAAGAGCCCGATATTTCCTTTCAAATGTTGTCTGCAAGATCTCTCTATAGCGAAAACCATTAAGATATTTATTTCAGTGACGTCAGTATGTTAACGACACAGTGACAAAGGCTCCCCTACTACTACTACATTATTCTATATAGATTTTAACCATTTTTGAATTCATTAAACTATATCTTATTCCTCATTATTATGGCATGGTCATTAAAACTACAGAACTTAAAGCAAAGAAATGCTCAAATCTTTAACCTATTGACTGTCGTTTCTAAATTTAATTGATCCTCTGTATTTCCTGCCCTTCCTCTTTAAACTTCTTTCAGATGCTAATCTTGTGTTTGCCATCACTTCATCTGGTATATCTAACTCGGCTATCATCTCTGATGGTTTAGGTTTGCTGTCAGTAATTTCAACTACTGGTATATTTACATCTTTCTCCATAACTGGTATGCTATCTGGAAATTCTACGTTTTTGTCATCCAAAACAATTTTATCTAATGATACAATGCCCTCTTCGTTGTTTTCTGTATCCGTCAGTTCTTCAACATCATCAGAGACCTGGCTTTCAACGATTTCTTCATTTATAACCTCCATTTCTTCCATAGCTTCTTTCATCAGCTCTTCGACAATAATATTCTGTTTTTTACGATTTATCGGCTTCCTTTGGTTTCTAACGGGTATTCTTTCAGCGTTTCTATTAGGAGGTGGTGCGTTTTCACCTACTGGTTCAGTGTTTCCGGTCTCAGTGTCAGTATTTATTTTACCTATTTCCATGTTCAAGTCATAGTAATCGGGTGAGTCATCGCAAGGGATAGATTCACGAGGTCTGGTGCAAACTAGAACTTCCTGAAATAATGTTGAATTATTATTACTAAGTTTTAAATGATCCTCTTAGTTTTGTTGTGTCAATATTGAAAACGATCAATGGTGCCGAGTTCAAACACAGCTATTAATTTTTATTTAGGCACTTTGTTTTTGAAGACTTTTTTTTACACGATGCTAAGTTAATCCTCGACAACAATCCCACCTGTTGTTAAGTGGCGATGATGTCCAAAGATGGTAAGCGAATTAAGTAAGTAAATCCTATTCACTCTTTTCCTTAAGACTCCCACATCTAAAGCGGGCGGGAATATCGATGCGGGTAAACTATTCCAATCCTTTGCGGAACAAGACTTGAACCTTTGTGGAAGTTACTTTGTTACGTGGTAAATTGAGAAAAGTTGGGCCCATCAATTTATCATGAGATATATGGCTCGTCTGATCGTTCTTCAGCTATTTAAACGCTGCTTAATGTTTTACCTGATTGAAGACAGTCTCCTTGGGACATATGAAACTCCAGCGGTAGGTGGTGTTCCTCCCGGTAGCGCCTTGCGACGTCAGACATACGTGGAAGATCTGGCAGTCGTTGTCCACGTCGGCGTAGTACCCGTATGTACGGTTCTCACAGCTGGAAAAAATACATGTTATTTTAATAACCCTTTGGCAAAGAGAGATCTAATGCCAAGCGAGGCGTCATGCCTGGTGAACAGCCGAGCTCTGACTGATAACGGTTGGAACTTGTAAATATGCGAGCGGTGTAGAAAATGATAGCGTGATTCGGCTTGTCGTGACGTCACCATGTGACGTGTGTTCGATGTCGTCACCACCCTGTGGGATACAAGCGTAGTGTGGGCAGTAGGTGCTGCGAAATTTCATGTTTTGTCATAAGCAATAAAATAATTATAAGGCAGTGACAGCCGACTCAGTCGAGTGGTTTTGAACGTTGGACTCCTGAAAAGCAGGGTCTAAGAACAAATCCTGCAGAATAAAAAAAATGTGTGCAATTCAGAGGTGATAGAAGTGAAATTTTCAAAAAAAATAACGTTTTGGTCGCAAGTAAACCCTATAAACGATCTAGCGCTGCATGTTTTAATAGTTTGGTTAGATGTCATAACTATTGTTTTAGCGCTGCAGCGAACTTTAGTTCTAACTCTTGCTAATGTTCCTATCTCATTTTCTCCCACGTTCAAATGTGTCTGTGCTTTTTTCGTTTCCGTTTCGTTCCATATGCGCGTCTTTTCCGTTTCATAGAATTCCAAATCACGACGATACTAAAGAAGTTTTCACTTCAAAAAATGTACGGATTAGAAATTAATTGTCTCTGTTTGAGTCCACATCACCCTCACCTGCTCGCAGTACCCACCTGTTTTAGAGGTCACCGGGCTCCGACCCACTCAGTTTTTGTTTTGCGATAACTATTTGTAAAGGTAAATCGTATTTTTCAAAGCGAAGGCAAGTGGCAATGTCTAATGCAAAATTTACCTTACCTGAATGTATCAGTGATATTTTCTCGTATTGAAGTAGCGTTCGCTGGTAGATTCAACGTGTCGGCTTGCGTCTGATTTACCATTTCCTGGAATTAAATATCATTCATTAAGAAATATTGCCTGTAAAGTCGGTTTATGGACGATATTTTTACGTGATAACGTCATAAGAAAACATTGATGACAAATTGCATACTTTAATGGAGGGGAAGGCGCTCATAGCCCGGCGGCTTGCGTCGATCTCAAGTGATCGACAAAGTTAAGCAACAGCGGGCGCGGTCGGTAGTTGGATGGGTGACCGCTAGTGGCTGAATATCTTGAGCGCTTCCGTGCTTCGGAGGGCACGTAAAGCCGTCGGTCCCGGTTGTTATCATTTGGTAGCAGTCGTTAAGCCATGTCGGATACCTTCGGGCGGCTTAAAATTTCCGACACTCGGGTTGGCCACTAACCCCTCCACCAATCCGCACTGGAGCAGCGTGGTGGAGTATGCTCTAGGCCTCCTCAGGTACGAGGAGAGACCCGTGCTCAGTAGTGGGCCATTAATGGGTTGTAGCCAATGGAGGGGAAGAGAGTTACAAGCCAACGAGAGCGTTGCAAGCCAACGCTTGGGCCGATCGTGCCTCCCTTGTATAAAGCTAAGTGCGGGGAGGGATAAAACTTGAAAATAGCTAGTGCGAGTAGGCCTCGTACACGTAGGGTTCCGTACCACCGAGCGATGTTATTTCGAATTTTATTTGTTCAATAAAAAGATGAAATGTGAAACAATCCCGTTTTGAAAGGTGCTTTGGGATCTAACTTTTATATTCTAAATTTTATACTGTTATAGGGGCCACTGTAACGTGTATTCTGTAATTGTCCTCGCTGGTCCCGCAATTTCTTTTTATAGTCTTAATACAAACTTTTTACCCCTTTACCCCATCTTAGGGGTCATTCAAGTATTACGTAAGCACAACAGGGGGGTGGGGGAGTCGGAGGGAAGATGGTGATTAAGTCAGCAGTATAATTTTTTTTCACTTTTTCAGATCTTCCACCATTTTTTTTCAAAATTAATGATGAATCAATAAAGAAACCATTGAATGCAAGTACCAATGTTTACGTAAGCATGGGGGGGAGTGGTAAGAGATTTGCTTACTTTTGCTCACGAAGGGGATGGGGGGGGGGTTAAAAATTGCAAAATATCTGCTTACGTAATACTTGAACGGCTTCTTACTTCTCTAAGGAATTAATTTCCAGGCGTCCAGTAGTCCAGGCTGTCTGTTATCTGTCAGTCATCGTCGGGTAAACAAAAATTTAAAAATATATACATTAGTAACGGACATGCAAAAAACCAGGAATTCAAAATGGCCGACACGAAACATTATTCAGATTAAAATATAATGTCACCTTGATCCGCGACAGAGCTGAATATTTAGTGGCTCATGAATACAGTCATTTACAAGTATAAGTTACTAGCGACCCGCCCTCGCTTCGCTTCGGGAAACTTATTCCTTCGGTTTGCAAAGATTTAGTTACATATTTTGGATAATTCACAGGATATCTTTATTAATGATAGCTTTCCCCCGCGGCTTCGCCCACCATAAACCCCTAAATATATAAAAGTTGATAAAAATTTGCGCCCCCCATTTACCCCCTTAAGGGATGTTTTTCGAAAAAATATTTTATACATGTTTCATAACTCTCAATGAAAAACCTTCATACTGAATTTCATTCGAATACCTTCAAAAACGGTAAAGTTTCATACTAACTTTGCACCCCCGTTTTACCCCCTTAGGGAGTGAATTTTCAAAAATCTTTTCATACTGCTCCCCACGTTATAAAAGGAGCCCCTGTGCAAAATTTCAAGTTTCTAACCCTTATAGATTAGGCCCTGCATTGACATGTCAATCAGTCAGTCAGCTTCTCCTAGTGCAGAGGAACTTTTTTCCAATACTTAAATGATTAAACTCGTGATATCTTTCGAATGGAATGTCCGAATTGAATAATTTAAAAAGTTATATAAAGGTAATGAAGCAGTCTTGAATATGAATTAATTTATTTTGATAAGGATTAATACTAAGATACAAATAAAGAGCCTTTTCCAGTGGCAGTATCTCAATTAAGTTTTTTAAATAAAAAAACACTTATTGTGGCATAACTATAATAGTTAGACATATGCCATCGCGGACTTTATTGTAGATATTGATGTCCTTTATAAAACTGTAGTACATCACTTTGCTCTATTATCCATAGTTTTCGCAGCGCACGCGATGTAAAGAATATTTTAGGTATTTTTTTTACACCTTGGGTTATATTATCGGAGTTTTATTAATGATCCCAACTTTTTTTGAACGTATGATATAGCTTATGTCACCCGGGGATAGTGTAGCTTTCCAACAGTGAAAGAATTTTTCAAATCGGTTCAGTAGTTTTGAAGCCTATTCGATGCAAACAAACAAACAAACAAACAAACAAACAATCAAATCTTTCCTCTTTATAATATTAGTAGGTATATATAGAAGTATAGATATCAGTGTGATTGATGTGAAGACAATGTTTCGCCAATTTAATCATATTCTGAACTACCTGTGCCTTCGACTGCGCGGGAGTTTTGCCCGCGTAAATCCCGAACCTGTGGAAATAATAATAACCTAACCAACCTCTAATAAGCACACGATGTCATCTGCAACTTCCAGTGAACCAGAAAAAGAATCCAATCTATAACTAAACGTCAACAGAATCTTGAATAATCTGCAACCAACCTCTAATAAAACCACCCTTAATCCATACAGAACAGTCCTGTCCGTAACTTGCCTCTAATATAATTCTGGTATTAACCGTATTAACCGCAGAAAAATTTTGTACCGTTTTTGCATGGAATATTAAAAAAAACGAACTTACCCTCAACATCTTTAAAACCGCCCCCGTTCTTGCGCCCCTGTCTATCGCGTCGGAGGTCGCACATGTTATAATTGTTAGAAGGAATATTGTTGATATTAAAATCTGCATTTTGCTGACTTGTATGGATCTGAAATTAAAAATTTAAGGGGAAAATTAAGGTGGTAATTCGGGTCGTTTGGATTTTGCGCGGGTGTGTTTTTTATTTCATTTTTTCATTAATGCTTGCTACAAATACAGTTATTTTTAAATATCTCATTGATATCTTTCTAATGTTCTATTTAATCTATTCTAAGTATTTGTTGTTTGTAATTTTATAATATTTTTGTGTGTTGTGACGCTGCGTCTGTCTTTCTTTTCGCTACTCTAAACAATCCTTTTCTTTTCTATTTCTTTTCAATGACAAGATATTAGAATTTGGTTTCGGTGATTAGATTAAACATAGTGAGAAAACCTGCACATTTGAGAGTACATAATGTTGCCAAAGATGTGTGAAGTTTAGCAATCCGCACTTGGTCAGCGTGGTGGACTATGGCCTGCACCACATTGTGAGAGGGACCCGTGCCCAGCAGTGGGGCGGTGATGGGTTGCGATGATATTATAAAATATAAAAAATAATGTACGAGAGTATTGTTACTTATCTTCATTTAAATAAACTGTAAAGATTTTTTTGTGCTTTTAGGGCAAAAAAACATTTTATATATTTTTTAAAGTCCCTTTTTATATAAAAAATATTGCTCAATAAAGAAAAAGTGCGAAAATATTTTCTTCAAAGAAAGTTTTGTGGAAATAATGAGTCAGTCTATTAATCAACATATTTTAATTTTTTTATTATCCCACTAATTTATTTTTCCATCACTTTTCAGATTAAATTTAACTTAAATATGCCAAGTTAACTTACCATAAACACAAAAAACCTTATTATCTAATCCATTAAACTAAACCGATCGCACTTGCCAAAACGTTACACTAGGAATGCGAAAATCAACGTATTTGAGCCTTTTATAAACTGCCCGCCGTCAACGGAGTACGCGGAATTACCAATGAGGGAACAGGTACCGTCGGCAAAAAAATAATGTCTGCAAAAAATAATTTTCAAATACCTAACTTGAAAACAGTTCAGTGTGCTGAATTTAAAAAAACTATAAGTTTTATTTGGGAACACGCAATGTCTGCAAAATAATCTAAAAAAAAAGTGTAAACACATTTTGGAATATATTTGTGCATCTAATGAAATGAAATATTTTTTTATGCAATGCAAAATACAACGAAGGAAGGTTATCTAATTTAATATTTTATTTAATTCTGTTCTTATCATTTTACACAAAATGTGTCATTGCCGATCTAGGAGTGTGTAACTAATTTTATGTTGTCACCAGTGCCTAAATCTGTAAGTGTGTAATCTGTATTTTCAGTAATTTATAGGCGTCATTAACGCTTTTATTGCCTAGACGGAAGATGTCCATGCCTATTACTAGAATGTGTGAATGAATGAAATGAAGTTTATTCGAAGTTGGTTTTTGCAAACACTAAGAAAGTCAAACTACGCCATCGCTTCAACACATCCTTGCCATGAGTGGTCTTGGGAGGCGACAAGGAGCTTATTTTCCTTCACACTCGAATACTCTGACATTACAACAGACAGTTAATTACTTATACTACTACGGCCAGCTAAACGTCTTATACGTAGCTCATATAATAAAATTGTAATTTGTTTTAATTTTGCGTGTTAAATTACATTCAAAACTTGTAAATTGGATTATTTACCGAGTGTTAGTAGGAATTTAACGACGTGCGCACGGAACTCATTGGATTATTGCACTCACTCAGTCGCCGGTCGAAACTGTCATCCTCAATATTCGAATTTGCAACGGAATTAAACCTGGGGAGTATTGTTTTATTATTTCTTGTTAACGTAATATTCTCTATTAAGTATTTAGATAAAACCTCCATTACATCATCCTCTTTACATCATCTCAAAGTTTGAGATACGTCAAATTATACACCGGCGCATCTATTTGTCTCATTTTACTTGACTAACTGTGGAAGTAAAATTTGATGACAAATACTTCTTTGCCTCAGACACATTACCCTTTCACACTGCTCAACAGATATACGATAGACCTCCAATATTATTATTAGGGTACTTTTAGTAATATTAATAATTTAACTTTATTTTAATACAAGTATACAATACTACTAGTCTATCCCAGTTTAATTACCTAAACTTAAGTCAAGTTCTAAAAAGTTACCATCTAACACTGTTGCAGACAAGGTGCTAATATAAACTATTTTATTTCAGTAAATATATAACTAAAATCCCAAACATGATGACCCGCCAAGTTGCTTACAAGGAAATGGAGTCAAAACTCAAGCTGGCTCTTAAAGAGCTTAAAATCTGTAAGGACACCAATGCTCAGTTATTACAAGAGAGGGAAGACAGTGAAGCGGAAATCACTAAGATTATTAAATCAAACACCGAGCACAAGAAGCAGCTCTCTGACCTTCACAAGGAATATATGGACATCCTGGAGCAAAAAAATAAACTACAATACATTGTTGACTCCTTCACCCAATGTAGTTATGAGCATGAGAAGGCTTTGAATCGCATCACAGAGCTTGAGATAAGTCTACATGAGGCTAATAAGACCATGACTCAATTAGAACAATTAAAAGAATCTCAGGAATGTGATGCTACTCAGAGCCTCTTTAGCGAGCTTGTTGACTGCGGTTCCTATCCTAAAGCAACCTCACCCACTGTTATTGACTTAACTTCGAGTGATAACTCATTAGAAACTATTGTTAAACCTGCTGTATTCTTTAATAGTCATAAAAAATTAAAAAAGTATATTAAAATTAAGAAATTTGTGTGTAAAACTAAAAAAATACTTAAACAAAAGAATTGTATACAGCAGTTGGGGCAGAGCAAAAAAGAATGTTTATCATTAGTTAATAAAATAAACTTATTGCAGTCTGAACTGGAACAAAATAAGTCCCTCTATGATGCTGAATCTCTGCATCTTCAGAGTAAAATAGACAGCCTAGAAAAATCATTACATAATATGACCAATATGTACACAAAAGCTCAAGAACAAATAAGGGAACATATTACATCTTTTGACAACCTCCTGGAAGTCTGTAATGACAATATGGAACGGTTTGAGTCATTATCCCACAAGCAATTCAACCGGGACAATAATAGCTGTCAATGTGCTCTGGCGGTGCAGAATGAAAGTGTCATGCAGAATGTACCACTCAACGTCCCCCAAGAGATTAAGTCAGAAAAAAAAACCATCATTATTAGTGATAGCCTAGGGAAGCAATTTGGGTCCATTATAAGCTCGCACCTTACACACTCTGTAACAAACATGTGCTCACCAGGGGCCACCTTTGAGTATTTAGTAGGTCAAATTGATGCCCATAAATTAGACAGTAACACTAGTATAGTTTTGATGATCGGTGACAGCCTGAATGTTAAAAAAAGGCAAATTATTAATAGTGTTGAAAAGTTAATATTATTACATGAGAGTACGAAGTGTAAATTTGTAATATGTGCTTTTCCATACTCTAACAACTTAAGTGTGATACAAAATGAACATATATACAAACTAAATCAAACGCTGTATAACTTGACGAATCATCATAGCGATGCTATATTTTATTTTGATATTAACAAATTTATTTCTATGTTTAAGCTGACTAGGGATACTATGTATCTGCCAATAAAATATAAGCGAAACTTAGCTACATTGTTAGCTTATAACTTAAATGATGCGGTTACATGTAGTGTAACAAAGTCTATTGACACATTTTTAGATTGTGGTAGTAGTACCACTACTTCTGTCTTGGACAACTGTACTAATATATGTACAGAAAATAATTTAAACTAAATAATAAGACAAAGGATAAGCCATCTTATATAAACATTGTACATCAAAATATACAAGGCTTTTCCGGCAAAGAATTAGAAATTGAATTATTTATTAAAAAGTTCAATGTTCATGTTATATGTATCAGTGAGCATTGGCTGTCAAGCTCTCAAACTAGTTTTAAGATATGTAATCACATTGTATCAAGCGCGTTCTGTAGAAGGACTGCAATTCGCGGTGGATCACTTATATTAGTTCACAAAGACATATCTTGTAAAAATCGGAAAGATATAGTGAGTCTTTCTGTTGAACGCACTATTGAGCTGGCCTGTGTGGAACTGGAGCGTTTTATAATAGTTTGCGTATACCGGCCCCCGTCTGGTGACTTTAACTCTTTCGAAGATTCGCTGGAGGATGTACTTAAGCGAGTGTGCACATCAAAAAAAGAATTAATTGTATGTGGTGATTTTAATGTGGATATTCTTGTACAGACGTCCATTACTGTTAGGTTGCTGGACTTATTTAAGTGTTTTAATCTGATTCCACTTTTCACTGAACCCACTAGAATAACTGCTACATCAGCTACATGTTTAGACAATATATTCTGTAACTGCTCAATTTTAGGAAAAGAAATAATCAGTAATTTAAGGTCCGATCACTGTGGACAAAAAATTTCTATTTTTAACCAGCCTAACAAAAATAATAAATTAATAAAATGCAGACCTATAACCAAAAATAAACTATTAATTTTTAAAGACCGAATTTCTTCTAAAATCATTACTAAGTCGTCTGCTTTTAACCAAAGTGATCCTTCATATCACTATAACACTTTATTCAAAAATATTAATGAGGAATTTAACAGAGTTTTTAAATTTAAGTCTGTTCACGTAAATAAAGAAAGTAAATTTAATGATTGGGCTACGAAAGGCATTTTCAAAAGTAGGAACAAGCTTTATGACCTATATGATGAAAAACAATATAATCATAGTACAGCGTTCCACGAACATGTGAGAACTTACTCTAAAATATTTAAAGCCGTTTGCATACACGCTAAGTCGCTATATATTAAAGGCAAAATTATAAACTCCGACAATAAAATAAAAGCTACTTGGGATGTCATTAGTGATGAAACCGGTAGCACTAAATCACGTGACCATAATCTTGAACTAATTATTAACGACAACAAAATCACCTCTGATAACGAGATAGCTAACGCTTTTGAAGATTACTTCCGAAATATACCACTTTCATTAACAAACTCTCTTCAATCTTCTCCGGCAACAGCATATACTCTCTTAAGAGGGCTCGTTGGTAAATGTAGTGTTCTGTTCGAATTTAAACATACTACGACGACAGAGATAATTAAAGTCTTCCAATCTTTGAAAAACAAAAGAACAGGTGACTTGTGGGGGATATCTGTACAAGTAATAAATAATATAATAGATGTTGTAGCCCCGCACCTAGCTGTAATCTTTAATAATTGTGTAGATCTGGGTACTTTTCCCGATCTTATGAAATGTAGTAAAATAATACCACTTTTTAAGTCCGGAGACAGAACAGATGTTAATAATTACAGACCAGTTGCTATTTTGCCGACACTTAGCAAGGTTTTTGAAAAAATTATGTTAAATCAAATGATTACTCACTTCACTGTTAATAACCTACTTCATAATGAGCAGTACGGGTTCACTAAAGGTCGTAGTACAATTGATGCGGGTGCTAGGCTCTTGAATCATATATATGAGGCCTGGGAAGCATCACAGAACGCTATAGGTGTATTTTGTGATCTTTCAAAAGCGTTTGATTGTGTAGAGCATGAAACACTAGTTTTGAAATTGGGTCATTATGGCCTTAAAAATAAAGCACTTGAACTAATAAAGTCCTACTTGAATCGTAGGGTTCAAAGTGTTTGTATAAACGGAGCTAAATCACCAGGATCACCAGTTTCAATTGGTGTCCCTCAGGGATCAATTTTGGGCCCATTCCTTTTTTTAATATACATAAATGATCTTCCATTCCATATTAGTAAGTATGCTGATATTGTACTGTTTGCAGATGATACTTCACTCATATTTAAAACTAATAGAGATAAAATAAATTTTGACGATGTGAACAGTACTCTCGCCCATATCTCATACTGGTTTTCTGTTAATAACTTAGTGCTTAATGCCAATAAAACGAAATGTGTTGAATTTGCATTGCCAAATGTTAAAAGCGGTAATAAGGACATTAAATTAAATAAGGAAATATTAAATATGGAAAGTTGTACAGTATTTCTGGGGATCACTTTAGACTGTAAGCTCCAGTGGGGGACCCATATAGCGACACTTGCGGGTAAACTTAGTAAGGCTGTTTATGCTATAAGAAAAATAAGGCAATTTACGGACGTTGAAACAGCAAGGCTTGTCTACTTTGCCTACTTTCATAGTATTATGTCTTATGGTATTTTACTATGGGGTAAATCTGCGGAAATTAAAACAATCTTTGTGTTACAGAAAAGAGCCGTTAGGGCAATTTATAAATTAAAATCACGCGAATCATTGCGTGAAAAATTCAGAGAAATAGATGTATTAACTGTAGCTTCCCAATATGTTTATAGCAATTTAATTTTTATTAAGAAAAATTTGAGTTGTTATAAACAAAAATCCGATATTACCGATCGGCAAACTAGAAATATGCACCATTTAGTGACTTCCTCGTACCGCCTTCGTAGGGTCCAGCGGTCATTTGTGGGGCTCGGTGTACGCTTTTTTAATAAGTTACCAAAGTCTGTTATTGATTTGCCCTTACAAATATTTAAGAAACATGTAAAAACACGACTATTAGAGAAAGGTTATTATACAGTAGAAGAATATATTAATGACAAAGATGCTTGGACATAGACATCTGCGACCAGTTCTACTCATGTTAGTATGTATGTATCTGTATGTAGGTATAAAATTTGTAATCTAGCATTATTATTTTATTTTTTTAAAAGATGTGCCGAGGAGTTTCTTTCGCCGTTTCTTTTTCTCCTCAAAGATTTAAAAAATCAATATTTAAAGGCACCTTAGCGAAACGGTGGTAAATGCAAAAAATTGACGTTCATAAGTGTATGCATCATACCTACATGAAATAAATGATTTGAGTTTGAGTTTGAGTTTGAGTTTATGGAGAGGGGTAGCTAGTTTTTGGTATGTATGAGTAACGTTGAGAATAAACGTACTGGTACAAAGGCCCGTTAAAAATAAATTAAACCAACTTCAAAGTTAATAATGAGAGTATTATTCAAAGAAGAATTAATTGCCTTTTATCAAGAATCCATCACTATTTACCATCAGATGGAATTCTAATCAAAAATCCACTTAAAAAAAGTAAAAAAATATTATTATTTTGCTGTCGCTACATTTCAACTCGCCCGTGAGATGTGACCCGCAACATAAGCGAGCCAGCTGAAATTTGGTGTTAGTACTTACGGCCGGTTGCTTTAATCTATCTTGTTTTTATCTCACCTGACGGACCACCTCAAGTTAAATGGTACAGGCATCACCAGTGCGTGTCACCTAAGGAAGAAAGAAAAAAAGGGAAAGAAAGAAATACTGTCTTTTTAGTACCCAGCCAAGACAAGAGGGTGGCTCATCAGCTGGGCTTGAACCGCACTACCAGCCTACAGTACCTTCGGGATTCAACTACACGAGACACCAGCGACTCCTAACAAGTGGGCCCAGGTGCTGTCCTCGTCCGTAGTTGCGTAGGTCGCCCCCCGGGCAGGGGAGGTCGGTGCCGACTCTAACATGGAAACAACCTCGTACACTACAAACACCTCCTGTAAACGTGCGTGTAAACGCACATTATCAGTGCGCGCTTCAAAACGCGAGATCTATAGCGTACTTGGACTCTGCTCAGACTACAAGCTGCTACTCTACAACAGTACTCTAAAAGCTGTACTCGAAAAAATATATTTGGTAGAGAAAATTATACAGCGAGATATATACCACCGACCCGGGTACCGCGGCTGTTGAGAACAGTCTTCTGCGGTTGCGAAACATCTCATACCATCTAGGCGGTAATTTTAGGCTTCTCGCCCACGTCAGACTTTTTGTAGGACCGATAATCGGGCCGATTTTTCCTCCGACGCTTAATGTACCGTATTTCTGACCGACTTTTTGTATGACGTGTGCGTTGCACTATTGCTATCAGTACGTTCTATTTTTCTCCTACAAATATCGGTTACCGATTATTTATCGGACGTGGGCGAAAAGCCTTTAGCCGGTCAGCGCGGGACATACTCGTAGGTAAGCGTCCACAATAGACACACTGGATGAATTCCATTGTCTATGATAGACGACAACCAACAAAGTTTCGGTACCGATAGCGGTAGTGATATTCACTTCGGATCGGATATCGTTACCTCCAGCAGCGGCGGATACCGCGCGTTTGAACAGGAATTTAATCCTTTGTTGCCTCTTGACTGAAAAAAATCCCACAGAATCGTCCAGTTCACCATAACCAGTGTGTCAATTCAGCTCACATATTATCTGAGCACGGTTCGCGTTACCACATAACTTAATCCCGACGTCGCTCACAGTTAAGGTCGCTAACTGTACCGGATGACCCAAAAATATTCGCGTTTGACAGTACGTGGTCGGAATGTTTGTAGAATTGCAAATTTGGATAATTTTTTCGGGTTCTGTAGATTTATTTTCGTCTCGAATATACAATAGGTAGATATACTATTAGGTATAACTCATGTGAAGACCCTGTAGTCTTTTTGGTAGTGACACTGTCTGCGAAACGAAGGGTCCTAGCTTCGATTCCCAGTCGGAGTAAATATTTATGTATGTTCAGGCATATCATTGTATGTATGTATGTTTTCGACTAGTAGTGGTCAATGCCACCCCCGGCATATGGCGTCCTAATGCCGGTGTACGATTGAGTATGAGTATGGGGATATGTACGGGGGTATGAGTTATATTTGGTAAGTAGTATCACAACCATGGTAAAATAAATAAAAATAATGCTATACACTCATAGCCTTACGGATAACAACCACCCAAACTCCGGGACACCCTTGTTCTCCCGCGTCCAAGCCCGGGTTAATGGTGACTCTTGACACCCGCAGACCACGAGCGCGGTCATGGAAGTAATATCCCACCCAGACAAGAACACACCCAGGCCTACACTCTACGGAACCCTAAAATATAAAAGAATCTCAAAAATCCGCGATGCAATCACTGTAATAACTATTACTCTGTCTGATCTAACGCAAAATGGAATGGAGTCGGTTTGTGCTTTTTACCGACTTCAAAAAAAGAGCAGGTTCTAGTTCTGTGTTTGAAGCGATTTCCCCGTCATTTGAGAAACAAAAAAAAACAATTTTAAAAAAGCTCATGTCATGACATGACATGACATGGTCTCGTTTAAATTTGTGCGAGATCTGACGAGTAGTGTTCGAGTTATTCCTAATGATGCGTATTTAAATTATTCCATTCTAATTAACAATAAACAATAAAATAAAGAAAAAAAATTACTTCGACTACGTTGATGACGTTCTCATTTGATTACTTGCCGATGTTGAAGTAGGTTTTTCGTTTTGTTAAATTATGTGAAGTAAATTCATCTAAAAAGCAAACTTGGGGTAACATTATGTCAATTTATTATGTTGGACCCCCCAGCCTAAATAATAGTGGCACTGCCTGCAAAGCGCCGAGTTCGAGTCCGGCCGAGGCAATTATTTATGTCACAGATATGTTTATTCTCGGGTCACGGGTGTTAAGTGATGTAAGCGAAGAGCAGCCATGTACTAGTTTGGAATAACATTCCGTTTTATTTATTCCCTGGAAACTCCATCCTTCTTTTGTTCTCAATGAAAAGGTGAATAAACTCGTGCGATTCAAAAATATAAGTATTTAGACAAGCTTCAACGTACGTGTTGAAGCTAGCAATATGTGAAGAATAGTGAAGAAGCAATATTAATCAAGCGATTGCCTTTAAGTAATTTAATAGTACCTGACAATATTTAATATACCTACTCCAGGTAGACGGTAGCATCTGACCTGCAGGACTTGTTGGTTGCTCTGAAAACCAGCGGTTGTGGATTTTCTGCGACCATAATTTATATATCAACATTGTTCATATATTTATTATCTATCACAAACGAACAGAGGAATATAATGGTGAGTTGTCGCCGTCGCACGTGGTCAATGCGATACGTCACAACTTACACCGGCTAAGAAAAAACGAAGAAGAAACAAAGTGAAATAAGGATTACAATTACAAAAATATTTGAAAGAAATATTATAAAGAAAGTACAAAAACATTAAAATAAAAGCATTGATGAAATGGGACGCACTCGCACTCAGCATATTTATTTTTTATATTTAAACAGCCGTCAAAGGAGTAGTTTTTTTTACAATAGAAAAAAAAACAAAAAATACACAATTGTCACAATTTGATCCTGGTTTGGCTCTACAGGTACCTGGTCTCCGCACACACTGTTCACGATGTGGGAGTCTTCAAGAGGAGAGAGAATCAGGGAATATGTGCGTTCAACACCTTGGACTTCATCGCTACTTATCAGCTAGGATTGTGTTCAAGCATTAACTTATTTAAAATAATTATGACACCTTAGAATAATGACATATAGAAACGAAGTCCGCGCGGCTACTTTGACAACATTAAATGTGAGTAGTAAATGTCACCAAACGCCGGCCAGCTCCGTAGTCTTCAATGACAATGCACGGCAAACACGTCTCGCGGAAAAAAAATAATTATGTCGATTTGTGCGGTTAAATTTTGTCACAACACATTTGAAAAACAAAAGAAGTGTAATAACATCACTTTTCACAGGTAATCTTTCAATATTTCATAATATCTTTTATATAATTAGGTTTCAATAAAAACGTTTTGTTTCAATACTCAGTGTTGCCCAATTGTGAAAATAAATTTTCCAATTTTAAGTGACGAGTGATATACGGCTTAGTCGTGGAGAAGTATATTGGAAGCCAACCAAAAATACACGAATATGTTCAAAACATTTTAATAATGAAGATAAGTACATTACACAGGGTGGATCGTGTAGATTGCGTGAAAATGCTGTCCCTGTTAAGGTATAATTATTGAAGTTGTTATTCATTATTATTTTAATTATTATTATTAGTTATTATTATTTTAACATGCCTATTGTCAATGTCATTTTCATCTTAATTTTATTGTTGTTTTCACAGATACAATAGTTCACAGATATAATATAGTCCATAGAGTAGTAAATCAACAAAGCCCATTGTTTTTTGTTTTTCCACAGAGTATATTTAATATTGGAACAAAACTTTTTTACTCAATGCTGATAAAATATACTAAGTTCCTGTTTTCATGCTTATGTTCAGATACGTAAAAGATATGTAAAAAAAAAATAGTAAAAAAAATATCGGCTTCAACACCCTCGAAAACCATGAAAACGATACCCATGACGAAAAGTTGTTAATTTCGCGCAGCCGCCATCTTGGATTTCTATTTTGACAGCACTATCGGCTTCACCACCCTCGAAAACCATGAAAACGATACCCATGACGAAAAGTTGATAATTTCGCGCAGCCGCCATCTTGGATTTCTATTTTGACAGCACTATCGGCTTCACCACCCTCGAAAACCATGAAAACGATACCCATGACGAAAAGTTGATAATTTCGCGCAGCCGCCATCTTGGATTTCTATTTTGACAGCACTATCGGCTTCACCACCCTCGAAAACCATGAAAACGATACCCATGACGAAAAGTTGATAATTTCGCGCAGCCGCCATCTTGGATATCTATTTTGACGGAATTATCGGCTTAAGTACCCTCGAAAACCATGAAAAATTATTTATTTATTTATTTTATTTATTTCATTATTTCGTTACGGAATTTCTGGATTCGGTCCCCACGCTCAAGGCCCGCGTTAAAAGCTATGCAATAGCTTAAAAAAAAAGGTATTATACACTACTCGCTTGTGTATGCGACTGTCGCGCATGCGCACGTCTCATTCCACGCTTTTATTCCACGCATTTTTTTTCTTACGGTTTTACTATCACATATTTTTCAGTTCGGTCGCCGTAGCAAAACCTATCCCCTCCAAGCCTGCCGTAAGGAACTTCGTTCCAATGATGTTAATATTTTCTTGTATTCGTTTCATATTTAAATAAACATTCTCGTAATATAACAATTTTACATAACCATACCCATACTTTACCACACATAGCTATTTATGTAGGTATTATTGCTAAAAACAAATTCTTATCAGCGGCCGAATCATTCCCCACTTTCGGGAAACTGCACTTCCCTGGCAACCATTAAACAAGTATAAAAAAAAAGAAAAAAGAAAATTAGTGCTTCACTTTTTAAAGAGCGCTTGTATGAAGACTGTCATTCTATATGTCATTATTCTAAGTATGACACATTATTTGACACTCTCCTTTGATACTGTCAGTCTGCATCGTAAGATAGTAATCCCTTAATATTCCTGGCTTAGAAAGATGATAACATTAACGAAGTAATAAGGATGTATTGAAAATCTGTAACGTACTACAAAAACAATTTGGATTCCTCAGGAATAGTTATCTATGAACGTATCTAGAATGCTAATCACTTCTTGTTGTAGAGCCATCGACCTGGGTGACGAGTTTACGCAACTCAGCCAATAACCTCACGTTTTCAATGAAAATCTTTTTATTTAATCGAAAATATAATGTTAATTATCATTGGCAGAATGCTTAATTAACTTTGCGAAAAAAAACACAAAATTGTTGCCATTATTTGCTGTAAGTTTGCTATTTTGGTAAACTTTTAGGTAAGTGATCAATTTCGAATTTCGATTCGAACAGCGATTTGAAATTCCAATTCCAAATTTAATAGGTATTATAATGAAACATTACAGGAAACGGAACTTTTATCACTATGATTAAATTTAATAAGCAAATAGAAGAGTTTTTACCTTCTAGTTCTACCTGTCTCTATCTATCTATGGCATCATACATAGCTTCAAAATGGATGAATCAATTTTTATTTCGTTTATTTTATGTGGCTTGATAGAGAGCACAAGATAAATTTAAACAACTTAAATTTTGTAGCACCCGAAAATTTTGACGAGTTATATTTTTTTTAATAAATATTCTTCCATAATTATCCCAAATTGCTATCCCTCTTAATCGATTTTTTAAAAGTCATCGTATGGTAGCGATTTAGACACCTTAACCGGTACCTTGACCATGAGTTATCATTAAGATCTATTGTACATAATATATGCTATGTACTCATATAACTAGATTTCTATATAACACTACTTTTGGCTCCATTTCAAGTAGTAACTCGAATGCAAAGGCAACATCCTCCTTCGTCCTTGGCTTTCAGATCATTCACCTTGACCTTTTGTACATACATATGTATATGTTTACAGCTGCATCAGCCAAGTTGCCAAATACTTCATAAATAGAATCCGTGTACCTATTCGAAGCACTGAGTGTATGGATAACTAATTGAATTCTATATACTAAAAATGTAGGCGGCTACCTCAATGTTCAGAGAAGCAGAGTAATGATAGTATTTATTCGTTAGTTACAATATGGGCTGCAGCTTGCAGGTAAATACTCCCCTTCCCCAGTTGAAATACATAAAAAACAGGTTGCAGTCATATCACCAAGTACTGTTATCATTGCCATAAAGCATTTAACAACCCCAAGGTCAATAGCATCCAAATTCGAAGTCCAATCGAAAACAAGCCCATTTGCATTAAGCATTAAAGAAGAAATTCATGTAAGCACACACTTCTCAACCATGTCACGTAGAAACTTTAGAAAAAACATCTGGTCGGTAGAATAAGGCAGATAGTGGGAAATTTATTCGCAACGCGATCAAAGTTATGTGTGAACGTGGAACGCTTATGCTATTTCTGATCTTGTATCACGCTATATCAGATTATTGTGGACATTTCCATATGCACGATGCTGTCTAGAACGTCCGTCTACGTGTGCCATCTGTGGTATATTGAAGAAATATAGCCCTAAGCGAGACATAAGTTCCGGGTTCATTATTTGTTTAAATAAATGAGCACCCATAGAGTTTTTTTTCAGGTTCAGATATATTTTTTTTTAGATAACAGGGTTATAGCAGTATCAGAATCGAAGAATTAATGCTGCAAAGAAATTAAAAATGTGCAGCATACATGCAACAATACACAAACGTCACAATTTACACTTAGACATACAGTGTGAACACAAAAAGAAATAATAAACTACGTTGTTAATGTTCGACACGGTTAAAAATGTAGTTACTATTTAATATTAACAATTAAAATTGAAATAAGATTGCTATGTCACAATGAAAATATATAAGTAAGTTATGAAATAAGTTTAAAAATGTTGTTACTTCAAGAACTTTATAAATATTTAAGAGCCAGTTTGATCCCATATTACAAAACTGTACTGAAATGTTATGTAATAAGAAGGTTAAAAAGAAGAAGGATAAAAATACTGACAAATTTTTTTCCCCTTAATTTTTTGAACATTGCATTATAATTCCAGGAGTTTCATATTACACATCATATATTATTTGTCATCCTATCATGAGAGAAAGTCGGAGATTTATTGATAAAACTTTATCCTTAACATAATACAAATGAAAAAGTGTACCTACTTAATAATATAGGGTTGCCAAAAATATTTTACGTGATTTTGCGCATTCATAGCGTGGTATTAAATTGAGCAATTAGCAGAAATTAAAGAACGATGGTATTGTATATGAGAGACTGTTAATAACAGTTAACAGAAAATTTATTAGCGTGTCCTTGTTTCTGAGCAAATGCTAAGGGATCCACGTTGTTATCTGTAGATACTTAGCATGAAATATTTTTTTTAAACTATTGAATACTTAGTCCTGTAATTTTAAATTTCACTTCTCCACCAATAGTAAAAACGTATTCAATGATTAATAATTTTACAATGTATTTTAAGCTGATAAAAAATATTATTAATGCCACACCAAGACATTATTTTTTATTTTAGTTTACCAACCCTGAAGTTGTTGAAACACGTTTATTTCCAGTAAAACCCACAGCCACAACCCTAACCTCGGACCACCTAGAGTCCGTAATCGGTTAGTCAGCACGTCTGATGTGCTGTTAAGGAAGTAACAAACGAGCATGCGAACGACCTGGCGTTAGGTGGCAGTATTATTGCAACTTGCAACTGATGCACATAAGTAAACTTAAACGGAACGATCGAAGTAGGTACGCTGTACGCTACGATTTTTGTAAATTGTCAGGATGCTTAATAAGAACATACTTACTATTAATTAGCATAGACTAAACTAAAGCATAATAATGGATAAATTAACTAGAGAATCTAGTTGGAAAACAATAAAAATATTACAGACATTATTATTTACATACATGGTGATATTGATCAATGGAATGGGATAGGATTTCACTCGGAAATTGAGTACGCTTCTACTCTACGCTTCATTATGACAATAAACAATTAATTATCCACCCTTGGGTTGCTATGTTAATATAAATAATCTTTACGAAATAGAAGCAATCGTAATTGCAAAAAATCCAAAGGTCAACAGAAGCCCATTGGCAATTTTTTATGTTTATGTCACTTCTAAAAAGAGACAAAGTGCAGACGTGCTATGTTCTCAAAAAAATGTTGATAATAATTATCTTGAAAATGAAATATTAAAACATTATAATTATAGTAGTTATTCAAAATATACATCTGGCAACATTTATCGCGTCAATACGTCAAACTCAGACTGTCTTTCTTTTGTTTATCGACTTGTTTCCTGTTTAAAAACAATTTATCTACAAGTGAATTACAATACCAATTAATTAACTACCATGTCAACTGACGAGGAGACTTACTGCCGGCTGTGTGCCGACCCGACGCCAAAAACCCAGCTAATTTCACCCGAAGAAGACGTCGCAATCAGTTCGAAAATAGCAACCAAATTATTGTGGATAAACATTGATATTACAACCCCCAGTTTGTTTCCAAATACAATATGTTTCGCCTGCTTTGATTCCTTAGAACGTACGTGGTCTTTCCTCCACAACGTGCGCACAGCTCAAGAGAAATTGTCGCTAATATTATCCATGAAAGTACCGGGTGAAAACAGCGAAGCTTTGAAAAAACCCGACAACTCTGACGCAGGTAAGCCGGTAGACAAGAACTGGGAAGCCTTCCAAGACTTAAAAACCGAGGTGAAGGTCGAAGTCGACAACCCAGACTTTGCAGCAGCTGAGGCATTACTCCAAGTAGATTACGAAATCAAAGCGGAACTCAGGGACAACGACTTACAAGATTCGATTCTGGATTACACAAACGGTTTCGACTCGACCGACAGCGACATACCCTTAGGAGAGGCTATCAAAGCCAAAAAAGTGAAGCGGGAACACAAAAAGCATCGCAGTGCAAAGCATCCGTCGGACAGTATCAATGTAGCGGCTGTAAATACTACTTGGGACAACTTTGTATGTGGTTGTGGCCGATGTGATGCTCGGTGCAAGAATATCACTGCATTACAACTTCATTCCCTAGAAATACACAACCAATGTTGTACATTTAAATGTCTCGAATGTAATAAACGTTTCTATACGTACAAGCCGTTCATTACACATGTACGAACACACATAAATGATCTACGCTACTGTTGTGAAATTTGTAATAAACTGTACACTCGGTCCTCGTATTTAAAACGCCATCGAAACAAGGAACATGCCTGCATCTATCTCACGAAGTGCAGACACTGTGGGACATGTTTTGAAACTGCTGAACAGCTAAAAGATCACAAAATTGCTTTTGGCACCGAGTTTGGCAAGCGGTCTAGGACTGAATCCAAAGGAGAATTGATATTGAAATGTGAGTTTTGTGATAAAAAATTCAAATCTAGGAGTAATTTACAACAACATAAACTTGTACACACTGAGAGAAGTAGAGACTTCTCGTGTCATATTTGTGGTAAAATGTTCTTCACTAAAGGTACGTTGGGGACGCATATGATGACCCACGAAGAAACAAAGCCGTTTAAATGTGAATTTTGTCCGTTAGCCTTCCGAGCTCGTGGGAACCTCCAGTCACACTTGAGTTTACATTCAGGAACCAAACCATTTGTATGTGAGCAGTGTGGCAAAAGTTTTAGAGTCAAACGACATCTAAAATCCCACTCTATCGTACACACAGACTTAATGCCATTTTCCTGCGATTACTGTAACAAACGATTTAGATTTAAAACACGGTTAAACCTACACTTACGGCAGCACACAGGTGCAAAGCCGTACAGATGTATTTATTGTCAACGAGACTTTACAAACGGATCAAACTTCAAGAAACATATGAAACGAAGGCACGGCATAGATACATCTAAACAGAAGTATGATAACATAGTCTCTGATGTTAAACCTTGTGGCTGTGATGTAACGGAAACAGATGGACAACCATGAATGTAATTGTTACTCAACATTGCTTGTTACTCGTTGCTTGCAAGGTTTTATTTCAAAAATAGTGAAACTATACATTTCATTATTGAGTGGAGATTGTATACAACTATACATGGACATACATAAGGGCAATCAAAACATGAAACATGACTCAAAGCTGAAAGATGAATATTAAAATAGCAAACTGCGAGGAAACAGATGTGGTATTGTGTGTCATATTTGCATTTTTCCATCAAATTTATTCTGTATTTGTCGACCTAAAGTGTTGCTTTGTCCAGTATTATGCCATAATAATTGTTTCAGATAATAATGTGGTTGTTATTCTTCCATCTATACATACAAATAAAATTGAATTGTTTGTGACTTCAAAAAACCATGTTTTCTGAAGATCTTATGAGTTATTTGCACAACACTAAAATACAAACATTTCTTTTTTCCATTTTTGTCTGTCGTTCTGTTCGTTTGAGCTAATCTCCGGAACGGCTGAACCGATTTTGATGGTAATTTCACTGAAAGATTGAACAGGTTACACATATAAAGTAATCATGGAATTCCCATAGGATTGAGATTGAGGAGAACTCCAATGAAGCTGCGGGCACAGATACTAATATTGTGTGATGGTATATTATCTTAGTTATTTATGTATTGTACTATTCAACACAAAATGGTGTTTTAATGTATTCACACTTGACTTCCTTCCATAATTATATTAAGTTGTATAATTTTCAATGAGATAAAGAGAGATATACTTAGATTAATTTGTACTTAATTAGATAATTGTAAATGATATTGATAACTTAATTTTAATCTCAAGTCTGATACAATATATTTTTAATGTAAATAGATTGTAGGTACATATTTATATAAACTTAGTAATGATATTAAATAAGTTAAATATGTATGTATTAGTAAATGTTATTTGCTTTAAAATAACTCAATTATTAAGTCATAATGAAAGAGTGAAACTGGTTATCTGTACCTACATATACATTATAATGAATCTGTAACTTATAGCTATAGTACATGGAAGATATTTGACAAAAAATATTATAGGAGGTATTAGCACTATTTAACCCAAAACGATGATTATTTATTTGAATTTTTGGCTGTTTGTGTGAGCGTTTGTGCTCAATTGTTGTAATCTTAGAAACGGCTAAACCGCTTTGGGTGCGGTTTCCACTAATGTATTGTGGCAACTTAATATTTCTTGTTTGTTTAATTATAATCGGCTCACAAGAAAGATATATCAATTTAAAGAATGCCTTCGAAACATATTCTAGTGTGGTTTATTAAAGCATAGGTTTTTGAAACGAAGTGAGGGTTGATTTACTTGTGTATAATATTTTGTAAAGATAATTTCGGCGATTCAATTTTTTTGTAACATCTAACTTCCTAAATTTTACAATTGTGTATTTTAATAAGACAGTGTTATTGTGAGTACCTACCTACAATGCTACCCGAAACTCTTCAACATACATAGCTTGACTATGTAGATACATAGCTAAATAAAGTAATACCTAGGTTAGGTATACAAAATAAAGATTATATTTTTACCATTTGATTCGGATTTTTATTACCCAATTGAAGGAACAGCCGCAATAAAAGTGTGCTTCCTTAATGAACATTAAACATGAATTACTGTCAATGTAAAGTAATCCTTGGAATGATTCAAATAAGGTTGAACTATGTTTGCGGAAATCTAGTTATTCGTTAGGTATTATGTCGATAATTGCATACCATTAGTATTATAACTATATAATGATTTTAGTTCGACAAATGGGGTATTATTCATCATTTTATCTATTAATAAATTGTCTGATATCCACGTATAGGTATTCAAATATATTCACGATTTCATGTTTTGCTATGCAAGTGTAACAGGCGTTCGTGATTAAAAAACTTTGAAACTAATTTTCTAATCAAATAGATACCAAGTTGTTTAATGAGTTACACAATACAAATAATTTATTTAAATACATACTTAAAGCCTTTTATAAATTTAGTCACGTTAATATAATTGACCGCTAGTGGCTAAATATCTTGAGCGCTTCCGTGCTTCGGAGGGCACGTAAAGCCGTCGGTCCCGGTTGTTATCATTGGTAGCAGTCGTTAAGCCATGTCGGATACCTTCGGGCGGCTTAAAATTTCCGACACTTGGGTTGGCCACTAACCCCTCCACCAATCCGCACTGGAGCAGCGTGGTGGAGTATGCTCTAAGCCTCCTCAGGTACGAGGAGAGACCCGTGCTCAGTAGTGGGCCATTAATGGGTTGTAGCCAATATAATTTTAATTCTGCAAGATTTTTGGTAGTCGTTGATAGCGCGTAGGCACTTAGGTAGTAGGTAGGTTAACCCTTGAGATTTAAACTGGATGATACAGAGCATATTGGCCTGAAGCATTAGCTACCTGTCGCAGTACCCTCGTCTTGTTCAGCAGGTGAGATGTTGCGGACTCAACGTGGGTGGTGGATGCAATACTACTCGCCAGTACTTAAATAAATGTTTAACCATATTTGTAAATAACATTTCAAATGTATTGTACAAATGAAACTACCAGCAACTCTATCCCGCCAAACTAGAAACGTTAACAAAACGCGTATCCGGAGCGTGACGTGTCCAGTTACTATTGTCGCGGGAGTTTCGTTGCTCAGCAGCTGGCGACAGAATGGCGGCCATAGTGAATTTTTAAATTTGGAAGCTTGTACTTTTTAATTTTAGATTAATAGGGAAGCAAAGGTGTTAATGATATACGGTTACGGATGTTACTATAAAAAGGAGATAAGCAAGGATAAACTTTGGCTGAATGCTTTTCTTTTTAAAAGAGACGTTGCAGAAACTGCGCATTACGCAGGAGCGGCAATAGTGCATTCCCATTGATTTGACTAGATCCTAATCCATTGCGACTGCGCATTTTGATGCAAAAGGGCGCCAGGGCATTTAATGCACCCGGGCGCTATATTTATGTGCTAGAGCCACCCCTGTTGTAGATGTCCTATGTCCCTTAAATGGGGCAGAGGGTGTCCACGTCCATTTACAGCCATTGATTAGGCTACCGATCGGCGTTTCATGATAGAGATCCCATAGTTCTTCATTGAAGATTTTTTCGGAGAAGAAAATTCCAATAACCTACTTATTTGTTGTAGGCGTTTACGACTTGGATTCCCATCAGATCTATGGAAAGCGGGTGAAAATTAACTTAATCCAAAAACCTTTTCATACATAAGTCGGTTAAGATTAACCTTGCCCCCCTTGACTCTAGGACAGATAGAAAAGCCGCCGTAAAAGTGACGTAACACCACGAACGTTGCCAGTCAAAAAACGTAGCCTCCTCTCACAATATGAGTGGTGCATGCTGGCTAAGGGCGGATTGGCAGACTAAACACACCTTTGAAAACATTATGGAGAACTCTCAGAAGCAGGTTTCTACACAATGTTTGATCACCGAAATAAAGGATACTTAATTAAATTTTAATACGGATTTCTTTAACCAGCCTTTTATAGTGCAGTGGTTACCATGCTGTACCTACTGTCGTTCGATGGGTACTGGGTTCGATTCACAGCGAGGCAGAAATTGTAATGATTAGTTTTTTGATCTGAGTGTGTGTTGTCGTGGCACCCACGATTCAGGCAATCTTAGTGTCTGTCTATAATCATAGGGGCTATGAGTGTGTAGCGTTATATTTTTTTGAAAATTAAAGGTGGTGCAGGTTTCGAACCCAGCCCGTCCGACGGGAGTCCATTGTGCAAACCACTCTGCTCTCGCTTACAGAAGGTACTTAAATCTACATTATGGCAGAAACTATTATACGTATGTTCAGACCCACATAAACGACATAGATAAGTTAACCACAGAAGTGAAAGATAATTTTAGGTAATAGTATAACACGACTTTTTACGCTAACCGATGAATATTAGCTCCTAATTGGCGTTCGCTTTGGTAAAAGGAACACAGATCAACTAAAAATTGATTGATCGATGACCTGAAGAAAATGAAAAAGAAAATATAGGTAAATCGAAATAATATCCCCATCAAACAACCCCACTTGCGGCGGGCTTCTATCCTTACTAGAAAGGCGTGTAGACGGGACTCTTCAAGAGGAAATTGAATAAGCTTCTACTAGTATAAGTTAGTGCGTTCAACACCTTGGACTTCATCGCCATTTACCATCAGGTGGGATTGTAGTCAAGCATTTATTTATTTTATGTAAAAGAAATAACTGGTGCACGGCCTCGTCGGTTTCTTTTGAGCAGCAACGCATCGGTGACGCCTTTAATCAGATGACTCGTCTGTTCGGCTGTCGGCTGAGAACATACAACACATATAGGCGGCAAATAATAAATAAAAGATGTGATACTTCTGCACCTAAAGACTCATTGTCCATGTGTCGCAGCGCAGTAAGACACGCGATGGCGCGTTACAGAAATGCGCGCGCGCACACGACAACACGGAGCCGGGATTAGATGCTACACATTTTTTTTTAATACGTCAAACGAGCAGACGAGTCGCCTGATGGTAAGTGGCCAGTTTCGCCTATGGATCTCAGTTACACCAAAACTAATCACTAATGCTCGTTTTTCCACTTGTCCGTTGAAGTTTCACATCTATGAGTCCCAGGACATATTTCGATTTTTTATTACATAATTTTATGTAGGTACCTACTACTGATTCATATTGCTGTTAAAACAATATAAGCTGCTTACACTTTTACTATAAGTAGTGTGATCTCATGTAGAATCACTCCACAAATCAGTGTACAAAGTCAGATACACACGTACCTACTTACTTTAAAAAAATGTTATACAAATAATATCTAACACAGTGATGTAAGTAATTCACATACGTAAGAGTTCTCATAACATTCTCTGTGCTAAGTTTGCGAAATTAACATACTAAAATTGACAAATCTCAAGCACACATCCCGAGATATAAATATCTTGGCGCGTGCCCCTCCCTTGTGCATTGTGCTGTGCTCATCAAACCATGCAGAAAACAAAAGCAACGGGTCCACTCCTCCAGTCGGCGACAAGAAAGGCCGCCATACAGTTTCCTGACAATCTGTAACAATATTTTCGCTAAAACACAATTAAAAATAATAAATTATAAAAAATTGGTCGAAAATAAGTATAGTTAGCGCGCGCGTGCTGTAAAAAAACAACTGTCAAAATTGCCGCGCAAATCTCGGCAGAGTATAACTTTCGTAACTTTTAATTTTAAATATTCATTAAAGTGTTACAAACGATTGCAATAAATCAAATGTCATTTTTAATTATGCGTTCGTGTGTTAATTGAAGTAAAAAACACTAGTGGCAGATAAATGGAAGTGTTTCGACTACATTAAGTATGGGTTGGTTTTTTAAAATGGACAATACAAAGACGTTATTGCATATAGTGCTCGCTTTCTTCATACGTTATGCGTGTTGCGACGATTACTTCAGAATGGTGAGTTGGTCAATTAAATAAATTAGATGGATCTGATTTACAGAGGAGCATTGATAAACATTGCACCAGCCATTTGGAACGCTGCAGCGCGGTCGAGAAAGTTTAGAAAAACGTTGGCCAGACCGATTTTCACACTGATAGATTTACGTCTACAAGAGGGTAGGTGTCGTCAATCGTAATTACTAGGGTTTTTTATAAGATTTATTTTCATTATCATTGAACATCCAACATTCATTAAACTGATTCAACATTCCATGATTATGTACTCAATTTTTATATTTACACATTTGTAACCAAATAAAACCGGTAAGTAGTTTGTAAAACCGTCAAATTGTGGACAACTCTATACTTATCCCAGAGATATGATACCATGTCTCTGACTTACCCAATATCCAGTCTCCATGCATAGAGTTCATAATTTGTTCGATTTCCCGTAAAATTGTAAACCGTCCTTGATTGGTGGGTCACTACAATTGATTCATTTGTTGATTTAACAAATTGTTGATTTACTACGAAAGGGAGGCTCGTGGGGCGTGGCCAACTTCAGAAAGAAAACAAAGTGATTCAAATGGAAAAGTTAGGATAGGGTTTGTTTTGCTTACTCGGAAAAGAAACCCCGGGTATCGGTGCATCGGCGAAATCTGTGTCATGATTTTAAAAATATCTTTAATTCTCTCGAAGGCTACACCATTATCGATAACTCGTTAATAGCATACTTTCATTATTATTTCAACGTCCATTGTGTGCAAGTTCGATACCAGTTAGGTGCCAATTTTTTGGTTTGCCTGAATCCATACTTCTATACTTCCTACTAGGTACTAATACATATTATAAATGCGAAAGTACTTAACTCTGTTTGTCTGACTGTCTGTCACTATTTCACGCGAACCTACGTTAGACGAAATTTAGTATGGAGATAGGTTGAGACCTGGAAAGTAACTATTACAGTTTTTATCACCCCACAAGAAGAAATAAAGTTTGCATTGCTAATTTAAAGACATCCTGTATTTATCGTTTCCAAACACGCCGTAGGTACACCCAAACTAGTCACGGTGTGTTCACTAAATACGGGTATACGTTAAACACCCTTCACGCTACACTGGCATGAAGATGTCATGATATGCACTAGTGTTCACCAGTATCCGTGTCATACTTAGTTATAGAAAACTAGTGACCCGCCATTGCTTCGCTTAGTTAAAGAATTAAAGAACTAGAGCCTGAAACATTGCTACTCATTTATTTCAGGCATTTATAAATTTCATGTTTGCCTACTTAATTTTATCGATTTAGGAGAGATTTTTTTTATATAAATTAGAAAGATACTCTAAACTTCAAGTTTACCGGGTCCTAGATGTAAGTGGAGCCGGTCATTTGGAAGGCGTGCGTGGGGACACAGGTCCAACACGTAGGGGCCCACATTAAAAAAAATTAAATAAATAAAAAATAACTTAAATAATTAATAATTATATTAATAATTTTGACTGACAAGTTTACATCAGGCCCCTTTGAGACACTTTGATGTTGTGCATGTATGGTACACAAGGCGGATTCTATCCTCGATTGCACAATATAATACAATCGACAATAGTCTCCACCGTGTGTACATGTACAGCAACTAATTTAGAACAGGAAACTTACTTATTACGAGGGACTGGACATGGTATACTATGGACACCTACCAATCAGACTGTATAAAAACTGAAAATGCGGCAGGTGGTGACTTGCCGCTCACTAGATGGGGCTCCGTAAAGTGTCATATGTTTGGGGGCAACATGAGCATGAGCAGCTAGGGGTGTAGAGAGGTGCGGCACCGATTTCACCATCTAGGGGGGATTGGACCTATGAGCGGGTTTCCTCGTTATTACGCCATTAGACACTTCCACCCCCACTCTGGCCGGCCGGTTAAGGCAAGCACGGAGGTGGAAGCCTGTTTCTCAATCTCCACTCTACCTACTGAAGATTCACGCACCCGTATCCTCCACAACCACTTTTTTGTCTAACAGTGGTTGGTCTAAATAAAAATTATTCGTAAATGTCTAGATGTTTACGTAAACATGTCCTCAGTGAAAGTAGCCAAAAGTAACCAACACCATTGTCCTAACGTCGGGCTAAGTTTAACAATAGCACCGAAACAAATTCAACTGTTTGTTGTTTGTTACTACATAACTAAGTTATGCAGCCTTTTTGGTAAAATAAGTCCGTCCTTCTGTTCGGGATCAAACCTGGTAGTCTAAAGGAGTGCGCACATTACAACGACTCCACGACCGACAGACGCCAACGCGACTAAAACCTTGACAAAGCTAACATTCAATTATGAGCCTTATATCTTTGAAAGTAAGGTTGAATTTCGAACTTATACTTAAAAGCCCTGTACGGCTCGCCCTACACCCATAGCCGTTCCGTTTCGAGACCAACGCGTCAAAGATATAAGGCTCATAATTGAATGTTAGCTTTGTCAAGGTTTTAGTCGCGTTGGCGTCGGTCGGTCGTGGAGTCGTTGTAATGTGCGCACTCCTTAAGGTTTTCAGGTTATAAGTGGTAGTTAAATATAAAAAAAAAAACTGATATCTACACATCAAAGTTTGTGGAAGATCCATCAATCTTTGTGCGTCCGCTGCTGTTCCTTAAATGGGTGGAGGAAAACCACAAAACTGGTCACGCTTTGTCACAGAGAGGTCACATTCAGCCGCCATTATCCAAGATTGCCGCAATTTTATCATTTTCTGCGACTTACCTACATCCTGCTATGGAAATTCAAGGACGTCACATCCGGCATTAAAACGTAGGTAACATTATGCTCTGTCGTCTCTTATGATACTCTAGTCCGCCGGAATAGGATTAGGGCCAGTATTCTTCAGGGCTTACTTGGAATGGAATGGAATTGGAACTTCAGGGTAACTTGGACCGATAGCTACTAACTGTCACTTATGTCAGTGAATTTCTAGTTTTAAATCTTTTAAACGTATATCTCCAGGCCTCCAACAGCAACGTGGCGGAGGCCACGCAGTTCCTGCGGGAGTATGACAGGGAAGCATCGGGGATGTGTTACAGGTATGTTCTATCTGGTGTCAAAAATACCACGCTTGGACACAACTTTTTTTTCCTTATTAGTCCGTAGTCAATATCCTCAACGAGAGTTCGTACCGGTACAATAAAGACCGGTAAATATCCTTTTGACTTTCTGATTGCGAAAAATGATTTGAAGCCGTATTTATAAATTACTACGCGAAACCTCGGAGGGGAGAGGGCGGTGTCTTGGCAAATACTACGGATGATCAACGGGGGGTGGAGGGGGATTAAAAATGGGTCACGCAGCACAGCACAGGTACGTTCCCTTGGTTCTCGTCTGTCAGCAGGGTGCACCACAAGCAGCAGAAACCCTAAGACGCTAAATCCCTGAAATCCCTGTATTCTCCAGGGTAACGATGTCCCAGTGGAAGTTCGTGACAAACATCACGGAGTACAACCGCCGGCGGATGATTGAGGAGCTGGCTCTCAGCTCCAAGTTCGAGCGGCTCTCGTGGCGGAAGGCGGCGGCATACGACGGCTCGCGGATGTCGGACCCTCAGAACAGACGGCAGTTGGCCAGGATAGTTCAGTCGAGTCGCGCTGCGCTGTCTGAAGATAAGTTTGCTGAGGTATGTTCTATTTTTTCAACAAGTTGTTGGTCCTGGCTCCAAAGTAAAATAATCACAGAATTCGAGACAGTTTCTCGACAGTTATTGGGTCTGATTGATCTTGAGAAGCCTGCGTCTCACTGCTTTCTTATAAATATCCATATCTTTAGTACCTACGTATAACAATATTGAGTACAACATGTGTGTAGAATTTAATTATTAATTAATGTAATTTTTGTCTATGAATTTAACATTTTTCCGAGGGAAATAGGTTAACGTAGGCCACCGACCACACAGCCAATAGACACCTAATGGCAACTAGCTGAGGTAACACGAAGCGGGGTGACTGGCTAATTCAACGCTGTGATTGGCTAATTCAAGGCCACACGAAAAGTTCGAAAGAAATAGATTTATATCGGTACTATAAGCCAGATGTATTGACAGAAGCCATTCGCCTGTTATTAGGAGTCTATTGGCTGTGTGGTCGGTTCCGTAGGCGAAGCGAGGGCGGTTTCTTTATAATAACTATATACAGCGAAGCGATCCTAGCCCGGTTCTACGACATCGACGTTCGACGAGCATCATGAGTAAGAAAGTTAGAAAAGCCTCAAATAAAAGGAGCCTTCCCCAACTTCCAGTTGGACCTCAACAGGACATTTCACACAGAACACGACAGGACAGGATCATTTGGGCATCCCCAAATTTAATTTGGACCCCCTATCTCATTTCAGATCCAACAATTAATCAACGAAATGAAGGAAGTCTACAACTCTGCGAAAATCTGCCCGTTCGGCCAAAAGCCCTACGACCCCCACGTTCCTCGTGTCCCTTACTCAACTGAATACCAGGAGACGCGCTACCAACCATACCAGCTCGCCAACCAGCCGTTCCAGCATTACCAACCGTACCAGGAGAACACCGACTATCCGAACTACTGCGACATGCAACTGGATCCAGAGATATCCAGGATTTTAGCGCACTCCAGGATTGAGAGCGAGCTGCTGTATGTCTGGAGGAGTTTCAGAGATCAGACCGGGCCGAAGCTGAAGAATAGGTTCATGAGATATGTCCAGTTGGCGAATCAGGCAGCTGTTGAGACAGGTATAGGATAATATGATTTTAAAATATGCCCGCGGGTACTCACTATTTAGACTCCCCGCCACCGTGTTCTCTCCGTGCCCATGATCCATGCAACAGGGTCGATATCGATATCGATATCGGTTAAATAATTCAAAATCGCGTTAACTTGGAAAAACCCTATTCACTCTTGACTTAAAGGCTCCCACATCATAATCGAACGGGAACGGAACACCGACGCAGGCAAGTTATTTCAATCCTTCGCAGTTCATATCATAAAAGTCGATAGAGACGAATTAAAGCGCGTCGTTCGTACCTGGAAATGACTTTGAATTCGAATTTGAAACACTTTCCAGGGTTCAGAGACGCGGGTGAGCAAATGCGTGCTGCATACGACGATCCCTCCTTCCGGGCGAGTGTGGAGGAGATCTACAACCAGGTGGCGCCGCTGTACAAGCAACTGTTCACTTACGTCCGCCGGCGGCTGGTCCAGCGGTACGGGGACTCCACCGTCCGCGCTGACGGGCCGATACCGGCGCATTTGTTGGGTGAGTAGACGATGTGCAAATGTCTAGTGTTTAGCAAGGGAAGATCTCCCGCCAGGCGAGTAGTTGGACAGCGGCTAGATCTACGATCATAACTAACAGTTTTGATATAAGACCGAATTTGCCGTGGATTGGGGTCAGTGTTCTGGTCAGCCCTAGTCCAGTCGGGACGATTTCCGGCTCGGACCCCTCCATAAGCAGAGTTACGGCCAAGGTCACGTTTCAGGGTCGTTTCATGCACATAAATGGGAACACTGAGCTATTCATAATCATGTAGTCTAACATATTGCAGCTGAGGAAGTAACAATGTTGGTTTCCAGGCAACATGTGGGCGCAGAACTGGAAATCCATCATGGACCTGGTGATGCCGTTCCCGCAGTCGCCCAACGTGGACGTCACCTCCGAGATGCTGAGGCAGGGGTTCACGCCGCTCAGGTGAAGCAATATATTTTTATGGTCCCTTTCTAAATCGGGCCTAAAGCAAATTCCACCACGCTGCTCCAGTGCGGATTGGTGGATGGCCCAAGTGTCAGAGATTTTTATGTCGCCCGAAGGCATCCGACATGGCTTTACAACTGCTGCTAAATGGTAACAACAACAACCCGGATCGACGGCTTAACGTGCCCTGCGAAGCACGGAAGCGCCCTAGTAGCCACTAGCGGTCACCCATCCAACTAAAGACCGCCCGCTGTTGCTTAACTTCGACGAACACTTATATTCGACGCAAGCCGCCGGGCTATAAGCGGTGTCACCGCATTAAGCATTAAAAAGTAGCAGACAGACAGAGTTACCTTCGCATAATTTATGATATAAGTAGATGTTGTGTCAAAGATTTTCCTCACGTCTATAATAGTCTACTTACTTATATCCTGACATCCACATATTCCAGAATGTTCCAAATGGCGGAGGAGTTCTACACGTCGATGGGCCTGAAGCCGGTGCCGCCGGAGTTCTGGCGCGGCTCCATGCTGACCCGGCCGGCCGGCCGCAGCGTGCAGTGCACCGCCAGCGCTTGGGACTTCTGCAACCGGATCGACTATAGGTACGACTATACGTCATCACAACGTCGTCTTACGCTAGAATCACGCAGATCACGCTATCGAAGTTTTCTCCACCGGTCGCATATTCAAGTTCTGAACGTCCAGGCATGACGCCTTTCCTAGCGAGAGATCTCTTTTATCAAACTATTTGGGTCTCCTACCACAATGTGGGTTAAGGCCATGACCCGCCATTATCATCGTCGCGACCCATAACTCTCCCAAAGTTGGGCTTGACTCTCCTCTGACATTGAGAGCAAGAAGTAGGTACATGCCATTGTCCAGCATACTGGCCAAGTCCAGATGGGCACTTTTTACGAATTGATCGCAGTGTTGGAAACCCGGAAATAATGCTGGACTCCCGCTTCTTTTCGGCAATTCTTCGGATGCCCTCTGATGTTCCTGCCTGCCTGATCAGATGGCTCACGCGGCATTGACGTGAAGTAACTATGTTCCAGGATAAAGCAGTGCACGGAGGTGACGATGCAGGACCTGGTCTCCACGCACCACGAGATGGCCCACATCCAGTACTACCTGCAGTACGCCGACCAGCCGCAACTGTTCAGGGACGGAGCTAACCCTGGTTGGTAACTTTGTGTATTACAACTGATACAAGTGAAAAAAATATCGTGTTTTTGAGTGTCTATAGTAGTTATCAGTAAGAGTTCAAAGATAAAGGTACTCAATTCTAATTGTTCGCGGAGTGTGATGCGTTAGATGCGTTAAATTAAATATTCCGCTGAGTTGCATCAGGCGCTAATTTTATGAATACCTAACTAAAATTTCTGAAATGATGAAAATTAATTATATAATCATCATATTCTAAATTGTTAATAGGCGAAACTACACAACCCGTATGGCGCGATGCTCAACATGCCGCACCACCGTTCAAAAGGTCTTGGGTTCGATTTCCAGCGAGTCTTAAATTTGAATGATTTTTAATTTCTGTCTTGTGTCTTATCCATGACACCCACGACACAAGGATAGTGTGGGGCTATGAGTGTGTAGCGATATTGTATTATTTCTACTATACTAAACAGTTATCGTTAAATTAATGATTGCAGCTTTCCACGAGGCGGTAGCCAACGCGGCCACACTCTCCGTGTACAACCTGCAGCACCTGCAGCGCGTCGGCTTGTATCAGAACAAGTAAGTTTAACTAAGTAATTACGTTACCTAATCCACGAAGTTACCAGACAATTTATCGTTTTAATTGGTAGTAACAAATGAATTTGAGGCCTCATTAGCATTGACCCTATTTGAAGAAGGGTTCGATTCCTGAGCTGATTTTTTCTAAGCAACTTATTGCTTTAATGTAGTAAAATAACACAGTATAATATTCAGTGTAGTGATTGATACTTACACGCGCTATACACGAGCATTGCTAAATCATATATTACTTCAAATATAATAATTCTAATCAAATCCTGCGCATAGCTCTAATTTTCAAAATGATGTGGATTTATGAATGTAATTATCACTTGCTTCGGTGAAGGAAAACATCGTGAGCAAACCTGCACACCTCAGAGTTCATAGTGTTCTCAAAGGTGTGTAAAGTTAACCGATCTACACTTGGCCAGCGTGGTGGACTATGGCCTGTACCCTCACATTGTGAGACCCGTGCCCAGCAGTGGGACAGTTGTGGGTTGCGATGATGTCAAAAATCATATGGAGAACTTAAAGATGGAGCCACTGAGCGGAGATATACTAATTGTCATTACAGAACCCACGACCCGTACGAGGTGAGCATGAACTTCCTCATGTCGATGGCGCTGGAGAAGGTGGCGTATCTACCGTTCGCGTTCATGGTGGACCAGGTGAGGGGGTGGCATCTAGCGATGTCTGTACGTGGAAGGTGTTTGAGAAAAACTGTTGTAGGGGGTATTTATTTACGTACAGATTACGCATTAGATCTCGTTACCCATTACTCCACCAATCCGCACTGGAGCAGCGCGGTGGAGTATGCTCTAGGCCTCCTCAGGTTGAGGAGAGACCCGTGCTCAGTAGTGGGTCTTTAATGGGTTGAAGTTAACCATTAGATCCCGTAACAATGATGTCTAGAATTTTTGTCTATTGTCTGTTTGTCTGTCCGTCTGTGCCTGCTGATTGATGTATTGAAGTAATCTTGGGGTGTCATTTAGTGTTAGTTTTATTTCATTTGGTTCACCAATATAAAGAGTTGACAATTCAAAGATTGGGAGGCAGACTCGAAGCGAAACGCATTGATTTAGTCCACCACAGTGGAAGTGCTTTAGAAGTAATAAATAAAGTACCTAAGTTTTCATTGAAATATATTTCATTCATCTAATTTTAAGACGGAACACAAACACCGTTGTTTACATGGGCTTAAGTTTATTTATTTTATCTTGGATTTATAAACGGCTTTATTCTGACTACCTATTTATCATATAACATACTTCCAGTGGCGATGGTCGGTCTTTGAAGATGGCGTCCAAAACATGAACTCCAGGTGGTGGCAGATGAAACTGCGGTATCAGGTCGTACATTTCCCTGTACTTTGTATAAAATTGATATTTTATTCTTTTAATATCAATACATATATCGTTATTAATACATAATATAAAACATATTCTGCATTAATGAAGTCAATTAGATCATTATTATGCCTGATAAACAAAAAGAGACCAAGAGTACTACCTTGGGAGACCCCATTTTAATAAACACAGTTTCTTATTTCTTTTGCAATTTTAGTTATTTAAGTAACTCTAATCTAGTGAGAATTTTTTTCCTTTCGATATAGTTAATATCATTTAGAGCATTTTAAATTAAAATATGTGAATAAATTAAGAATAAATATTATTCACTACTTTTGATAACTTTCTGTGCCAATATTATTATACTGAAAATTGTCTTCCAGGGCGTGACTCCTCCGTTAATAAGGACGGAATCTGACTTCGACCCGGGCTCTAAATACCACATCATTTCCGATCAGGTATGTATCAGTATTATAATATACAATAAATTGTGATTAACACAAAACTCTTGGCGAAATTTGATTTGAATCATACATATATTTTTTGAAATAATTATTTATTTTTAAAGAAACAATCGTAAAGGAACTTATGATATCTCTCCTGGCTGATCTTCCTGTGCTAAAACAGGTAAAATTGTCAATTTCCAGGAATATATAAAGTACTTCCTGGCGACGATCCTGGAGTTCCAGATCTACGAGCAGCTGTGTGCGGCGGCGGGGCACGTGGGGCACCTGCACGAGTGCGACGTGTACCGGAGCCGCGACGCTGGGAGGATCTTCAGGTGAGAGAGGAACGGAGGAAGGTTAAGGTTTATTGAACAGATTTTTAAGTTAATGGCTGGCAAATATGAGCAGAGAAGCCACCTGATGGTAGGATGTCACCGTCGCCAACAGACATCGGTAACCAACTCATCATCGATGCTTTGAAGGTCAAGAAAGAAAGAAATGTAAGAAATAGGAAAAATGTTGGCTCTCCAACCGCCAGAACACGATGAGTTATTTGTTGACTGACCCGAGCAAGAGGAGGTGGCTAGCCTCGCGCTGCAGCACCACCGAGCTGGTAGTAGGCTTTTGTCGCCGTTTATGACACCCTGGTCTGTCGGCGGGATTGGGGACAGTACACGGATACAGACAAAAATGTAATTTAGAGCAGAATATGATTTATGGAAATGTAATTTAGGGTGGGAATTTCCAAAAATTCTCTCTCGGTGCCCCCCCTACACTCGTGCATGCCAAATTTCAGCTTGTTGCGTTCAGTAGGCTGTGCGTTGTCTGTCAGTTACTCGGTAACGGAACAGTTTTGTATTTGATTGTTAACAGTTTTCTATTTATTATTTTCAGTGAAATAATGCAGCCGGGCGCGTCCAAGTCAACGTCGGACATCCTCCGGAGTATAACGAGAGGACGGACCAACAGGATCTCACCAGAAGCTATTGTCAAGTAAGGCGTATCGATATAATATTTAGATCACACTTTGGCGTTGTGTAGCCAGAAGTCAGAAATGATGAGTCGTTTGCTTCCTTTTAGGATGACAATATCAGGTGGCTCGTCTGATCGTTTGTTGAAAAAATGTGTGCAATTCACACGTGCTAAATGTGAAATCTTAAAAAAAACGAATACTGTCAGTCCAAATATTGATGTTTTGCTTTGCTTACGTAAGCCGCCATTTTGTCGATGCTTCCTATCTCATTTTCCCGCACGTTAAAATGTGTCTATCCCTTTATAGTTTCCGTATCGTTTCATTTGCGCGTCATGTCCGTTTCATCGACTTTCAAATCACAACTATGCTAAAGAAGTTTTCACTTCAAAATCGTATATAAGTGTCAAGTGCACAGATATTGTATTGAGCTGGGCGACGCTCGCAATGAAATGTTCGCAACCGTGGCAGGTACTTCCGTCCGCTGGAGCTGTGGCTGCGCATGCAGAACCGCGACGAGCCGCTCGTCGGCTGGAACTCCAACTACCACGACGTGTCGCTGTTCGCGCCGCAGCGCGCCGCCGCCACCACCCTCACCACCACCCTCACCCTCACCACCGTCACCATCACCTCCGCCGTCGCGGCGCTAGCGCGCACCCTGCTGCACTGACGCTGGTTAATAAATGTATGGTTTATTTGTTGATGGTTGTTTTATTGATAACTTCCCGCTAAGAATATTGAACTTTTTCAAAAATACCAAAAGTTAGTGGGGTCAGTGAACTTTAGTGTTATTGATGTTTGTTATAATTCATGATAACATTTTGCCCAACCTTGCTTACCAGCAAATTGGACAGCATTCATCGTAAATTCGTAATCAAATAACTCAGCGTCTGGAAAGACATAAATTACGTTGGCACGACTTAGGTATAATTAGAATATCTAGGTACCTAATAAATCTCGCGTGCAGTCTGTTTTGCCTAAGTAGGTATAATTATAACACCATTACGGTTTTGCTACAAGATTTGATAACATCTGGTGGGATGAAATGAAATAAATGAATAGTTAGAATAACTAAAAACACGTTTTTAAAATGCTAAGTGTAATTCAGTCACTGTGCTGTTGACGGCTGATGCATTCCCTGGTTTCGGGGCCAATCCTAAGCGTCATGTCCGGTCACGCGTCATACAATTGCACTGTTATCGGGCATAAAGCATGCAAAAGGAAAATAAGTATGCAAGCATATGCAAAAGGAGAATGATTATTTTTGCCTACACTTTTTTCACGCGTCAAATGTAGTAGAATTCAACAAGGCATGAGCCTTGCTAAACTACATAATATCCTACTTATCCATCTCTCCTCGCCTCGCCTCATCGCATCTCCCCTCACCTTTCCTTGCTTCACTCCACTTGATCTGGCCTCACCACACCTCATACTTCTTTTGCACCGTACCTTTAGCAGAGGTATAAAATTCCTCCGTTACAATTAATATGTAACTATAGTAGCAGCAGAAAATGAAGGCCCCTATGACGTTTACTTGACGTCTGTCCGATCATCAAGTTTCGTATAAATTATTACATAAATTTGAAGGAGCAAATTGCTGTTCTTCATTGTCAATAGTGATGTGCAAAAAGTCATAAAATTTATCGAATGAATAACTTAGGACCCAAAGTTAATTAATTACATGGATATTGAAACAATATATATATTTAAATATTATGGACTAATGCGGGACCATATAAACAAAGTATATGGTACCGCGAACAAATTCCTTCACGTTTTTACTAACAAAATACAGTGCCACCTTTAATAAAGTAAGTAAGTCAATTACATAAATGAATATACTATAAATCATCTCAACCCAACAAGGCCCAAATATGTAATTAAAAAGGGTGCTTAAAATTTTTATTCCAAAAATGTATCGATGCGACTCGCACTTGACCATATGTTTTCGATACTAAATTAACATTTTTCACGTCACTATTTTAATGTGTCAAAGGGGCCTTAATTTTGTGCCGTTACTATAATTAATAGAAATAAATTAAGTTCCTTGTAAAACTTTATTAAAACAGTGAAATCGTTTTTTTATTACAATAGTTCCCAGGCGTAAAATAAAAAGAAATCATATTACTCCGGAACATTAAAATTAATAATTCGTGTAATAAAATGAATTATACATTCAGTAGGCCTAGTAACGCCTGTTAGGCACAATAGGCGGCGCCGCGGGGCGGGCGTGTGCAAAGCTTTGCTCTAGTTTTTTGGAATTAATTCGTTGTTGCCACCCGGATTATTCATCTAATATTTGGCTAAGGTTTGAAGTCAGTTCTTCTCAACCTTTGCTACTTTATTTTACGGTTTAATATTTTTTTGTAAATAGACACACGAGCAATTCGAGCCACCGTAGGGTACGTAGTCATGTCTACGGGCGTACCCGGAGGGGTAACTCAAACCAAGAGGCTGGCAGTTGAGCCGGCCAGCACCATCAGCACCAAGCCGGGAGTTCAGCCTTTGGGATTAACATAGATGGTAAAGTGTAGTCACCTCTAAGGGCGCGTTCACATAGGACGTCCGTTTTACTGGATCCAGAATACTGGATGCTAGTAGTGTATGTAGTTGTATGAGCGTGTTCACACGGAATCCAGTATACCGGATCCAGTAAAAAATCCCACACACAACGGAAATACTGACCCGTTAAAACGGATCCAGTAAAACGGACGTTCTATGTGAACGCGTTCAAAATGCTGTGTGAATATTACTAACACACCCACCTGAGGCGTTGGAATGTAATCTACAATCGGAATTAAAATTAAAAAAATCTAAATTAATCTACAATGCCACAATGACACATATCTTTTTCCTGAGCAAGATCTCGTTGCGGTGTGTACATATGGATGTTCAAGTACCTTATCCTTGCCTATACTATGTATAAACGCGAAAATACGAGTCACTCTGTCTGTCTGTTACCTTTTCACGCTTAAGCTGCTGAACCGATTTGGATGAAATTTGGTACAGAGATAGTTATAGACCCGGGAAAGGACATACTTATGATAGATATTATCCCTTGGGATGAGCTTAACAGTATTATGTAGTTTTCAGATTCCCGCGCGGGCGAAGTCGAGAGAAAATTTTGTAAATAAATAAAATACTTTAGGAACAACTTGTCTTCAAATTAAGTAGTTGTTAACAAATGATACGAAGGCTGTGTATGTTTGAAGATATCTCTAACGAGCTGGTCTAGACGTACGAGCTCAATTTTTTGCTCACGCTCCGATTTCACTTTTTTGTTAATTTTTTTCATAAACCATATTAGATTTACCGTCTTCGCGGGGTACCTACCTGCCGTGACGGTGGCGATTAACTCGGCCATGTACATATTTTAAGTAGTTCAATATTTATTTAAGGGTAATCATTTCTTTTGGCTTGTTGGGAAGGTCACGGTCTGGAACTGCACCCGCGGGTGACGCATTAATATTTATAATGATCGAGATTCAATTCAACCAATTGTTTTGTGTTGTCACTGTAAAAACGAATAATGTGTTATTTTTAAATTTTATAATAAATAAATGTCTTTTTTGTAAAACACTTATTTGTGGTTTACATATATTTTATAAAAAAAACCGGTCAAGTGCGAGTCACGCTTGCACACATAGTGTTCCGTAGCAGCGAGCGATATTAATTCAAAATTTTTGGTCAATAATAATATAGATTATAGAGAGTAGAAAACCCCCATTATTTTAAAGCTAGGGCTCTTATTACTTTTTTAATATTTGTTGTGATAGCGGGATCAGTAACACGCATTCTGTTAACATTTCAGGTGTCTTCCGTTCGGGAGATAGAGCTCGGGCACAGACAGACAGACAGCGGAGTCATATTAATAGGGCTTGTAGTACGATACACAGATTACACTATTTTATATTTTATATTACACAGATTACACTATTTTATATTTTATTTTATAACGACAAAAGAAATTAGAAAGAAACTGCGTGTGTTAGTCACGTGAAACCGCGCATCTGCCTAATCGCGTTCGTAGTTCAAGCCGTACTGGCAGACCGCGTCGCAGTCCACTTCAAACCGGTTTCGCACTGCGACGCAGTCTACCTTCAATCTATTTTAGCGTTGCGATGTAGTTTGCCTTCGATAATCAAAAATTAAATTATTTCTACATACTCCCCCTTTTGTCCAAATATAGGTAACGGGTTTGGACAAACAACCTAAGCTAAGTTTCTGACGATACCTGTGACTTTCGCGGCCTACCTCTACCGCGTTTAGGCGCAACAGGCTTCGGAACCTCGGGACAATCATCCTCACGAGCATGGTACCGCTTCAAATCCGACAGGTGGTACTTGCCGATGACTTCGTCCGAGGAAGCAGGAAACGATAAAAGGTAAGTAGTAGGGCTGACCTTCTTAGTGACCAAATACGGGCCGTCACGCTTAGGTATAAACTTAGCGCTGACTCCCTTCGCCGTGTTACTCAGCACATGTGTCTTCATCAGCACTAGATCGCCGACAGCAAGCTCATCAGACTTCCTCGTCTTGTCCTTAGCTGCCTTGCGTAGATCTTGTTGATGCTCGATGGACTCCCTACTGCTTGTGAGCGTCTCTGCAAGTTTTAACAGGTAGGGTGTTATCTGGGGAACATAATTCTCTGCCTCAATGACAGCACGCAGATCACTCTGCACTGCAATAGGCGATCGCAGCTCGCGTGCGAATGTAAGGTAAGCAGGTGTGTGTTGAGTTGCCTTTGTGATCGACGTATTCAGAGCGAAACGGATAAAAGACAAAACTTCCGGCCACTGATGATGATGTCCCTCGACCAAGATCGCCAACTGAGTTTTGAGTTCGCGATTCTTGCGCTCAACCGGGTTGGCTTCTGGATGGTAAAGCGGCACCAGGTTCTGTTTCACGCCGAGAGTGAACATAGCGTGTTGCATGACGTCGGCAACGAACTGCACACCATTATCGGATATAAGCCGCCGGGGTAGACCAAAGCGTAAGAAAACCTCTTCAATGAGTACCTTAGCACATGCCTCAGCGGTAGCTTCGGAAAGGGCGAACAGCTCAACCCACTTGCTAGCGGTATCTTCGACGATCAACACCCACCGCTCGCCTTTGACGCCTTTGGGAAGAGGGCCGAACAAATCGACGGCGACGACCTCGAAGCGTTGTGCAGGAACTGGAGTCTGTAACAGCCCCGACGGTTTCTCATTGGAAGGTTTGTAGCGCTGGCATTCTATGCAGGTTTTCAAATACTCTGCCACGTAGCGCCGCATCCCTGGGAAATAAAATCTTTCCTTTATACGATGCAAGGTTTTGTCTATACCACCATGACCAGAAGTAGCTGAGTCGTGACATTCGACCATAACGTCCTTTCTACGACTGTCTGGTATAACAAGCTGCGGTTCCTCGGTCTCGTTATCATGACTATACCGGTACAGCACACCTCGGCATACGTGGTAACCTCTCTCCGACCAACGGGTAAGTTCTAATTCATCTTTACCTTCCAGTGCCTTCAGAATTCTGCCTACTTCTGGGTCTGCAAGCTGTTCATCACGGAGCGCGGCAGGATCCCAGCGCGGTGAGTCGATCAGCACAGTGCAGACATCACAGGAATCACGATCATCCTCTTCACACGGCGGACGACTGAGTGAGTCAGCAACAACGTTTGCTTTTCCCGGAGTGTAGTCCACTTGCAGATCAAAGGCCTGGAGTTTCATAGCCCACCTGACGAGTCTCCCAGACGGTGACTTAAGCGTGAGTAGCCATTTCAGGGGTTGGTGATCGCTGGCGACGTGTACACGATGTCCTTCGATGTACCCGCGAAACTTTTCTACTGCCCAGACGACTGCTAACGCTTCACGCTCGGTGGTCGAGTAGTTCCGCTCCGCCGAGGTGAGAAGTCGACTGGCGTACGCGATGGGCTTCTCTTCTTGCGGCGACTCCCCTTGGAGTAGAGCCGCGCCCACTGCGTAGTTGCTAGCGTCGGTCCTGAGAATAAATGGCACGCTATAGTCAGGTTGTATAAGAATAGGTGGTGACGTAAGTAAAGCTTTCAGCTCATTAAACGCCCTGGATTGCTCTTCACCCCACATCCAACTCTGGTTCTTACGCGTCAGCATAGTGAGCGGCTGAGCAACTTCGGAGAAGTTCGGCATGAACTTACGAAACCACGAACAACTCTGAATAAATGATTTCAGATGTTTAACATCGGCTGGTTCCTTCATCTCTAATATAGCGCTAATCTTATCTGGGTCTGGTGACACGCCCTCCGAGGTAATGACATGCCCGAGGTACTTCACACTCTCTCGAGCAAACGTGCACTTTGCACGGTTAGCATGCAGGTTGAACATGCGCAGGCGGTCGAAGACAGCGCGCAGTTCCTGGAGGTGCTGTTCAAAGGATCCAGAAATTAGGATTAAATCATCGATATATCCTAGGAGAGTCACGCCCTGGAGAGATGACGCAGAACGGAATCGGTCAATTAGTCGTTGGAATGTCGCCGGCGCATTGCGCAGGCCAAACGGCATCCGCAAAAATTTGAATACACCGAATGGTGAAACAAAGGCAGTCTTTTCTTGGTCCTCAGGTCGGACTTGTACCTGCCAGTAGCCTGCTCGAAGGTCAAGAGTAGTCATAAAACAGCTCTTACCAGTGTATTGAAGGAGGTCATCGATGACTGGCAGCGGGTAGGAGTCGCTCTTAGTAACGGCGTTTAACTTTCGATAATCCACGCAGAACCGGTAAGTACCATCCTTCTTCGGTATAAGCAGAGCAGGCGCAGCCCACGGCGATTCACACTCCTGGATGATACCTTCTTGCAGCATCTTCTCGATCTCCGCCTCCATGACGACCTTCTTAGCGGGCGTGAGACGATACGGCGGCACAGCAATCGGCGGGTGATCTCCACAGTCGATGCGATGTTCCGCAAAGGATGTTGGCCCTCCCCCTTCTGCGAAGATATCTTGATATTCTTCTAGAAGTTGGCTGAGACTCTCCTTCTCTGAAACTGTTAGCATCGTACCCTCAGAATCACGTAGCAAATCCGCGGAAGCACACCCTACGAAATTACGTGATTCCTCTAACAGTAAGGGGTGAATGACCCGAGGTCGATCAGCTGTGAACCAAGTATTGTTTTGTAAGTTCAAACACAAACCGGCTCTACGAAGGAAGTCGATTCCAAGAAGTGTATCGTTATTTAACGATTCAGGAAAAATAACGAAAGTCGTAGGTATCGTCAGATCCACGAATGTCACATCCACATCCGCGAGTAACACTTTTTGTTCACGAACAATACCGTCAGCAAGTTTAACTTTCATAAAACTATCCCGGAAAGAATGATTAACTTTACGTAATAAAGTGAAAAGCTTATAACCCGCAACGCTGCGTTTTGCAGCCGTGTCAATTAACCCTGTGCCGCTATACCCACATATTGAAATACCTAATATCGGACGACCGGCGTCGCCCAAATTTTCAGATGCGGTTTGACGTGACACATCACACTTTACATTACAAAGTTCGAAATCACATACATTGAAATCTTTCGGGGATTGACATTTCAGACAGTTGGCACGAATTACACCCTTAGTGCCACAACCATAACAAGCTATAATAGACGATGATGCAGAAGGCTCACTCTTATCTTTAATTTTTAAACATTGATCGCGCACATGACCACTCTTTTTACAATACACACAAAAAAGTTTACCTTTGCTTGTGTCCGATATTGCCTTCTGGCTTACCACTTCACTAGACGCCGACGTAGTAGCTACGGAGTGCGGGGGCGCCGTCACCGTGGACGGGGCGGGCGCACGCTTCCCAGATGCGTGGCTAGCGGGCGGCAGCGCAGGGTTAGCGGCCGGCAGCGGAGGCCGAGCGGGGGGCGGCGGCGGCCGCACGACCGCGGGCGACGGCTGACACGTAGGCGCGCTAGCAGAGGGGCGCGAAACTTCTGAAAATGTATCCTCTATGCATCTTGCCTTAGATATTAACTCGTCGATGTTATGAATTGTTTCCCGTTGTATCCGTTTTCGAAAGCGTTTGTTGAGTAGGCCGTAAATCATGTCTAATGCCAACTCTTCTTCAACTGGATACGGTAATTTCGAGATATGGGCGCGAATACGACCCACAAAAACTTCAGTTCGTTCTTCCGTCTGCTCTACCGCGAAAATATCTCGAAATATCTTGTGCGGGGGGCGGGGCACACCAAACATGCCACGCAACTTCCGGAGCGCTTCAACCCACGACGTGATAGAGGCCTTTACACCGCGATACCAAATAGCCGCCTCTCCTTCCAAGAGCATAGGCAGGCCACGCAGCGCATGATCATCACTGATACCCGTGCATTCTTTGTAAATTTCGATGGTATCAATAAATGCTTCAAGAGCCTCGGAGTCACGGCAGGCACCGCTGAATCTCGCCGTGCAGCGCGAAAAGTTGCCCTTCTGTTCTGAAGTTGCCACCGATGGAGACGGGGACGGGGACGCTGATGCTACGTTGACAGTAGGCGCGGCCAGCAGACTCTGAATGAGTTGGCGGTTAGACTCCGCCTGAGCCTGGGCGAACGCCGACAGGAACGATTGTAGCGTCGCTTTCGTTAACGGCGGCGACGCCCGCGGCGACGTCTCGTCGTCATTCATATCGTTGTCACTTTGGTTTTCAGTGTCCCCGTTCTTTGTAGACCGAGTACGAGGCATGATGGACGAAACACAACTAGCACAAAGCGTCCAGGAACACAATTAGTCACAAAATCACTCGTGAAATAGGTATATTCACGAAACACAGCAGAAAATGTTCGAGTTCGTTACACGCGTTTTACCGATCGCGTGCGCCGAGTTGGAGCGCCAATATGTAGTACGATACACAGATTACACTATTTTATATTTTATATTACACAGATTACACTATTTTATATTTTATTTTATAACGACAAAAGAAATTAGAAAGAAACTGCGTGTGTTAGTCACGTGAAACCGCGCATCTGCCTAATCGCGTTCGTAGTTCAAGCCGTACTGGCAGACCGCGTCGCAGTCCACTTCAAACCGGTTTCGCACTGCGACGCAGTCTACCTTCAATCTATTTTAGCGTTGCGATGTAGTTTGCCTTCGATAATCAAAAATTAAATTATTTCTACAGGCTTCGTTTATTACCCTTTACGTACGGGTACGGAACACGCACGGATTGCCAAAGATTTGTTTAAATGTGTTTTATTTACCGCCTTCGCTGATAGCTTTGCCTAAAGACCTGGAGACTTATTAGGTTCTAAGTAGTAAATAGGTAGTATAGTAGTGTATACATCTGCGCACTTCGTACGAAACATCTTTACAATTACAACCAACTGGACTATTACTAACAACAACTAACAGGACTAACATTCACTAACAGTCCCTGTCCCAGTCCTCGTACTTACAAACTAACCAACTAATGTTCTAACACCGTCACCTAACCGGACCAACTATCCCAGTCCCCAACACAACAAGTAAACAAACACTTCATGTTTCCTCCATTTTACTACAATAGATACATCAACGAAAACCGCATTCAAATTGGATAAACCGTTATTATTGGGTGATACAATATATTCCATAGTCTAGATGGAATTAAATTTCATTGACACTTGAACAAAGGAATTGGTATCCGAAGAGCTTATAAATTTTAGCACATCAAAGTCACCACAAGCAATTTAACCAATTATGAAAGTGAGAGGTAATAGCGTGAGGTTAGACCTGCCAAAAATTTCTAATGATATTAGTGTTTCAAAAAATTTTGAACGGCAATACCTACCTATGTTTTTTCTGCAGTACCTAATTATGGCGCCAAGCTGAGCTCTGTACACATGTGGTCGAATTTTGGACATTCGTGTCGGCGGTGTTAAATTTATTTCACGATCATTTCATTATTTGACGTTGAAAAATCATTTTCGGGTTTCATTAACATTCTAAATGCTCATTCAATTGAATTAATGGCTTTTTAATACGCTTTTCGCTTTTATTAGCATTTGGCATACTTAGGACTAGGACCGATGGAAAATTAACAATTAGAAAGAAAAAACAAAGAAAGAAAGAAATAATCGTTTTCTTTAAACTCGATTTTGACTCTCCTGAGATCAGATTTCGTCAAACTTCGTAGACTTATCAAGGACCGATGGCAAGAGAGAAAGAAAGAAAAATGTTTATTCGCAGTCTAAAGAAGAAAATATAAAATATAGTTAAAACTAAAAAACACGCTTTTATAATAAATCTACATAAAAAAATAATATAAAAAATTATAGAAATAGTGTGGGGCGATTTGTGCAATACCTTTTGTCATAGTCATAGTTAAAAAAAGAATATTACGAAATAAATAGATACTTAAGAATGATAAAATATTAAATGTTATCTACTTTCATACTTTTTTGCTAGGTATGGATATCTGGATAATTTCCCTGTGACGTCACGATTGATTGACCAGCTACTGTGAAATCCAATATCATTCTATCGAATTTCAATTGTCAACAGTTGTCACTCATTGTGTCGTTACGCACTGTACTCTTACCGTTAAAAAACTGGCAGCGTGAGAGAGCCTAATAATGAGAGTAAAAGTTAGTAGTTAAATTCGATACGTGAAGTACTTCTACAAAAAAAAAAGAATTTTGATTTGAGAACGTAGCAAGTAGGTACATCATACAAAAAATATACCTACCTATCTTATCGATTGTTGAATTAACGGCTTGGCTCTTTACGAGATCTGATAACTGTTTGACAGTGAAAACGTTAAGTGCCTGCCTTGGTTCTTTTAATACAATTTCTTTTAGAGTGTATTGAAACAAGTAGTAGGTAATCTTCAAACAAAGGTCAAACACGGCTTGCTTGTGTGCAAGCCGTTATTCCATCATGTTTGTACGCAGAAAAATAGTAATTTCAAAACATTTTACAGCAATTTATTTCTTTTCTGTCTGGCAACGAACCAGTATAGTGTAGTATAGTGCTTTGGTGGGCGACAGTGACCACCGACCATCAGGAGGCTCGTCTGCTTGTTTATCGGCTATAAACATAAATAATAGATAATAATAAAGAGCTATACGCTCGGGGGTGGAAGTGTCTAATGGCGTAATAACGAGGAAACCTCCTCATGGGGGTTCAGTTTCCCCTGGAATCCCCAGATGGTGAAATCGGTGCTGCACCCCTCAAGCCTCTACACCCTAGCTGCTAACACGCCAATGTTGCCGCCAGGTAGAATATGATGACACTTTACGGGGCCCATCTAGTGAGCGGCAAGTCACCACCTGCCATATTTTAATTTCTTATAGAGGCTGAATGTCAAGTGTCAATAATATTATAATTATATAAGTCACCTAGTCCCTCAAAAGTTCACCACAATAGCCCAGTACATAACGTAGATTCTTGTTTGAAGGCGCTGTACACTCGGCGAGGATACACTTCGGATGTATCAAATTGTGCAGTCGAGGAAGTTACTCGCCTTGTGCACTGCACAACATCAAAGTCTCTCAAAGAGCCTACGTGTTGGACCTGTGTCCCCACTCATGCCTTCCGAATGACCGGGTTCACTTACATCTAGGACCCGAAAACTATAGGGATACATTTTTTTTATTGATTTAAGGTAGCAATCGAGCATGCAGCACCTTCCGCTGCCGCCCATGACAACTGTGACCGACTTGGAACAAGACTCATATAGGGACTGGGATAATTAGTCCGGTTAGGTGGCGGTGTTAGAACATTAGTTGGTTAGTTTGTAAGTATGAGGACTGGGACAGGGCCTGTTACATATACATTAATAATAAATGCTACACACTCATACCCCGGCAGTGTATGTGTCCTGTGGCGCGGGGGAGGGTTTGTGTGATACAAATAACACATCAATCACTGACACACACGACACGTGAACATACATTTATCTGTCATATAGATATCTTGTACCGAGAGTCGAACCCCAGGTTCGCTAGACATTCGTAGACATTGTCACTACTAATTAGGTTATGTGGTCGTCAAATTGTCTCATTTGGATTTGTTGCTAGGCCAGTAATTAGGAAAATTAGTGAGAACAATGTCGAAATGAAAAATGAGACAAGACTATTATGGTTATTAGAGACACGTGAAGCTTTCGGCAGCAACAGGAAAATATCGTATACCGTACTAATTACTCACTAATTACTTTTCATTATTAACGAAATTCAATAAGCTTAGGTAGCCACTAATTAGTAATAGATTTCTGAAATTTCCTCTATTAAGCATTGCATTACTATTACATGCACATTTACATGTGTGTGAAGTCCGCCAATCCGCACTTGGTCAGCGTGCTAGACTGAGGCCTGTCTGTACCCCTCATAATCTGAGAGAGGACCCGTGCGCGCGCCCAGCGTGGGACGGTTATTGGTTGGGTTGGGATTATGAATTTGCAATGTAACAAGAAAATCATAAACAATAATAATTATAAACAAAATATTCATGAAAACCATTGCTAAGTAACTAATTTTTACTTGGATACGGTAAAACCAACTAAATGATTACCTACCATTCCATTTTTGTATGTAGCCTTGGTCTCTATCTCAAATATTTACATCCAGAGTCAAACCACTGTGAGATAAGAGGCAAAAAAATAATTAAAATAGAAATCGCAAATAACTTATTTTTAGACACCCGATATTCTGCAATATGAATTAAAAATATTTTTTTATAATATAGCAGTACCTACTTACTAACAGGTGATGGAAACACTATAAAACGATTTTAATTCATGATAAATTAAATCGACGTCAATACTGTCAACAGTTTAATGTCAGTTACACTGTCTGCTATTCTCTTCATACTATCGTGTGATCTCTTGATCTGGTAAATCTTTGATTAAAGACGTGTTTCTAATCAAAGTGTTAAATAATTGACGGAAAATAACGAACGGACGTCAGTATTCAGAATAATGCGATCATTTGACAAGTTTGGCACAGACCGCTTTCTGTTTTGTTGACATTGTCATTTTGGTTTTGCATTCAGTTAAGGTTTTAATGAGAAATATTTGATTAAAAATCTTTAATTTATGAAAAATTGGTTAATTTAGAACCTGTATTCGTCAATATTTAAATGACCTTGGTTAGAATTTCTCAGATTAAAAGCCCACTTTTGGACATCTCCATTACATCATTCATAAATCATTACGCTAGGTACTAGCGTAAGTTAGATATTCCAAAAAAACTCGCGTCGGTCGCAAAAAAAGTTTATTGCTTTTTAAATATTAAAATTTTCTCAATCAGGCCAGAACAGGTAGCTACGTATCATAGTGATTGTTCTGAACTATACGAAAATTGAACTAACTTTCGATTGTGAAGTTGAACTACGGACGCTGTCAGTCACAATTTCGGGGCGCACTGGAACACACTTGAAAATGGCGCGAACCGTTCTGTCAATGGCATTATTTTTTTTAATTCTCGCGCGGGTGACGGCCGAAACACCCAAAGGTTTTTTGTCTGCGTTGGAAGAAAAGTTAGAAAATAAAATAACTGATTATGTTGCGACCTTCGCGAAATGGCTGGAGGGCTTCAATGATAAATATTTGGGGCAAAGTGAGCTAGGGAGACTGCTGCATTATGACGAAATTAAAACGAAACTCGAAGAAACTGGGAGACGTGAGTACTTTTTCATTTATTATTTATATTATATTAGATGTTTTTTTAAAATCATATTATACAGAAAAATAATAAGTGGGTACCAAAATTATTTTTCATTCTTAATATTTTTCATTGCCGCGCTTTTTAATATTATAACAGAGACTGAAACGCCCGCTCAGTTGCGCAGCGCGATGGGAGGGTTGTGTTATTAGCCGATAGACGACCGGGACGAGCAGTAGGGGAGTGGTCACCGCGACCCACACACATTGGTAACACCAAATACATCACCGAAGCGTTGCCGGTCAGAAAATAAAGAAAAGGGGATTTTCCGGGATAAAAATTACCCTATAATTTAATCCAATCTGGATTCAATAATAAACTATTTATGTGCCAAATTTTTACCAAATCCGATCTGTCATTTTGCATTTTGTGTGATTGCCTAACAAACATACAATAATTTAAAATAGTTAATACATTAGTTTAAAATAAATAGGTACTTACATACCTATACTTAGTAGGATAAATCAAAGTAGTTATCCACTCTACTATAGACAACTAGGATAAATCAAACTATTTATCTAGTTAATCTGCACTGGCGCAGCGTGGTGGAGTATGCTGTGTGCCTCCTCAGGTATGACGATTGTCCCGTGCTCAGTGGGGGGCCACATGGGTCAGGTTTTTTTTTAAAATATCTGAACTGTTCTCACGTCCAAGGTCGGAGTATGAAGAAGATGGGCATGGGGATGCTGCCGCTGATCTTCCACGTGGGCGCCACCTCCACGTGGATGGTGCTGACCACCATCCTGGCCGCCAAGTCCGTGGCCATCGGGATGGCGCTGCTGGTGTTCAAGATAGCCGTCAGCTCTGCCAAGGTGGGCCCCGTCTCATGAAGGTTGGCCGTGGTGTTTGAGAAAAGCCGGGTTTAGGGACTGCGGACATTTTTTTAACTTTGTATAAGTTATCGCTTTGTAACACCGATTAATTCAACTCCCGCCTGGCACAGACTAAACTGAAAGGAAAGCATTCAATTATATACTTCATATCTTGTGCCTTACGGATCATTTGAGAACTTGCATTTGAAAGACGTACTACACATAGTCTACGATAGATTTTAGACTTAATTAGGTATTTGGTGGGAAAATTGCTTGACCGTTTCCGTACTTCGGAGGACACTACAGCCATCGGTCCCGGTTAAGCCATATCGGAGGCCTTCACGCGGCATAAACACTTCCAACACTTGGGTTGGCCACTCACCCGTGGTGGAGTGTGCCCGAGGCCAGGCCTCCTCGGTTACAATGAGAGACCCGTGCTCAGTATGGGCCATTGATGGGTTGAAACAAAACGCCTGATAATAGCAATATAAATTATTATTATTTAGGATGTAATTACTGTTAATAAACATGTTGATTTAAATTTAAACCCTGATGACGTGTGTCCGGTCCGTCCCCCTGTCCACACACAACAAGCCGCGGTAAAAAACTTCCAATAATTTATTATACGCACAAAAGAAGTTCGTTATGCGCCGGATTGGAACCCTGAACCACTCGTGCGTAGCCCGCGCACGCGCCAACGATCAGGCTATCACTTCTAAAAACAAGATCTAACAAAAACAAATAATAATGCGGTTGGTGTGTGTAATTTAAGAATGCGCCAACCGTTGTTCCCCAAATATTATTAGAGATTCGGGAACACGTAACCTCTCAGCCATCCCACGCGGTAGACTTATCTAGATGATTATCTATGGTCTAGACATAAACCAACCCTAGAACCATTAACTAACAAACATTTATCTGTCACATGAAGAGATAATTTTACCGGGAACTAATACTATTTTAACCCGCCGTTGATGACGTGAATTTTACTTACATCGTTGGTGACCCCGGTCTCTCGGACCGGGTTTGTTCTAAAACTCAGGAATGTGCTCCCGTGTTATTCTCATCAATTTTATGCAGCTACTCGTAATTACACCACAATTACAAAACAATGTGCCAGGTGAAAAAATATTCAACTTTTCCGAAATCCCGGTATCAGACACAGGTCACCAATGCCGCCATTGGTGACTATTATTGACATTGGTTAAACTATTATCAACATTTTAACTTCAACGGGTACTCACGATTTTGACCTACCATACGTATATGTGACCTTATGTTGGTGACCACAATATTGACAACAACAACTTCAACAAACTCCTCTTTGTTGTACACCAAAATGTTATACGGATACATTATTACACAGACATGAGTATAACAGGCGGTCTTATTACAAGAGTTATTACAGAAAGGGTTATTACAGACAAGCTGAATGCAAGAATAAATTTGGTAACAGGGTAGTTATTGCCAATGTAATCTTTACGCTATTCGACCACCAAGCACCGCCGGCTTCTGATACCACCTTACCACCCTGGTCCTCTGTTATGGGATACGGTCAGTGTGCTAAGCCGGCATGCCGCCAGAACGTTTTTATATCGCTTGTTAACAAAAAAGATGACCTGTTTTAGTTTTTCTAATCGCAAATCACTTACCATTAACGCACGCAGTTCGACCGCCGCCGACCGCCGCACGGCCGCAGCTTCCGGTCTGAAATTACCAGCAGTTAGATAACGCACAGATAAGATGTCGTTACTTGTGGGAAAAATGGCTTTGGAAAATGTAATTTGAGATATCAATTTTACTCTACTCCATTTACATCTTAGTGTAACTATTGTAAGAGAAATAATAAGAGTTTAAATAAAAATTCTTACTAAGCAAGTAAAAGTAATCTACTTTAAACGAATTGAGAAGTAATTATTATAATTGACATCTTTTTTCTTTATAAACCGTTTAAATTAAAACAAACACTAAATTACCCCAAGCTCACTTCAATACATCAATGAAAACACCATTCAAATGGGAAAAAAACATGACCGATTTCGATTTGCCCACCCGCAGTATAGCGGAGAAAATTTTCAAGCGACGTCGGAATCGTTCCCAATAATTCCGAACATCTAAATAAAATTAAAACACAATTGCGTTAAATAGCTTCGTAATTAAAATTTGACATTATTGATTCATACTTCAAAATTAATTGAATTTCTTCTCGTTACAAAAACTCTCATTATATTGAGTGAATCATAGATGGAAATAACTTTTGTAAATGAAAGTTGTTAACTCTATTGAATTCTTTTTTTATTTACACGGCAACGTAAATACTTTGGATACGGTAAGAACAAATTGATTAAACCAGAGGTTCTCAATCTTTGCACCTTTCATAAACGGCTGAATCAAAAAAAGTGCGTAAGTGTATTAACATAATACTTATATGATTAAAATGAATATGAATTTGGCTTGAGAGAGATTTCATTACCTATTTGTTATTACTTCAACTGCATAAAGATATTTAGCTAGGGTTGGCACATGTGCCGTGAAAAAAACTACTTTTTTCCAAAAGTACCCATTTTTATACAAAAAATGTAGATTTTACACAAGTCGTGTCCCTATTCAAGAATCTCCTGGGACAATACCACGACGTGCCGGGACATACCGACGCAGTTTGGGAACCTCTGGCTCTAAGAAATAAATCAGTTGGTTGATTGGTGCGGGTGCCGCATGCCGGTGGCCGCCGCTTGCTGCGCGTTTTTGTGTCCCCGGCTTTTACTCTGGTGGTTCAATAACAATATATATCCACTACAATGCGAACAAATCGACGCGTAGATAAAGCTTTTTATGTTCTTGTTACGAGTATATTGTTAATGTTATTTTATTTGTAATTATTGACCTTTGATAAAAAAGTGTACCGGAAGTTTTCCCTCGGGCTTTTTCTCCCGAACTTTAATGAAAGTTTTTGTAAGAACAGACAGATAACGGCCATTAACTGACATTTTTATTTATCCTTTCGACCTCTAGGTTCAAAAGTTACAACGACTCTATTCAACTACGACCTTATTCAACCCCAGTTTAACATTTAACAATATAAAAATGACTAAAAAAAGTAATTTGTAAATAAGTACCTACGTAAGTAATTTTGAGGTAATTTACAAATGCAAGGTAAACCAAGGTGAGTGCAAAGTCGGTACAACCGTGTAAACAACATCGTTCTGTTCCAGGTAGCTTCATTCTTCACTTCGCTGAAAAGCAAGAGCGACCACCACGGCTGGTCGTGGTCGCCGCACCACGAACACCACGGTCAGTGCCACGTTTTGTTCACAACTTGATACGGTCGCTCTCAGGGGCGGCTTTACCTATAGTGCAGGGCGTGCGGTGCACCCGGGCGCCGGGTGTCAAGGGGCGCCAAGAGCCGCTCGCGACACCTACAGCTACACCTAATCCATGTCGACTGCACATTTTGATACAAAGGGCGCCAGCCTATAGTGCAGGGTGTGCGGTGCACCCGGGCGCCGGGTGTCAAGGGGCGCCGAGAGCCGCTCGCGACACCTACACCTAATTCATGTCGACTGCATTGACGACTTTCGTCGATCGTCGACTTTGATACAAAGGGCGCCAGGGCATCGGTCGCATCCGGGCGCTACATGTGATAGAGCCGCCCCCGGTCGCTCTGCCTCAAACACGTAACTTTGGTGTTCAAGTTATCTAGTCCTGTTTCACTTCAATATGTTATATTTGTAAACGTAAAGAACAAGTTTTCCGAAGCGAAGCGAGGGCGGGTTCACTAGTTAAATAATAAAACCTACCATCTAGCTGAACATTTTAATTTAATTGCATCCTAACGTTACTGGCGTAATTTTTTGTCAGTTTTTCGTTAGTAAATTCTCGCTGTCTTTATCCTTTATGAGCAAAAAATGTGGACACTATAATAAAATTACAAGTCGAGACTAATATTTTACAACCATCCCTGATATAAAGAGTATAAGAACGTGATATATAGCCTACATTATACAAGCTTTGCAATTGCAATTATGTATCTACTAAACGTGAACAAGATAAACCTAAGAATACAACTTCTGTAAGCGAATACCGTAACAAGCCATGCTGGTCACTCACTGGCCTCACTGCCCGCTTACAATAAAATTAATTAGATCGTGTTACTAATTATACGAGAAGTATCTATGTAGTTGTTTTAACACAGTGACTGAAGTGTAATTGCACTATAAAACAACAGTAAAAACATTCAAATTAAATGATATCCCTCGTACGATGTAGTTATGTACATATGCCGTTAGGCGGCTTCCTAATTAGCAGCGATCGTACGAGCAAACGATGCGTTCATCGTCGTGCGATGAAAATGATCGTGCGGTGGTCCAAAAGTGTCCTAATTGCGATGTCCATCGAGTACTTACAAGGCGCCGCCTTATTTTATATATCAATGGCTGTCTACAGAGATGCACAGTTTTTGCTGTCAGGCAATATTGCTTTGAAAATTGCAAGTGACATTGAAGAAAGAAAACGTAGACCACTTAATATACTTTATAGATTGACAAGTCGCCGGTGAATTTATCAATCATTACTTTTTTTTACGGTTCTCATAAGTGTGTATAACGAAAGCTAAATTATCGGATATCCGTAATATAAATATATCCGTATCCCTCGACCACACCTCGACCACACCTCGACACGTCGACCACACCTCGACCACACCTCGACCACACCTCGACCACACCTCGACCACACCTCGACACCTCGACACCTCATCCGTTCGCTCGTCGGCTCCTTTGTCAGCTATTTGCGTAGAAAAATTAAGAACGTCGTTTACCTACACGTTAAATAAAAATTTAATACTTAGAATGTGCAGATTTGATCTCCTTTCAGTTTTATTGTCGGTAAAGATAATTTGACCAAAAGAATTATATGAAAAGTGCATTCGCAATATTTATTATACACAGCACAAAGACACATTATAGCCAAATAGCGCACCGGTTTCAAGTGAAAATATATAAATGCAATTGTATTGAGGTATTGGCACCAATGACACACCGGCATAAATTAAAATAGATCCTCATAGCGACGCTTAGGTACATATTATGTTTTATAACGTTAATACTTTATTTATTTACATTGAGCTGGCCACTATATAGTTCAATTTACTATGTAAACATCCATGTTAATTTAAATGTTGACGTAATAATATTTAAGATTCAGACCATGACTTAAAGAACTAAAAATTAAATTAAAACGTAGGTAAATAACCCTTTCTAAAGCTTAATTCTATTAATTTTCTCATCATAGGAAGTATAATGAAAATCGAGTGATAAAATGTATTAATTGTATTAAGTGTCCATGACTGGTGCAAGTGCCCTTTCATCTCTAAAGATATTAAGTCTCAATACAAAGACTCAAGAAATAAAAAGAACCAGAAATGTGTAAAAAGATCCGACGAATAAATGTCGTTTAGACGGTCCCGTTCTCACGACAATGCATAATGATAGAATTTAACTCCATCAAACTCTTTCTAAATTTAATGACAATCTAATGAGTCGAGCTAATGGTCCTTTAAGTGGTAAACCACGTGGGAATGGCTGGCCACCGCCACCGCCGCCACGGTAGGTGGTAGGTGGTCGCTCCGTTTAACCGCACGGTTTCAAACATTTCTAATTCAACTCAGAGTCATTATTTATAATTACTTAACTGTCTTCGAATATGCTACATGAAAATGATTATTATAAGTACGTTGCTGTGTAACAAATTGCTCATTATTATAACGAGTTCATTACTTGTCTTGCATATTGAAGTTATTATATTGTTAGTTCTTCGAACGGCGACTACAATATACGTTTCGGTAAAAGGAGCTCAAATCGCCCCCCGACCAGGTGGACTGATGATCCGAAGAACACAGCGGGAAGCCGCTGGATTCAGAGGGCGCAGGACCGGTCGGAGTGGCGCCAATTAGGGGAGGCCTACGCCCAGCAATGGACTTCGGCGGACTAGATAGTTATTGTATTGTATTGGAGACCTTGATGGAAATTGAAAAATATTGTCTAAAAAACTATGCTATCACTCCCGCATTACGCATCAGAGATCACGAGTGACATGTACCTACGTTGTACATACACGAATAACGCATCAAAAACACACATAATCATTCAACAAGAACGCATTCATCTGTCATATAAATATCGGGGGATGGTGGATGCGGTCGCTCACTTAAGAAACTGTTTATAATATTGCTGTTTAACTGTTTAGATCCGTTTGAAATATATTTGGATTACTGACAAAATCTTATCTAAACGTTTGTGGTCTATTACAGGTCACGATAGAAGTTTGACGGGGCCGGGTAAGACATTTTATTATTTATATTTAAATAAGATTTTGTTAGTAATTTATTTTAATGGACGGTGACAGGGTACGTTACCCGCCCGGCTAGCTACCACCCCCCCACCGCCCTACTAGAACCGACCGTCAGTTTTTACGTGTTTCCTTCGCAGTGTCTGAGGAGCGAGTCAACCAATATTTTGCTTTGAATTTTAAATTCATACCTACATTACCTAGGTAGTGCGCAATTGCGCATGCGCATTGTGAATTAACCTAAGATAATGACGTCACTAGCGCGCCGAAAGTGATGCAGGCTAAAGTAATTCGGGGATAAATATTATATCTCTTTTAGTCTCATGCATGAGTAATACGTATTGTAATTCTTCCGCATCCATAGTTCCAGTACTGTCAGCGGAGCGGATCAGTACCTAAGCTCAACTATTGTATGCACGTAACGAATCCATAATTTATTATTATATATTTGGATGATACGAACTGATATTTAAATATTTTAAAAACGCAACAACGATTTAAACATAAATGTATTGTCCACAGTCCCCCACATAGAGACCGCCGATATCCACTCGTACGCGCCGGAGTGGACGCCCAGCGCGCAGCAGTACAAGACCATCCCCAGCTACCAGGAGTACTCGGAGCACGACCACAGCGGGCCATTGCACGGCATCACGTACATTGGGGACGCTCACAGTGACCCGCATTAATACCACAGTAGAAATACAGGATTATACTGTGTTAATACTAAGGGTGTAACAACGATAGAGTAAAGAAGTACCTAGATATTTATGTCACTAGCGCGCGGAAGTGGGTCAGTCAAATTCGGCCATTTCTCGTACCTTTCATGTAGCTATCTCTTTCTGTTTCGTACGTTCTGTAATTATCATTCGCAACCTCAGTTACAATAATGTCATCGGCGCGGGTACAAAAGTGCAATTTGCGTTCAGTATAGCGTATCTATAGTTTTCAATCTTTGGGTTCAGGCTGGACTTTCGCTAGGAAATTATTTTGTTATAAAGCCGATGATAAGATATTATTGAGCATTGTAATCGAGACATTATCATATTACCTACTGATTTCTACATCACTAATTAATTTTAAAGTAATTTATTGTAGGTTAATAAAATATGTATAATGTTATTTATATTGTTAAGGGTTTGGTTAATTTTGACTTTCGTTAAGTAAGCCGTCAGTTCCAAGACCAATTTTAATGATTTTAATTTGAAATGTACAATTAGCAGAACAGGATGAAAAGTAGGTAATGTTTAGGCACTTGTAAGAGTGTAACAGTAACACTGGCCAGTAATGTTTCATTTATTTTATTGTCGTGTTTAAAAATGGAAAGTTCCGTCTCATTCATATTAAAATATTCCTGAAAGAAGACGTTATCATCCCGAATTAAATAATTTCTGTTCCGCTAGTTGTGCCGATGCCGCTGTGGTTAGTTATATTTCACCTTCCACTGAGAGATCATTATAATTATTTGCCTTCCACTGCCAAAAATGACCTCATTGTGACTGTTCTCACTCGCTCAGTCCTCTGCCGGCTGCCGCTATGCATGCAGTAGTACCTACGCTGCACTCTCGGTGGAAGTCCGGCTTTACTGTAGCACTACTCTTCGTCTTCGGTTGAGTAACCCACCCTCGTATGTTACACGGGATTCGTCAAATATGTATACATGTCATATCTTTAATTGACATTAGCAGCCTAAGGGCGCGTTCACATAGGACGTCCGTTTTACTGGATCCAGAATACTGGATGCGTAGCGTATGTAGTTGTATGAGCGTGTTCACACAGAATCCAGTATACCGGATCCAGTAAAAAATCCCACACACAACGGAAATACTGACCTGTTAAAACGGATCCAGTGAAACGGGCGTCCTATGTGAACGCGCCGTAACCGTTTAAATTATAAGTAGTTTTAAATGAAAATGCATTTATTAATATAAAAATAGGTATAAAATTTATTTATTTCAATAAAAAATTTACAAAATGGACGGATTTCATTTCACTGTTACATTGATATAACATTAAATATTTATATGCATAAAATTGCTGTAAAGTTACATTTTAAAAATTGTGTAAATAATATTGTAATATTTTTAAAAATGTGGTAAACTTGTGTCAATACCTCACTGAAGATAAAACGAAGCAAATAAAAAGTAAATAAACAAAAAAATAACAAAAAATTAAAGCCAAAATGCGATGGCAACTCGACCACTTCACATATCACATACAATTGAGAATTTGTCAACTTAATCTACGTACAAATAGTATTACATACATACTACATAATATTATTATATAATATATTGCTTGAATTAATAAGTCAATAAGTTGATATGTCGGTAGGTAACATAGTGTATAACATAACGGACATTTAACTTAAAGTTGTGGGTACCCGTAACATTTAAAATGTTATACATGAAATAGATTTGGTTACATTCAATGTATTTTTAATGAATATCGATTGAATTAATGAGCCGATTACACGGTATGTCACAATAACTTAACGTCAAGCCTGAATCACGCTGTCGAAGTTTTCTACACCGCTTGCATATACATATACAAGTTGAGAACTTTAACAGTCGGAGCGCGGCCGCTGTTCAGGTACTAAGCGTAGGTACAGAGGGGCTGTCTTGAGATTAAAATAAATTATTCTTATAATAAATTATTATCCGTTAATCTTTTCAATTAGAGTTACTACCAACTAGGCTTATAGGCTATCTGAAATTAGTAAATGAACATATTTCACCAACTTATCAACTTATTCATTATGCTCATATCAGTGGCGGCTCGTGAATTTTTTTTGTGGGTGTTCACTAAATAAAATACAACTTTATTACTTACCATTATTATAAACATCATAATATAACACATAAAAGTTTTAACGTTCACATCCACACAGCCAAGGAGTTTTTAAATATTGTTCACTTTTAAAAACACGCGTAAATGTTTTAGTTTTTGTAACACATTTTTGATTAAGTAAGTGCAATTCCGGGTCGTGGTGGTCCCTTTGCTTTTAATTCGAAGCGCATTTCGAGTGTCTTCTCACAGTTTTTAATAAAAGAAACATTATATTATTCCATTTTAGCACAAATGCATGCAATTAAACTATTTTTAATACTTACTAATTACTATAACCTAAATAAAATTGCGAAGGGAATAAGCGCGCGCGACGTTTGTTTGTTTACATGGGATCGACTACAGCGCGTAATCCCCACGTTGCCGCCCCGACCGAAATTTGGCATTGGCATCAAATTGGCAACGCCGCGCGTGAGCGGCGCTCCAAATTCGATTAACTTTTCATACGAAATCTTCTATTTCAACCGTTGATACTTCTCTTTCGCACTCATTGAAATTAGTTCTACGAATTGTATTAAACTTTTTTTTCATAGGAGCGGAATCTGTGGGCGCTCCACTCGATACATCTTGAAACTACATACTTAAATCTTGATAAGAAAATTTAAACTTTGTATGTAGGTAATTGTTTATAACTTTATACTATAGTAAACAACTGTTATGAGTGTTTAGAATTAATGTACAGGGTTATAGAAAAATATACAATATGTTTGTAGTTTTTGTGGGATGATATACATTTATTTTGTGGGAGTGCACTGCTCCAGCGCTCCTTAGGACGAGCCGCCACTGGCTCATATTACTGTATACATTATACTTGTGACGAACTGCAGAGATTCTATAGAGAGCGATTATATTGTACATACAGTTATATACTACCGTTACCGCGGTACAGTGTATGTACTTTGTATTTCTTACTCAGTTATACTTCAAATCAGACCTAACTTGTGATGTGTGAAACCATACTATTATGTACAAGTGAGACAGATATACGGAGAGAAAATGAGACGGATAGAAAGCTTATGTGTTTACTTGAATGTACATAATTGTGTGTTTGTAGTTAAATAGGGATACGTAAGTCTGTACAATTGCCGTTTACATACTCTATTCGAATAACATAAATATAAGTATATTTTTTTGTGTAAATCTCAAAAATATATAATGTGATATTTTTTCGTACTAGGTATACACTTCAAAATAAAAAACACCGAAAGTGAGTTTACCACCTCACGTTATAGATATATATATACATACATAAAAAGTCAAAATAGTATTTGAACCAAATTTTGTGTTCTTTCAAATTCCTTCGTCCCCCACACTCGGGGTCACCACCACAAACCAACCTCCAATACTTACGCAGTCTTTGAATAGGACTAAAATCCTATCAGTGTTGAAATAGGACAACAGTTTACATACAGGACCACCCGCGAGCGTCACAACCCTCACACGTCCAAGTCCGCCAGTCTCCGGAAACACACTCCGATGAAGATGCAGAGGGTTATCAAGATGGAGTCGCTGACCAGGCCGAGGACGCTGCTGGACACCCGGTACGACACCCTCTTCCTGGACAACCTCCGCTTGTCGACGACCAACTTCTTGGGCCACGACCCGAAATGACCCGGCACCGGCTGACACTGGCTCTCGAACCACTTCCTGGCGAAGTTATTGGACGTTTTCCCCTGGATACAAATCTCGAAGCTGACTTCGTCGAGCAGTTTCTGCTTGAAGTCGTCGTCGACGGTGACGGTGAGCGACCGCAGGTGGTAGGACACGTCCGCGCTGAACTGCACGGAGCCGTTCCGGTCGCGGATGTACACGACCACGTCCGCGACGTCCGCCGCGCTCGGGACCAGCCAGTGGATGTAGATTTGCGACTGGGAGCTGCAACCGATGTGACATTTGAGGATGTATTAGAATTGATGCGAGTTGGTGGTGGGGGTGGTGACGTCATCATCATCGCAACCCACTATCCCATTACTGTACTCAGGTCACATCAATCATCGCAGAATCAAGGGTTGCGACCATGAACTTGGATTTAACTTAACACTAACCCCCTCTTGATATCTAAAAAATAAAACTGCGTACAAACGCAACCCCAAATTTAACTTTTCAATGGACTTAAAGTAACAAGAATAAATTCAATGTACTTTGACAAGTTTGACAGGTCGCGAATATTATATAACGGGTCGTGACTTCGGTCTAAGCCACGTGATAGATAGTATTTTTTGGTAGGAAATTATTTTTATTTATCTTTTTTTAATAAATTATTTCATTATTATATATTTTTATTCGTGTTAACCAAGGTGTAGTCTAAAAAACAGAAGCAAATTCTACAATTTGTCGATGTGGCGACATCACACACACGTCACACGGTGACATCGCGAAGCCTGAATCACGCTATCGAAGTTTTCTACACCGCTTGCATACATACAAGTTCCGACAAATATCAGTTGGGGCTTCACCGCCTCCCGGGCATGTCGTCTTGCCCGGCCGGAGATCTCCCTTTGCCAAATCGACAAGTCTATTCACACCGAGGGTAAGTTCGTCATCTAAATAAAATGAAATATACTGACTACTGTATATCGCGGAAGGCGAGGTCGGGCTCCGGCAGCAGCGCGGGGTCCTCGCCCTGGGCGGCCGCGCTGCCCGCGCACAGCAACCGCTCCTCGTCGAGGGCGGCCAGTGCGAGCTGGTGCAGGGCGGGCGGCTCGGCGCAGACGGTGCGCGCCAGCGGGGCGGCGGCCAGGGCGGACGCCCCCAGCCGCGACAGGTAGTGCTTCAGCGGCCGCGCGAGGCAGTCGCAGCGCAGCTTGTTGTCTAACGATCATAAAGTTTTTTGTTATATTTAATTCTGTTTAAATTTTAATTAAAAAAACTGTTTAAAGTTTGGGAAGGTCAAGATATCGTATAAAAAGGAAATTATAAACAGGAGAATACAGATAAATATTAGATTTATATAGAGGTTCATATAAATCAATAAAAAAGAAAAAGAATGAAAACAAAATTGTTTTAATTTTTTATATACAGTTTATAATTTATCGAGTTATAATTATGATTTTACGCATTAGAATTGCATTTAGTCACCAAATAACAAACAACAGAGACTCCCAGCGTTGGCCGACGCCGACCAACATATACCTACCACACCTGTTCGTTCCTCAACTGTACCAAGAGCCTCTCGTCCCCGACCCCAACGTACCCTCGAACAGCACCTCGAGCCCCTGCTCCCGCACCCTGTCGACGAGGCTCGCGTCGAGCGCGGTGAGCAGGTTGCCGCGCACGTCGAGCCGCCGCAGCCGCCGCGCGCGCGCCAGCGCCGCCGCCGGGAGCGCGCCCAGCGAGTTGTTCGCCACCACCAGCTCCGTTATGTTCGCCGGGAGGGTCAACGTGGAGTCCGCTGCGGACACACGGACGACAGCGCGAGGCATAAGAAAAATTCGACATATATCGATTATAATGTGAGTGTCTTTAAGTCAAGAGTGAATAGGGTTTTTCTAAGTTAACGCGCTTCACCATCGACGCTACGTCGTACGTCGGCTACGTCGAAACTTACCATCAGGTGGGATCGTAGTCAAGCGGTAACTTATATTCAGTGTGTGTGTACTTATGTACACGCGTTAGAAGCTATACTTCTTTGGTGTAACAAGATTCTTTTCAAAAATTTTATCTTTCGCCTTATTCTACGTTTGTAGAAATAACGACACTAACAATACAATAAGAATGTGAAAATTTATTTTAATTTGTGATGTAAATAAAAATGACTTACGACATTGACAATAACAAAAATTAAATTGTTGACCATAGCTAACTTCAGGGTGTCGAACTAACTTCAGGGTGTCGGTTTTTCGTGTCGGTGTGCGCGCGCATCGTAAAAATTTACTCTCATCATGTTTCCCTAACGCGCCAAAAGAAGTTTAACTTCAAAAAGACATCCGCTGTCTTGGCCTGTAACTTTAGGTACTTGTACTTTGAAAAACCAGCACGGAACGTGAGACAAAACATCCATCGTTATGTCTCGTTTTTGGTCATATCATTGGCGTAACTTGTATCTTCTCTGGTGTGAATGCGACAAATGACATTGATGGGTCTACTGTGCTCTAAAATAACTAAATGTTGCACGATGTGCGCATAGTTCATGTCGAAACTTGTATGTATGCAAGCGGTGAAGGAAAGCTTCGATAGCGTGAGTCAGGCTTGTCATGACGTCACCGTGTGACGTATGTGCGATGTCGCCACAGGGAAGAGAGGTTAGATCTGTATGAATGTATGTATGATACTCACAGGTCCTGGAGACGAGGTCCTTGAGCATGTTGTGCGACAGGTCCAGCACCTCCAGCGACGTCAGGTTGCCGAGCACGTCTGCACGTGACAACATAACGCTTTGGTTACTCCTACACTTGCATTTCACAATAAACTAACTAAACTCAACGCACTAGGTCAATAATAGCGTTACTTATACTTTAATTTGAGGTCTGACATAATGTGAAAATTAATTTTGAATATCAAAATTCACCTAGAAAGACACACACCCACCCACATACACACACACACACACACACGAACACACACACACAAACACACACACACACTCACACACATACACACAATACTCACAGCACAGAGAGAGAGGGATATATATACGTATGTACACACGCACGCATGCTCGCACGCGCGCTCACAGAGAGACGGATGCGTACGGACGCACGCTCGCATGCACAGATGCGTACGTGTTAACACACGAGTACGCGCACACGTACGTAAAGAAAGAGCCGGAGAGATGTAGTAAGTAGGAGAAATAGAAAAAGAGATGAAATGATTTACTAACGGGGCCTGATATCGTTGATGTAGTTCCCGGCGAGGTTGAGGGTGCGCACGGTGCGCGTGCCGTGCGTGATGTCGAGCGTGAGCACGGGCAGCTCGTTGTGGCTGAGGTCCACCTCGCGCAGCCGGTACGGAACCCACGGCGACGCGGGGAACATCTTGCGAGACAGGAACCCGAATTGGTTGTGGCTCAGGTTCACCTGCGGGGGTCACATCCCTACCGTGAGTGGTCTTGGAAGAAGATGCGGCAATAAACTCCCAAGGACTTCGAATAACTTCAAATTGACCGCAGCAAAATATATTTGAAACGTTGAGGCTTATGACGTCAGAAACGTTACAGCCGATGAGCGAAAGATTCGCAAAATTATACGACAAATTGTTGGCAAACAACAACAAAACAAAAAATGTTTTATGGATAGAAAATGTGAGTTGTAACAAAATGTAACGTAAATAAATATAATTTTATCATCATCTCCTTGTCAACTTATAGTTTCATTCTCAACACCTCGCTCGACAAATTCCAAATTAAATACCAATTCAATTTGCTTGAAAATTTAAATAAATACGTAGTTATATATGCGCCATGAGTGTTCTCCATAACATTCTCTGAGATATCTGAAGTCTGCCAATGCGGACTCGGCCGCCCTGACTTTCTGTGTCTTAATGAAGACACACTTAATTATCCTAATCCGAACCTCACCAATCATTCGGATATAGCGGGTGTCTAAGTACGTCAGGTTCGATTCCCGCGCAATTATTTACATGACAGATAGATGTGTGACTCAGGTATTACTCGTGGTGTATGTGTATATGTTATCGAGTGTATCGCGCGCGTCCGCTCGCTGCGACTCACCATTTCCAGCGACAAGCAGTCGTCCAGTAAGCCGTTCGTCTTGTTGTCGATCTTCTGCAGGAAGTTGTGCGAGAGGTCCAGTTTTCTACCAACAAAATAATAACATTATACATAATTATGACTATGAGTATGTGTACCACCTGATATGGTAAAAACCATTATGGCCATCGAAATGCAAATATGTACGCATCGTACGTGTTAACACGTGGCTAGAGCGGACGTCCGCCCGCGACCGAGGCTGTCACAACACTGGCGATTATAATGAATGTTGACAAATACGACGGTAGTTGACGATTAAATATTGTAAATGTACCCGCGAGTTCAGTCGGTGATTAATAAATTGGTGTATTTGTGAGTAACGGTTGCGTTTTGGTGCTGCCTCGGCTTCACACGCCGCTATATTACAGTGACAGACATCTACCACCAGCCACTCGTGTACTTGAGACTAGACTCCACCATCACTACATAGTATAAAACAAAGTCGCTTTCTCTGTCCCTATGTATGCTTATCTAAGCTTGCTTAGATAAGCATACATACAAAATGCTTATCTTTAAAACTACGCAACGGATTTTGATGCGGTTTTTTTTAATAGATATAATGATTCAAGAGGAAAGTTTATATGTATAATATAATTACAGTTTTGTGTAATTTGGTTTTCCCGAAGCGAAGCGAGGGCGGGTTTACTAGTCAACGATAAAACAATGCTGTCAATCGAACAGACCACCCGCCCGTGGGTGTGGTGTGGTTACCAGACAGGACATAAATAATTCGCTCCGAAGTCTCCAGCTGAAAAACGTCAAGTCGTTCGGCTGGATCAGCTGAGGGCTCGGTAGCCGGCCAGCTGGGGATCTGAACACGTCACCGACTCACCGCAAGGCGACGAGCCCCTTGAACGCCTCGTTGGGGATGTGCGCGAGCCGGTTCCCGCGCAGCGACAGCTCCAGCAGCTGCTGCAACCCGCTGAACGCGTGCGGCGCGACGCTCGCCAGCTGGTTGTGCGACAGGTCGATGTGGAACGTGGTCGGCAGGTTGCCGAACGCAGACTTCGACAGGGACGTTATGTTGTTCCCCTGGAAGTATAGTGTGGGTGGCCCGTTACTTGTAAAAGGTGACTTACGGGGATTATTCCACTTTGCCCCACCAAGGCGACCCACTGGTGGGGCAGAGTGGAATAATCCACTTATGGGACACCCTGTATATCTGTCGGGTTTAATCGAACCGGGACCTCTCGCTGCGCAGGCTACTGCCAACTAGGCTCCGGGGTAGTCTATTTCATAATATTCAACGCGCTGGAGCATGCTCTAGGACGCGTCCGTAATGACGTTACACCAACCAACCTGCAGGTACAAGTACTGCAGGCTGCTGAGCGCGTTGAGCGCCTCCCAGGGCGGCGCGTCCAGCCCGTTGGCCGCCAGGTGCAGCGCCTGCAGCGTGAGCAGCGCGCCGAACGCGGCGCCGCGCAGCGCGCGCAGCCGGTTGTGCGACACGTCCAGCCGCAGCAGCGCGTTCATGGCCGGCCACGCGCCCGCCGCCACCTCCGACAGGTTGTTGTGCGACATGTTCAGCTCGCTACACACGTATAATACACGATTACACTATGAGTGCAACTGCACCCGACCGATGTATGTCTGATGCGGATGGAACGCGTGCGAAACACTGTTACGGTGGGTGGTGATGCAACAGAGTTAAAGGAGCAATAAGTGAATGTGGGATTGATCGCGGACATTATAATACAGATGTTGTGAAAATTTCAAGTGGCTACTGTTAGATGAAATACCGGAACAGGAGATAATGTGCAGCACTATGCCCGCGCCGATGTAACCCCATCCTAGCGGGAGTTTGACAGCTCTCTTACCGCGCCTTGTTCGAAGTGAAAAGATGTGGCTTAAGAATAAAATAAGTATTTAAGCTAGATATTTTGTCTCTATTACTACCTATAACGGTTCAAGAGATAAAGCGCTGTGACTGACAGTGAAGCCATCGCAGTGGGGCCTCGTCGGCCCCCTACTCACGCCAAACTGATAGGTATCTGCGGGATCGTCTGCAGCTGGTTGTGGCTGAGGTCGATGTGGCGGCAGCTGGCCAGCTTGGCGAGCGCGCCGCGCGACGCCTCCCGCAGCCGGTTGTGCGACAGGTCCAGCTGCAGCACGGTCGGCAGCGAGCCGAACGACGACGGCTTCAGCTGCGTCAGCGAGTTGTGGCTCAAGTTCAGGTATCTGGGGGGGAGCGGGACATCATGAGAGAGAAAGGGAGAGAAGAGGAGAGAAAGGGAGATCAATGTTGTCCCAACCAGTAAATAGCATAAACCTCTGTTACTCTGCCTATTTAAATAAATAAAAAAAGTGTGTGTGTACTTATGTATACGCGTTAGAAGTTATACTTCTTTGGCGTAACAAGATAAAAATCTTTTCAAATAATATAATGAGAAATATTATTCCTAAAACCTAATTAATAAAGACAGTATTTAGTCAGCAGTCGTGTCTTTCACTCATCTCCTAAGCACATCCTTACAAAGGTTTATTTTGAGAAGTAAATCCAGACTTCCTTGTAAACTTGTAGACTTCATTGTTCTTGCCGATAGACGGCGGTGTATTACTAAAATGTTGACTATAGCTAACTTCAGGGTGTCGAGCTAACTTCGGGTTGTCGAGATTTTTCGTGACGCAACCTTGAAAATGTACTCTCATAATTTTTCGCTAACGCGCCAAAAGAAGTATAACTTCAATATATTTTTAAAGCAAATTCGTTGTCATAAACTTAATTCGCGTCGTGGCGCGGGCCGTCCGTCGTCGGTTTGTTTGGTGAAGGCGTCGTCACCTGATGGAGAAGAGGTTCTGGAAGACGGCGGCGGCGATCTCCTGCAGGTCGTTGTGCGAGAGGTCCACCGTGTGCAGCTCGTACAGCTTGGGGAACGCCAGCTTCGGCACCACCGTCAGCGCGTTGTGCGACACGTTCAGCACGCGGATGCCCGTCATGTTCTGGATCGGGATCTGGCCGAACATTATATAAATAATAAATAAATAACGCTACACACTCATAGCCCCACACTAGGATTCCCTGTGTCGTGGGCGCCATGGACAACACACAAGACAAGAACACACACCCAGACCAAGAACGGAAATTTAAATTCATCATTCAAATTTCCGCTTCGCTGGGAATCGAACCCAGGACCCTCGGAACGGCGATCCGGCGTGTTAACCATTGCGCCATCCGGGTCGTCAATGTTACATCTTAATATGATATATCTTAATATGGCGACCGAGTACCATTACCTCCAGGTTTGAGCTGTCTATTTCGCACCCTTAATAATATAATTGCCTAATTCAAAAAAGTAGTTTTTTGGGACTTCCCGTTTCAAAGATTCTGGACGACTCATTTCAGCTTATTTTTTGTTTATAATGTCATTAAAATATCATCTTATACCTTATAACTGAGTAATTAATATTTTATACGAAATATAAGCTGAAATGTCTCGTCCGGAATCTTTCAAACGTGAGCTCCAAAAAACTACTATTTGAATCAGGCCATTATATCACTAAGGGGGCGATTAGATCTAGGTGGGCAATACCGTGAGTACCCGTAACGTAGCAAAATGTGATACTGACATGTCCTAAGTCCGTGAACTGGTTGTAGGAGAGCTGGAACTCGGAAGCGTAGCTGTTCTCGTCGAAGGCGTTCCTCTGGAAGCCGGTGAGGTTGTTGTGGCTGAGGTCGAGCAGCGTGAGGTTGTTGCAGTTGACGAAGGCGCCCGCCTCCACCGTCGACAACGCGTTGTGGGACACGTTCACCACGGCCAAGTACAAGTCGGTGAACGCCTGCTTCTCTATGGTTGTTATTCTGTTCTCCGCCAGGTTTATTATCTGTGGAAGATATTTATTACCTCAAGGACTTCACCGTCACTTACCAGCAGGTGGAATTGTTGTCACGCACTACTTCTTATAAGGTTTTTTTAATTTATTCTTATAATTTTTTTTACTTCTTATTAAAAAAAATGCAGTATATACGCACTTATATAAATATATATAGCTGAGTTCGGTTTTCGTATAGTACTGTAGCTATTATATATGTATAGTTAAGTTTTTTTGTCATTTTGTTAACTGCAGTACTGATGTGAAATAAACGTTTTCTAATCTATTCTACTGCAACATCGATACTATTTCGTGCACACGCTTAGAGCGTCCACCCCCCGACATTCCCGTTCACTGACCTCCGCGTACCGGACCTGCTGGAACATCTGGTAGTCGACCTTGGTGATGAGGTTCCGCGCGAGGTCGACGGTCCCCACGCGCGTGGCCGCCGCGAACGTGCCGCGACCCACCTCCGCGATCTGGTTGTCGTGCAGGTACAACCGTCTGCAACCAACCAACGATCCCCCGGGTCAGCCGCACACACCGCTTGGGGGTAGCAGTTAGCATAACGAGTATCATCTTCTATACAAATTAGTAAAATTGGAGTGTCTGTTTGTAATATGAAAATAAACGCTTTTTATTAAATGTATTTACTAAAATAATAGTCCATATGTCTGTCTGTTTGTTTGGGCTAATCTCTGAAAGGGCTGGACCGATTTTGACGAGATTTCCACTAGTGAATAGCTGATGTAATAAGGAGTAACTTAGGCTACTTTTATGTTAGTAATTACTACTTTACTTTTATGTTAGTAAGACCATGACACACGGCACTGACCTCAAGAACCTCATCCCCCTGAAGCTGTTGGTGTCGAGCTTCCTGATGCGGTTGTGGTCCAGGTGCACCACCTTGATCACGGTGTTCCGCGCGAACATGCCCCTGCAAACAACCGCGCGATAGTTGGTAATGCAATACATCCCACACCAATACTTTGTCCGTTTGTTTGTATGTGCGTTACTTCCCGCTAATCTCAGAAACCAATACGAATGCGGTTTGCAATTATGTTTTATATACATATGTAGTTAGATAGTGGCGCTGAGAAATTGCTTTATTTGAATCCGTTCATAAAAAAAAGATAATGGCAATATAAAGAATCTCTACTAGTGACATATATTATACTTATAACATACTTGTTATTGACTAATGATATAGTATAGTAATAGCACCTGGGTATCTCCCCGATCTGGTTGTGGCTGGCGTTGCACCAGCCCAGCTTGGTGAGGTCCCCGATGTGGCTGCCGTCCAGCTTCGTCAGGTTGTTGTAGCTGGAATATCATTATACATTATTGTGGCGTGACGGACCCCGTACATCTTAACGTCGACCCCTGCCGACCAGGGGACGAGGCCACAACTCCTGGCGGTGGTCGCGGGGTGCTACCACCAATTAACCCTTCGACAGAACGCATTACGGTCGAATGTCGAGCGCGCAGCGGGTCTGTTACATAGATAAATACCTCAAATCCAACACCTCTACGTCGCGCAGGCCCTTGAACTGATTCCTTTTCAACGTCGCCAACCGGTTGCCGTGCAGGTCGAGGGTCTTCAATTTCTTTAGATACTGCAACAGATAAACACAGGTGTGGAGACAAATCAGTAGTGTACGTCTTGGGGCCTGATGCGAATAAACGGCAAGCAAGCAGACGAGGTGAGACACCCCGGTCTGACCGTGTCAACAATCCAATTCAAGTTGTGGCAACATCACTTCCCGGAAGTGACGTGGCGATATCGCACGTCACGCGGTGACGTCACGTCAAGGCTGAATCACGCTATTCAAGTTTTCTACACCGCTCGCATATATACAATCCTAACGAGATCAGTCAGAGCTCAGTTGTTCTCCAGAGGTGACGCCTCGTCTACAAGATCTTCCTCTGCCAAAAAGCAACTTGTGTCGCATCACGCCACCCTAGCGCGCTCGGCTGTAGGTCTTTATTTCAAGGACAGGGCCGAGTCACAATACTGTATGATACCTGGCCCGGCACCGCCCACCCCTCACCTGGAAGGCGTCCGGCGCCAGGTCGGCGAGCTGCCCGTTGGCGAGGTGCAGCCGCTCGAGCCGCGCGCCCGCCGCGCCGCCCGCCAGCGCGTCCGCCCGCAGCGCGCGCATGCGGTGACCGTCGATCGACAGCACCGACAGGTTGCCCAGGATCTGACGGTACAACAACATCAATAAACAGTCGTGAGGGCTGCCCGCACAAGTGGAAACATACAACTTTACAAAATAACTAGATAGTATTTTAGTAAGCAGACGGTCTGGCGCCGGTCGAGCGCCTTGCGTCACAGCATGTTGCTGACGCTAATACAAATGATTGTCTTCAACCAAAAATCGTCTAACGCGCCTATAGTCTTCCCTTCAACACAACATCCCCAACAACACATCACTAGGTAACAGCCATCCGAGAATATACATCTATCTGCCCCGGCAGGGATTCGAACGCTAAACCCTTTGCAGCGGTGTACAGCGTTTCCGCTTTTTTTCGACGATATGAAATAAATACTGACCCTAAAAGCATCCTTGGGGAACTCGGCAATGTTGGTGTTGACCATGTATATCTCCTGCAGCGTGCGGTTGACGCCGGCCAGCGCGTACTGGTCGATGCTCTTCAGCGGCGTGTCCACCACGTGCAGCGTGCGGACCGACGAGCGGTGGAGCAGCGGCCCGAACAGATGGGCTGCGGACGGGTTTCTCATATCATACATGGCATGATGGCAGTCCTTGTGTATTAAACTGGAGCGGAGGCGGGTGGAGAGTGGAGGAGAGATACAAAAATGACATGTGATAAAAAACATTATATATCATTTTTGTATCTCCATCAAGAACAAACACGCCTATAGCATTGTCCAAGTATTTTTTTATATCTACTATAAATATACAGAGACTTGTTAGTGTTTTAAAATATTGTCTAACTAAGAAGTGTAAAGGACTCCACAGAGAACATCTTGCATCTCAATATTATCTTTCTTACCTCTTCCTTCTTTCTTGGCCAACAAAGCATCGGTCGCTGATGTCCTTGTCCACGGGCAACGGTGGCCACTTACCATCGGGTAGCTTGTCTGCTCGTTGTCATGTCGGTGTCTGCACAGTGAGAGGTCTTCACCCGGCCGGCTAGCTACCACACCCATCACCCTCCATTCAATGATAACTGTTCTCAGGTATCTGTCGGCCGAACTTAGAAGTTAATAGAGTAATGATGATACTTCAGAAAGTTTCAACTGCGCTTACCGATTTTTGCCTCTTTCAAAACAAGCCGTTCGATTGGCAGCCCTAACCCAGCTATATTCCCCAACCCTACACTCATCACCGCAAGTCCCGTGTTTTCGCAGCGAATGAACAGACCAGCGTCTGTCCCTTTCTCACACACGCACGGATACAGCAGGTGGGACTCGGACGCTTTCGGACACGGGTATAGCGGGCCGGGGGGAATGTATTCTGAGTTTAAAACGGGCAGTAGGGTTGCCAATGCTAAGATGATTTGAACAGAAGCCATTTTGATTCCGAATCGATGTTTTTAGTTGTAATCGTTGATCTAAAACAATATAGAAATGTATAATATTAGTGAGATAAAAATAATTTGTAACACACAAAATAATGCTATACTATAAATATTTTAAAAAATCCCAAAGGTTATTCAGGTCTTATTCATTTTAAAAATAACATTCATCTTAAATTCAATCACTGATAAATTCATACATCCTACTAATATTATAAATGCGAAAGTTTGTATGGATGAATGAATGTTTGTTACTCTTTCACGCAAAAACTACCGAATGGATTTTGCTGAAACTTTACAACAATATAGCTTACACATCAGAATAACACATAGGCTATAATTTATAAAGATAAAGTGTGTATAACAAAATATATAACGGAATCTTTGCCAACCGTAGGAATAAGTTTCCCGAAGCAAAGCGAGGGCAGGTCGCTAGTTCATCAATAATTCAGTCATTTTTGCACTATTATTTTTGCACTGCTACAACATTAATATTTTTTATATTGGTGCATACAAAGACAGGAACACAACCAGACCAAGAGCAGAAATTTAGGCTCATCATTAAAAAGTGTTTGTAGCTGGGAATACAACTGAAGGCCCTTTAACAACAGTCCGGCATGTATAAGTCGATTTAATATTTTTATTTTCATCATGTCATCAACCACCCAATCAAATGACGCAACATGTAAAGCTAAACAGTGTAATTTCTTTCTGCATGCTATGAATCTATGCAAGTGATCAACCTGTAATTTCGGTTATACTTGTGATATTGGTAATAATAAACATAATTAAAATGACAAAGACAAATGGTACATATTGGTAATGACTTAGAAAATAAATTAATTCAAACCAGCGGTCAAGGCTGTTGCCCAGGAAGTAAATTCAAAAAAATAACTTGCAATGTTTGTGGCCTTGTAATGAACCAGTTTATTTGACAAAAGCTTGTAAAACCCAATCTATTGATCTATAATTACATACATTTGGTAATCACTGCATTCACTAATTATTACAACTTGAATTACATGAAGTTTTGCTTACAAACTAACAAAGTTGTTTGACTTAGTTAGTGACACAACTTTCACTTCGAATATAACAAACGAAAATGTTTACCTGCGGTTAATTCTCGATTCGTCAGTAATTAAAGCAAATCCTTTAGCGCCTACGTAATGTTAGACAATCCTAACATAATAATTGCGCGATTTATACGTAATTTTAATCAAAACATCGTCGGATAAACCCACCCCACCATCGTCAACTTAAAACTGATCGTGGCCTGGGTTGCTAGCATATTTAAAAGTAAATTCTCCCCCTATTAAGTTACTCTGAAAGTAAATTATAGATTTTGACATTTTAGTTCTTACTTGCCAATATTAAAAAATTTAAATGATCTGAAAGCAAGCAAACCTATTTTTAGGAGATATTACTAGAATGATATTTAATTGAAAATATAATTATAACGTGATATTAATCAATTTAATGTAACAATATTCATAATAATTATATTATTATGATGTTTATTTATAAAATAATTTTTCTAGCATATCGATATTAAACTTGAAATCAATGATAAGTGCCAATGATATCTCATTGACTAGTGCTATCAAGCTATCAACCTATCATGTCATTTCAATTAGTTATGTCATGTAATGACCGAATTACTTTCATAGTATTTTTACAAATTATATTATTTTTACACCTGTGTGATTTACATATTCATGCCTAAGATCGTATTTCATATATTTTGATTACAATTGTGATCTTACCTCGTTAAAATGGCTCCGAAAAGACAGCAACGGAAAGAGAGATTTCGGTGCGATGCTGTCGAAGGAGAACGATTCCATGCGCAAGTGGACGACGTGTTTCGATATAACTGGTGGGAAATATTTTGTTTCCCATACATTCTATGTGGAAGACTCTGGGACTGCTGCGTTTCACTCTGCGCCGGCACAAACCAATGCCTTGTCTACTGGATGATGATCCAGTGGGTAGTCTGCAAAATTACACGACTTACTACCCCAGATGCTATCATATTCCCATACTATTTCTACATGTTTTGCCAAGTTATTTTATTAACAGCTTTGTTTGTTATGATATGGGTGTGGTTTGGTAAAAGCATCATTATACCATATTTCGAGTCGTTCTACAGAGAACTCCGAGAGAGACAGACTGAAGGCCCACTTGAGAATACCACCGTAATATCGTTCAGAAGGTACTGTTTTAGAAAAAGCGAAATTTTCGACAGTTCATTAGACAACGAAGCTTCTATGTTATATTCAAGCAACCTGATTTATGTTGTACCGGCCATGATTGAATTATTTATGTACGAATTAATGTAAAGGGGTTTCCACTCAATTTATTGTATCATTCAATTCCTATTTTTTAATTCGGCAAAGCCGATGTCCGATGAGCTACCTAATTGTAGGGCGCGCGCACCTGGTGCCGTTATAGGGGTAAATGCCTACTGCTCCGCGCGCTAGGGCCGCCTCTTTCTAGTTGTAGTAAATGTATGTGGGTAGGTAATACGCACGATTCCTGATTACAAACCCACACGTTCGATCGTCCTTAAGGCGCTTCTGTGGCTGTTGTATAGTTAATGTCTACTAAAATCCAAGGCGCGTAGGTATGATTCACGTTCCGACCATTTGTATGAAGATGGAATACTATGATACTATTATTGTTTATGTCGTTAATAAATTTTAAAGATAAAACTGTATAGTATTTACGCAGACTATTTTGAGCTTGGAAGTAGTATGTGATGTGATGTGAGACGTTATCTAGGTATAAAAGCTGCCATCTATTGGCCTGTTAGTGTAAATAATAAATAAAGTTAATATTATAGTCTTTTTATAACTAACGAAAATTATTTAAACATTAGGCTTTTGCTAGCAAGTATCATCCATACCGTATCAACGACATCGGAACGCAGTTATTGCAAAATAAAACATAAAATAAAGGTCAGACTTTAAAATTCGTTCATTCATTAGTCTGTTGACCTTTGTTTTTTTTAAGCCTCCGCTCCGTCCGATTTTTAGTTTAGTTCAGTGATCCGCACGGTTCGGTAACTGACAGTGACAGTTCTAATCTTGTATTAGCTTCATTCAGTTCAGTTCAGCTTCTGTCATTGTATGATTGTAATAATTTAGTTCACTTCTGTGGGTCATTCGCGCTCACGTCACATTGGAAAATGTCGGAAAGTGTGTCAAAATAATTTATAATTTTCATTAAATGAGTCTCTAAGTATCCTTTTTCGCAAGAAAACGTGAGCTCGCGCCGTGAAATTGTTCAAATTAGTGTTCAGAGTGTATTTTCAATCTACTGGTGAGTACACTTTATTCATGAAAATTTCTTATTTAGGTGCAAGAAGTGAAATTTTCACGTAATGCACAGGGTATCCAATATTAAAATCGTTTGCTCGTTCGGTGTTTTCCTTCTAATTTTTAAGAAAGTTATATTACGTAAAGGCGATAAATTTTAAGCAAACGCCGAGTGCATTCTTTTAAAAATTAACGATAGTAATAATTGCGTTCGGATCATAGTGAATTGCGTGCGTGTTGTAGATAATATTTACTGTTGTACGCATTGAGGATAATTTAATGCGGAAGTACATAGTGGTAGGAAATAGAAAATTCTCTTTGGGGTCATGGTACTCATGGTATTCATCCCGCACTTTCTCTTACAAGGCTGACCTTGATTCTATGGAGCACTTGCGATTTCGCTTTTATTTTCTAAATAAACATTTGTTGCGGTCTTTTTGACGTAAAAATTTAACCACACCTTATTGAAGCATCTACAATTTGAAATCGTTTATGATCCTCATATAACGCCTAGTGGTCTAGCTACTTTCTTATCTGAACGTCAAAAAAGTGTTGTTTGACCATCAATCATATATTTTTATACATCTTGACATTTATCATTAAGTGTATTTATATTGTTGAAATAAAAAATGTCTAGTTTATATTACATTAATCTTATGTTATCCAGTTTGGAAAAGATGGCACAAAGTTTATGACAGTTTCCAATAGAGTATTTACATTATCTGAACCTTCTTATTTTTAAGTTAAAAGTATGGTATTAATCTGATATTTTTAATTGTATGAGTCTGAGTAAGTTTGCAACTTTATGGCTCTATACATTTCAACTGAAGGGGACAGAAATCTAGTAGGTTCTGGAATATATTTTGAATAAGTAAAGTTATTCTATAACTTAAGATTTGTTTGGTAATTTTTACGATTAGCCAATTTTTCCAAAAGTGTTTGTTTATTGAAAAGTAGTGTAGTCTAAAGCTATGAGTATCTAGTGATCATAGTATCTGTAAATCAGTATTTGGGGATGTGTAAATTTCTTAGCCATAACCTATCCCTGAGGGCGCTGGTGAGAATATGTATAGTATCACTTAATGCCTCAATCACTTAATGATTTGATTTTATTTCATTGCTATCTTACATCTTTCAGATAAAATTTAAAAGACCCATCACACAAATAAAAAATATAATTTGATAATGTTAAGTAGGTAAGTTTTGTATGTTAATAAGTTGTGACAAATAACAAGATAGCTGTTTTACAAGTTGTGTTCCCTGTGATAACCTCTTTATTTTAGGGACCACTAGAACTTTTTTTTCTAAAAAATTTTTGAGAAATGGAAGTAAAAAATACACTATCCATTAATTTTTAATAATTGTTTATTTTACCATAAGTACATCTATGTCATAAAATAAAACAAAATATCATAAAATAAACACAATCACAGTTAATATAAAAACACAACAGGAAAATTAGTAATTAAAGTAAAGCAGTATAATTATCGTAAAATTGACTAAAATGGATGTCTGTAACACCAAAATAATCACCTATGCATTGCCAGCAAATAGAAAGTAGGGTAATCATGTTAAACAAATAAAATAAAAATTATTAGTATTCAAATACTAAGATATACTATTTTATTTCTTAATAACCCCATTGACCCTAAAGACTTCTGATTAGCATAACGCCGTAATGTCCATAATTTCAGAGAAAGTTCAGTGTCTGGTCACTTTCTCTGAACACTATTCATATCTATCATCAAGCTCAATTTGTAAATGTATGTATATGTGATGTCATTTATTTATTTACTAGCTGACCCGGCAAACTTTGCACCGCCTCAGAATCAATAAATAAAAAAGCTGAATTTTCATATTTACTCACCTTTTAAACCTTCCCTGGACTCCCACAAATAGTTCAAAACCAAAATTAGCCAAATTAGTTCAACCATTCTCTCGAGTTTTAGCGAGACTAACAAACAGTAATTGATTTTTATATATATGTATACGAGTAGATGTATGAACAAAAAGTACACTGCACAATTACCCTCAAAGTTGATAAAATCAGAGAACTTTCATAGTAACTTCGCACCCCCGTTTTACCCCCTTAGAGGGTGATAGCCTGATAGCCGTGTGGTTGAACGTTTGACTCCCGAACCGGGGGGTCTGGTTCAAACCCCGCACGCACCGCTAATTTTTAAAAATTATGTGCGTATAATAATTTAATGATCACTTGCTTCGGTGAAGGAAAACATCGTGAGGAAACCTGCACACCTGAGAGTTCTCCATAATGTTCTCACAGGTGTGTGAAGTCCACCAATCCGCACTTTGCCAGTGTGGTGGACTATGGCCTATATCCCTCACACTGTGAGAGGAGACCCGTGCCCAGCAGTGGGACAATTATGGGTTGTAAGTTGTAATGATGATTGTTTTTTTCAGTAAGTTCATAAATGTGTAGACGAATAAAACGTGATTCGTTTCTGCCTGTTATCGGCTAGACTACGATTGTTGGTAAACATTTTCTTCACAATTTGGCCAAAGTATAGATTTTTGCCAATGTTAGATAAATATTTATTTAAATTATTCGCAAGTGCATTTGGATTGGGGCTATTTTTTATATAAACACTGATTTTATTGTTTGGTATGCTGCATAATTATATTTTTCCTTCCATACATGTTTATTATTCTTTTTACTGTCAAGAAAAACACTTTTCATTTCAAGGACAAAAACCATGTAAACTAGTGTTATTAAGTGTAATTAATTATTAATTACTTATAGCTATCATAATTGTTTAGATATAATTATTAATTACATCTATTAAACTGGAATTGTTGTATAATAGAATAATTGTGGTTAGCAAATTTTGAAGTCTATTTGTGGGAAAGTTTCCAGAGTATTCTATCAAGTTAGTAACACAACTAGTATTAAAAACTTCTGTAATCTATCTTTCTTTATAAAGTAGGAGAATATCACATGGACCCTTGTTCTTTCTGTTTTATGTAGGCGTTATTTTGTGTTGGAGTTTGAAGGGGTTGAACATATTATGGACCGCTAAGCAGTGGCGTAGCGTGGAGTAATATAGACGTGGGAAAGTCGAATCAGCGAGGCCCCATTTCTTTCGTTCCCAAAATCTGGCATCGCATAAAGAGGCCTCGCGAGGCCCCTTCAGGTGCGAGGCCGTGGGCGAGGGCCCACTTCGCCCACGCCTAGCTACGCCACTGCCGCTAAGTCAGACAAGTGTCGTATGTGTATTATAGATGAGTTTTACTGCTTTTTTCAGGATTTCGTTTTCTTTAATTATCCATAGTGAATGAAATGGACGAAATACACAGTATATTATGCAAGTGAACACTAAGATAGGAATTTTGGAAATTGGCGCGCGAAGCCGCGATGGAAAAGCTAGTAACATTATATTTAAACTTCACTATACATTATTTCATTAAATATTGTAATTAGGCGGTGTCGCTCCGTACGTAGTCAGCATAGTATGAGGTAAGTGCGCGTGAGGAATGTACGATACTAATGGTTGGTGCACAGCGCACACTCATCAACTCGGAACGATTGGACACATCGCCTGGTCGCCCGCCTCGACTCCAGTCGTTATGTATTCGTTAGCATACGAGATCTCCGCCAGGCGCCGGCTGGTAAATCCGGGTAACAAGCTAAAAGATGAACATAACGATGACCGCTGCAATCTTAAATATTCTCAAGTTTAATCCATTTGAAAGGATAAAACATCAGATTTACGTAACTAGGCGCGCTGACGGAGTCGCATTTCGAAATACGCCTGCCATTAATGTAATTCAGAATTGCGTTCGGAGTCAAGGCCTATGCCTTCTCAGTGAATACATTACTTGTTTTATGTTAAAAACACGCAAAAGGCTGATTTATATAGACCCCAGTCTTTATTAATTAATCTAATCAGCGCAATAAATCATAAATGCTTACACATACACCCCGCGCCCGCGCCCTAGGACACCCTGTGTCGCGGGCTCGCGGGTGCCACCGTGACACGGACAACACAAATAACACAACACTATATCACTAACATCCGAATTACGAATAAAGTCCAATAGGTTAAGACTTAAGACCATGAACCACCCTAACACGAAGGCGAGACGGGAAAATAATGTTAAAAAATCCAATAAATACATACATTTTAAGTGACAATAAAAATTTACATAATAATAAAGAATACAGAGAAGTATTTTGCATCAACAGTATTGTTGCATTATTAACCTCCGTGATCTTGAACTGTTCAAGATGTTTTGCAGAAACATGACATGTATTGTTATAAACGAAAAAACAAACATGTTTTATCTACCTATTTTAGTTTTTGTAAGTGGCCAGGGCATAAGACTGGTGGGTACTGGGTACCTCGTTCAATCTCTTCCTCAATAAGCTTACAGTATCGGAGTAGCCTAGCTGGAATACTGCCCCAATCCCACGCCGGAAAGGGTGTCTTTGAGGCGGCAAAGGACGGTCCGTGCTCGATGGTGAGCCTGAGGCCCGGCTGACTGATTACCACTCTCTCTCGCTGGCGACGGCCGCCGAAAAGCTTGTGTGTGCGGCTGGAAGCTTGACAGCCAGTATTTTCTTTTTTCTCTTCTTTCTTGGACGGCTATATGCGCTATCAGTGATGCTTTTGATGTCGCTAAGGTCCGCTCGCCGTTGGGTGGAGTTCGTCTGCTTGTTTAATATAAAAAAAATGGTTGCCTGTAAAGTCGGTTTTACGGGCGAAGATTTTACGTGACAACGTCTTTTTCTCGGTAGAATATTTATTGATATGAATATAATTAAATTGCGCAATAGGAACAAGGAATTGAATGAAAATAAGAATTGCACAAATTTTAACTATAGAAATATATTTTGTTTACTAAAACATTGTACATGTAAACTTAAACTTAACGCGCCGATTCAATGCGCCTAATTCTCTAGTGCTGCGCGCGCGACAGACCGATCATAGTTGAGTGGGAGAGAGACGCAAGGCATTCGGCGGGCCTCTCTCTCGTTCGGTGACTCATCGTAACGTTACCGAGCGTTACTATTTTTCATAAGTGACTCCCAGCTAACCTAATTTAAGACGTTGTCACGTCAAAAAAATACAAAATTAAAACAGGAAAGAATGTAATTTTTTGCATTGGCTCATGGGGAGCCCATACATCCTTGAGTTCCCTGTTCCGTTCAGTTCAGTTCCGACAAAGGGGAAGAGCAACCTTATGGCAAAAGGTCGCCGTTGGCCGGACGACAGTGACATACGACAGTGACGCGGGTGGCTGCGCTCGGGGTGAGGGTTGACTGGTGGAAATCCTCTACTGTCTCTGGACATGGGGCCGTAATGGAAGTACGACATCGCTATTCGCTAATCGCTTCGGGAAAATCAATATTTAAGAGTAACTAAAAATTGTTTATAGTCTTCGTCATGAATGTGTCTATCATTATGCAAAAATATGGTTTCGAACCCGACTGACTGTTCCGGAGTGTCATCTCAGCTCGTTTTGTTTCATCTGTCTTTTACTGACACTGACACTCGTAAGAAGTTATTTCACGATTAGTTTTAGGAGGGTGGTAGCTGGCCAGGCGGGTGTAATACCCCAACACTTGCAATTACCGTCCGTGTTAAACAGGTTCGGCGAGGTATTATGATCGTTACGTCTGTTACGCCGGCGTCCGTTCTTGATATACGAGTTTGATGGAGTCAGTCAAGCGGACGATTGCAGTTTTAAGGTTTGATACACGGTAGGTGTAGTGACTGTGCTAGATGAGATACTCGTAGATAGGTAATTATATATCCGACGTGCAAGGGCTACTCTGTGTGGTGCTGACACCCCTGGGGGTGGGTGGTTCGCTGAAATCGTAGGGGTTCGCGATAAAGTTTACTTACTTCGTGGCGGCAGGTCGGCAGGATTTGTAAATAAATGTGAAGATTTGTAAATTTCTTTTTTCTTTTCTCAATTCTCGGCCGGCAACGTATCGGTGATGCTAGTTGCGTTGTTTAGGCCCGTGGGCAACGGTGACCACTTGCCTTCAGGTGGCACGTCCGCTAATTTTGTCGTCTCTTACGCCGTGTCCAATGGTACAAGTCGCGGTTAGTCTAGGTGAGATACGGCCAAAAATCATAACTGCATTGTGCACAGCGAGGTGTCAACAACAAGACAACCTTACCACATCACTCAGATAAGGAAAACGCTCCGACACCGCGCCGCTCTATTTTAGAACTAACAATTACCATCACGCCAGCGCCGGCGCGGCCAGGCTCGTCCGACAATGACGCAAAGCCATTGTCATGCGGAGTGCGCGCGCCATACTAATGTTGATTTTATCGCACCATTTACATATTGTCAGGAATTGTGATGTTCTGACTTCGATTCGTGGAGCTATGTCTTGGACTATTCTCGGTGCTGGTTGAGAACCGGCGGCTAGTGGTAGCGGTGCCGTGGAGGCTGCAGTCGATGTTTATGTAAATATCTGACTAGACTACCGAGCAAACGTGTACTTGTAAGCGTGTACTTACAGCAATACTGATACCAATCCCGTGTCTGCAGAGCAGGGCGTCGTAAGGCGACTGAAACCTCTGCTTAGTGATACGGATTATTATTTTGTGTTGCAGTCTGTCCAGCTACAACCCCCATGCTCGAATGTTCCGGCGGTAGCCGGCGCGGGCGGCGTGCGGCGGGAGGTCGGGTCCAGTGCTTGCTGTTTTCTATATTTCTTGGCCGGTAACGCATCGGTGATACCTATGCGGTGTGGTTTATGTCCATTGGGGACGGCTAATCTGCTTTTTATCCAAAGCCCGACGCAAAATATGTAATGTGTTTCGCAGTGTATGCATTTACATAATTATGTTTGCTCCGTTGTGGCGCTCTACAGATTAAACGCGTGTGCCTGTGTTGTTGATTCTTAGGTCAATCGATTTCTCTTCGATTCAATATGGCGACAACCATAACCCATATTGTTGAATAGGTATTTCAAAATTATATATCGGTTCCCAATGTAATTTTTCATTTGAAATGATAATTTAGCATTTATAACCATTTAAAGTTAGTTGACAAAGTTACTCGTTATCTAGTCATAGTTTTGAAATTTTAGGGTTCTTTACCCAGAGGGTGACAAATGAAACCCTAATGATGTGCTTCGGCTGTCCGTCTGTTTCTGTATCAAAAATCCTTTTATTCTAAAGTTATTCTCATCGTCAGGTAAAGTCCAGGAAATCATTTCCCACCAGTTTATTCTGTTTATAGATTCATGATTGCACCTATAAATATTTCTTACTATGCAATAAAGAAATGCTCGAAGGACCTTCGCTTGCAAAATGAAATTCCAGCAACATGGGATTTACCTTATTATTTTTACCCCGATCTTTCAAGACTGTGGTCTGTCTCGCTCTATCGTACGGTAAAATATATTATATCTCGGTCGTGCATTAATTGCAATGATAAATATTTCCCTTGGCCTTTCTCGTGACATTAACACGGTACTTTTTTATAATTACATGAACGGTAATAAATAACTGGTAATTATGATGTATATATATTAGTTTTCGTTATCCTATAGGTTAGGGTTCCGTAGGTACTCCAACAGGTGACAAACGGAACCCTATTCATTATCCTCCGCTGTCTGTCTGTCACTGGTTTCTATCTCCTAATCGGACACAGGTAGATAAGATCCTTAGATAGATAGATCCCAGAGACCTTCCTGAAATGTTCACAGAATGCGTGTTACTGTGGCCGCTATCACAACAGATAATAAAAAAGAAAAAAAACCTGGGGGGGGGGTCTTTTATTTTATTTATCTAAATTGAGCAACGGACTGATGTGATTTTGAGTATGGAAATAGTATAAGGTCTGGCCAGTGACATAGGCTACTTGTTTTTGAGGAACAACTACCTGACAGTCCCCCCCCCCCCCCGCCCCGCTCCCCACACCTACTAACGAACTGACTAACTAACATTCTTAATAACACCCCCGCTAACAGGACGGTGGTCCTGTCCCAGTCCCGATGTGAGTTCTTTGTTAGTTGTTCTTTGTCGGTCACAGTTGATGTTTTTGCTAATTCCATAAAAAATAAAATTCATTCAACATGTCATGTTCATCATGCTCAGCACGGCAGTTATGAGTTATGACTGACAGACAGAAGTTAAAACTAGAAAATCACTTAATAGTATGAAAGTAAGCCGGCGCACACGTCACTGCAAGTTGCTGACGCGAATCCATAGGATTTCTCCATATTTCGTGGAACACGTTTTAATCAATACTTAAATTTTGTAAAGGTAAATAGTACCACTAGTGTAATTGATGTATCTATGAACCGTGCAATGGCCGTCGCTGACCAGTCGACATTGGCTTACTTTTGCCGTCTTCAACTGGTTGCAGCGGCCGTCGTGACCTTGTGCCCGCTGGTATTGACCTTGCGGCGTCGGTGTGTGGTCTCCGCTGACGGGTGTTTGGGATCAGAGATGGGGAAAATGTAATCATGATTGCAGATTACAATTTCATCTGATGCATTTTGCCCAAAATGTAATCATGACTACAATTACATCTGGAGTTGTTGGTCTGTGAGGGTTTGCAGGTGTCTCCTGTCTTTATTTTAGCAGAATGCCAAATTAAGGAAACTGGAAACTTAATCACAATCTAGTTATTGTCTATGAAATATTCCGGTAGTTCTAAATACATAATACTGTTTATACGGAAGTCTAGACGTGAGTAATATCGAATGTTTAATGTGTATTTATTTTTATGTAACCTTGACTAACAATTTTTATAAAAATAACTTAGAATCAATATTAAAATTGTGATATTGACACGGTCAAAAATCCAAACTCTCAATTATAATTTTAGTAGAATTAGATAAACTAAAGAAAGTAATGCGTTTCCGTGTCTCGGAGGGCACGTGGTCCCGGCGGTCCCGGGTGTTGTCGTTAGCCATTAAGCCACGTCGGAGTCCTTCGGGCGGGACATAAAGTTCTGACCAATCTGCACTGGAGCAGCGTGGTGGTGGAAACTAGGCCTACTTAGTGATCAGAGATCCATGCTCATTAGAGGGCCAATACGACAAATAATCTGATAAAAACTGCACTGTCATGTTGATGACGTAAAATTTGTAAATATGCAATTTGAACCGTCGAACCCGGCCGCGCCTCTCTACACTATGTTTAGAATTCAATTACCACTTGTGTCGATACGGCAACGCGTGTGGAAACATGCTCACCGCAGATGTTCATGGCTAAGGTGTGGGGATTCTATCGATTTGCGTTTAGCCAGTTCGGTGGTTAAATCGTTTAAATTCTGCGCACATTACAATGACTCAACTCCGATTCATCTCATAAGAAGCATTAAAATATAAATCTTATATTGTGTTCTTTAAGGTTGATTTTTTTCAATATTTACTTGAAAGGATTGTCCCACGAGCGATTGAGGCATTGTAGTGTAGGTAATCGAACTTCTAAGGCAACGCAATCAAAAGATGCGGCCGTTTATGTCAAACCTATGGGACACTTCCCGATGACGTAGAACTATGAAATTTGATGATTACCGCCCCAGAGAATTGAAATAGATACCAAAATCTTCCACTTGATCAACACTATGGTGACCACGTACCACCCGGTGGCACGTCTGCTCTTGTAAGCTATTTACATAAAACCACGTGACGCATGACGTGAGTTGACAGTTACGTAATAAATATTGCTTTGGGCGAGGTGCGGACTTTGTCATTATTTAGGGGCCCTCCTTTAATTACAACGAGATTAATCTCACACGATCTCACGTGTTAGTTATAGTAGCAAACCCACTCTAGTTAAGTAAAACATTTCTATTCCATGAAATATTATGCACATACTATATCCATCCTTCCATTACTATCCATACTATACTAATATTATAAATGCGAAAGTGTGTTTGTTTTTCATTTTTTCGCGTCGCAACGGAGCGATGTTATGGTATAATTTGGTTTATGATAAACGTGGCATATTTAACACGTAATTAATGGACGTCCCCTCACCTCTTCGCGAGCTGTACGCCAGCGCAGGCAGCTGTGGAAATGACGAACAATGGGGAGAATCAGGTTGAAAACTGTTAGAAAAAGAAGGAAACACAGCGAATACCCCATATTTGGCGTAGACATGGGTTTTCACAATTTCAGTGAACTGTACTAGCTAATCCAATTGTCGGAGCTTGGATATGGAGGTTATCTGTAAAAAGACGTAGAAACCTTGATAGTGATACCCATATAATGGTGTTTCCATGAAGCTATTTGGACTGGACTAATACGAGATACGGTCACGTGGCTTAGCCAAATATATAATTTGCGTTAAGGGTCAACGTATACTAGCGCAGAATGTAAGCTAAGCGTCGCGTCGCAAAAGCTAATAATAATATATAGTATATTTATTACCATTAAAAATATAAAAATCATACATTCACGAGTACTAATACAATATTACAAATTGAATGTTAGTTCTTTTTTTTAACAAACGGTTAGACGGTATGGATAACGGACAGGAATTCCCTGTGTGAGGCATTCAGCGTGGCGGTGAGGGGGTCGTGACGAATCTGATCCAATCTCACATGGAGTGTCTCGGCAAATAGCACGTAATTTTTTCCCCTAAGAAATACGAGGAAACTGATTGGTTTTAGTAGCAATAACTCTTGAGATCACAGCTATGGCGGGGCGGGCGGAGAGGGTTGAACCAAATCTCGCGACATCTCACCGAGAAGGTTGATAAATTGGCAAAATCACCTCACGTTATTAATGGACGCCTCAGTAACGCGACGCCGCGTCAATGAGCCAGTGACAGTTAACCCTAAACAAAAAGCAAACATTTGAACCATTAACCAACATAAACCTGTCCGGATCGGTCCGGTGACGCGGCGAGGTCAATGGGCCGAGAAGGTCGCAGCGCCAAACTATTGGCCAACGTGATAGGGTTGGGGAACTGAGGTGTGGCGACATCGCACACACGTCACACGGTGACGTCACGAAGCCTGAATCACGCTATCGAAGTTTTCTACATCGCTTGCATATATACAAGTTCCGACAACTCGGCAGTTGGGGCTTCAACGCCTCCCGGGCAAGACGTCTTGCCCGGCCGGAGATCTCCCTTTGCCAAACTGGTGACCCTAGACAAGAACACGTCCCTTCTGAGCACCGATAGCGATTCACGGCTCACCTCTCACCTCACCTCACCGCTCACACCCGATGAACACCAGCAGCGTCTTCTCGGAACTCAGCCAAGCTCGCCAGGTTCTACGCAGCGTATGGTGGAGGCGCTTTCCGTTCCTGGATCAGCTACGACTGCCCGCGACGCAGCTACACGGACGGCTTGAGTGCGCATCACTCGCCCTCCGCATCTGTCGTCTCACCCTCACATCCCGACTCACCGTGGATAGAGGGCATCTCAAGGGCATATCAACTGCGGCTAAATCAACACCGAGAAGCACAGACTGCAACTATACCGACGTCCCCGGGGAATAAAATGGTTATGCGCTATTACCACTATTTTAATGTTTTTGCATTTTCGGCATCTATGGGTAGAAATACACCTACTGATTTATTTTTAGATTTTTTGACAGAAAATTCATAAAGTAATAACAATTTTTATTTTTATTCTACGGAAATCATGTAACAAATTCTTCCCGTAAAAACATCGTAGTCGTTCATTATGGAACGAACGCATATCGCGAGAAATCGGTAAGGCATTATACGATTTTATTCACGTAAATAAATTGATAACTCTTTTCAATAACATGCTTTACCTAAATTAGTTTGGTAAATCTTGAACGGTAAACGTATATTACTGCTTTATTATTGACATGAAAATTGAAATTTTTATGAATTTGAAAACATGTAGTAATGTGATACTATTTTCAAAGTCGTTATATAGCTATACGAAAAAAGACACTGGTAGCTTTTACAAGAACAAAATCGTATTAGTTTATTACAACTACCATTCATTCATGAAAATACTGTAGAAAAACATCGTAATGTAGGGATATAGTTTTTATGATATTACAATTTCACGAGAATAAAATCGTTATGTGCCGTTACTTAGGATACACTTAAATATAAAATCAGTATTATACATCTTTCGTAATAACTTTAAAAGTATACATTATATATTTTTTTATTATAGCTACTTATTAAGAAAAAAAAAATACTGAAAAAAATGATGTATTGTGTGTTAATATAGGCCGGTTAGTTTATGAGCTAAAACAGAATAACAGTTTATTGCTCGTCCTGTAAAATTTACTTTTGTCTATTACGATTTTATTCCCCGGGGGCGTAGATACATCGACCTCCGGTCTGAGCAGGGGGGTGATGTGGCGACATCGCACACACGTCACACGGTGACGTCACGAAGCCTGAATCACGCTATCGAAGTTTTCTACATCGCTTGCATATATACAAGTTCCGACAACTCGGCAGTTGGGGCTTCACTGCCTCCCGGGCAAGACGTCTTGCCCGGCCGGAGATCTCCCTTTGCCAAAGAGGTTACTCTAACTGGTCACATTGTGCAAGTAAGTGTGATGGCGGCGGGTTTTGGTAAATCGGCAAAATTTAGAAAAATTCTGCCTCTGTCACACACACACAACTACTACCTACGAGGCAGTAGTTGTAGTAAGTATCTGGTAATAATTATAATTAGGTATATAAGGTCATTTTTTAACTCGAAAGATCAAAAATCCTTTTCCCTTTCCAGTGGGATAATGAACAAATCCGGGAATAGGTTTTTAATGAAATCCATCACGTGTTTCCCCTCGCCTCATCTCTTGCCCATACGGTCGCGGTCACACCTCGTCGTCGATACCTATAAACTACTTAAGTTACGGTGATGACAGCAGGCCATGCTAGAAGTACCGGTATTTATGTGTCTCTGGTCTCGAATACAAATGAAGTCGGTGAAAGCTGCTGACACCCGGCCCATACTGACGAGGAAACCCATATTATATCAGTCGCCTGTCATTACTTAATGAGCCACCATCCGGAGATTACGTCACACGAGATTTATGATTGAAGTCGCTCGTCCTCGTCGTACGTGACGTACGACGAGGACGAGCGAGACTGTATCATGTATGTTTGACCCCCTTCTCCCGGGCTTTATAAATGTTTCAATTGCGTCGTGTACTATAATATGTGTCACACTATTTTGACACGATCAAATTGATACGTAATTGAAGCGTTTATAAATTGGCAGACTTGGGCCAATGGTTGGCGTTACAATTTTCTATTTTAATAGTGTTGGATAAAGAAAAGGGGCGCGGGCGTAAGGAATACGTGGTTCGACTAATCCCGCGTATGGGTGTTGGGTTCGCGCGCGCTCTCCGTTCTTCTAGTATCGTCCGTATGATGATTTTCTAGATGATTATACCTATATATTACGTACATAGTCGCCCGCATTAACAAACAGCTCGCTGACAATAACAAACACCACAAAAAAGAATTAGCGACATCAGTCCAGCCGTTCACGCGTGATGCCACGACCAAGGGAAATAGGGATTCATTTTTATATATTATACTTATAGATGTGACGTGTGTGATGATCCGACCAGGGTATCGTCAGGTCACAACACAGGCCAGGCCACAAGTGTGCCCCTGCCTGGTGGCGGGGCTGCAGCGCGGCCGGGTGGCGACCACCCGCTCGCTCGAACAGGTCGTGTTCCGGCCGGGGGCTGGGGAGACAGTATTTCTTTACTCTTCCTTGTTTGTTTGCCGGCGGCGCATCGGTCATATGCCTTTGTTGTTACAGACGTCCGTGAGCGATGGTGACGGTGGCCACTTACCATCAGGCGACTTGTCTGCTCGTTTGTTGGCTATTAACATATAATAAACAAAGAACTGTGACGCAGAAACCGTAATTTATGATACCTACGACGCGACTGCGTAATAGCTGTAAATTATCAACATTATGACTCACTAAAAGTAAACAATTAAACTTAATAAAAATAATAAAAACCCTGCCTCCCTCGATACAAGTATTCGTACTGTTGCATAAGTCGGGTGAGAGCGCGATGAACACGTTAAAAATAAAGTTTCCTCTCAACTACCTCGGACTCTTGCAGATTGGCAAAACATTCGATTATCGGATAATTTTCAGGTAGGTACCTAGACCCCTCACTGTCACTTTCATCTCGTTCAACAAATGTTTGATTGTTTTTCAACTTGATATATTCGTTAACGATTATAATTTTGTTTATAATTCGAAAGCAGCATTCGTCTTACTTTCTTCTGTACGTTCTTTTCTTCTCTCTTTGTCCGTGGCTTGCACCCTGCAACGCATCAGTTCAGTCCTTTCTGTTTTATAAAATCATGGGGTTGTAGTTATAAGGTTTTCGCGTGTGTTTTACTGACTGTAACGGCTAGTTTCACAATACGTGAAGAGAAAACCTTATTTTTCTATTAACCAATTTTAACCATTTACTTAATTTTAATTCTCATCAGAATATTCATAATCATAATAATTTATAACGCTTACTTAAAAAATGACTGATCTAAAAAATAACCTTCTAGATTTATCCTTTATATTTTTGGCCCCAAGGGTGGATTTACTGCCAAGCCGAAAACAAAGTTTCATAGTACTTGCTTCAAAATCAGCGAATTTTCAAACTTTCGCTTATATCACCATTTCAGAGGTTAATTTTCCTACATTGAAACGTTTGTTTCATTATCTATAACTTGAAAGTGAAACAAGAATTTTCATAAACTTGTCTGTAAAATTATCGGATTTTCAAATTGCCTAAGTAATTATTCCTTCCTGATGCTGTGTTCCGCTAAAAACTCAATCACGCCCACGACCGCGGTATTTCGCGTTCCCTTTACTTGCGAGCGTTACAGCCACGGATTTTAGCGTTGATGTAAACATTACAAATGGCGGCCTTGAAAAATAAATCGGGAACTTAAAGAGGTTAATTTACAATTTGTAAGTCCTAACGATTAACCTCAATGACTTGGTTCCTTGATGTCTATTAAAAAGAGTAATTTTGTTTATTCATTTTTAGTTAATTGAAAAAGGACCCATTGTCATGTCAAAGCCATGACAGTCATTGGAATATAATAATAATAACGACAACCAGACGCCATATTCAGAAAGAGAAAAAAAATTAAATCGACTATGTCAAAAATTAAATCAACTATATTAAGCGCGCTAGCATTGAAAAGGTATTTTAAATCCATCTCTAGTTTCCTTTATATTTTTTGTATTTGGAATCACCATGACGGACCTAAAACGATTTAAAGTGGCTTAGCAACCATTCTCACTAAGTACAAAATATTATTTCTTCCTCTGAATGTTAATTATTTCTATTACGTCACTTTGACGACATAAACCTTTTTATTTCGCTCATTGCAATTAAGAAATTCATTCGTCAATTAAGCTAATAATTTTGTTAAAATTATTAATTACCTACTTAATTAAATTTAATTATAATTTTTAGTGTGTTTGTAAGTGACGTGAATCGTGGAGTGACAAATTCATACAATATCTTTTTGTTGTTGTTTTGCGTAATAATATGTATGTATTTAAACTAGTTGGATCTTCAAAGATAGCAACGAGCATTTTGAGGCGCGGCGCTCCGGCCATGTACAAAAACCACACATAGAAACGAATCTACGGCCCTTAGGCCTCAAACTCATGTGATGTGGGGTGCTCGGCAGGCTCGCCATGTGATGTGGGGTGCTCGGTAGGGTCGCCAAGTGATGTGTGGTTATCTGCTAGACTCGTGAGGACCCCATGGAGAGGCGGCAGGAGGTCGCTCAGGGGTTAGGGTAACCCCATGAGCAGTAACAGACACAAGAGATCTCCGTAAAACTGTGTATATTTCATAAGTGTGCTTCTTCTCATCATCATCTTATATACTACTAATTACGTGCTTATTAACTGGGTCTTACATTAACTTCCTGTTGTCTTAATTGACAATACTAAATCATAACTGTACGTGTTATACTAATATTATGCATCATCACACCACACTCAAATGTATGCGTGGGTTGTACGGTACTTTGTACAACGTACATGACGGCATGGCGGGCTGGCGGGGCGTATACTCGTACCTCGTACCTTTAGCGTCGTTCATACCTTTATTGGAAGATAAGTTAGGCACTAGTTTATATTTTGATTCACATGTAGTTTGATTTGAGAGGTTATCGAATTTCATGGTTTTTGAAGCCTCTAGTCACAAATGTGCGACCCCCTCTCCTGCTGCGATGTCACATCTTTTGCAGTTTAAATTGTTTTGCGTTGGAGTTTAAGCGTATTAGATTTATACATGTTGTACCCCTCCCCTCCCTTCCATATTACGGGCATACACCCAAGATCTTAATATTAACCCAACTTTTCTCTTGTCCACAGAAATCAGCTGCTAAGCAGCTCTTCAGCAGTAGGGATGAAGGTTTGGGGTGCTCACGGCGAGTTCTGCGCACGTCACCAGTGGGAGGTGATAGTCGCTACCCTGGCCCTCCTGGCGTGCGCTGCGAGCGTTGAACGACATGCCACTGGGACGAGGGCCGAGAGATGCGCGGGCTGGGCTCGGGCATGTCCTGGCCTTGAAGCTGAATACCAGGCCGCAGACGCTGTCATCATGACGTTTGTACGCTGCACAGCCCTACTCTACGCCTACTACCAGGTCTCCAACCTCCAGAAGATCGCATCAAAATACCTTTTAATAATTGCTGGTGTTTTCTCTACGTTCGCGAGCTTTATTTTCACATCAGCGCTTGCGAGTTTATTTTGGAACGAGTTAGCGAGCATTAAGGACGCGCCATTCCTTTTCCTGCTAGTGGCTGATGTTGCCCGAGGAGCCAGAATGGCGAAGGCTGGCTGGAGCGCGGGAGAAGATCAGGGTAAAAGAGTTGGCAAAGCTCTTTCCCTTCTCGGACCAACTGCGACACTGGATACTTTACTGGCTGTACTGCTGGTTGGCGTCGGAGGAGTTTCAGGCGTACCAAGATTAGAGCACATGTGTACTTTCGCTTGCTTGGCGCTGTTGGTTGACTATTTAGTGTTTGTCACCTTTTACCCTGCCTGCTTGTCTCTGATAGCGGATTTCGCAGCTGGAAGGAAGGAAATTACATCGGAAAGTCCATTTTCTGAAGCGGATTTGAAGCCTAATCCAGTTGTGCAGAGAGTTAAGATGATAATGGCCGCTGGGTTGTTGTGTGTTCATTTAACTAGCAGGTTGCCTTTAAGTAGGGATAGTAGAATTATTGAGGGTGCTTTCAGTGATAATTTGAAGTCAACTTCGCAAGACAATGTTCTGTTTCAATCATATATAAAATGGTTTTCAGTGAGCGCTGATTACATTGTTATTGCAACGCTATTGTGCGCTTTGATTATAAAATTTATTTTCTTTGAAGAGCCCCGTAATTGGATTATTGATATGAACGATTTAACTGTCAAGGAGGTAATTCAACATCAAAAACCAAAGTTCTCTGTTGGTGAAAGTATTTCCAAGGCCGATGTATGCGTGCAAACAGATGATATAATAAATCCTGAACATGCTGAATGGCCTACATTATCCCCAAGTTCATCAGTAGCTAGACTAAATGCTAAGAAAAGACCGTTGGCTGAATGTTTAGAAATATATCGGTCAGAAGGCTTATGCACATCTTTGAGTGATGACGAGGTTGTTATGCTTGTAGATCAATCTCATATCCCCCTTCATGGACTTGAAAAAGTGCTATGCGATCCATTACGAGGTGTCAGACTGCGTAGACGAGTAGTTGCACAGAAATTCCAAACTGAAAGTGCTTTACAACAACTTCCCTATATAAATTATGATTACAGCAAAGTACTTAATGCTTGTTGCGAAAATGTGATCGGCTATGTGGGTATTCCCGTTGGCTACGCTGGTCCATTAGTTGTCGACGGTAAAGAATATATGATTCCAATGGCCACCACTGAGGGAGCATTAGTCGCTTCGACAAACAGAGGTGCTAAAGCGATCGGATCTAGAGGTGTTACAAGCGTAGTTGATGATGTTGGGATGACTAGAGCACCTGCGGTGAAGCTTCCGAATGTAGTGCGCGCCCACGAGTGCCGCCAATGGCTTGATAATAAGCAAAACTTCGCTTTGATCAAAGAGGCTTTTGATTCTACGTCCAGATACGCCCGTCTGCAAGAAATACATGTCGGAGTCGACGGTGCTACATTGTATTTACGATTTAGAGCAACAACTGGAGACGCTATGGGGATGAACATGGTATCCAAAGGTGCAGAGAATGCACTCAGACTATTGAAGGACTTCTTCCCAGACATGGAAGTTATAAGTATTTCAGGAAACTACTGCTCTGACAAGAAAGCGGCTTCGATTAATTGGGTCAAGGGAAGGGGCAAGAGAGTGGTATGCGAAACTATTATTTCGAGCGAGACTTTGAGGAGTGTGTTTAAGACTGATGCGAGTACATTGACACGTTGCAATAAGATCAAAAACCTGACGGGCTCAGCATTGGCCGGTTCAATTGGAGGGAATAATGCTCACGCAGCGAACATGGTGACAGCTGTCTTCCTTGCGACGGGTCAAGATCCAGCGCAAAATGTAACAAGCAGCAATTGCTCTACAAGTATGGAAGTATGTGGCGAAAATAAAGATGATTTGTACGTGACGTGTACAATGCCTTGCTTAGAAGTGGGTACAGTAGGTGGCGGCACAGTGTTGCCAGCACAAAGCGCTTGCCTACAGATGTTGGGAGTCAAAGGAGCAGGAGAGAGACCTGCTGAAAATTCTGCAAGATTGGCATCTCTAATATGTGCTACAGTGTTGGCAGGTGAACTCAGTTTAATGGCTGCTTTAGTTAATTCAGATCTCGTAAAATCACATATGAGACATAATCGGTCCGCGGTAAACGTGGATAAAACGGCAGCCCACGTACCCGTTAGTTTAAATGTGCCCAAATCATAACGCATATATTTTGATTGATTCAAAAACCGAATAGTTTTCGAACTTCGATACGAAACTGTTTCTTTGCTTGCAAACTTAACAACGGTTGTATTAGTCTTTTAATATAACTTGGGCATAGCTTCAGGACTTTGTTGGTAGTTGTTAATGTGACGCAAAGACGATTGTTTATATTAACTGTTAAGTAGGCTGTTAGACTGGATATAAAACATCAACAAACTATGTGGTGTTCCAGCACATTTCAATACATTATTTTAGCGGTCTCACAGTATCTTCATAGAGGAACCATTGTCTCGTAAACATAATTTGTTACATTTGTCCATTATAAGTTTTTGTGAACAAAATAGATTATAATTGATGTTGTTATTAAATTAAATTTAAATTGACGTGCTTAATTAAATAATGTTAAGTTTGGTTAATGTTTCAGCGTAATTTATATTTGTGGTGTTAAATTCCATATTATGATGCAACAGATCATTCGAAAATAAACGACTTTCGATCAATGTTCATCACTTTTCAACAAAATCGAACCCCTAACATGTGTAATTCTTAAAAATGTGCTTCCATGGTTATATCATGTTTCATCTTATAGAGGTTATAAGGAAATGTGGATTAGTAGTAGACGTATGATCTACGATCTATTTACTGCAGGTTTATCTACATTTTATTGAGTGTAACGATTTTTTTATTATCTTATATACATAATATCTTCTTATCTATGATAAAAGATTAAACTTCGGAGCGACCGATCACGGTTATGATTATTAAATTACAAAAATGCAGTTGCAGCATCTTAGTGTGTACTAATTATCTGTTGTCGGCAGTAAGAGGCAGGTTATGGAAACTGGCCGGTAGAATAATTGTGAGACTAATTCTGCGTATCTATATCTACTTAATAAAATATTAACGGTGACTGACTGACAGACAACGCACAGACTGAACCAGTGGACCTATGTATATGTATGAGCATAACACTTGTACAGGGGTTCCTTATGTATAATGCGACGGAGGACTTGGAAAGGATTATTGTTTTTTTCTAAACGGGAAAATGGTGTGTAAAAGTTTGTAGGCATATAAAAATAATTATTTCCGCAGACGAAGTTATGAGCATGGTATTGTAATATTACAATTGTTTCACTGCCAATATTTTACAAGCGAACGAAAATATTATAACAAGTATGTATCGATTTATGATTCGATCGTTGTAATAAATGGATGTTTATAACTGAACCCGATGTTATAACTGCTGTAATCGGATACAACTTACAAGATTGTTTTACAACTTGACTTCGTGTGTAGAACCAAGAATGTTTAATATCAAAGAGTTTACATTGGCTATTTCTGCTGAGGGGTCAACCATAAATTATGTCACACTCACACACTATTTGGGGGAGTAGGTGTGACACCATGTGACAGGTGATAACTTCCATGATGTCACACGTATACATTTCAAGTATGAGGCGTCGTCCTAATTAGCAGCGATCGTACGATGGCGCGATGCGTTCTCGTCGTGCGATAAGGTTAAGAGGACACTGATGAAATCTGTATGTTTGAACCCATCGCACGACGAGAACGCATCGCGCCATCGTACGATCGCTGCCAATTAGGACGACGCCTTATAACTATTGACATGGTCGGAAGGGGAGCTTACAAATCATGAAAGAATGACGTAATTTATAGTTTTACATATAGGTATTTATATTTTAAATTGTTTTACTATCATTTTAATTTCTTTTAGAATGTATAACCGGAGAGACTTACAACTTAAATATGAATTATAGATGTTTAAAAACATTGTTGAATATTTGTTTAACTAATTGTTACCTACCGGATCCCATTGTGTTAGTAAAATTATCGTCATGGAAAAACAATAAAATTAAATAGTGTGATGCGTCACGCCCTCAGTTAAAAGATGCACTAACACTACTAGTAAAATATAATACTAATACATACTACTATGTATTTGTATTATATTTTTTAATGCTAACAGCGGACAAACGAGCAGACGAGCCGCCTGATGGTGGGTGGTCACCGTCGCGGCCGCCGTCCGTCGCCCGTGTGACACTGATGTCAGTAACAAACGGCCACCGAAGACGAAACAGATGCGGTCGTATTTCGTATAATAATATGTACCTATAACGAAGTCGTATAAAATTATAAGTCCTAGGATACGTATAGTGGTGATAATGTTATGAAACATTGGTTAGCGGCGACAGGGCAACATGCCACAATAACAATAGATGCATTTGGTATGGGTACGCGGGTTCCAATAATAGAAATAGCAGTCCAACGAGAAGATGCGTCACCCGGTGGTGAGCGATCACCTCCTCCCAGCAGCTTCGGCCGGCGTGTGACCAGCCTGAAGCCCCCAAACTATAATTATTAATTTAAATTGCGCAGATTATAATTCAAATCCATTTATTGCATTATAACAGGTACTTACTTTAATATACCTTAGTATGTGTGCAAATTTAGTACGTATTATAAAATATGAAATTAATTGTTAATAATAATTGGATTTAATTATAATTGCCTACATTATACTTAATTTTGAGTCATTATCATTGTCAAATATAAAATTAAATTAATCTAAATTCTAAAGCATAGATAAATGTCATATTTACAATTTTATAATTATTAAATTTAAATTAAAAGTATCTTATTGCTCAAATATACATTTACATCTTAATAGCATTTATTAGGTATTTAGTTTTGTTTCAGTCTCATTAAAAAAATTAGGTATGTTCGTCAACCTGCTCTACGACATGTCCGATATGATATAATGTATATGGATATGTATAATTATGATAATTAGCATCAATGTACTTACATCTTACGTTAGCATACATTTTATTACGGAAAATGGATCTGTATTCGGCGGTACAATTTACTCGTAAGTATAGTAAGGAAGTTCTGGTTAAGTTTGTAAACAATGTGTCTTCCGCTATAAATAAACTTTACTAATGTAGGTATAGCACAAGGAAAATCGAATGGCGGTAATAAATAAACGGTACATACCTGGTACTATTTCTATCGTGTAACTGTAATTATGTACCTACTTAATTGTTTTAACAGCGATTGTGTTCCGTTAGGAAGAGTGTGGATGTGGATCTTAATGATTCAGACACATCTGTGACTGAATTAGAACGTGAGTCTTACTAAAGATTCCTAACAACAACTAACAGGACTATTACTAACAGTCCCAGTCCCAGTCTCCCAGTCCTCATACCGACTAACTAACTGCTACTAACGCGTAGGGATTACAATCCGGAAAACCGGATCCGGTAATCCGGGGGAACGGTGGCCCTGAAAACCAGCGCCCGTAGTTATCCGCGACCTTATGCTTAGTACTTTTTCGTCTGTTTAACATCACTGTACTATTTTATTTTCTATTTTAACTTAATTTGATGTTATCTTTGTTTTTGTTTTATCTGCAATAAAATTGTTACAGTATGTATATAAGGCGAAATAAATTATTCTTTCTCTCTTTCATTCTTTTCTTAATGCGCGTGAAATAAATTCTGCCGCTCAGAACCTGCTACTTATATAAATAACTAAGAAGACTGAACCATCAAGTTACGTTACGTTAAAGATAAAGACACTTGACTTATTATTACTAAAGTCAATGATAAAGACATTATTTCTTTTGAGATTTCAATTGTTTTCACTTTTAATAATTTTGTGATGGTTTTACATTGAGAATATCATTTATTCTTCAAATTACTCATAATAAAATAGATTTCGTATAGATACCTACGTTTCGTTTTTTTATATTTCATCAAGGCCCATGTTGGAACCATAAAAGGAAGGTAAGTTACCCTGGTCAGATCAATCCGACCAGATCCGGGCCGATCCGGCCGGATTGAAAATGTGACCGGATTGCAATCCCTAAACTGGACTAACCATCCTAGTCCCGGCAAGCTTCTTGTTCTGTGTCGGTCACATTTGTCATGGGCGGTAGCGGACGGATGGTGGTGGACGCTCGTTTGCTATCTTAAACCCATAAAAAATGTGAAACAATTATTAATTGTGTGCTGCTATTTATAACGTCAAGACGTAACTGATGCTGATGACGTATGAATATCTTTCGAGTGAGATTTTGTAGCTCGCTCGGAGATGTTAAGATGATTAGATTAGTGATAATGGTGACGTCAGCCTCGTGGATCGAATTCTCTGTAACGGTTGCGTCATGTTGGCAGCCGAATGTACAGAAAATTTCAGCGATCAAATTAGCCATTGAAACATTACAGGAAAACGGGATGATATCAAACGCGTGTTATGCTTGGTTTTGCCCGGCCGCGGCCGCCGGGGAAATAATCGGGACTTTAGTTCCAAATCAGGACAACTACCTACCAAAACATTGTCTGTTATTCATCTTAATTATATTTATTCAGTTACGCAACAAAAAGTAGGTAAAAACACCGCCACAGATTATAATTATTCCTTTTTTTTATTCTTGATGAAAGCATGTATCTACTGACTAAGGTTTATAGAAAATCGAGACAATCGGCGCCCCGATCAATTATTTTATTCGAATAAAGGTTTTGCCACATTTGTTGGAAGTCAAACTACCATCGCTTCAACAAATTGCTGCCGTGAGTGGTCATGTAAGAAGCGGAAAAATCTCTCAAGAAATAGTTACAAACAGCACTTACTATGTACCTCCTACTTACAGCTATACGTCAAACTCATGTCTTGGCCACACCGTGACAGTTGACACGCGGCTGCACTGGTCGTGCTCGTGCTCCACAACAACCACTATATTTTCGGGGAGCCTATGCTTTGGTAGGAAGCACTGAATCATACGCCGGCGGCTCTCATTGATCCTAAATGACGATGGGGCGCGGACGCGACGCGGATGAGTGGGTATTTCTAGTGTTTCTAGTTCTAGTGGTTTTCTAGTGGGAATTTCAGTGCTTCTGAGGGCACATAAATTAGACGGCCGGTTGTTACTATTACACTATAGTCGTTAAGGCATGTCGGAGGCCGCCCGAAGGCTTAAAAACTATCGACACCTGGGTTGCCCACTAATTCCACCACCTATCCTTACTGAAGCAACGTCGTGGAGTATTTCCTAGGCCTCCTCATTTATGAGACCCGCCCGAGACCTGCCCGAGAGCACTGCCATTAAAGGATTGAAGAATTTACGACGAAGAGTTTACGACAACGCAGCGTTTAAATAAAGCACTCGTGCGTCATGTTGTCGCGACTCTGTTGCCATCGTGGTCGCATGTGCAAACGGACGCATGTGTTCGCCGTGGTTGCAATTCGTTTAAACTTTCAAAACTACACGAATTAGGTATTGAAGTGAAAACTTCTTTAGCATCGTTGTGATTTTAAAGGCGATGAAACGGAAATGACGCGAAAAAGCGACAGTAAAAAGAGACAGACATTTTAATGTGGGAGAAAATGAGATAAGAAGCATTATCCGCTTGCGTGCTCCCAGGTCGAGGTCCTAGAGCAATACCTTTTACGGCAAAATGGTGGCTTACGTACGCAAAGCAAAACATGAATATTTGGACTGACAGTATTCGCTTTGCCTGCTTGTGAAGCGAGGGGTCCCGGGTTCGGTTGCCGGCCGGGGCAGATGTTTACGATGGCAGATAAATAGCGTGAGCGTGGGGACCGAATCCAGATATTCCATAACGAAAAAAACCTAACACCCCCTGAATAAATTACCGACCACTCGGCGGTCCCAAGAGTAGTTTCGTTGAACGAGTAGGCAAGCACAATAAAGAAACACTTCTTCAGTACAATTCAAGTCATTTATTGAATGTTATGCTGGATACTTATAGATATTACAAAAAACCTCAGCGTGATTTAGCATAACAGCGTTTTACTACTCAGCGCCAACAGCGTTTTACTACTCAGCGCCATCTAGTATACTGCGAGTGAACTACCAGCTCAGCCAGCCATCCTACATCGATAAATGGACCCATCTAACTTAATGAATAATTGTTCACTGCACAATACATAGATGGCGCTGGTAGGGGATAATAATGCACCACCCCCAATCAGCGCCATCGAACGTAGCCAGCGCGCCAGCGGCAGTACCTTAATACTAAGGTATGGTACGTATGTTTTCTACAAACTAGATGGCGCTGTTCTGATATAACTATATAACTTCTAATAATTATAATTGCATAAGTTGATAAAAAATGCTATGCAATAGCTTTACCGCGGCAGTCTCCGAGTGCCACATTTAATTTTTTTATTTGTTATACTGTCATGTCTATTGTCAATGTCATTTAAATCTTAATGTTATTGTTTATTTTCACAGATTCAATAGTTCACAGATATAATGGTCCATAGAGTAGTGATTCAACAAAGCCCATAGTTAAAATATAACACAAAATATAAATCCAAGATGGCGGCTGCGCAAAATTATTAACTTTTTAATCACGATTGTCGTTTTCACGGTTCTTGAGGGTGTTTAAGCCGATAGTGATGTTAAAATAGAAATCCAAGATGGCGACTGACCAAAATTATCAACCTTTTCGTCATGGGTGTCGTTTTCATGGTTTTTGAGGGTGTTAAAGCCGATAGTGCTGTCAAAATAAAAATCCAAGATGGCGGCTGCGCAAAATTGACAACTTTATCGACATGGGTGCCGTTTTCATAGTGTTTGAGAATCCAAGATGGCGGCTGCGCAAAATTATCAACTTTTTCGTCATGAGTAACGTTTTCATGGCTTTTGAGGGTGGTAAAGCCGATAAAGGACTGCGCACAGTACAACGACTCCACGACCGACAGACGAAAACGCGACTAAAACCTTGACAAAGCTAACATTCAATTATGAGCCTTATATCTTTGAAAGTAAGGTTGAATTTCGAACTTATACTTAAAAGCCCTGTACGGCCCCTCCCCGCCCTACACCCATAGCCGTTCCGTTTCGAGACCAACGCGTCGACGTTGCGTTGACGACTCACCGTAGACGAGTAGTCCACGCGTCGACCGACACAATGACGTAATGTACCTAGAACGGAACGTCGGAGTTGAAACGGAGTGGAGACGGAGTCGAGTTGACGTCGATGAAGCGTTGATCGCGGAACAGAACGTCGGAGTTGAAACGGAGTGGAGTCGGAGTGGAGTTGACGTCGAGTTGGTGTAATGTGCGCACTCCTTTTTATGCTGTCAAAATAGAAATCCAAGATGGCGGCTGCGCAAAATTATCAACTTTTTCGTCATGGGTGTCGTTTTCATGGTTTTTGAGGGTGGTAAAGCCGATAGTGCTGTCAAAATCGAAATTCAAGATGGCGGCTGCCAAAAATTAACAACTTTTTCGTCATGGCTGTCGTTTTCATGGTTTTTGAGGGTGTTAAAGGTAGGTAGGTAGGTAGGTAGGTAGGTAGGTAGGTAGGTAGGTAGGTAGGTAGGTAGGTAGGTAGGTAGGTAGGTAGGTAGGTAGGTAGGTAGGTAGGTAGGTAGGTAGGTAGGTAGGTAGGTAGGTAGGTAGGTAGGTAGGTAGGTAGGTAGGTAGGTAGGTAGGTAGGTAGGTAGGTAGGTAGGTAGGTAGGTAGGTAGGTAGGTAGGTAGGTAGGTAGGTAGGTAGGTAGGTAGGTAGGTAGGTAGGTAGGTAGGTAGGTAGGTAGGTAGGTAGGTAGGTAGGTAGGTAGGTAGGTAGGTAGGTAGGTAGGTAGGTAGGTAGGTAGGTAGGTAGGTAGGTAGGTAGGTAGGTAGGTAGGTAGGTAGGTAGGTAGGTAGGTAGGTAGGTAGGTAGGTAGGTAGGTAGGTAGGTAGGTAGGTAGGTAGGTAGGTAGGTAGGTAGGTAGGTAGGTAGGTAGGTAGGTAGGTAGGTAGGTAGGTAGGTAGGTAGGTAGGTAGGTAGGTAGGTAGGTAGGTAGGTAGGTAGGTAGGGAGGTAGGTAGGTAGGTAGGTAGGTAGGTAGGTAGGTAGGTAGGTAGGTAGGTAGGTAGGTAGGTAGGTAGGTAGGTAGGTAGGTAGGTAGGTAGGTAGGTAGGTAGGTAGGTAGGTAGGTAGGTAGGTAGGTAGGTAGGTAGGTAGGTAGGTAGGTAGGTAGGTAGGTAGGTAGGTAGGTAGGTAGGTAGGTAGGTAGGTAGGTAGGTAGGTAGGTAGGTAGGTAGGTAGGTAGGTAGGTAGGTAGGTAGGTAGGTAGGTAGGTAGGTAGGTAGGTAGGTAGGTAGGTAGGTAGGTAGGTAGGTAGGTAGGTAGGTAGGTAGGTAGGTAGGTAGGTAGGTAGGTAGGTAGGTAGGTAGGTAGGTAGGTAGGTAGGTAGGTAGGTAGGTAGGTAGGTAGGTAGGTAGGTAGGTAGGTAGGTAGGTAGGTAGGTAGGTAGGTAGGTAGGTAGGTAGGTAGGTAGGTAGGTAGGTAGGTAGGTAGGTAGGTAGGTAGGTAGGTAGGTAGGTAGGTAGGTAGGTAGGTAGGTAGGTAGGTAGGTTAGGTTAGGTTAGGTTAGGTTAGGTTAGGTTAGGTTAGGTTAGGTTTTTTTATATTTCATCAAGGCCCATGTTGGAACCATAAAAGGAAGGTAAGTTACCCTGGTCAGATCAATCCGACCAGATCCGGGCCGATCCGGCCGGATTGAAAATGTGACCGGATTGCAATCCCTAAACTGGACTAACCATCCTAGTCCCGGCAAGCTTCTTGTTCTGTGTCGGTCACATTTGTCATGGGCGGTAGCGGACGGATGGTGGTGGACGCTCGTTTGCTATCTTAAACCCATAAAAAATGTGAAACAATTATTAATTGTGTGCTGCTATTTATAACGTCAAGACGTAACTGATGCTGATGACGTATGAATATCTTTCGAGTGAGATTTTGTAGCTCGCTCGGAGATGTTAAGATGATTAGATTAGTGATAATGGTGACGTCAGCCTCGTGGATCGAATTCTCTGTAACGGTTGCGTCATGTTGGCAGCCGAATGTACAGAAAATTTCAGCGATCAAATTAGCCATTGAAACATTACAGGAAAACGGGATGATATCAAACGCGTGTTATGCTTGGTTTTGCCCGGCCGCGGCCGCCGGGGAAATAATCGGGACTTTAGTTCCAAATCAGGACAACTACCTACCAAAACATTGTCTGTTATTCATCTTAATTATATTTATTCAGTTACGCAACAAAAAGTAGGTAAAAACACCGCCACAGATTATAATTATTCCTTTTTTTTATTCTTGATGAAAGCATGTATCTACTGACTAAGGTTTATAGAAAATCGAGACAATCGGCGCCCCGATCAATTATTTTATTCGAATAAAGGTTTTGCCACATTTGTTGGAAGTCAAACTACCATCGCTTCAACAAATTGCTGCCGTGAGTGGTCATGTAAGAAGCGGAAAAATCTCTCAAGAAATAGTTACAAACAGCACTTACTATGTACCTCCTACTTACAGCTATACGTCAAACTCATGTCTTGGCCACACCGTGACAGTTGACACGCGGCTGCACTGGTCGTGCTCGTGCTCCACAACAACCACTATATTTTCGGGGAGCCTATGCTTTGGTAGGAAGCACTGAATCATACGCCGGCGGCTCTCATTGATCCTAAATGCCGATGGGGCGCGGACGCGACGCGGATGAGTGGGTATTTCTAGTGTTTCTAGTTCTAGTGGTTTTCTAGTGGGAATTTCAGTGCTTCTGAGGGCACATAAATTAGACGGCCGGTTGTTACTATTACACTATAGTCGTTAAGGCATGTCGGAGGCCGCCCGAAGGCTTAAAAACTATCGACACCTGGGTTGCCCACTAATTCCACCACCTATCCTTACTGAAGCAACGTCGTGGAGTATTTCCTAGGCCTCCTCATTTATGAGACCCGCCCGAGACCTGCCCGAGAGCACTGCCATTAAAGGATTGAAGAATTTACGACGAAGAGTTTACGACAACGCAGCGTTTAAATAAAGCACTCGTGCGTCATGTTGTCGCGACTCTGTTGCCATCGTGGTCGCATGTGCAAACGGACGCATGTGTTCGCCGTGGTTGCAATTCGTTTAAACTTTCAAAACTACACGAATTAGGTATTGAAGTGAAAACTTCTTTAGCATCGTTGTGATTTTAAAGGCGATGAAACGGAAATGACGCGAAAAAGCGACAGTAAAAAGAGACAGACATTTTAATGTGGGAGAAAATGAGATAAGAAGCATTATCCGCTTGCGTGCTCCCAGGTCGAGGTCCTAGAGCAATACCTTTTACGGCAAAATGGTGGCTTACGTACGCAAAGCAAAACATGAATATTTGGACTGACAGTATTCGCTTTGCCTGCTTGTGAAGCGAGGGGTCCCGGGTTCGGTTGCCGGCCGGGGCAGATGTTTACGATGGCAGATAAATAGCGTGAGCGTGGGGACCGAATCCAGATATTCCATAACGAAAAAAACCTAACACCCCCTGAATAAATTACCGACCACTCGGCGGTCCCAAGAGTAGTTTCGTTGAACGAGTAGGCAAGCACAATAAAGAAACACTTCTTCAGTACAATTCAAGTCATTTATTGAATGTTATGCTGGATACTTATAGATATTACAAAAAACCTCAGCGTGATTTAGCATAACAGCGTTTTACTACTCAGCGCCATCTAGTATACTGCGAGTGAACTACCAGCTCAGCCAGCCATCCTACATCGATAAATGGACCCATCTAACTTAATGAATAATTGTTCACTGCACAATACATAGATGGCGCTGGTAGGGGATAATAATGCACCACCCCCAATCAGCGCCATCGAACGTAGCCAGCGCGCCAGCGGCAGTACCTTAATACTAAGGTATGGTACGTATGTTTTCTACAAACTAGATGGCGCTGTTCTGATATAACTATATAACTTCTAATAATTATAATTGCATAAGTTGATAAAAAATGCTATGCAATAGCTTTACCGCGGCAGTCTCCGAGTGCCACATTTAATTTTTTTATTTGTTATACTGTCATGTCTATTGTCAATGTCATTTAAATCTTAATGTTATTGTTTATTTTCACAGATTCAATAGTTCACAGATATAATGGTCCATAGAGTAGTGATTCAACAAAGCCCATAGTTAAAATATAACACAAAATATAAATCCAAGATGGCGGCTGCGCAAAATTATTAACTTTTTAATCACGATTGTCGTTTTCACGGTTCTTGAGGGTGTTTAAGCCGATAGTGATGTTAAAATAGAAATCCAAGATGGCGACTGACCAAAATTATCAACCTTTTCGTCATGGGTGTCGTTTTCATGGTTTTTGAGGGTGTTAAAGCCGATAGTGCTGTCAAAATAAAAATCCAAGATGGCGGCTGCGCAAAATTGACAACTTTATCGACATGGGTGCCGTTTTCATAGTGTTTGAGGGTGTTAAAGCCGACAGTGCTATCAAAATAGAAATCCAAGATGGCGGCTGCGCAAAATTATCAACTTTTTCGTCATGAGTAACGTTTTCATGGCTTTTGAGGGTGGTAAAGCCGATAAAGGACTGCGCACAGTACAACGACTCCACGACCGACAGACGAAAACGCGACTAAAACCTTGACAAAGCTAACATTCAATTATGAGCCTTATATCTTTGAAAGTAAGGTTGAATTTCGAACTTATACTTAAAAGCCCTGTACGGCCCCTCCCCGCCCTACACCCATAGCCGTTCCGTTTCGAGACCAACGCGTCGACGTTGCGTTGACGACTCACCGTAGACGAGTAGTCCACGCGTCGACCGACACAATGACGTAATGTACCTAGAACGGAACGTCGGAGTTGAAACGGAGTGGAGACGGAGTCGAGTTGACGTCGATGAAGCGTTGATCGCGGAACAGAACGTCGGAGTTGAAACGGAGTGGAGTCGGAGTGGAGTTGACGTCGAGTTGGTGTAATGTGCGCACTCCTTTTTATGCTGTCAAAATAGAAATCCAAGATGGCGGCTGCGCAAAATTATCAACTTTTTCGTCATGGGTGTCGTTTTCATGGTTTTTGAGGGTGGTAAAGCCGATAGTGCTGTCAAAATCGAAATTCAAGATGGCGGCTGCCAAAAATTAACAACTTTTTCGTCATGGCTGTCGTTTTCATGGTTTTTGAGGGTGTTAAAGGTAGGTAGGTAGGTAGGTAGGTAGGTAGGTAGGTAGGTAGGTAGGTAGGTAGGTAGGTAGGTAGGTAGGTAGGTAGGTAGGTAGGTAGGTAGGTAGGTAGGTAGGTAGGTAGGTAGGTAGGTAGGTAGGTAGGTAGGTAGGTAGGTAGGTAGGTAGGTAGGTAGGTAGGTAGGTAGGTAGGTAGGTAGGTAGGTAGGTAGGTAGGTAGGTAGGTAGGTAGGTAGGTAGGTAGGTAGGTAGGTAGGTAGGTAGGTAGGTAGGTAGGTAGGTAGGTAGGTAGGTAGGTAGGTAGGTAGGTAGGTAGGTAGGTAGGTAGGTAGGTAGGTAGGTAGGTAGGTAGGTAGGTAGGTAGGTAGGTAGGTAGGTAGGTAGGTAGGTAGGTAGGTAGGTAGGTAGGTAGGTAGGTAGGTAGGTAGGTAGGTAGGTAGGTAGGTAGGTAGGTAGGTAGGTAGGTAGGTAGGTAGGTAGGTAGGTAGGTAGGTAGGTAGGTAGGTAGGTAGGTAGGTAGGTAGGTAGGTAGGTAGGTAGGTAGGTAGGTAGGTAGGTAGGTAGGTAGGTAGGTAGGTAGGTAGGTAGGTAGGTAGGTAGGTAGGTAGGTAGGTAGGTAGGTAGGTAGGTAGGTAGGTAGGTAGGTAGGTAGGTAGGTAGGTAGGTAGGTAGGTAGGTAGGTAGGTAGGTAGGTAGGTAGGTAGGTAGGTAGGTAGGTAGGTAGGTAGGTAGGTAGGTAGGTAGGTAGGTAGGTAGGTAGGTAGGTAGGTAGGTAGGTAGGTAGGTAGGTAGGTAGGTAGGTAGGTAGGTAGGTAGGTAGGTAGGTAGGTAGGTAGGTAGGTAGGTAGGTAGGTAGGTAGGTAGGTAGGTAGGTAGGTAGGTAGGTAGGTAGGTAGGTAGGTAGGTAGGTAGGTAGGTAGGTAGGTAGGTAGGTAGGTAGGTAGGTAGGTAGGTAGGTAGGTAGGTAGGTAGGTAGGTAGGTAGGTAGGTAGGTAGGTAGGTAGGTAGGTAGGTAGGTAGGTAGGTAGGTAGGTAGGTAGGTAGGTAGGTAGGTAGGTAGGTAGGTAGGTAGGTAGGTAGGTAGGTAGGTAGGTAGGTAGGTAGGTAGGTAGGTAGGTAGGTAGGTAGGTAGGTTAGGTTAGGTTAGGTTAGGTTATTATTATCTTCCCCTGTCCGGACGCCCTGGGGCCCGGCTCGCGTACTATCTTGTCCTCTGACGGCGGTCAGAGCCTTTGTTTGTCGTTTGGAGTAAGTAGTAGCTTGTTTTGGGTTTTTATTAAATTGCATATTATTACATATATTTGCGACTTATTATAACTGTTACATTTCTGTTTTAATACTTATGTTAGGGCTTTATTTATTCTGTGAGTTTCTACTGTTTGTGAACATTAAAAATTTTGTATTTTTAGACTATTTTTAATTTCGCTTATTATTGTACTTAGTCTTTACGCTATAATTTCTACTCTTTACGTATTGTTTGTATTTCTACTTTTTATTCCTTATATCGCTGCTTTAATTCAAAACTACCACAAATCCGAAAATTGCAAAAACGTTTTTATTCCAAAAATACATCTGTAATCCTTCATATTTTTATATTTAGACAAGACACCCATTGATTTCCCATTTTAAGTTACAGAAATAACGCAACCGTTACTTTTGAATTTAACGTTTTGAACGCGCGAAATATGATCTAAACTGCCATATTTTCAGTTGTGCGAATTTTAATTATTTTAAGCACGTTTCTTTTGTGCAAAAGTGCCATATCTCGAAATTTAATCTTTGTTACTCATTCATTTTATACAGAAGACGACCATATTTCGAAAAACTTCAGTATTTGAATAAAGGATTCATGTAAGTAGGACATTATTTTTAAATCAAAAGAACCATATTTCAAAAAGGGGTAGTTTTGCAGAGAAGATATACCTAAATTAATTTAATTTTTTTGATCAAAATAAACTAATGAACCAAAGTGTTCGTTTTGCATTTAAGTTATTTAATATGAAGTACGGTATTTAAAAATAGTTTTATTTTGAATATAAAAAACTACTTTCTATTATTAATATTTAAAAATTAAAAGGGCCTTATTCTGGAATACACTAGTTTTGCTTTTATTTAAACGGAGTTGTTTTAATACATAAGTTCATGTTTTGAGATACATTACTTGAGCATTTTTTGTGCAAAAAGCATTGTTATCGTTGTAATTATAAAATTGTATTGTAGTTATAAAATGTTTCTACGGGTAATACGTAAACCATACATAATATATTATTGTAGGTATGTTTTTATGTATTAGGTATACGTAGAAAGTTAGAACCATAGGTATCTACTATTTCCGTAGGTTTAATAAATTAAGTTTAATTTAAGGTGATTCAGTATTTATTTTTGTTTACTAGGTATTTAAACTGATTTATGAAGTTAAGTCATTTTAAAAATGCCAGGCTCCTTTTGAACCATCATGTCATCATGATTTCAAAAGGAGCCTTTAAAAGAGAAAGATACCTGTTTCGCTTACATACTTATTTCGCTTCGTCCACTTTCATTATTCCCTTCATACATGCTCTTCGGTTTAGGGTACCTACTCTTGACCTGGCCTTTTTCAAGATGTCCCTGATTTGGTCACGTCCGCCTAGGTCTACCCCCTACCCCTTCCAACACTTTCATTCACACTCGCCTTATACACTTTTTCGAAAATCGTTCTTCATTCATTCTCTCGACATGGCCAAACCATCTCAGCATACCTTTCTCAATTTTTGTCACTACATTTTCCGTTTCCTTATCTCACTATTTCTTATCCTGTTACTGTCCACTCAGTTTAACTCCTATGATACTTGTCTTGTTAACGCTCTCATCTCAACTAAATTTATTCTACTTTCATGTTTCTTCTGCCATACCCAACTTTTACTTCGGTACATGAGTGTCGGAATCAACACCCGCTCATGTACAGCCAAACGAACCTTGTTAGACACCTTCCGACTGTTTCTAAAGGAGTACAAAGCTCACTGCAAATATCACTCTCGAACTTTCCATTAATCTTATTAATAAAAATATTATTCCAAAATATTAAGAATCGTTCTTTACAAATCTGTGGGTACCTAACACTGATAAATAATTAAATTAAGAGAAACGTAGAGAGCAGTTTAGTGGGTGTGTGGTACACCCACGTAAGTAACTTTAAAGTACTCATACGTGTTAAAAAGTTTCTATTTTAAATATGGTTCTTTTGTGATCTCAAGTGTTCCTAATTGCATTTAAGAAACTATTTTAGCTATAAGGTAACATTTTAATAGTTATTTTTGATTTAAAAGTTAAGAGTAGGAATGATAAAGAAGATTTCTCAAAAGTTTTGAATGTTTTCTTAATGTTTATAAAGTCTTTGTTTTATTTTGAGTTTTGAAAAACTTACGTTAGTTTTGATAATTAGTTTAGCTAATTTTATTAGTTTACTTTTATGTTTTCATTGTTTCAATAGAACTTAAACAATAATTGATGATTATTTTACAATAAATTTAACTTCTTACCGGTCTATGATTACCTAACAAATTTGGTGACATATCGACAGCAGCGCCACCTACCGGGTCCAATTGTGAATCTAAACCATTCTGGGATCCACCTGAAGACACACAAAAAATTTCAACCAAATCGGAACAGCCGTTTAGGAGTTCAGACCATTTGATACCAATAATAGTGTTACATTTTTCAAGTTAACATGTTTCAACCCCCGTATCTTTTACACCCTTACAACTATCGACTTGCAACCACCATAGTGCACGATGGGAGACTTGTAACTATTGCCACATACAAACAGTAATCGTCTGCGATGCGTAGTTTTGGTTGTAAACTGAAATATAGGGACACACACCTCCAATTTTATATATATAATAGATAGATTTTGAGGGAAATTTTGATTTGTTTTGGATATTATTTTACACAGATGAAGCATTTTAGTTACTTTATTAAATTGCATGGCGATTTTTATTGTGTTCCTTAAAAAAATTATGGGCAAACATGATTAATACAATATTTTTTTTGACTTATGGTTGTTTTATTCCATATTTAGAATATTTCGCAAATATTTTTTATATTCAAAAGTAACTTATATGCTTATATCTCCGCTAGCATTCAGTTTATTATAAAATTACTTAAAACATTTAATGCAGTTTAAAAATGCGCTTCTAATGATGTATAATATGCATATATTTTATGTAAAATAAAAAAGCATCAGACAAAAAATACTTTTTTTTTTCTTTGTTTGGCTCTCCTGTAAAAAAGTATAATTTTGATTTGTGGTAGTTTTGAATTAAAGCAGCGATATGTTATTACGGCTGTTCATTCTACAGTATTTGTATTTTGTTTTTTTTTTTTTGTGTAGTATGCATATACATTTATTACTGTTATTTTCTTATTTTCTATATCCTTACTTATTATTCAGGACTTCTTATTTTTCTACATTCTTATGCTATACTTATACTAGACATGTTTTGCTTTTTGTTTTCCTATATATTTTTTTATTTTTTATTTCCTATTTCTGTTATATTAACATACTTTATTTATTCTATGGGTTTCTTCTGTTTGTGAACTATAAAATTTTATATTTTAGACTATTTCTAATTTCGCTTATTATTATAATTAGTCTTTACGCTATAATTTTTACTCTTTACGTATTGTTTGAATTTCTACTTTTTATTCCTTATATGTTATTACGGCTATATATTCTACAGTATTTATATATTTCTTTTTTTTTTTTTTTGGAGTATGCATATACATTTTAGATTTCTATTTCTATAGTCGTTAGTTTTCTATTTCTATTTCTTTGTTCCGATTTTGTACCTTTACTTAGTATATTCATGTTATTATCTTATTTTCTATATTCTTAATATGGAGGACTTCTTATATTTCTACATTCTTACGCTATTCTTACACTAGTCATGTTTTTCTCTTTGTTTTCCAACATTTATTTCTTAATTCCTATTTCTATTATATTAACTTACTTAACTATATAATGCCTTAACTATATAATAAAACTATTTATTTGCCTTTTTATTTCTAGACTAGTTTTATATATATATCATTATATATATATATCTAGTTTAGTTTGTTTTGCTTTTTTATTTCTTTATTGCTCTACTCCTTTGGACTTTATAGTAAGTTGAAGTTTTGTTTTCTTTTCTAGTATTTGTGTTGTCCGCTATTTTACGTTTGTATTCTCCCCATTTTTGGGCCTTACATACTTTAATTGTTCTGGTTTTCCATAAGAAAACCAGTACCAATTTGTTCTTTTTCCGCCGCAGGGGTGTTTTTTTGTGTGTATAGTATGGGGAGGTTTGGCTGATGTTAGTTGCCAGTTGACTGCAGGGGTCGCCCTTAACAGTACGCCGTCGATGCTCGGGCTAGCGCGTCCCACTTCCTCCTTATGGGGCATGCCTGATCGAAGGCGTTGTGGCAAACGTCGCTAAGCTTAGCCCGGCTGCAATTGCAGCACGCCGGCTCCTGTTTTAAAAGGCGCTCGCCGCAGTCTGCCCCTTTGTGGGAACCCCCGCAGTGGCTACATTTCTCCACTGTCTCTGTGCAGAGTCTCCGGGTGTGTCCGTAGCCTAGACACATCGAACATTGTACAAGTGGAGACTGATCCTCCACCCGCACACGCTGCAGGTCAAGGTGTATGCGACCTGCCGTTGTTAAGCGCTGCCAGACCTGCGGTGAAACCTGCAGTACAACATTTGACGTGTGCGGGTTTCTAGCTTTTCGCTTATATTTAACTCTTATCCGAGTCTCTTCGTCACTGAGGTCCGCAAGCAGATGTCGGTTTTGTTTACGGATAGCACCAATAAGGTCCTCGTCCGTGTGGAGGTCCAACACGTCCCTCACCACAACGAGGGGATCCTTATTTGGTGCTTCCTTCACCGTCAAATTTTTCCGCTTTACAGCCTCTGCTACCCTCTCGATTTCGTCCTTGCTTTCGCAACTTAGGACCACCTTTTGGTCCCTCGCCTTCCGCAGCCTATCTATGCGTATGCCGCTGTTTGGGGCATCTACAGCCTGCCTTATTTTGGTTATTAATTCGCTGCTGGTGTCCTCATTATTGTCTGAGGTGACAATAATGGTGTGTGTAGGCGCTGTATTCGGCAGTCTCTGTTGTTTCAATGCCTCCACATAGGTAGGCTGCGATTGGGCTAAGGTGCTGAGGTTTGTTTTTATTTCCTCAATAGATTTTTGGATCTCAAAAGTATGATCGGTGTCTGGGGGTTTAGAGAAGGTTCGGATTTCCTCGGAAAGGTCTTCTGTATATTTCCTCATGTCCTCCATATCCATTTTAAACATCTCCATATTTACTATTAAATTGTTCATGAGGACTACTTGCTCCTGCGGTGTCCACCTTTCGTCATTTAGGTCGTCGGCGGTCAATTCGGTCTGGGTCTCCACCTCCACTCCACTTACTACCACGGGTTTTTCCTTATATTTTGCAACTAATTGCTGTTCGGCTTCTAGCACAAGCCGTTTAAGCCGGGACAAATTTTTTGCAATACCCGTCTTTATTTCAGTTTTTAGGTTCCGCGAGTTGTTTAAAAACCTAGTAGCCTCACATGAGCAGTGTTCGGCCTCCTCTGTTCTACTGCGGAATTTTTGTAAGGGTGACATGTTCACTTTTCTGGGAGGGGGTGCCGATGATGTGCCAGGGTTTAACTCCTGCTCTCCAGAACTCCGCCTCATGTCCCGCCTTTCGGAGGGTCCCGCCCTCTCCGTTTCAGGCGATACGTAGGTGGCGGACGTCCGCTTCTTTACCGGTGTTCGAGCAAACATTTGACAGGGGAATCGTCAAGTATTTGTGAAAGGTTCTGTCAAACACAGTTGTTGCTGTCCGATTTGGCGGGAGGTGTATAGAGCTTCCCGCGAGTTCGTTTATACCTAATAGTATATGTCCGCAAATTTTGAAGAAGAGTGTAAAGTGCTCTTTTAACTGTCCTAATATGTGTATATAAAATTACAGACAATATCACTGTCTAGTCTATGAACACCTTTAGGTGTCAGTTGACAGGCAAAAAGATCGGTGATAGCGTTTTGGAGAACCAGAGGAGTGTAGAAGTCTCCTCTGACTGTCCGTAAAGGTCAATCCAGTTAAAAATTTGTGCCGCCTCTGACTCGGTTTTTTGCCGCCTCTGACCGAGTCTATATACCAAATGTAAGGCGGGATAGGTGGGCGGGCTTTTTTGCTGTTCCCGACGTCGGATCGGGACGCGCGAGGTGTCCGCGGATCGGGCTCGACGAGGGCTACACAACCGTGTTAAAATATTGAGAAAATTTGGAAAATCGGAAAAGTTATTCCGGAAAAACCTGTTTTTTGGGGTTTTTTCAAAAAATTTCGGCCAACTATAATCAAATTTAAATTTGGCTAATCCAGAAGGGAGCGCCCAAGAATTCCTCAATTTTTGATACCACGCAGTGGTATGTCAAAATAAATTTGGAAAGTTATGAATTTATTTCGTATTAAAACGTATTTTTTATATGAAATTTTGAATTAAATTTAATAAAATCGAAAAACAAATTACGGGGGTGTATAGAGCTCGCGAAACCGAAGATTTCTATGTATCGCACGTGTACCTAGCAGCTATTTGAAAATTTGATGTGTACTGG